>VZSR01003807.1:15517686-15537174 GCA_013398615.1 Brachypodius melanocephalos
TTTTTTTTTTTTTTTTTTTTTTTTTTTTTTTTTTGTGGGAGAAACAGAAAATCACCAGATGTCTTTTGAGCTTTACTGGCCTGAGCAAAGGAACATTGCATTGTGGAGGGTTTTTTATTTCTGTGATGATCTCCAACAGCTTTTTATTCTGGTTTCAAAAACATTCTTGTTACATTTGATCATTCTTTTTCTACTTAAGCTCAAAATTTAGAGTCTCTGCTGTTAAATCTTGTGCTTGACCTATGAAAACATAAAATATATCTCTGCCCCCTTTTTTTATAATTAAATGAACAAACATGTAACTCAAAAAGCACAAAGAACTCTATGTGGCATCAGTTCTACTGCACTTGTAGAAACACATCCATACTGTGCAGCATTTCAGCACAATGTAAACAATAGTTTTCACTTTTCTTTAACAGTATAGATTAGTAATATTTGTACTAATTCACTGTTAGTAAAGCTCAGGCCACATGCTGTCAAACATAAACAGAGAAGAAAAGAAAACCACTAATGTATTATTTGATAGGAATGCAATGTTGGCAGTGATCAAGAACTGCAATTTCTTTAGTAATCTCTCTATCTCCAGCAATTAAAGTCTACATAAAGTTTAGTAACTGATATCCCACTGCTATCTATGTAAGAAAAAAAGCCCAGGACTGTTTCTATCAGACCTCTGGCAGATGTATCCCATACTAATATCAGAGGAATCTGTTCAAATTGAGAGCTTTGTCTGCTTATAGGAAGCATCTACACAGAACATACACCCTACCACTCTTGTGCATTTGCTTGGTACTTGAAGAGCTCCTGGCCTTTTTTAACCCACATTCCCGCTTTTAGTTTTTGACAGCCCAGAACAGCCCTATTCAGGCTGACCTCTATGTACCCACTTGCTTAGTCAAAACTTCTGAAGACACCTGAGCACTTTTCTGCTGTGGACATAGGTGGAGAGTCCTACATACCACAGAAAAGGAAAATAATTCTGTAACTGAGATTTTCAGCATAGAGATTCAAGTGAAATGGTGAAATTACAAAACAGATTTTCTGTGTTCTTTGGAAGCAGTTCTACATGCAATGAACTTTGTTAGCATTGTGATGACATGGATACCACTATCTTTTCTGAATTTGAGAATGTCCTCAGTAAGTCATTGCAGCACATGTAAGACAAGAAACAAGCCTGAGAAATCTACATCCAACCCATATGGTGAAATACTTCTAATTTATCAGAAGACCCCTGAAAAAAGTTTTTATCATTGTTTCTATATAAACCCAAAAGGACAGGAAAAACAATCCCAGGTAGATACTCAAAGAGTGACATAAAATTTAATTGAAGAAAAAGGCACAAAAGATTGTAGTAGCAGGTGCTATTTTAACTCTAATAACCTTTATACACCTATGAAGTGCTGACAGAAGTCTTAGCTGCAAGGTCAGTTTTCTATTGATGAAAGGATCCACCCACATGGATTCAATTGCAGGATCAAGGGCATCAGTCATGTAATACTCTTCAGAAACCACAGCATCCCTGTTCATTAAAATGCAGACTTTTGTGCCTGCTGTGCTCTGCCATTTTACACAGGTGTCATTGATTTTAAGAGCACTAGAACATCACTCCAAATATTTATAAAATGCATCTGTTAACTATGAAGTCCTGTTTTCTCTGGATCTCTGGCTAGGCTCTGAAATGAGTTTTCCTAACTGGCAACTCTATTTCTTTAGTGACTAAGTCCATGTTAAAATGTGAATGGATATGCATCAGTCCAACATCTCAATACTGAAAGCATTAATTTAATCTGAAAAAGTACAGAAGCAACATTTGACAGTGATATTGTCAAGTGCTACTTTATAATAAAATAAGACACATTTAACTCAGCAGTACAATTACAGTAGTAAAACACTATACAATAAGGCTGGCAGAACCCAGCTTAAAACTAATAATCATACTGAGTCACTGAAAAAATCTAAACATATGAAAAGGTCTCAAGTGTTGAAGGAATTCATACCAAATATAACATTTTGTAGTCCCAGCCCATTATCAGAAATGACTACTAGCTAATATTGAATTTCCTGTGAGCTGCAGACAGAAAAATTTCTATTTTGTGCATTCAAAACCAAAATAAGTGAGAAGTTCTAGTGGAAGGTGTCCTCGCTTAGGGCAGGGGTGTTGGAACTAGATGATCTTTAAGATCCGTTCCAACCCAAACAGCTCTAGGATTTTATGATTTCTCTTTGAAGTTCTTCTCTCCAATTTGGCTTTGCTTTACCTGCTGCAAAAAATACAGCACCGTTTTGGTGTCTTTGTTTAGGTATATGTTAAAGAAATTGTTAAATAAATGGTAAAGAAAAATTAAAGGTAGGATTTTCAAAACTGTGAAAGCCTTTTCTCTACCACAAGAGCTGTTCACATCATAATAGTCACAACCTCATGAATTTAGTGATCCAGAATGTTAGATTACAAGATCTTCATCAAATTTGGAGCAACTCCACATCACCACAACAATTTTTTTCCTCCTGATGCTACTGTTCCATGCTGCAGTGTTTCAGAAGTTCATTTACCTACATTACACCAGGAACACTTGTTCAGGTAGTGTTGGGAAAGCCTGGCTTTCAAAGTATCAGTAAGTTCTTTGATCAGCTTCCACAATCTCTCACATAGTAATGCAGGTTAGCTTTTTACACCACTGAAAAGTATGCACACACTTTTTTGCTGAGCTATCCTTCAAGTCCACACAGTAAAAGCAAGCACATGCTCAAAGTTCTTACAGCTCAGATTCCAAAGTGAGATTCATGACAGGGAAATGAGAACTCTGAATAAAAAGCTTATTTTTAAACAATTTTAAAAATGAAACTTAATTGTAATTTGAATTATATGTATCCTACACAAATTGTTACAGAGATGTAAGAAAAAATTAAAAGTCATACTGATTAACTTTATGAGGGCATAAAGGCATTTTGTCATAGGACAATGTTAAACCCCTGACACATGCAATTTTTAAAGTGCTTTTGACATATTGTAGAATAGGCACTGGTTTCTGTTTCGGAAAATTCAGATTCAGTCACTCATTAACACGAGCAGTTTCACTGCAAGATCACTGCACAACAGCAACAGACGCCAATATCGCAATTCAAAGCATGCTGAAAGAACTGCAGAAACTCTCTGAGCCTCTAACAGCAAGGTGTGTTCAGACTGTGATTTATTAACTGCCTTCACGTACCTGCCGCACAAACCCTTTCTCCGTATTTGCCTGCCCAACCGTTATTCTGCGCAGGAATCTGTCATTTGTGTCCACCACTGAAAGAAGGGAACAGCAAAAGCAAAACATGTTAACAAGGTCTCGGGAACACGGGTTTTTCCAGACACACCTGGTGTCACACATTTGAGATCCAACAGCATAACCAGTCAGCCACACTTCTGCATATCAGCACTGGCACTGACTTGGTTGCTCCCTTCCAGCTGATACCACTCGATGACAGCTCAAAACAACTCAAATATAGTTTATTTGAACAGCATCTGAAGATAACAGGCTCTTAGTATTCTAACATACAATTTAGTATTTTACCTACATGAGAAAAATCAGTCTTAGTAGATACAAAGCACCAGATCTACTTCAGATCATCTGCTTCATCACTGACGTGTTAAGAAGTGATTTAAAGACCAACTGCATGATGTTGGTTAGACTTGGTGAGTTCCTCTTTTAAAGGATGATTAAAAGGATGATGCTGTCAGATTGGTTCTTCCAGACAAGTATCTTTCACATGCATTCCTACAGAATGGGCTCTCTTTTACTTTTTCTTTCTCTGTAGTCTTAAAAATGCTTAAGTTTGCACCAATCCTAAAATAAAGGGTGTAAGGTACTCTTGGTAAGTTCAGCCTGTAGCCTGGCAATGAACTCAATCTTCTGGTAGACTTAAGTCCTGTTCATTTACAAGTGGGGAGTCCAGGAACCTCCAGAGAAGCTGTCAGTACTCAAGGTAAGTGAGCTCCTTTCACTTTACCTGCTGCTTTTGGAGATTAAAAAAAATTTGTCTTTACAGAAAAAAGATGACATAATTACCCAAGAACAAAAGGGACTTCAAATGTTAATGTTCCACAACCCCAGTTCAGGGTTGTGAGTGACCTGGGAGAAAACCAAGATTTAAGTCACTTCCCCCCTTCTTGGGCATTTCTCTTGGGGTTGTTGTAAATACCACACATACCTTTTTCCCTCTACTCCATCTTTAGGCCCTTTATTTCTTCAAGAATTCCATTTAAGGGATGGTGCAACACAGATCTGGCCAACTCATTTTGCTTTCTATATATACACAGTCAGACTGTAAAATACTACACTACTGGCAGAAATTGCAGAACAGAGCCTGGTAGGTGGAAGCTGTAGCCTTGCACCAAGCTGTGGTACCGTATGGCACCATGAAGCCATATGGCAGGCTGATCTCTTCAGCACAAACTCCTCCCTTCTCTTCCTCAGAAGCTCAGTCTCAACACGGCTTAAGCAGACCTGAATGCCTCTCCTGTCTATGCAGGCACTCCTGAAGGCAGGAATGTACCTTCCCACCAGCCTGGACAGCCAGTGAGCTGTTTTTTTATCTGGACCTTCCTTGTGAAATCATGTCATCTAAATTTTTACATGAATTAACCTAACTGATTTTCCTATAACCTTCTTGAAAAAATCACTTCCTTCCAAAACTACCACATGCCCCTACCATGAAATTGTAACTGCTCCTGCATCTCCTGATCACTGAGATATACTTACTTTCTCACTGTGGTCACTCACTCTCCAAGAAGATTCCAGTAGCTGCACTAAGTAGTAATGAAATAAGAAATAACCGGTTTTGCCATAAAAGCAATTTTTCCTTCTCCAAATGTTCCCTCTTCCTTTACCCAAAGTAATCCTTTCACTAAGGTTTAGGTTCGAATAAGTGTTAGGTTTAATGTATCCACCTCCTTATCCTCTAGAGATGTAAACAGAATCTGACTGCCAGGGAAAGACAAAGAAGGGGGAAGCTTTCCCACTTTTCAGTATATTCTACATTTTCAAGTTGGTGTAAGCTGACAGTGAACTGAAAGTTTGTGATACTTCTGTGGAAACAGGCCCTGACTAAAATAATTTTCAGAAGATCTGATACAGCTTAGCTCTTTTTCCCTACAAATTCCCTGGTATGTAACAAGCTTCATAGACATATGGACTGCAGAAACAGCCCTAAATAAAACATTCTCCAAGTTATCTAAACCATTCCTAAACACAGGATTTTTTTCTAAAATGTTTAAGGTATGTACATCATATAGAGCTGTGTGGAATAGAAATTTCACTAACATTGTTTGAAATTAATTAAATAACTCCCTTGAGGTTAACAGCTGTTGAGCAATGTTGCCTCCTCCCAAACCCATGCTGATAAAAAAGAGGAGTCATATTACACTAAACATTTATATTACTTCTTTATCCTAATTCAGGTCTCTTCCAGACACACTGTGTGACTAATAAAAAACACCTTATGCCACATCCCCAGAATTATCTTGAGAAAAATATCCCAAGTCTGAGATGACATGCACACAAAGAGCACAGTAAAGCATGGCCAAGACTCCTCCCTTCTCAACAGATTCACCCTTTTTTCTGAGTGTCACAACACATTCCATTTAACAGTGATAACTTCAGTGTTTGAGAACTAAGAAAGAAAATAAAATCCAGTGGTATTTAGCTCAAAACTTTATGCAGGGTTTACTTCCCTAAAGAAGAAAAAGATAGGTATAGAAATGGAGGTAAACACTGAAATCTGACCCAGCAATAGAGCTGGAAAAAGGAGAGGGGAGTTGTCTAAGGGGATCAGAGTGGATATCAGTTTTCTTGGCAACAGCAACACATATTTCATCTCTTTTTTCAAATGAAGCAAACAACTGAAGAGACTTCAAAATTCAGAAAAACACATAATCCCTTAAGCCTATTAAATCTCTTGAGCTACCCAGGCTGCTGGGCTTGGGAGGATGAGGGACCAAAATCAAGAAGAATAAATACAAATAATCTAGAACTATAACAGACACAGTTAAGAAAAGGATGCCTAAGATTTGCAAAATGCAAAGAAAAGACACTTTCACGTGTCTGGAATTAGGTATTAACTAATGTGAGAGGGACTGGGGGTGTATTTAAACTGCCAAAGAAACCTATCTTTCAGAATTTTAGCAAAGTCTCTTGAGTTACTGCAGATACTTGACGAAATTTAGAGCAACATGCTGCACCTGCATTTGCTATGAACCCACACTTCCCACTTGCAAATTGCTTATTTCTGCTGTCAGAGCAGAATCAGCTCTGATTCAGGTAAAATTAAGCAAATTAGGAGCTAAGTTATGATGAGATCCAAGAGGAAGAGAGGCATTCTGACTACATACCTCTTTGCCATGTTATGGTTGATGGGTCAATGTCAAGGCGCACAAACTTGCTGATCTCCTCTTCTGTTAAAGTCCCAGGATCAGTCTTGTTTATTCCCAGCCTCTACACACAAGCAAGTTCAAGAAGTGCAATGAAATGGCTTATTTGTTTCAAATGGTGTAGCTGCTCTGGCTTATCAACCTCACATATGTAAGTGAGGTGTTTCAATCTCAGTAATCCTGTTTTGAGAAAAATGCAACCTGATCCCATAGTGATTTCTTTACAATTGACATCTTGTTAGATATAAGGAATCATTACACTGAGAATAAAATCACAGCAAAATGATTCAATTGTATTGGAAATTATGATTCATGTATTTGAATGTTATAAAGCCAAATTTTTATTTACCCAGTTGCAGCTCACATGAAGAGAAAAATCCATTTCAAATACAGAGATAGTTGCTATGTCATGAAGAAAGCAGACTTCCCCTATTTCCCTAAATTGTCATCTGTAACAGTGTAAACAAGAACAAACTGAAAATATCCCAAAATTCCAATGGAACAACCTCTGGGCCTGACTCTGCCTTAGAGTCAAGCAGGCATCACCCTCGTTTTAGTTTACTGACTTTAAACTGAGCAGCACAAAATACTATGAGAACTCTTTCTTCCCCCCACCAAAACAGAAGCTGGCACTACCTCTGTCCTTCTTTCCATCCCCAAATTCCAAGTGTGCACCTGGCAGCTGTCCATTGCCATCCAATGACTGAAACATACAGTCAGCACTCACAAGCCAACAACAAACATGGAACATGCCACAGAAGAACTGGAACTGTCCTTAAGGGTCATTGTTCAAGTGGTTGATATTCTCTTTCTCCTACACTAGTGGACTGTGTTCCTCTCTAGGTTTTCATCAGAATGGCACTCTCAAATCCAGACATGTTATTCACACATGAATTGCACAGGAAGCTCTTCTGGAAGCATTCAGGGAGCAAGATGGGATGCAAAAATATACTGAGCATACAAAGTGAGCTCCTTGAAGGAAGAACACCGTCAAACTGACATCAATAAAACCTCAGAAGTATTGCTATATTAAACTTTCAAAATCAGAAAATATTGCAAAACCAAAGAATGTGAGCTGTCAAATATGCCTATACCATAATTGGAAAAGTATTTTAAAAACTCTAACTTTAATACTTCATCAGAAAAGACACAGCATTTAAAAGCATTACTGGTTTATTTCAGGAGAAAAGAACAGCAAAAATGTCCGTTATAAAAATAATATCAGACCCAGATCCTATTACTCCAAGGATGATGCTTTCAGAAAAAAGTCTAGTCTTGATGTATTCATGAGGGTTAATACAAACTCAGTCCTATACATCAAATAATTTTAAACAAGTTGTGTAAGAGAATACATTTCATGAAGAGAGACTGAATTAACAACTTACTCTCAGACGGGCAAGCTGAATAGCAGAAAATCCTCTCACACCATTAACGACTGGAACCAGCCTATTATACAAAGACTAGAAAAACCACACAAGAAGTTGAAAGAAAAAGTTATAAAAAGCTAATGCTTTTTCAATTTATTCCACCTAATTTCAGTAAGAACTTCCCAATCACATAGGTTGTGGTTAGAGACTTAAAAAACAATTCTGAGAGGATGGCAGGCTTCTGAGCCATGTCTGTGATTTAACAGACTAAAATCCAATTGCCAGAAATTATTGATTTTCTCCACTTCACCAATATATATATATATAAAATTTGAAACTGGGAACCCTTTAAAACTTTAACCAAGACCCAAAGTATTTAAACAAGTATTATAATTTCCAAACTGGCCTAAATGTACACTTGTACATTGTGTACAAATGTACTAAACAAAGGGAATATGACAACCCTGCTCAGTTTTAATACTACAGACAGAAAGAAGAGGCTCCTTCTTTGTTCTTCTCCCTTCCCCTCTTTATTTTCCTCATAACTCCTTAAGGTACATCCTACTCACCTACACATCAGAAATAAAATTTGTAACTTTAAAGTGAGTCTTCAAACTACTGAAAAGAATAGGATTATAGGTAGGGAAAATAGGCTGTTTTACACTATTTAGTGCAGTCAGAAATAGCTGTCAATGTTTTCTGGGCATAAGATCCGTATCTTAAAGACTACTTATGAAAGCTATTTGCCAGAAAAATACATTGTATATGGAAAATTTCCCAGCAGAACAAAAACTGGCTTCAGCAACAGTTACTGTTCACATGGTGAAGTTATAAAATCATAAACAACATGCTTATCATTTTTCTCTGAAATGCAGTTTATTGAAAAACTGAAAATAAAAAATGTCATCTGGATAGGAGAAAATAATTCTCACCTTATCAGATTGAGTATTCTCATGCAAGATCCTAGCATCAATAGCAGCAGCCAGCAAATTGTTTGCAGCAGTTATAGCATGAATATCTCCAGTCAAATGAAGGTTGAACTAGAAGGGGAAAAAAACAAGGTCTTTTTATAACAAAATATTTAATTCAATTCACTAAGAGAAATTTGCAGCACAAACCATTGCTATCTCCTTGAGACTGCAGCTCTGATTAGTCAGCTGTCAGGGTAGGCTAAAGATGTCCAGGTGAAAATACACTGGGCCATATGAAGGACTTGTTATCATCTGGGTATGTGGTAAACTACTCTAAGTGTAGCCAAACAAAGCCAAGAACCTCTTCACTCTTTGCTAAATGACTCAAGAACAAGAATCCAAGAGCTACAGTTCCACACCATTAATACTGAATCGGTTTAGCATTACTATCTACCAACTGCCCTGGACCAGAGGTGTGGATTACTGCTGAATCTGCCCCAGGGCACAGCAGGTATCCTGGCTTTGGGGCTGTGTGCCAGCTTTCTATTAGCTGCAGGAGAACAGCCACTAACCTTACAGGCATGAACTTCGCAGATACAAAGTTTGACAAAGAAAGTTTTGTGAAAACTCTGAAATGAGCATCTTAAATGAAGACTTGTATTAGAGGTTCTGTATTTTTTACGTGTCTAACAGAAGGAGTTGGAAGGTCAGTTTTAATGGCACTTCACAGATGACATTAGAATTCTGCTTGGACGAGCTGTGCACTGTCAAGGTGGTTCCTCGCCAGTTCGGGCCATAGAGAGGTTTTGCTGAGCTCTAAATTAAGAATCTCTTGGCATGGAAACTGCTACACATTTCCAAACAAGCACTGTGAATACTATAGAATTGTTAAGGCTGGAAAAAACCTCCAAGATCATCAAGTGCAATCTTCAAGTGAATACCATCATGCCTATTAAGCCATATCACAGACTGCAAGCTGAGGCTGTCTCACCTCCTCCATGGGGATCACTTGAGCATATCCACCTCCAGCTGCTCCACCTGCACAGGGAACCACATGATCACATCAGTTTTGGAAAAAACCAACCATCTTTAAACACACAAAGTGAAACATACAGCTGATGTTGACACAATGATGACACATTTTTGGCGTTTTGATTTCTATTAGAAGATCAGTGATGCACCCAAATAAACGTGATTTCCTTAATCTTGCTGCCTTCTTTTTTTTTTTTTTTTTCAGCAGGTAGTAAAAAGGGAATTCTTGCTCTGAAATGAAAGCCTACACATGATGGGTGGTGCAGGCTCTGGCTGTGTAAGGCTACCCTCTACTCCTGCCCAGATGTAGAATACAGTCATGCACATGCAGCTGCTGGGTGAAAAGACAAAGCAGTCACAAGCAAGCACAGCTTCTGGATGAAACCCTCACACCCTCACCTGAGCATTCCTTCCCCTCTACCTCTCATGGTACAGGCAAAGAAATTTGCTCTTGCCTATGCACAAGCTGAGTGGAGGGATTAAAGCACTCACACACATCAGTCTTAGCTGAGAAGAACCAGGAGCCTTCCAGCTGAAACCAAACTTGTTAACTTAGACTTCAGGAAAGCAAAGCAGAGCAGATGGGGAGTGCTTGCCCAATTAGGCACCAATTTCAGCTGAGAAATGGCAAAAAAAAAGATTGCATTACTTCCTATCAGCATCGAAAATGGGCTTGAAATCTGGCTGGGTCTTACCTGACCCTCAGGCTCTTACAGGGTTTCTAGGCAAAAAAGCAGCAGCCCACGATTAGAGGGGAGAGCTCAGGGGAGCAGAGAGAAGAAGTTCAGACCTAGCCAAATGTGTGCTGCTGACACAGCTGAACCACAACTCCTAAATTCCCTGTATTGCTTGGAAATATCCAACGTGGACCCTTTCTCAAGGCATAATTAGACAGTAATATTTAGAAATGTATTTATAGAGTCTCCAAGTATAGGGGTGGCTGGAAGAGCGTGTACTCACACAAAATTCCTCATGGATAATTACATCCCTCTGCCTTTCATTATGTTTAGCCTTTATCTGCATTATCAATATGTGTTAAGTGCAGGAACATAGGTATGAACCTTGCACAGGAAGTCATGTGCCAGAAACATTAATCTATTAGTTACATATATATTAAGAAAATCAAATATGCTACTACTGGGACAATTCACTGAGTGAAGCAATTAAGAAATGAAAAAAGAAGAATTAAATTTTAAAAGGGAAAAAAGCAGTATTTCCTTTTAATCTGAAAGAGGTCATAGGTTCTGCAAATACTATGTACCTTTCACTCCAAAAGTAGGTCCTTGGGAAGGTTGTCTCAGACAAGCAAAGGAATTAATGTTAAGGTGTGCAGTAAGTGCCTGAACAAGACCAATTGTGACTGTGCTTTTCCCCTCTCCTAGGGGTGTAGGGGTTATTCTAGAAAAACAAGAAAAAAGATTAATCAAATTCTTTGCTGGTGTCAGCCTGGCTAAGGATATCAGAACTTAGAGCTTTTGATTTCAATGAAGAATATTTGTACAGCAAATTTCAATAAGATTACTTTATCTTCACAAAAATACTGCCACAATGTTAGCCCCCAGCTCAAGCTCAATGCTAATATACATGTGTCTTCTATTTAAGCAATTTACTATGATAGCAGAAAAAGAGAAGATTATTTTGGCAAAAGTTCTAAAAAGAATATATTGAATTTAGACATTTTTATTACAGCACAAAAGTCTCACCAGTTTCATTAACAAACCATCCATCATGATACTCTAAGCATGTATTAATATTTTTCTGCAGTAATGCATGAGATCTTTTATTCCCACTGCTCAAACTTTGAATGAAATAATAGAACATTTTAAGTTAAATAACCAACACTTTTGTTTGTAGAACTCAACTATGCCTCTCCAGCTTCCATGTCACCATAACCCTCAAAAATGACAGATCAACTGCTTTTTAAATAAAACAGGACACAAAATTCCCTATATTCAATTGAATGTGAAGGGCAATAGGGGACAATGACAATCATAGTCCATACAAAAGCTCAAAAGCCTCACACTATGGCTCCCACATTTAGACCACGACTGAAACAGGACAAAATTTTAAAAATACCTCCAAACTCAAATCAGAGACTCTAACCTCCACTCTATTCTTATCCCTAGAGGAGACTCTATTCTTGCCCCTTTAATAAAGGGATGATGACAGTCGATTTTGCGAGCAGAAAACTTCATCAGCCTTCAGTGAATGAGATACACCTCAGCTGAAATGATCATCTCCCTACTTTCAACATCAGCACATTTGTTTGTGATCCATGTTAAAAGCGTGTGGGGGTGCTAGGGTTTTTCTTCTCTTTCTGTTTTTCTTTCTTGAGGTATGAACATATCTCATGGCTCCAAAATGCACTTCAGTGATTCTTTTGAGGCACAGCATTTCTTTTTCCGATTGGCAAAAGAAGAAAGCCCCGGTCCTTTTTGCACTCGCACCACTCTCTCACAAATCTTCCTTTTTGGCAAAGTGTAACCATTCATATCTTTGGTGCCTTTTCTGCCTGCAGAGAAGTACTTTAGTGAAGATGATATTAAGAACTGGTGTTCATTCCTAAGGAAATACAAGCATCCACATGGATCCTAGTCAAAGGAGAATCCTTATTCTGTGACCTCTTCAAAATTTGAGCTGAAACATCTAGCTCTAATTAGAAACACTTCCTTCCCCAACTAGTAATTTTTCCAAGATATTGCTATCCTCAGATCACAATTCAAATGGCACAAAAACATTAGTGTAATTGTAAGAATCAGCTTAGTTCAGACAGTTCACAGATTAGCAAAAGCACTTCTTCATCCCACAAAAGAAAATAGATGAAAAACATTAACTTTTCACAAATCTATCTTTTACAGCATCATCAGATCCTTTGCTTTTGCTTTAAAAAAGATGCCCTAGATAGATATGTCTGGGAAAATTTGGGCAGGTTGGAAGCAAGTCAAATGAATATCTTTATATTGTTCTAGGAAAAAAAATTACAAATCAGAAAAGTAGTATTTTAACTCAAGTTTCAGTGAAATCAATGGGGTTAAGGACATCTATAAGAGATTCCCTGAATTCTTCGCTTTGATCTACTCTTATGTGACCATGGGCCACTTACTTTGGGCACTTGGTTTTAGCGATTTTCTCCCACATTTTATAATACTGTGTTCACCAACCATCAGATTCTAAAACATCATCAATAACTTACTATTCAGACTATTTCATTACCCTAGAGTGGCACTTCTTTGACTTAAAAAGGAATTCACCGAATTCTAGCAATGTATCTACGTAGAGCCAAAAAAAGGTGGGAGATTCAGATACAGCACATCCTTCATCTACTCTCAAAAGCAGTTTTGGTCTCTGTATTTTTTAATCCATACTAGGCCTTCTTATTTCCTTCTGATCCACTGCAAGAGCACAGAATGCTTCTTCATTTCTTTTACATTTAAGTTTGCAGCTCCTAGAAGAAAGGATACTTTAAATCTCATTGTCAGGACAGTGAGCCCTCAGGGTTTTACTGTTGCCACAAGGACAGCTTCCTTTTTCCATCACTCTTTTTCTCATCCCCTTTTTGTCCCAGGACCCTTACTTTTGTACAAATGTGTTTCTCTCAGAGCAGCACAGTGAGGTTAACTCAGTTTTACTACCAGTTTCACCTTCTGACTACTGTTCTAACACTGGTTTCCCCAAACCCATTCAAATAATTCCTAGCATGGTTTCTCCTTGCCCCTTGTTCTCCTACTATCTCATTCACTTTTGTCTATTGTCCTAATCTCATTTACTTGATCTTCTTATTCCTGTGCATTAAAACCAGATTTAAGGAATATATGAGTAATCCTGAGGCATTACTGTGTTCAAAGATGTAACAAGGTAACAGCTCTTGAAGCTATCGATTATTTAAAAATTATAACAACAAAACAAAAAGAAAAAACAATAACAAGACACCCAAAAGCAAAGTATTCTACTATGAAAGAGACACCTATAACTGTTTACTGGAAGTTACCAGTAAAGAACTTTCCACAGATCCAAAGACTCAGTGCATACAATGGCTGCACTACTAACAGAAAAATTTGCATTTGCAAAGCATCCTGTTGGTGACTACCTCTATTTTGGAGCATCAGACATATGAAGTTCACACGCAAAAGAATTCAGAGACACCATCCCTAGTTATTTACTTGGTTCAGCTCAAAATGTGGCAGGTGGCTGATCTGGCATGCACAGCAACACAGGAGCTCTTTGCAACTCTTACAAAACCAGCAAAACCAAAGATGCAGCCTCCTATCCAGCAAAGGAAAGGAAATTGCAACTGACAAATGCATAACCAGAACGCATGTTGGTAGCATAAAGAATAATATCTCCTCATCACAGAAGAAAACAACACACAATCAAAGTGTCAGATTATTAAAATGCTCTGGTAACTTGACTGGCCTATTCTAAAATGGTAACATGGACCAGAAAGCACCGGGAGTCTTCTATGAGACAGACCTTTCTCCAGAAAGCAAAATGAGAAACACACTCATTGATTAAACTGGCAGGAAACCTCAAGAGCTAAACAGTTATTTATTAGTTTCAACAGTTACCAAAATCTCAGCTTTAAACATTAGTTGAAAAGAAAAGAAAAAAAAGCGCGCCTGAAATTAAAAGAAAATTCTATTCCAATAATTTTCCTTCGAAAGCTTATTTTAAATATCTTCCCTTTTTTACCTGCTCTACTTTGATTGGGTTTTATAAATAAAATAATCCACTTAAGCTGTTTTGTGGACACTGAGCTGTTTTTGCTGGCTGCACTACTGAGCCCACACTCTTGCAGCTTAGGTCACTTGCTCACATGGGTATAAAATTACGACTGCCAAAGGCTAACTTTAGCTCCACCGTGCAATGCAGTGCTTTAACCTTATGCAAATTGAGGAAAACCCTCCTTTAAAATGCAATGAATTTTAATGAATTTCAAGAGATTTTAACAGCCATTTGCATTATTCTTCAAATTTCTTTAGTATGTTTTCAATCAAAACACAGAAACCCCACAATAATTTTCCGCCTTAAACTTTGCCACCTACCAAGCAGTCATCAGCTCCTTGGCAAAGTAAGTTTTCCATAACATTGGAAAGCCTTCTCTCTTTATGTATATCAAAACAAAGATAAGAATATGCAGACTTTTTGTTTGTTATACATCACATTAGCTTACAGCAGAGCTGTTTCTGTGGGAAAGCTGCATGAGGTCTCCCAAAGAGAAAATAAACAACCAGGGAGACAGACACTGCACCAGCTGTAACCTCCTCACAGCTCCACCAGCCACTGTGACTCCAGCAAGAGCTTCACTGCATATGGGACAATTCTCTTTCAAATTGCCTACGTTCAACTCATAGGTGTCAGCAGATTCAAAGATTTTAATGAGTTTGTAATTCCCGTGATCCACATGGAAACCTGCAGAGCCAGGCTATGGAGGCCATGAGCAACTGAGTTCCACCTACCTACATCTCCCGTCCTAGATAAGAACTGTCAGAAATGCATTTCTGAGCACAGAAGTGTTGCAGCTGCTGTCACCTCATCCAGAGGAGGTTGTGACAACGTTGCAGTGGCATCCTTGGGTTGGGGCTGGAGCTTCCAAGTACAAAAGCACAGAGATCACTCTGAAGCTAAAGTGACTGAACAAAGACAAGAACAGACTGGGGAATCCTCCACTACAAACTCTCATAATCCACTACAGACTCATACAAGACAATCCCAGTCAGGAGCTATACACAGCAACTCTCTCAACTATGACTTTGCTTTGGATTGTCAGACAATTCAGGGCATCAACACAGGGGTATTTTCCCCTCTTATATTTCCCTGTATCTTTCCTCTAATTTTTGTTTTCCTTTTTTCTTAGCTTTTAAGCATCTTGCAGACCAAGAGACCCAGTAAAAAGAAATACAATCCATTTTTGTTTTCCTCCATTTTTACTACCTTACTAAAAAGGTAGTTCATCATAGAACAATCTATTAACATCAGGAGAAAAGTACTGATTTTAAATTTTCCAGCATTCAAAATCCAACATGCTTCTTGTTAAAAGCAGCATTGGATTTCATAATTTTCCCACTTTTTATTCTTCCTCATCTTGCATTTTTGAAGGGAACAAGTTTCCAGAATTATCCGCTAAAAGCCACAGCACTGGAGCATTTAGAAACAAGATGCCGAAACATACACACACATAAACACAGATTCTAACAAACCGCAGCTGTAATTTCATGTTGTTTCTGTGAATATGCCAGCTACATGCTTGAATGCATCATTAGGTTACCCTGGACCCTAAACTTAGCTCCTAGGTCAAGCACAAGCTGCATTCACTTGCGTGCTCTCAGCTGGCAATGAGTAGAGGCAGTTAGAGTTGACAGATCCTGCAACATATTATTTAGCACCCTAAATTCCTGTTTACAGGCAACTGATGCCCAAGAACCAATTACTCCATGATAACTTGTGGCTCTGCCTCCACAGTGTGTTAACATGAGCCCTACAGCGAGCCAAACACAAAGAAAATAAAAAAGCAAGGATAAAAAAAATAAAAGAAAAAATAAGAATGGTCTCCATACAGAACTAAATGGAATGTATGAAGAAATAAATTCTTCATCCTATTTTCGGATGTAATGATCTGTTAATCAAACTGCAATATTTCAGCATACAAAGTTTATATTGGATGAGACACTTAGCCATATTTGTTTGCATTTAGAAAGAACAAAAGAGACTTCGCAGTTAGCAACTTCTTAAAGAGCCATAAATACAACTCTCCTCAGAGATAAAAAGGTACATTTCAGTTGCATTTTGCTGTTCAGAACAAAAACTTTGGTCTTTAGCATATCAGGAATAAACTAGACACACATTTGCAGCAAACATTCATAAATTCCTAGACATTGTGAAACATTTAAATCTGAATGTGCAATTAAAGGCACAAATGTTGCTGGCTGCATCATGGATGGAAGTGGGAGGTTTCGCAGTTTCTTGAATACACACACACACACTTTACACTCTTTTCACACAAGAAGTTCCCATGATACATTATAAATTTTTCCACCAGAACTGTAAGTATAAGCATATCCCTTAAATGTTTCCTCTGAAGCACTGAAAATTTATTCTGAAGACCTATACTGCATCATTCTAAAAGAATTTTTAAATCTCTTTGGTTATTGTGAGAAAACATAATAGTCCAAATGGCAGGTTCTGGTTGACCTTGCCTTGGCAAGGGAGAGAATGAAGGCAAATGAGGATACTATTTCACTCCCCAATTTCCACACTTCAGTGATACTTCATTTTCATTGGATTGAACATTTCCCCATCAGACAGAATTCCCTGCTTTTTTAAAAATCATTGTCATCTGCTACAACCATTTCAGCAAAGGAGAGCAGGTGAGAGCATATAAACACACATTATATGTATATTTTATATGTATTATATTTCAAAATCAGGCTTTGAACTCTTTCAGAAGAGAATGTTCCCACTATTGTAGCCACCCTGCCCAGGCACTCCTCCTGCAGCAGATGTGGCTTTAACCACTAACCCCACAAGATGCAATGACTTCAGAGATGTTACAAATAGCAACACATTGCATCATCAAGTTGGGTGGGTACCGAACCCAGCCCTTTGTATCTGAAGCACCATCCTGTATTGGTACATTTTAATGTAAACTTAAAAGAGGATACAATGTTCTACTTTCTCCCAGCTTTTCATCTTGCTGGTCAAAATTTCTGCATTTCTTCCACATGTAGATGCACTTCTTTCTGTGACAACTGCTTGGGATACCTTCTTTGAAGGAGAATGGGAGACAAAGCTGTGTAAGAAACGGAAGATCTGGTGCACACAATCTGACACAACTAAAATCCACTCGAATGGGGCTTTGCAACTTGCTGTATTTGCACCTCCAGAGATCTTCAAATAACTTCTTCTTCTGTGAGAGGTTTTTTGCTGGAGAGGTTTGGATTGGTCTGCAGCATGATGACCAACTGATGCTGTTGACATCATGAGCATGAAAATACATGGCAGCAACTTTCTTCAAACTCAGTCAAATGCCAAATCTGTTTTTGTTTCTCCACTGCCACAAAAAAAAACCACAACCCTAAATCAAAAGAAAACTCTGCCAAAGGAAACCAAGCTCAACCAAGCTATTATTTCCCTCTTAACTGCTCCAGCATCCTCCAGGAATATCTTTAATGCCGGACTTCTACCACATAGCTTTGAGGAAAGCTTCATATCTTGCCTGCCTCACTTTTGTGACATCGAGTCTCTGAGTCTACAACAGCCCCATGTCAGACAGTGCCAGAAATCCAGGCTGTTCCCACAGGAAGACAGTGAAGAAAGAGTTTGAGAAACACTAGCCAAAGTGAGGAACCAGTAGATTGAGGCAGTTAACAACAGCGTTCTCCTTCTGGATAGGCCAAAACTGCATTTTAGACCTCAGTGGTTTTACTTAGAAGGAAACAACCAATGGAGTAACTCAGAATATAAAGAACACACTGCAATTTAAATATTAATGAAAACCTTCACGTTTGTTCACAAGTAGATGTTTCCACCTAGTAAACCAGGTGAATGAAAAGGTTGTGTCACTGAATGAAAGAAAAACCTGAAGCTCTTCACAAGAGAAGTACATAATTCCTGCTGAGCATTGCATTTGCTGTAATCGTGGGAAAAGCAAGCAGCATAAGCCTGCCTGGAGACATGTCTACATTTCAGAGAAAAAACATGCCTTTTTAAACTTTGTAATCTGTTCTTCAATAAAAAAAGTATTTATTGTTAATATCAACAGATTAGCATGTAGCTTCTGTTAACGTTTGTTTATAAACAGCCACAATACAAGCAGCCTTAAATATCCAAGTTAAACATTTAAAATTTTGATAAAATAGTAAGAAAAACTCCACTCACCAACTCCACTCACTCACAGAATCATAGAACAAATTACCTTTCATAAAATATACTTAACTTCAGTAAAAAGAGTTTGGAAGAAAAGCTGTGCTACTTCAAAAAAGTTCAAAACCTGCTCACTTTCAGAAGAGAGCAATATACAGATGAAAACATTCAAGATTCTTATTTGTGCAGAGTACAAAAAAGATGTAAGTTGCATGTTTATATTAATAAGAGTGGGAACAGCAGACATTAGTGACATTACATAGCATTCTTACCCAGCAACTAGAACATATTTTCCATCTGGTTGATCCTTTAACCTTTCCAGCAGGGACAAACGTACTTTGGCTTTGGTTTGGCCATAGATCTCAATTTCATCTGTAAGCAATCCTATCTCCTTGGCAAGTACATCAACAGCTTTTGGACTCTGTGCTCGGGAAATCTCAATATCACTGGAAAAAAAAACAAATAAGGGCCAGGAGATTTCTCTCAGCTTAGGTGGTCGACGACAGAGCACAAAACAACAGCAAATAATCCAACAATGGAGGTATTGTAATGAGTTTTTCAATTCTCTCTCACATTTTATTAACCAAACCTAAATATCAACTAACACCTAATATAACATTGAAAATCACGTACAGTGTTTGTTAATTGTTACAATTTCACAGAGAGCTCTTGTTTAATCAGATTCCAAGTATTACGTAATGCTTTCATATCAAGCTAGAAACGTGTCTGCTGGATGCTCAAGCATGTCCCACTGGAATGGATGTTTCTGGGTTTGTATTTCCCTTTCGTTCTCCTCCCTCACAGCATATTGCAGTGCACACAATTTACTAAAAAGTGCATGCATTCCTTGGCCAGCAGTCACACCAACACAATGTGCCCAGGCGGCCAAGAGGGCCAATGGCATCCTGGC
>VZSR01003807.1:15537274-15697236 GCA_013398615.1 Brachypodius melanocephalos
GCAGCGCCTTTCATCCGAGGGCAGCGCCAACATCAGTACTCCCCCACGAGGGCACCAAAGGAAACCAGGCATTTGGAGACCAACTCACGCACCTCCAAAACACAGCTAAACTAAGAATGGCCACAGAGGAGGAGTCCAAAGCACAGGGCTCAACCAAGACATGCAGTGAGCTTATGAACTACCTCCAGCAAGGGTGGGCAGCAGCTGTAGGAGGCACTCTGTTGGCAATTCCTGACCTGGACAACCTGAGGTCTTGGGATTTAATACTCCATCATGGATTTTTCATTTGTGAGCTTGACCTAATTTATGTCCACATGAGAGTGTAGCAGCTGTAAGCTTCTGCAGCATAGAAGCCCAGGGGCTGGCACACAGGATGTGAAGAGTTGTCTCCTTGGGCTTTAAATTGTTCACATTACCACAAAAACAACTTTAAAAATTAATTTTCACCTGACGAGGCTAAATTTCTCCCTGTAGTTTCAGTTGATCACAGTATTTTTAAGATGGAATCAGGCAATGGCATGAAAGCTTATGCTCAAGCTTAACTTTCAAACATCCTGCAAGACCTTAAATATCCACCAGTGAACATAAGACTATTACCAGATCAAAACTTTGCGTGCAGACCTTGGTCACTCTGCATCCAATGGTCGATCTGTGCCAACTTAATTGCTTGTAATTCTTTGAGAAAATCCCAAGCTGGCTCCATTATTCATTTATATTTATTAAGTATCCCCCATTTTCACTCTGCAGCAGCCAAGTGAAACCCAGAAACCATCCACCCAAAAAATGACATAATCTAATACTACATGACAAGGGGTTACTCAACTACAGCACTAACCTGGAACCTGCTTTCTTTCAAAGACATACTAAGTGCATCCTCTTTCATAGAAGGATATACCTTTGGCTTCTTATGTGTGACTTCAAATACAGCTAGCCATAAAAATTTAACGAGAACACAAGATGGAGTGGCTTACAAACATCACATGGCAAAGACCATCTGAAGTTTTCACTCAGAACTTACTATATATAAGCAACTCAAGTCCCAGAAAATTCTTGCTAAGTTGGTGGTAGTGTGGTCCCTTAAAGATCAAAGAAAGGAAAATGTTCAGAGTGACTATTCTCCTATTAAAATAATTGATACATTTAGCAAGAGAACAAAGATTTAGGTTAATATGACAAAGTTAATTTGTATTTTTTTCTCCTACTACATATATTTTCCTAAAATACAGGAAATTAAAGATTCTGTTATACCTGGACTTTAGAAGTCTGTATTTGTAGCTGACTCTTTTAGTCTGACAACATATTTTCTGTATTGGAAATACCAGAATTATTCAATATGTTATATTATTCAAAATTGGTGGAGATGTGCAAAAGTGGTTCTTCTGCATGATTGAAAACTGTTGAGCAAGAAGTCCATCACTGACAATGCTAAGTGATAATTTTAAAAAAGCAGAAAAAATTAAAAAGATGGAGGAAGGCTCTACATCTACTCACCTGACCTTTTTTTTTTTAACTGCATACTGTAAGAAATTTTTCTATTCCATTTCCAATATATTTGGAAATACTTCAACCCAGATCTCACAAAAATCAAAAAGCAGATGTTCTTAGTTTTAGTGCTTTCCCTCAATTTCAATGAAAACTCCATCTGTTTCCACACAACATGGTGTATTACTGTAACCTTACATTTTATTACAGGATACTTTCCATCTGAAGTTTCTTTACATTTAAAAGAAAAAAAAGACAAAGCTATAGAGTTAGCAGATATATGCAAGTCCTATTACTAATTATATAATATTGTATTGTATTATATTGTATTGTACTATATTGTATTGTATTATATTGCATTGTATTATATTATATTGTATTGTATTATGTCTATATACACACACCATTATTTATTAACTATGTAATTATTTATGTACTAAACACACAATGTCAGAGAGGGTTGGGATTTTTTTTTTGAAAGGTTGTTTTTTTTTTACCATCACACTCATGACATAGCATACGTTAACTTTTAATTGTATTATTTAAGGACAGGTTTTTTTAGGCTTCAATTATAGAAATGTTACATGCTAGCCCAGGAAAAGCTCAAGCATTTCTGCCTCCTTGTGCCCCTAGTTACAAGAGAAAACTCATTCTTTTGGCATCTCTGGTTTAAATTAAATTTATGTCCATTCCCATTAAACTGTTGTAAGAGACAGTGAAAAGTAGATCAAAATGCTTAGAAAATACAACATTTTGTCACAGCTTTCCAAAAAGACACCAGTAAGATTCAGAATTACAGGAGAATCACAGAGTGGCTGAGGTTGGAAGGGACTTCTGGAAGTCATCTGGTGCAAACTCCCTGCTCATGCAGAGGCACCTAGAACCAGTTAGTTGCCTGTGTCCAGGTGGCTTCTGAATATCTCCTGCGATGGACACTCCACAACCACCCTGCACAGTCTGTGTCCTCACAGTGAAGGAGTATTTCCTGATGTTCAAATGGAGCTTCCTGGGTTTCAGTCTGTGATCACTGCCTATGGTTCTGTCACTGGGCTCCATTGAAAAGAGCCTTGTTCTTCTTTTTATTATTTTACATCGTATTTAGACATGTTGATAAGACCCCCCCATCCTCCAGACTGTGCAGTTCCAACTCTCTCTGGTGTGAGGTTCCTTCAGCATCTGCAGAGGCAGGCATATATAGAAGCACTAAAAAAATGTGGACACTTTCCTCACTTTCAAGCCATTGGTTCCTCTCTCTGTCACCCAACACAACCAACATATAGCAAAGCACTTTAGCACAGGAAAGAGCTCCAGCTGCTTTAAATGTCAGAGATGTCAGCAATTGTGCCAAGGTAGACCTGAAATCCCTGAGGTCCAGACAGGGGCCTTGGGAAGTGAATGACAGGAACTGATTGAAAAGATTCTGGCTATGAGAATAAATATGCTTCCTGCTTTTCACACCCACACGGGAATTTAAAAGTCTAATGCAGAAGAAAGTACTTCTACTGAGGGAAGAAAATAAATACAAACTTAAATTCCATTGAAATCACTGAACCTTAACACCTTCCTACATCAGGGTTTGGACATTAGGAATTTCTCATCTTTTGTATTTCTGTTGGCGTTGCACAAGGCTTCTCCTCCCTTCGTTGATAAAACCTTCCAGCTCTAGGTCTTCATTAAATACAGCCTGATTTATTTAATAATTGATTAATTAATTAATTAAGCATTTATTAATTAAGCATTAAATGCTCATCATCAAAGTAAAAATCGATAGCAAACAGAAGCACACAGTCACGATGAAGCATACATGAGACTGGCACAACATATAGTCCACATAAGATCGAAAATTAACTAGGCACAGAACATTTTTAGTTTGTCACACTTGCTTACTCTCTTTTAAAGCATTTTTCATTTTGTTTTCGTTAAAAGCACTTATTACCTGGGCACTGGGGAGAGGGGCTGCAGTTTCAAGCAGTGGAGGTCCCATTTCCTGTACTGCTGGGACTGGATCCATCGCTCCATGTTTTTTACCATGTTCTGGTTTTAAACAAGAAAACAGCACACAACAGCTGCATCATAAATGTTGAACACTAATTTCAAACAATCTCTAGAGTATGTTGAAATAACTTCTACAGCAAAGGCTAACAAAAAACCCCAAACTTTTCCATTCCATTGTTTTGGGACAAAGTAAGAGCCACTTTTCTATTGTTTGACCACATTTCAAAAAGAAACAACTCTATTAACATATAAGTGGCAGAGAAGAATCTCTAATTAGGCAGCTGGCCATTTTATTCTGGAGAATACAGATGGAGAATTACTATTCTTCTCTCAGACCTTAAAAATAATGGGAGATACTGATTGTTCATTGACTGACTCATGCTGCTTCCAAAATTAAATAACAAACTTTTGGGCTCTCTATCCATCATAATGCAAAAATGCGGACAGATACAATTAATCCTCACAGTCTTACCAGAGTGACTGACATTGGCCTATTGACACAAGTGCTTCTGCCAAGCTTTACAAGAATTATGAGATGTCTGATTTTTAATTTACCTTTCTCTAATTAAATGTAATAGGCATCACTCTACCTGATTAAGAGTTGCTGTTAAAATGGAAGTTAGGTAAGATGTTCAAAAGAGCAAAACAAAAGTTAAAATATAAACTGTAGAAACTGTAGAGCTGATTCCTGCAACTTACAGAAAGAGCAATAAATCTACAACATTGACAGGTGCACTAACCTGCATTCTCATCGCTACTGCAAGAGAACCAACAGTCTTTTCAGCAGCAGGGTTGTTCTGCTGACCATAGTTATGTTTCTCTGAAAAATATAAGTATTGCACTAATAAATCACAAATCTTTTGTGAGTCGGAGCATGCGTATTCGAAAGTTACATCCAAATAAAAAATTTCTGAATGTTGACTTGAAATTTAACAATATTATTGACAAAATTATGGGTGGCTTCTTTGATACTTCAACTGAAATCACCCAGAAGGATGAATATACTATGAAAATCAGAGAGTAACTGCATGCTCTGAAACATATTATACAAACCCCCACACACACAAAAAAAAAAATCATGCATCTGTTTTTGAAAAGCTACACACATTCTTAAACAGAACACCTAAATCAGCATGGTATAAAGACTGTCTTCTCTTCAACACACACATTACAGTGAGTGAGAACAATGAAATGATCACCAATACCATACAGCATTATTATACCTTGGAAAGAGTATATGCAATTTTTTTTTTGAATAGCAACAGTTATCTTCATCAGCATGATATTAAAAGTAGGCATTCTGGAGAGTCTACACAATTCAGAGTGACTTCAACTTCAGAGACAGTTGTAATTGTTTCTACTGGCAATATATCAAATTATAATTATACAATAGCTACCCCAACTAAACATATTTTGTCATTTTGCTGTAATCCTTCTTCTAGCTTGTTCTTTTGTTGCTGCTCATTGCCTTTTATCTAGACACAATTTCTCCAAAATTCACATCCTAGTCTCTGTGGGCATATCAAGGCCGTAGCCACATTCTGAAGGGCGTAGACATAATTGTAATAAAAAATAACAACTGTACACTGACAGCTTTAACCTTTCTGCCACGCGGGAACTGAAGTGCAAACCCTGACCTGGTCAAGCTCTTGCCCTGTTCACCCCTTCTCTAGTGGTCATAAAAGGTTCATGTTTCCCTGCACAGTCACCCCTCCCAACGGGGGTCCCAGAGCAGCAGGGCACAGCACACTCAGACTGGAGACAGGGTGGCAGCCACAGCCCACTCTCCCACACCCATGGCTGAGAGAGAGCAAGAGACCCTCTCTGCAGACACTCTCAGCCTCATCCCATGTGTCCTGACCCTTCCTCAAGTGCCAGCAGCCATCTACACATCAGTGACAATGCTAACCAAGCTGAAGGCAACAGTCCTCACGTTAAACTCTAACTAAGAAAGTGTCTGAAAAGTCCTTCTATTTTCATTAACAATTGCAATTAAAACAAACAAGCAAACAAACAAATACCCCAACAATTTCTTCTGGAGATGCTCAGCTTTAGATTTAGACAGAGGAGTTTTACTGGAATAGTCTATTACAGTCATAAGCTGACTCTTGCTGCTTTGAGACCAAGCTGGGAGACTTGCCAAACAGACAAATGGAGTAGGAAGAATGAAGTTTAAAATCCTCTTTCAGACAGCTGTGCTTTACAGAAACATTTTGACTTTTTATGTTATTTGGCTTTATACGACTATTTTTATCAGGGCACAGCTAGCATGTGTGTAAATACATATCAGAATTAGACAATTCCCTTCAATAAACTATTTCTCTCAGACTGCCTATGCTACACAGTCATCCCACAAATGACTAACCAGGCTTTTACAGGGGTGAAGGTGAAACTAGAGGTGAAAGTCATGCACACATGGAGTTAGCAAGACAATCACAGGATTGCAACAGCTCTCAGGATAAATTTTCCAGATGGAAGCTGGAATAGCACTCTCTGCTTCGGATTATGGTCAGATCAGATGAACTTCAGACATTGTGCTCCCTCCTTTGACTCCTATTGTGCAGATGAGTGAGAGCTGCTGTCAGATGCTACCCGTCTGCTCAGGCAGCTTAGAATAGAGAAGAAGTGGGGAAATGGTTGAATTCCCCACTAATTTACTTAAACCATGTGGGCTTCAGCTTTCAAGTGACCCCAAAGGAGCTGGACATCAAATTCCAAAGAAATCTGGCATCCTTAAATTTGTTCAGAAAGTTATTTTCATTTCCATACATTTACATATAAAGTATATTCCTGCAAGACACTACCAGCACTCACCTGATTCCAAGATTGTAAGTGCAACAAAAGCAGATGTTGCACTGCTAGAAAATTGCAGAATGTTTTAAAATTGTGATAATTTAAAAATCTTTGATCAAAAAAAAAAAAAACTTGAAAAAGAATTGTCACTTTGGACTGAGCACTTTTATCTCTACTTTCCTGATGTACAACAGTGTATTTCCCCAATTCAGCTACATCCTTGCAAATTCTCAGTGCTTTTAAGACATGTGAGTGTGTTAGATGAGATGTACACCCACACAAGTTGGAAATCTAGCCACCATCGAGCAAGAACAAAAGTTACTTCATGACCATTATTGTTTTCAGGCTTCATTTAGCTCCTGCGACCCCACAGATGTTAAGTTGGACATTTCTAAAGCAAGAAAAAATCCAGAACAATTTCCAAGCACCTCAGCCAGATTCCATGGAAGTCAAGAGTCAGTTACAAGATTCAGTTGTTTCTCCAAGGTCACAACTACTCCACAATGGGCTTTCCACAAACATCTTGCAACTAAACTAAGTGCATTCTTCCTGTCAGACACCTGTGTTTCATGTACCTCTCTAGTAAGCCCTGAGACCAACAGCTGGTAAAATGCATTTCTGATGTAATTTCAAAGTTTCTCCAAGGTTCTGACAAGCTCAAAAGCATAACCATAAAGACAGACAGACATTTGGTAGATAAGTTCTATTTAAATTATCTTGATAAAAATCTCATGTTTCCTTTCCAAAAAAATGCAGTACTTAACAGAGTGCATTGATACAACTTGAAAAATGCAAAGAAATGTATATGCTTATGCCAAATCTTACATTTCCTGCATTAGGAATGAATGTTACCGTGGTATGTAATGCAGTTTTTCTAACAACACTCTTTCAGAGAAGGGAAACACTAGTATTATCTATAGTTCTTTAAAGCATATAAGGCACATAAGATAAGGCATAAGATATTTAAATCTTAAGACATAGCATGCTGCAGAATTTTAGGTCTGTGAAGGCTCAGACTCACTTCCCAATGGAGAAGATTAGGTGTCTGAAAGTGGGACTTGCACCAGGCAGCACACAGTCCTGGGAGAGTCCAGCCACTCCTGCTGCATGGACTGGCTTATCCCACTCCGTCAGAACCAGCCCAAGTCTGTCACATAAGAGGTTTCTACTTGCACGATTCAAATGAGAGGGGAGATTGCTTTTAATTTATTTATTTATTTATAGGTATGACTGCTGTACCACCACTCCCTCTCTTCTCTATTCCTTTCCCTTTCTCCCCCATTCCTCCTCCATGTAAGGCTGTGTCCTACTGGGAGGCTGGGTACCTGCTGAAGAGACCTGTGTGCCAAGCCCTGCCCTACAGATACTTAACAATTATATCCAAAAATCTCTAGGGGAAATAAATGGGCATAAGAGATGCAAGGAGTCTCCTAGTCACTAGACCAGGAAAAAGAAAACATGTATTATTTTTGGACAACTTGTGCAGCACCAGGAAGGGATAAGGCTTGGTACCCACCCTTGAGATTCTCAGTATGATCAGAGATCTGCTTTGGGAGGTAGACAATGAATGTTCAAATGCCTTCAGACAGTCAAGTGAGTAATAACCCAGATCTCCACACTTGCAGTGTCTGTTCAAGTCAAGAGGATATAATAAAAGACAAGGAAAAAATCTATTGCTAAGGCCATGCTTTGCATGGGAATAGCAGCTGCTTTACTATGAGCCTGATCTCGCATTAGCTCTGCATGGAGCATCTGCTTAATTTGCCCTTAGGGAATATCCCTAGTTTAAAACCCATGCAATTAGGTTTTCTCAGCTTTATGCCCATTTCCACAGTTTTGTATCAATAGATGTCAATCTAGTACACTTGTGATAAGATTTTAAAAATCCCCAGATTAACCAGTCATGCTATCCATGTACTTCCTCATTTTCCTATTCATTTGCAGCATAATCTCATTGGGATGATGAGCAGTCAAATTAATATACACACCAAAAATCTAGAAAATATCTAGAGATCTTCACAGAATTTAAAGAAATTTTACAGGAGATGTAAAATTACATGTTATTATTATTACTACACATTATTCTAGCAGCAGAGTAACTTCTGGGAAAATTTTTTAATTTTGTTCCCAAGAAAATTCTATAACATTTTTTCAACTGAGAAATTATTGAACACATACACCCTCCACAACAAGTTAGGGGAAAAGGGAAGAGATTAATCCAAACTCTTTTTTGTAGGAGTAATTACTGCAGGAGACATTCTGCCTCTTAACTACAAATGACTTCTGTACTCCCTCCTGGACCACTGCAGACAGTTTCACAGCATTTTGCAGTCGATATTTCTTCCCTTTTTCTCCTTTTCCCATATTCCAGGTGAGTCCATGGGAGTGACAGGATAAGACACTGTATAAAACAGCACTACATAATAGCTCATCTGATGATCCAAAAGTCTTCCCTCTGAACTCTCTGAATCCATTGGGTCATTGCTTATCTATTCATCGTGGTATGAAGAATCTGTTCCAACCTTTCTTCTGTCACCTAACACCTTTTCCCTGTTTACACATCGGAGGAAGGTGCACACACGCCCTGTACAAACACCTTCAAAGGCCCTCCCACAGAGACACAGCTTTTCACCACACTGAGCTGTCACCAAGATGCCACACACGTCTCAAAGGCTCACTGTACATCACTTGCAAGAATTGTCACCTTTTGTCATCACTTACCTGCCAGAAGACCACGAGCACAATGGATAATGGTGGCCCCAGGCTTTATCCAGCTCACAGGAACATCGTCGGGTTTCGTGCTGCCGAACACCACCGCGTCTGCCTGCCCGAGCTGGGGAAAGCCCAAAACACCCCCAGGAACAAAACAAGCATTTAATCTTAGAAATACATACTTGGATGCACATCTTAAAAATATTCACTTTTTATACAGCAGTAGCCTTTTGGGCAAAGCTTTTACAGACGACAGGAACGAAAAAGGAAGGTCCAAACTGATAGTTTGATTCTTGCCTGCCATGAAACTTAAGAACAGCTTTTAAAATTAAGTTAGGTAAACAAATTGTGAGATCAGGCAAGTGAGGTCAAAGTAAGTATCAATATTTAATGGGGATTATATCCTTCCAAATAAAAAGCTCTACCATTGTCCTAAAGTCCAAAATAACTTGGAGCAACTTAAGAAAAAGAAGGGTTCAAAGACAGTAAATAGGCACTTCTAAAGAGTGCAGTCAGATTGTCTGACAGTAGAAAATTAGGCCAGCTGACAGGAATGCAGGATGACCCCTTCAGCGAAGATCAGTGCCTTGGAATACCCATTAAAGCACTTTTTTCCTTCTCAGTTCATATCTACTAATCACTGCCCCTGATTCAGCTCAACCTGGCAGATTTTGGAGCAAAAATGGTTACTACAAAGATTCTTATAATCAAAGACCTAAATGCCTTTTTTCCCCACTTCCTCTGAAACAGAGTCCTTTATCAGTAAAAAGCATCACCACAAGATAAGGGATAGCACCAGAGGCAGATATATTAAGATGCACTAAAAAAGCAAAACATAGTCACAGCATTGCCTCAAGCCTGACTGTAAAAATTATTTCAGAAATACAGCAGTTTTGGTAATATTTTGGATAAATGCAAATTAATTCCAAGTGTCATAAACTCAGTGAGCCACTCTATGAACTGATTTGTGACTGACAAGCGTTCCAGCTTCTTTTTTGGCCAAAAGTGCTCTGACACAACCCTGCCCAACACTCTTGCCAAGAAAGAACAGCTACAAGTCTTGTCAGGATAGCAGGGTTTTGGCACAGCTGAGCATCCAGGAGGGGAGAAGAACATAACTGCTGTGGAAAAGGCAAAAAACTAAAAAAACTCCATCTTCCCCTCAGAGGACACAAGGATGGCCTAACCCTCCTTAAGAGATCTCCATGTGGAAACAAAGCCAGAAGTGTGGGAGAAGATTTCCTTGCTTGACAAATGACTCATGCAATGAGTTGATTCAGGCTTCAGTCACATGTCCAGCAACACTCCTGTGATTGCCTGTGCACAGTCATTGAGCCTTAGCCAAACTGGTCACACTCCTGAGTCTGGTGCAAATATCAGCTTACATGCCACTCCTAGAAGGCCACACAAGCCATAATGCTTGACCAGTGTCAGGTCAAATGATACTGAGAAATCTGCAAGGAAATCCAGATAAAAAGATGCTGTTAATGCCTCACGTACCAAGAATACCATGCTGAAGGCACACTATGCCCTGCAAAAGAAGGAAATCTCTGCTGGAACAGTCAACATCAACACAGAGAAAAACAGGGATTTCTCTCAGCTGCTTTTTTTTTTTTTGCCAGAAAAGAATAATTCATATTCCAGCAGTTATAAATCATCTACTATAAGTCAAGATGCCTTTCCATGCAAAGCCTCTGGGACAAGGACTGAGAGCTTTGCACACCGCTTAGCATCGTGAATTGATGAACAAGTTGAGAGCTGTATGCAACAAGTAATAATTCTGATGAATGTTCAGCCAGCATACTTATGACAGAGTTGATTCAATGTAACTGTAATGTCAGAAAACAACTGATGGAACCAAATATTCATCTCTATGACTACCGACCCTAATGTTGAAAAATGTTTTTAACAGCTGAACACAATTATTTTTGTAGCCAACATTAACACTGGTTCGGATAGCTAACATCACACATACCCATAAATTTTAGCAGAAAACCAGCTGGACCTTTCATCTCATTGCCCTGCCCCACCTCCTTCATGAAAAAAAGTTGCATCACATGGCAGCAAAGAGTTGTACCGCAGGTTAAAGACACACCTATCTCTTAGAGCCTTCCCCAGTGTGATTTCCTCTCCCATATTTCACAAAGAAAACAATATTTTATGTGCAACTATTGAAAAATTTCCTGCAGAGTCAATAAAATATATATATATCACAAACATTTCAGAGAATCTTTTCCTCCTATGAGTATTTTTTGAAAGTATATCCAGAAACTTGGGAGAGCAAGTCCACTGAAAGCAAAATACTTGTGTACAGAATTATGGATATCCTTGGAAGAGATTTATGTGATCTCCATCTGGGAATTTTAGTTTTCCTTGCAAGAAGTTGTGTCCATGCCTCCTTTGCTTTCAGATTTTTCTCTCTTGCCATAATCTACACTTTTGACTGCCTGTTTAATCACTAAAGCAAGAAGCAAGCCTTGGGATAGTGTTCAGGGTCAACTCCTACATCAGAAACTGATCACAGACGTGAGAGATGGAAAAGTCCCATGAAATAATCACATTTATCCTCCCTCAGCAAATGCACCAGAGTCCCTGGACAGAGGACACAGAGGACACATCTGACAGGAACCAGATGCTGCAGGCAGCCGCAGCCAGAAGGTCAAGGAGATACCCATGAGGGAGAACATGTGGCTGCCTGCCTCATGCTTCCTGGACAGCAAGGCTCCATTCCATCAGGCTGGCTAGAGGAAGGAATGACAAGCATCAGGCCAAACCCTCCTTAATGCACTAGGCAACAGGCTGGAGACAAAGCAAGCCAATAGTCCAGTAGTATCCTGCCTTCTCACCGGTAAATATTTTTTCAGTTGGGAAGAGCTGTGCCAATAAATAATCTGCAACCTTACCTCATAACAAAATATGATCCTCTCCACCAAGATTTAAGTTGAAGCAGATTAAGAAGCACCACCCATTCCCAAGACAGAACACCAAATGTTAAAACAACAATACAGATTTTCCAGCCAAGTATTAAATGATAATGGCACAAAGTAGCTGTATATTACAGATCACTGAAACTCCATTTTGCTGTGAAGTCTGCATAAAATTTTCATTTTCCCATAGTTAAAATGGACTGCTACAAAAGCCCATTTTTAAATGCATGATCAAATGAAATAAAAATTAAAATTAAAAACTGAAATGTAAAAGCCCTCAGAGTCCTGGGTATGAAGCTAGGCCATATAAAACTGAAGAGAAGCAATGAGGAATAGGAATTTGGCAAAAAGTTTTTTCACAACTCTATGAAAAAGTCTCTTTGCACACCAGTTTACAGATCTGGTTCCACTTTAACCACAGAAATTCTAATTATTTTCTGAAATCTTGAATCTTTTTTTAAGTCAATGACAAGTTTCAGGTACTTTTTCCATCAAGGCATGTTCTCATCACGTGGTTTCCTCCAGCTTTCCCTGCCACATCACCCTGAATGCACTTGCCCTACACAGGACATGTGAAAATCAAAGCCACACCTCTGCTGTGGGCTCAAGCCTGCCACTATGATCCATGCTTTAGCAACTGCTCCTCTAGCTCACAGAGAGGGGGGTATATTTCAAAATTACAAGGAACTGAGATGATGTGCACAAGATGTTGAAGCGGAAATACTTTGTCTACATCATCACCATCAGAAATGCTCGTGCAGTTTCCCTCTTCTCTCTGTGCCTGGTCTCCTGTTCTTTCATGCTTCCAATACAAAATGTATTTTTCTGCCCATAACAAGAGTCTTGGTCTTACCAAGAGAGCAAAACTAGGACAGCAAATAGCTAAGAGATGTCTAAGAGTTTGAAGCTCTAGTGTTGGCTCTAAGGAAAAGCACACTGTGGCCAAAAGAAGTTCTTTTTCAACCTGAAAAGGAAACTCCCATTCAGCACTCCAGCTGAACCACTCTCATACTTCTTAACCTTGTTTTTGCAAACAACTATTCTATTCCTAATTATACCAAATTCTCACTTCTTTCACAATAAAATTGTAAGATAGCAGCTCTCCTAAAACAGGCATGATGTGATTCACACACAGCTTACATTAAAGATGACATTCTGAAATAAAGACTGACTGAATTTGGACGACTGAAATAAAATCCTGTTTTCTTACAGGTACTAAGTATTACCCCTTTTTTGGCAAGAAAATAATCAATTTTTTTTTAAATAGAAATCTACATGACAACGTCCTTTCAAACTAGAAAGCATCATTCTGACATAATAAAGGATTAAACAAATCAGTTCACATTCATCACATGTAATACTGAATTGACTTTTGGGGAGTCCTATTTTAAAATTACAAGGGAGATGTCACTAAAAGTATATCACCAGGTCATTCTTCAGGCACAATGCAGTGAATGTGCTTTGAAGAGCTACCTACACAAAGCTTAACAGAATGATAACCTCTTCAGTGTTTCCTCTAAGATGCTTATCTTTATCACTCACTTTGTAATTTCTTTTACATTGAACATACTAATGCAAAAAGAACAATGTTTCTCAATAACTTTGCACAGATGTGCCAGAACCTTCTAAAATGTTTTCTTGCATTTGTGAATTATTTGAAAACCCAATAAGCTCAACAGTTCTGAAGGACACGGCTCAGCTGTGCCATGAGAACTGAACTCAAGCAAACCCCAAATGGAACAAAAAGAAATGTTAATAATCTGCTCAACTTAACAAAACATGAAGTATGGAGGGAAAAGAACATTGAAACTGTGTCCATTATTTCACATCAAAACAATGAAATGAAGATATACCATTATTTATTTTATTCCTTTTTCCTGCCATAAGACAGAACAGACTTGCTTTAAAGGAGCACCCTAAGTCAGATGGTAGATGGCATTATGCTGTTTTTTAGGAGACCTACCCCTGTATTTTTAAACTTCTTCTAAGGTGGACTAAAACATACTTCCTCTTGATCATTTTCAAAATATTTTTGCAAAAATGCACAAGTAAAAGAAGCAAGAACAAGTCCATAGCAATACAAAACCTTATCCAAAACACTTACAAACTTAGTGTTGTGTAACTCATTTAAATTAAAAGAATTTCTAAAGGAAACACTTGTTGTTATGCTGTCCTTTTTTAAAAAGAAGAACAAATCAGCAGAGCTACTCTAAGGTAATGTAGTAACCACTTAAGGAAGGTATTATATTGTTAAGGTCAGGGTTACTGCTTCAATGCAAATAGTCCTGGCCAGTGGACAAATAACCTTCCCCTACCCTTAAGATAAAATTCTCTTTTCCTCTTATATATTGCAAAACAAATGCATCCCAGTGAAAAAAATCATACTCTTTGTAAGTTTGTCCCTCACTTCCTAAGTGAAGTTGTTATATTATCACAGGTTATACTTCCAAACAACAGCACACAAACTGTCACTGTAGAGGTGTCCCATTCAGAGAAAGGAAAAGTTAGCGTATTGTGCAGGAAAAACAAAACATGAATTGATTCTTTCAAGTCTTTGAAAAACTTAAACATCAATTAACACATTTTCTTACTTGAAATTCAAATAACAAAAAAAAAAAATCAAGAGAAGAAACCTGGTGAACATTAAAGCTGTTCATAATCAGCATTTTAAACAAGCAGAAGAGTATAAACTCTATGTTATCTAAAAACATTGTAGGTCAAATGCAGGTTGCCACAGTACTTAGTTGTTTGGTTAGAAACTTGTGCTCAGTTTCTGACTCTCCAGCTTCTGGGAATATGAGACAGGATAGTTTTCTCTGCATGCATTAGATTTTTATCAAGGAGCTAGAGTTAACTATCAGAGTGACATCCAGACAAGATCAGCACAGCTCTGGGATTACTGGTGATATGCTGCTCCGGGCTCACAGGTGAGGAAGAGGAAGGTAGGTCTCCCCTGGGCTCTGCTGAGTAGTCTGACAAGTGAAGAACAAACTCTTTTACTGCCAAAAGTTAAAATGAACTTGGGAAGACTGAAGTGTATAAAGCCTCAGACTCAGTCCTCCCATTCTGTTTCCCATCAGTGGCCTGCTCCAAGAGGTAAGCTATGGGGAATGCCAAAAAGCAAAACATGCTTATGGGAAAGCATCTGGATGGAAGGAAACAGAATTCTCTCCAGCTATTGAAGCACTGCACAAGCAGCTCTGGGCCCAATCCAGATTTTTTGCTGTGAACCAGTGGAAACACCTCTGGCCACCCTGTCACCCACCCCATCCAGCCCAGAGCAGTCCTGTAGCACAACCCCAAGCAACGAGAAATAACTGAGGAATGAGACATGGCAAGGATCAAGTTCACAGCACTCCATCTCCCAGAGAGCCATATGTTCCCTAAGTGCTGTCAGTCACTTAAAAGCCCAGAGCTGAGACAAGCCTGACAAAAACATCCACAGCTGTGAAAACACGGGTTTGCCAGAGAACTTTCTATCACAGCTGCTCGGATTTGTTTCCTCTCCTGTCTGCGCCTCCGAAGCGCGGAGGTTGGCCATCATCGTTTTGCCTTGGCTGCCACCCTGTGGCACGGCTGTCCCACACAAGAGCTGTCCCCAGCACCTCAGCCCCACCGGCAGCCAGGCCCTGGAGTACCCTGCTGCCCATGCCCCAGCGACAGGGCAACCCCAGCTGGAGTGCTCCGTGAAATTTGGGACTAAGGAACAAACTGCTAAGTTTCACAGGAAGTCATACCAACTTCTAAGCTGTGTCTAAAAGCGCTGCAAAAAGCAGCCAAGGAGACCATGCAAATCCTTCGGTTTAAGGCTCCTGAATTTCTTTGAATCCTTCTACAGGTCTCTTCAAAGATAAAGATTGGGAATTTCTTTGTCCCAAGAGCAGCAACACTTGCAAACCTTCAGGACACCAATCCAGTGGAAGTAATTTCATGCAGATGACAGTATCACAGGATGAGAAAAAAAGAGGGAAAAGAGAGAAAGCAAAAGGGAGAGCTAAAACATTTGTTTGTTGGATTCCTTCTCTCACAGTCCTTGGTGTAAGACAATGAAGCTAAAGCAGCTGCTGTTACATGCAATATTCTAATAGAGGCCAGTGTTTGAACCATTTCTGAGCCAGCAGGAAGGACAAAAGACCCTAACCCACATTGGCTACCAGCAAACCCAGTGCCACCTGTGACCGCAATGAGGAGTTTCCCTCTTGGGAATGGCAGCAAAGGGCAGGATGGTCAGGTGGACAGCTGACAGGGCTGAGCAGACAGTGGGGATGCAGGATGAGCCCAGGTAGGCAGCAGAGCTCTCACCTCACTCTGCAGCTGTGGGGCTTTCCAGTGGCAGCTGAGGACGGCGGCTCCCTGGTGCTGCAGCACACTCTGCAGGGCAGCACCCTCTGCTCCATGCACTCCCACCAGCAGCACCTTCTTCCCATCTGGGAGACACAACGAAAGTCATTCAGCCACTCCCAGCACAGGGCACAAGCAGCAGCAGCTGCATGGAGCTCCCCCCAGGCCACCCTCGGCTGCAGCACTGCAAAAGGGGCTGCAAAGGGGCTCAGACCAGGACAGCGCTGTGTGCCTGCACCACTGCAGCAGCTGTGCCAGCACAAGCAGCTCTTCTGGAGCCCCTGCAGTGATGCTAACCACAGGCCTTAAGAGCTTCCTGGTGATTCTCTAAATTCTAGTAAGCAAATACTGTTCTGGCTTTCTGGTATTTTGCACAAATCCTTTCATTCATGTTTGTTACCAAGTACATTTAACCTCCTGTTTACAGTTTTGCTACAAAAATCCTCGCTTCAACAATTATGAATTACTGTAAGAGAGACAACTTCTGAAGCACTGCCCTAAACAAAGTGTTCACATACAGTAAATCTGCCTGTTTAAATCTGCCATTTCAGTGTCAGCACTGACACAACACAATCCAAACCAAAAGATTTGGTCAGCAGCAATTTACAGGCAAACTTGGGTTTCTCCAACTGCTCATACTAATCAAAACAGTCAAGTGAAATCCCCAAGTGATGACTGTATTTTCTGTTTGGAAGACTCACATGTCTTGCATCTCTTCACTGAAATTAAATCTGCTGATGGCAGCTAACCCCTGCCTAATACCCAAAATGTGTAAGCCTGAGACCTGTTTCTACAAATACAGCATTCAGATGCCACTGAGCAGGAGTCCTCCTCCTCACTAGCAGGAGACAAACACATGTCAGGTGGGAAAGCAATACAAAATAGAAAACACAACAAGGTCAGATTATATTTGGCTCCCAGTTGGGATTAAAACTGAGTAAGTAAAATAGTTAGGCTAAAATTAATGTAATTATTATGACAGAAGGACTCACCTATGTCTTCAAGAAGCTCCACCACAGCACACACTGTGGGAGGAACTAGACAGTCATAGACATCACCATGTACCAAGCGTCCTAGGTTTACACTGGATAATCTGCAGTGGAAAAAATATGGCAATTTAACAAAAAAAAAAAAAGCATTTGTGTAACATAAATCCCCAGCAATGCTTGTAACACGGCTAAGAGCTAATCCCAAGAGCAAACATCTCTCACAAAAGCAAATCCTTTGATAGTCATGTACTGCAGCTAATTTGTATCATCCCACACCCCAGTTAGACAAACACTGAGCCTCAAGAGAGGCCAGGAAAGGGATCTGAGTGAGAATGGGTAACACGATCCCAGGATACACAGGCAGCTCTTCACTTGTCACCACGGGCTACCCACAGCACACTGGACCCAAACACTTCAGTGGCTGCAGTGACACCAGACCAATGCTGCCAGAGCCAAGCTGGCTTAGGAGAGGCCAACCCAGGTGTTTCCACACTGCACTCCATTCTCTCTCATACAGAAGGATGCTCCAAATTTCCCATTCTGACAATCTCCAGTACTTCACATAATGGTAACTAACATGTAGGATTTTTAGATTTTTTTCCTGACTTGAAAAAAAAATGAGAGAGAGGGATAAAAAAAGGTAATAGCCTGCAGCTAAGACCAGGAAGGCTGCAAGAGCAGCAAAATGGGAACTCACAAACCTAAATTACACCAGTGGTCTCTTCAGAGAGCAGTAGAACTCAACATTGATTGGAAATCTGTGCTAATGGGTCCAAACTATTATAGCTTACTCTCTCACCACCAGAGAGTGCTGTAAGGAAGTTAAAACCTTCTCTGCAATTTCTCCATCAATCCTTCTTGTGAAAGTTCAGTACTTTGTGACTACCACTTGTATTACTGAAGTACTGAAATACCTTACGTATCACCAGTTGATCAAGATTTCATTTTTTATTTGTTTGAAAGGACTATGCCTGAATATATATTATGTAAAAAACCAAAAAGATAATGACCAAAACTACTTCAGCAAAAGACTTCTCATTGATTTGGAGGCATCTTTTATCACTGCTCAATAGCACAGCTAGACACATTGACTGAGAAGTCCATTAATGAAAAGCACAGGGGAAAACTGATTTTACAGAGCCATCAGGCTTGTGCCTGCTAATATAATTTCTTAGTGCTCCACTTACCCATCCACATCCTTCTCTGGTTTCACAGCGTTTAATACCTTACTGCTATATAAGCTTTCTGGGAGGTCAAGAGCAAGGCCCTGCACGTTAGGATCCTCATTAAGTCTCAAGATTTCACTGACAATCTAGGAAGTTAATAAAAAGCATTAAAGATCAGAACAATAGATAAAAGGAGAATCTGATTAGAACGAGGTAAAACCTGTAATTTTTTTTTCAATTACTCTATGACCACCTTGGCTTCCCTTGCTTATTACTGCAAATTCTAAATGAGAAAGCAATAACCTTCTCTACTCGGTTTATTATCAGTGGCTTACCAAATTAAGCCACCCTGACTCTATCCTAAACATCTTGCAAAGTAAACACATATTATGTGAAATTATGCTGCCAAAAGCAACTTTGTTTCACCACTCCAAACCTCAGCAAAAGCTTGTCACTGTAATGGCCAGTAATGTAATGGAAGATGCTTTTAGAAACAGGACGCCTTAGTTAATACACAGTGCAAAACCCAAAAGAACCACATCATGTCCCAATACAGGGAAAAAAGTTCTAACATTTGAAAGAACAATTATACAAGAAACAACTCATTGTATTAGACCAGCATATCACACACACAGACGACACACAGAATCATTAGGCTGGAAGAGACTTCCAAGATCATCGACTTCAACCCATGCTCTACCACCCCAACTAGACCATGGCACCGAGTGCCACATCCAATCTTTTTTAAACACATCCAGGGATGGTGGCTCCACCACCTCCCCGGGCGGACCATTCCAGTACTTTAACACCCTTTCTGTAAAACACTTTTTCCTACTATCCAACCTATATCTCCCTTGGTGGAGCTTGAGACTGTGTCCTCTCGTTCTGTCAGTTGCTGGTCATACATGTTTACCAATTTTGCTTCTCAAAACACCCTGATCCTAAGAGCTGGCAATTGCCTTGTGAAGAACTGTTATGTTGAAAAGGCACTGCAGAGAAGTTTGTGAATTTCAAGTACTGAACCAGATGCAAGTTCAAGTGGTTTATAATTGGTCAGATTTGACATCAGAGACTGTACTATCTACCCTTGATTCCTTCCTCTCAAAAGTGTAATGCTGATCCATGCCATTCTGCCATGACCAGGAAGAATACAATGGAACAAAACATATCAAAGATTTTTTAGGTGAGAAATGTCATGCAAGCACATCTTCTCATCTTATATATAAAACCAGTATGCAAGCATCACGAAGCTCTATAAAAGAATTGGATCAACATCCAACAGAAAAGGATTATAAGCAGGTTCTTTTTCCCTTAAAAATTAGTATTAGTATTAGTATCACGCCTTCTTAAAATGCTTTTCTTGTAAACTATTCATTGTAATTGTGAACTCTATTACCCAAACACTTAATATGCAATCAACATTCAGCTAGGGGAAGTAGGCAGGAGTTAGATTAGTTGCAACTCTGAACCAAGAGAATGTTCTACCTTCATGCTAACACAGATCACACAAGCATGTCACTGGTACAGAAATGCCTCTTTAGTTTCCTGACTCCTTAGGCAAAACCAGGCATATCTCTTAAGGTCCTATGGCACTTGACAGCAACAGGACTGGTATACATTGCACTAGAAAGGATGAGTGTATAAACCAGTATGTGGACATGAAAACATCTGCATTTTTCTTTAAAAAACCTTGATATGCTACAAAATGCTGGGGAGCTACAGAGCAATTGAAACTTCAAGGTGTATTTCTGCCTCCTGGAAAAGTAATTCAATATTCCATTTTATTTGTATCCTACTTTAATTCAGTTTTCCATCATCACAGCATTTAAATTACTTATAACTCATGCAGGGTAAAGTAGTTTAGTATTAACTTGCCTTTATTGTACACAGGAAGTTAGGGCAAAACCCAAATGTGCATGAAATCCCTCCCTCCTTCCCACACCAGGGAACACATCTGGGATGAGGATTTTAGTAAATGAAAAAAAACCTGTCATAGTGAGTAAGCAAGAGACTAAGCAAACCATGATGAATTTTATTGGGAGTAATTTCCTTTAAATAACAGAAATACCTCAATTTTCTGTTTAAATACACATCTCAACCACTTCTAAGATACTCCTTCAAACTAACTGCAACTTCTGCTGCACAGTCACTGTATTTTACCTATTTCTTGCTGTGTTACTCAACAGATAAAACACATTTACCAACAACAAAGTGTATTTGTTTTCCATTTCAAAAGCCCACTATTCTTAAATGGGTAGCTGACTATCTATAATCTACAAAACGTCACAGTAAGTTCCTTTCAATGTATCTGGAAGCAGTTCTTGAGATTACACTGCAAGGCAGTAACATTTTAAGAACAAAGTGTACCGAAAAAGCAAACAGTACACAGAGCTCACAAGCCTGCAGGATTATCAAACTTGCCAAGGACATGGAGACCAGCTGGGAACAGTGTCATTTACTATACATTCCTTCACTGGCTTAAATTTCACATGGTTTTTTCTACATTTAAAACATAATTGATACTAAGTGCTGTGCCTTCAACAACATAAAGAATTCAGGCCTCTAGTGATTTGGGGTGGATGTTTGTTTTTGAATACATAATTGAAACATTAAAAGATCAACACACAAATTTAACACCCCCCCTCTTCTTCCCCATATAATCATATAATCTTTAATTTCCCTGAATAATCTGGGCAATAATCAAGTACAGTCACAAGAGCAACTGTGAGATACCTGAGCAGGTTTGGGTTAAACACCAAGCACAAACCCAAAACTTTATTCTATTGATTCTGCCCCAGCTTGCCATGGAACAGCAGACATGCCCATTAATTCTCTTTTTTCTCACTCTTGCCAGTAATGGGATAATATCTGCTATTTAAACCAAGGTAATCCTAAACCTAATTCGAGTTACTAGAGGTCAGTCGAAATAATAATGAATGTCAGTAATAAATAAAAGTTTATGACAGAATTGGAAAAGGAAGACTCTTTCAGGTACTTCAGTTACCTCGTCCTTGGTGCTGCCCTCAGGAAGACAGATGTGAATAACACGTAGACCAATCTGTTAAAAGAAAAGACTTAAAATTACCAAAGGCAAGTAGCTCATGATTATTAACACATATATCAGCTAAAGCTTACCTCTTTGGCAAAGTTCTTGTTTGCTTCTTGAATCAACTGGTCATTACGTGCCTTGGGGAACAAAACAGTAACTGAGTTTTAAAACAATAAACTTAAAAATGAGTACACTAATGCACATGTATATGAAAGAAACACAGTGACAACGTCTGCATCTAAAGGTATTCAATCCAATAAGCAACAATTTTAAGAAAGAAGCAGAAGGCCATCCCTGTTAATTCCAAATAGTTCAAGACTGCTGATAGTGATAAAAAGAGCATTTAAAACCACAGGCGTAATGGAGAGGGGCAACTCCTATTAGAGAAGGAGGGCTTGCCCCAGCTCCCTCCCTGCACTGCCAGCATTCCTGGCACTGCACTACCAGCATCCCACTCCCCAAATGTGGCAGCTGGTGGTGAGTGGCAGCACAGCAGCTGCTGCACTGAGGACACTGTGCAGAGTTCACACTGTGCCAAGGAAGAAGAGACAGGTGTAGGGACAGCTCAGCAGCTGCTCCCCTGTCACAGTAAATGTGGGACTGTACCCCCACACTGACTGCTCAAGAAGTTTAACTGGGATGGAGCAACTGGTGGTACTACACTGTCCCCTGTAATGTCCCTGCTGCTGCAGCACTGGCAGGTGAACATTTACCTTGGGTGAGTGCAGAAAGTCCCTGCCCTAAACCAGTTCTTATCAAAACCCACTGAGCAGCACAGGTGAGGCCAGAGCTCAGCACACGGGCTGGCAGAGCACCAGGACGGGACAGGAGGTGCAGGGGAGCCAGTGGTGCTTTGCTGATCTCTGCAGGGTAACAGCTCCACTGTCAGGCAGATCCTAACGCTTTAACTTTTCAGCATCAAAAAATTACGAAGCACCCAATCATTTTTTGCTCTTGCACAGCTCCAATTGAGGTTCAACATGGGTAATAAGCAACACAGGTATCAATTTTGGCATCAGTTCAGATTCAGTTGACTCCAGAGGAAAGGACAGCCCTAAAATCATTCCACTGCAGGTTCAGTCTGCAATTCCTCATTCCCAGCCCTGCAGAGGAGGTGGTGCCCTGTCACGCCAATCGCTGTTGCTCACGAGTGACTGGCAAAAGGAGATAATTTCACTGCCCCCCCTGCTCCTCTGAGCAGCACAGATCTCAAGGCTCTGCCACATTACTAGCAGAGCAATGCATCACAAGAACATCTGTAGACCAAAGCAACCTTTCTTTGCACTAACAAATTGACATTTAAAAAGAACTCAGCTTCAGTCTTCACAACCAGAGCAGAGCTAGAGGGACTGGACAGCTGGAGAACAGAGCTCGGGTGAATTTTACCCAGAAGAATCTAGGCCACATGTTCCTACAGCCACCTTATGAGGCAGACCAAGTGGGGTAAACAGGGACAAGAAGGACATTGTGCCAGCACAAAACATGCATGTTGCCACGCAGAAAACCAGATCCAGGAGACAAATGTGGTTGAAGTGAAGCCTCTTTAGACCACTCAGACTGGGGTAGATCACAGTCCAGAACATCACGCAACTGCATGGAGACTAACAGGAGCGAGAAAAAACAGGACACTGCTTTTCTAGCAGTTCTTAAGCTTTAGCCTTAGAGGGCTCTGTGAAAATGCAATTATCAGGGAGGGTGAGAGATGGGAGAGCCTGTTCAGATAGCCTCACTAGAAGACCTTCTGAAATAAAGCTCTTCCTGCATTACTTAGATTCACTAGCTACTTAAAAAATACTTAGAGTTGGGTTTTGAACTTAAAACCTACTGGGTCAGAGTTTCAGGGTGTGCCAAAACAAATATCACCATCCTAGGAAACAGGACAATAACATTTTTGCCAGGATGGCTCTGGGTCCCCTCTGAATGATAAACATCCCTAGTTTTGTGGCTTTCAAACCTTAAGAAATCTAAGGATGAACATCTTTCAGCTTTGCAGGGATAGCAATCCTCATCTCTGATTTTAATTGCCTATCAAAAATGGTACCATCAGAGGGATGGAAAGATCTTCACAGCATTAGTAAAACAGTGGTTGTCAATTACTGCAAGATCACGTCAGAAAGTGCTGCTACTTCTACAGGATGCTGACACTTCACACAAGGCACTTATTTCACACAGACCCTTCTGAGCTGACTGGGACTTTTTAGTGTGGTTTTCCTCCCCTTAGAAGAGCAGGAAGACATCGACAAGCTGTAGCTACCCACAGGTAACATGGCTGACAGGAAGCAACAGGGTTTTTCATTAATCCTGGCATTGTTATTTCAGGGGTGGGAAGTGAAGGGAGGCCCACGTTTTCAGGCACATAAGCACTTTGCAAAAAAAGCTTCAAGCTAAATAAAGGTTTGAGAACACTACTTTAATTCAACTATTAAGTTAATCAACTTAGACAAGCTGTGAGAAATAATGATCCATACTTAAAATGAGGAACACTACATTAGCAAAAGGAAGAAGAGATAAAACTGTTCCTTTCCTTTACAAAGCTTTCCCAGTTTGAAGTTTGCTGACTGTTTCAGGTCTGAAGAAGGGCAATCTACCATCTGGTGGAACCACTTCACCCTATTGCTTTACCTTTTAATAAAGCAGACAATATTCTTCATTAAAAAAAGGATTAAAATTACTTTCTGTATGGTGTGCTTCTGAAGTTTCAGACAAGCATGGTACCAAAGGGGATCTCTCACAGCCAGTGAGTGCACAGACATACTTTACCTGGATAATGGCAAGCGTTGGCTCAAGCAGAGGGTTTTCTCTCTTAAGAGAGGCCAAGGAATTCTTTGCATTCTTGGCGACTTTGCTGCAACACAGTGACAAGCAAATTTTTAACAAAATAAACCCTCCTAACATTAGTTGGTAGAAATCAATGTTAGTCAACAATATAACAGAAATGCTTGGGCAAGTACATTATTAATCTCCAAAATTATGGTTGGATGTGAACTGTGAGGGCTGGTGTTCAGCAGGTAGGTACAGAAAACCTTAACAGGCCATTTTTTTTTTTTAATAGGTATGTGGGGCATTGTTCTGACACGCCCAAAACTTCATAGCTGTGCGAATTCATGAGAAAGCTTGTCCAGCCTCACCACGGGAAGCGCAGCAGGGAACCACCACCCTGCCCTGTCTGATCAGCTCTTGGATCAGGTGGGTCCTTCATTCCCATACCCTTGGCTGGGGCAGTGACAGATGCAGAGGCCTTTACAGCTGGGGCTGCCACAGCTTAATATAGGCTACACCAACCCCATGAGCAGCAGGCCAGCCACTTTCATGGATGCCTTTCAAAACCACCGGCAGAAGGGAGACAAGGCAGCTCTGTGTGCCACACTGCTTCTTGGAAAAACCAGTGACAGCCAGGCACTGGGAATGCTTTCTGGGAAAAAAAACATCTGGATAAGTGGCAGCCAGCTCTCCTCTGTTAACTTTTGCGTGTGCAGATGATACTTACCCAGCTGGTCAAAGAGGAGACTCCCTGAAATATGTCTGTCTGTCCCCCACAGCAAGGAAGACAGAGGAGAGAACAGCCTAGAGTGGATTTCTGATAGCGTTTTGATAGCCAATGACCAATTCAAAGCCGTTGCGAACTATCCCTTCCAAGGCTGACCCGGGACGGCGAGGAGAGGGGGGCGACCAGGGACACGCTTTTCCAGACACACATCTCCGCACCTCCTCACCTGAGCCACCGCCACATGACGGCGGCTCTGCTCGCTCCCAAAACGCCACCAAAACCAAAACCCGGAGCAAATCCCGCTAGCCGTTCTGAGGGAAGGGAAGCACTTTACTACGGGGTCCCCCCAAAAGCCCACCTCAAAAACCGACCCGACGCACCCGCTGAGGGCGCATCGCCCAAATCCCCCTCACCCCTCCTCCCTCCGTGCCCACACCATCGCACCCCCCGGTTGCATCAGCCGGCGCTGCCTCCCCACGTGCGCCTCTTACCGGGCGGCCGCCGCCGCACCGCCATCCCCGGGCAGCGGCGCGCTGAGCCCGCGGCGCGGCGCGGGCGGCGCGGCCGGGAGCGCCGGGAACAGGCAGCGCCGCAGCGCCGCGCTCCTCCTCATCCTCCGGGGCGATCCCGCAGCCGCGGCACCGGGCACAGACGGGAGCGGAGCAAGGGGGCGGGCAGGGGTGGAGCACTGCCTGCCCCCGCTCCCCGCCCCGCCGCTTGCGCTTCCGCTTTTTTTTTTTTCCCAAGAAAGAAAAAAACCCCACCAAATCACCCCAAACATCACGCAGAGGCAAATAACTTCCTTCCTCCGCCCCCCCCCGCAATGAAAAGCACCCAAAGCTTTTGCATACTCAACGTTTATTAAAAATAGTATGAAATGGTCCCTGGGAGAAGTTACAATACTAGTAGAAGTCCCTTTTTTCTGGTTGGTTGGTTGTTTTCCCCTCCCTCCCAATTCCACTGATTGCATGAGATGCGAGTTAAACATTCTCCTAAAGCCGTTTAAACAAATCTAGATGTGCGCCCACAGATTTACCTTCTATCCGTATTTACAATACTTTACAAGCTATATTAAATAAATATGGGCTGTGCTACACCACGGCGTCTTAAATATGTACAACATTATTTCTCAGTCGGATTTTACTAGATAGATACGGTTCCTATCACAGGGGGTGTGCTGACTGTAACAGTATCCCTGTGGTACGAGCTAGTAAGTACCATGACCAACCAGCCCTCAAAACAATTCCTAGCCAATGCAAGATACGTGGGGTGAATAATTTAGTCAGGTCTAATAAATTCAAGTCCTCAAATCTTAGTCTACAAGTAATTAGCTGTACACTGCTAACGTCAGGTTTTCCTCATGGTAACCAATGTAGTAAATAATCAGCTGTTCTGGAAGTACAGTGCTCTGTAACTGAGGGGAGTGATAGGTGGTTAGTAAAAATAGTATTTCAATGAAATTCCTTTGTTTATTGGTATGTTTAACTCAGTACTGGCTTTATCCATGTAATCTGAAAAATGTAAGCACCAAAATGTCACACAAGATGATCAGTGTAGATGTATCTAGGCTTTCCTTCCGATACAATGTTTTCAAGTAACAGAATCCAAAGCTGTGCAACAAAGATGATGAAGGGGAGTTAAGTGCAGATGGTATTGGAAAGCCTATCCTTGCACTAAACGGCAGCATTTTTATTCTATGCATTATTTGCAAAAGAAGGGAATGTATTCTCATTTTTAAGCTACTTTTCATTGTACATAAATTGGATTAGAGTCAACCCTGACTGATTCACAAAATGTATCTTTTACCTCTGTCAGGAAGGGTGACTTCCTGCTTCAGGAGATGCGTTCCCTGGGGACTGCAGCTCGTCACTCAGCCAGCGGTATCACTGAGCCACCCTAGGGGCCAAACGTGCCCCACAATTAGTATTTCACCCAAGAACCTGGGCAAGCCTCATTTTCTCTCAGGGTTACTGACAGTGGGACTTGAACAAATGCCCAGGTCACTGCATGTTACACACAGCTGTATCTCAAACTCTACACAGCAGCTTCTGACTGCTGGCTGCTGAACTACAAGATACTCAGGTTTTGCTTGCGTGTCACACACACCACCATCATTGGAGGTACCAGGACTGGTCTAGCCCTCTTGACAAGCAGTGCAGCTCCCCTTCTAATGCCAAAGCCATTCCCCAGGCAAGGACTGTGTCACTTCCACAGGTTCTCATAAAAAGCCTCTGCTGCCTGTCTTCTGCCTCCCACGCAGTTCCAGAATGTAGAAGAGGCTTCGGACAGAGAGCTATCAGCCTGGCACAAGTACTAGGACTAGATTTTCTTTAAAATGTAAGAAGCTTGCTCTAAAATAATGTAGCATATGCATTGGTCCCACACACTTGGAATCCGTCTGATGAAAAGTTAACGTGCAAAAAAGTATGTGCAATTGCACATGTAGCCTGTTGGTGCAGTCATCAGAACCCTGCTCAGAAATCTGCACAGTCACAGGAGCAGCTGCCCAGCTAAATGCTCTTGTATGTAAGCAGAGTAATCACAGGTGTTTTGGATGCAGAACACTGGACACCAACTGGAAAGTCTAAATACTAAGGTCTCCAAATGATAAAATGGTTTAAGAATCAAATGGCATCACACCTGATTTGATGGCAAGAATCAGGGAGTATCACACCTAACGAAGGAAAAGATATGAAGGTTCAGCAGGAGATGAGAAGTAGACATGCACTACAGAGACCCCGGACAGTGCACATGTGGCCTTTTTCAGGTCCAGGATCCTCAACCATTTAAAAAAGATACATTTTGCATCTATTTCCAACATTATTGCTATACAATGCCTGATAGTGTAATACTATGGAAATACATGATGCCAGTACTGATTGCCCTAGTATATACTCTGTCATGATAAGGCAGTACAGCTAGAAATTACTGAAAGCATCAAGCAAAGCTACTTGAACTGAGACACTGAAACTTTTCTCTTAGAGACTGGACAATATTCTGCTGATTAGGAGATGGTACTCTCCACAGGTAGTCATTCAGTTTATCTGAATCACTATAAGCAGTCAGATATGGGGTAAGTGCATGTTTGCTGCTGGCAGACTTTGCAGGACTACAGGAGATAGTTTTGCCACAGAACATTTCAGAAGCAACAGCATCCGTGTTACGCAGTTTAGGATCTGATTTCCTTGTTTGGTTCTGAGAAGTCTCCAAGTCAGATCCCTCATCTTCAGACTTTATTTCAACATAGTCATCATCATCCCCTTCTCCTTCTTCAGAATCTTTGAAATTTGAAAAATAGTTCTGAGTGGCCATCTGTGCTGTCAGAGGGGAGGCTCTGTTCACTCTCAGGACCTTTTGAGAATCCTGCAGAATCATATCTGAACAGTTTTCAGGGATCTGCTTTCTCATCTCTGGCCCTGTACATCCTGAAGCAATCCCAGGAGTTTGATGGCTGTTGAATCCAAAGTTCCTATTCAAATGGAGCCTTTTCTTATCAATTTCATTATTATATACAATTGATTCTCCAGACCTGTTGACCACTATTGAGGACGAGGACTGTGACCTGCTGTATGCCTGTGGTTTTACGCTGCTCACCCTCCTCCCCAGCGAGTTATAGACGTGATCTTGATGCAAGTTTTCTTTGTTGGGCTGGCTTATAATGGCGCTCCACCTCTGCGCTGGGACATGCAAACGGTTGGAAATCTGAAGGGAAGGCACTGAGCCAGCGGATGGCAACTGCTTTGAATTGCTTTTTGTGCCAGCTTCTGTGTATGAGTGCTTGGACTTTGGGTCCTGGGATTCGGAACACGGAGAGAAATCCTTCAGCTCACCGTTACTGTACACAGAATGCAAAAGCCAATCTTCTGGTCTTGAGCACTCACTGGCAGGCTGGGAACGGGGAGGACATGTGGCCATGGGTGTGGAAAACCTCCCAGCTGACAGCTCCTGAGGAGTGGGCCCGGCTTCCTTTTGGACCTTAGGAGTACTGTCTCTGAAGACAATTTGGTCATAAAGCTGGGAATATTCAGCTATTCTGGCACCTAGAAAGAAGAGAGAATTAACTTAGCAGAGACAAAGAATCCATTTCAGTGAATCAGGTGAAAATTTAAAAATCTCAAAATGTTTAGTTTCAGTAGAGAGGAGCTTTCAGTTGTGTCAATAAATCTGGCCTCTGCAAAGTAACATGAAACACTGGAGGCTGGAAAGCACATTTCATTATGCTTTGTTGAGGAAAAGAAGCATAAAATATCTTGCTACAGTGAGCAACACAATGCAGCACACGGTTCCAATAATATTCTTCTTGTTTCATGTTAAAATGGAAAAGAACATTCTAAAAATGGCCTGGTAAATAAGATAATTAGGGACTTTTAAAAATATCACAAGAAGGCAAGAATGACATTCTGGTGCATGGAGTCTGCCGGCTCCACCTCTTCCCTTTGTTTCAATTGATCATGGACAAAAATAGATCCAGAGCTGCTGCATATCCATGACTTTGCACATTGATTAACTGATCGAAAGATTTTCAGCTCTTTCTTATCTGACCACATTCCTTATGTCTATGGATAGGATTCTGAATGGTACTTGAGCAAAAGTATGTGACTTGTTAGAAGGCAGACAGACTTGAAAAAACACTGGTTTAGTCAAACTCTCAAGATCACACTACTAAAGGAAATAACTGCTATTCTATGGGAGGCCAATAGTGCTTCAGGCATGATTTCTACTTCCAACCTTGCTCTTTCCTGACACTGCCCCGCTACTTTTTCCCAAAGTTATCAAGTAACAAGAAATGAGACATAAAAGACCCTCCATGTTAAAGAGAAAATTCTTTTCAGAGAAAGAAATTTTCTGAGAAAATTCCTTTCAATTGTAACACAGAAAATATGATCCTGATACTCAATTACCAAGGTGAGGAAAATTCATAATCTTCTAGTTTAGAACACAAAGTTCACTGAAAGTTACAAAAGAAATTTATCTGTACAGAAATGTTTTCCACATACCAATAGCAGGACCTCCTTGTTTCTTCTCCTCCAGAATAGCAGCAAGATCTTTGTGTTTCAGTTTCTGTTGTCTGCTAGCTGGCTGTTCATGCTCTGGACTTTTAACTTTCAAAAGCTGGTTAGCCTTCTTAATTTTTTGGCTGTACTGCCTTGCCATCATAAAAACTCTGTTCTTTGTTTTATCCATAACAGCCAAGTCATTTTCCATGCCCTCTGCAGGTGTGCTGGACAGAACACTACTGGTGGGCTCATATGGACTATCTACAAAAGGCATCTCACTGGAGAAGGAAGATCTGTTCAAACTCATAAAAGAGCTCTCCTTGCATGGTGTAGTGTCTTCACACCTGAGATTAGCCTCACTTATGGTGGCAGCCCTGGGCTTCACAGTTTTAGGGAAAATAGGAGTTTCTGGCAGAGAGAGAGTAGACAGTGAGTACTCTACATCTTTACTCAGCTCAGGTGTGCTACCAGCATGCAGCCTTTCCTGCATGTCATCTTTACAAACAGGAAAGGCCGCAAGGACACGGTCTCTTGTCTTTTCCTCATTTTTCTTGATGTAGTTCTCCAGGTCGTTCCAAATCTCATCTACTTCTTCTGAGAGTTTATCTGCTGCAGACTTATGTGACAGTGAGTCAGAGTTGGAGGAGCTGTCCACTAAGCTCAAATAGTCATTGTCAACAGGAACACGATGGTAAGGACTTTCATCTTCACTGAACTGGAGACTCTCCTCGGAAACAAAATGTCGTAATTTGTCACAATATGCGAAGTCCTTTTCCAAAAAATTTCTCCTTTTAGAGGATTTTAAGGGATCACATTTAAAATTCAATAGAGATTGAGACTGATTCAATAGAGATGTTTCTGGAAGCAGTATGGTGTCATAGATGTTGTCTTCAACAATTCTGAGCTCATCCAGACTTGAACTTGGTGCTCCTTTACTGAGGAGTATCTCCTCCCTACTAGCATGAATGGAGGTCCTCTTTTGATTTGCTGTTTTCTTTTTGGAAGTTGAATCTGAGCTGCTTTTGTTTTCAGCCTCATACAGAGAGTCTCTAGCTGATCTCTGGGGACCACGACACATCTCCTCCCTTCTCGTCAGACCCATCAGCTTTAAGTCTTCATAGCTTATATTATCATAAACATGTTCAATATCATCGATAGTCAGCTCCTCTGAGGATTCGGGATACGCATCCCTACTGCTCCCCTCTGCCACCTTCACTTCCCTTCGAGAGCCGCGCTCCCCTGCTTTATACCTGGCGCTGGCTGGGCACATGTTGCTTTCACCGGCGCTGCTGGCCCGTCTAACGATTTTGTGACGAGTGGGGCTGGAAGCCTCGTTTTGGTGCACTTGCCCCAAGTGCCAGCTGCATGGACGCCCAGAAGAACCCCTCCTTTCTCCACCAGGAGCTGAACTTGTGTTGGATGTAGACGTTGATGGTACAAACATCTGGTAATCGTCTTCATCATCTTCGTTCTCACAAGGCGGGCGCCGGCTGGGGAACAATGCCTGCCTGATTTGATGGTCCGTCCAGATGTTTCTGACAGAGGTGCTTCCCCCCAGGATATTCATGATCAGAGAGTTGCTCTGGGGTGTGCTGAATAGTCTAGGAGACTGTGGCTGTCTAGCTGTGCAGGAAAATGGAAGATCAGTGTTCAATTGCATTGACTCTTCATCTGAAGGGTCCTTGGAGCTCTGTGAAGATTTGAAATTTGCAGGTAACATTAGCATATCCCTGTAATAATACAGTAATTCCCTCTTTTCACAGGACTGCCACAGCACCAGTGTGTCCTGCAGAGAATCATGTGGAGATGGGCTTTGCAAGTGCTCTCTCCCAACAGAGAGTGAGGGAGCTGAGGTGGCAGTGCCAGACTCCTTTGCCTCCTAATCCTTACCACAGCTCAGAGTTCACTCCTGGTGTTTAATAACATCTTACTTCAAACACAAGACAGTAGCTTATGTTAATGCATGAGTAATTAAAGGCAAATTTGTTTGGCAGGAGTTAGATTAAACCTTTTATGCTAGCTCTGCAGTTTCACAGTTGGATTAAGCTAATCTGACTCTGGGTTTGTGCCAAAAGTTTTGTTCTTCTCCTTTTCCTTGCCTATAACCCTAGCAGAAAGGAATCTTATGCTCTCTAGCACATGCCACTGAAAATTTCTTTTTCTTTTTCCTTTTAGTGTAAGTTTTCATCCAGATCTAATTTAAAGCAAGGGCACATGCTCACTAATGCCAACAAAAAGGATGCTTTAGATATTGCTGGCCAACGTTTGGGGGAGAAAGGAAAGAGAATTCCTTTTGTCTTCAGTTAATACTTGTTTTAATGCTAGTTACGTGTTTTTCCCAGCCCCCAAAAGAAAGTCTTTTGTCATAGATATGAATGACATGAACATTGATACATCATGTAAATGGAAGATGATGTATCTGTCGACCCAGGGAAAACAGATTGACATACCTACAATGCATAGCAAGAAGGAAGTAAAAAAATAATAATTACTTACCTGCATTTCACATTTATTGAGATTGAGACTTCTCCGTTTTTCAACATTTTCAGCAGCTTGACTATTAAGTCTTTTTCTTCCCCCTTTTGATTTCTGCATTGAGTTTTGCTGTGATTTTAAAGAGAAAAAAAATGGGAGAGGTATAAAATCTACAGTTCTTTGTACAGTCTTGTTCGGAGGAATTATTAGGAGCTAGAACAGGTTAGGGACATATACTGGGAGATGAAACAGCCTATGAGCCGTCAGCACTGCCACAAGAATTATTCAGAACTTGTAAAACCTGCAAAAGTATCATTGCCACATCTAGCATTAACCACTAAGCTAACAGTACCTTTTTTTTTTTTTTTTTTTTTTGGTATTTTTTGTGCTTACTCATTCTCTTGTTCTTACTTACGTTGGCAAGAGGGAGAATTACAAGACACTGCACTACACTGGTACAAGATACTATTTTTTAAAATATTTATAATGCAAATAGTGTAATTTCAAAGAGGAAATACAGTCAGCTTCAAAAAGAATTTCAATAACTGGTTTCAGATAATTCACAAAATAAACAAACTACATAAGGATATGACCTCAGCATCAACCAAACCAAATACACCGAAAATCTAGAATACAGCCACATTGCGAAGTTGGATTTTTAGTCTTTCGAAGGTACTACATATGTGTGGAAACATCACACTGAGTAAGAAAAACTACCATCTGTGCAGTAGTAAGAGATACTCTCATTTTCAGAAATCCCACTCAAAACTTCTCATATTCAGGTTCACACATTTGTAGCTACTGCCAGAGGCTCACCAACCAAGAAACATCCCCTTACCTGCAGCAGTACCTGAATCTTAACTTAATATTCAAGTCTGTGCTTTGAAGGCACTGCCTCGGCACGAGGCCTAAAAAAGTTTTTTCATGGCATCAGCTGAAGAAGCAAGGAAAAGTCAGTTGTGCGTAATAGGTAAAACTTTTCCGTAACAACTAGGTTAGAGGACTGCAAAGGACTAAGTAAAATTCAAGCAGTGGGAATTTCTCCCTCTGTATAGGGGCTTTTACATCTTCTCTGTTAAAATGCAAGTGAGTATTGTGTGAAGCCTAAGTAAAAATGTTTCTAAGGAGAGAAAGTTGTAAACATTTGCAATGCATTCATTTACATATAATTTTAATCCTTTTTCCATTCTCCCCAGGAAAAAAAAATATTTTTCCCCTCTTTTTCCTACCTGTTCAGACTCTTCTTCATCATCAGCATCAATCTGTTCCGTTGCAGAAGTCTGAAGAGTTTCATCGTGATCACTGCTGTAGGCTGGTTCAATAGACTCTTGAAACTGGCTTTCCAGCCCACTGGGTTCCTTGGGTGAAACCTTTTTCCTAGAATTCAGCAGGGTTTCACTAGATCCTACTTTGGTGGCCTGAGATAATAGGGCTCCTTCAATGCCCATCCGCTTCAAAAAAAAAAAAAAACCATGGAACTCTGACTAGAAGTTTATACAGATTCTATATTTTAGTAAGATCCTCTTACATCAGAATCACAGGCAAGGTTTAACCTACAGCCAGTTAGCTGCACTCAAATGAGATTTATAAAGGAATAAGTACAACAACCAGTACTTTTCCATATAATATCTAGAACCGAAAAAATATATGCAAAAGATCCCATTCACATCAATATTATAGCATGACTATGAAGTAATAGCTAATGTACTCTGTTTATAGTATAACACACACACACACATTTTTTAAATTCCATCCTAAATAAAACCCTAAGACCTGAAATTCAAAATGAGATTTTCAAACTGACACTGGCAATTTCAATATAAATACTTAACAGAAAATGTAAAAATTAGAAATGCTCGTTACAATCTGCTTAAGCTGCATATGCTCTGTTAGGTGATATAGCATTATATCTGTGTATCTATATCTATATCTATATATATATATATCAGAGTAAGTTGAAATTTTCCAGTCTTATTTAATGAACACAAAGATAATGTGATCCAAAGAATAAGCATTATTTTTATACACTGCACTTCCTTAATTCTAGTGGTATTTTAAAGTATCCTATAGCACTTAATAATTGACTGGACTTTATTATAAACCACAACCATATATGGATCAGTGATTTTTTTCTTTATTAAATATTCCCAAAATAGTAAGCTGTATTTCTACTTCTTTCATTCCAGTAATCTTATTTGGGATGCTAAATAACATTTATGGGTTTGTTATCATTCTTAAGGTCAACACAACCAAGAAGATTAAGATTCTCCAGTAAATACTGTGCTCTAAAGACGTATGCATGCGCTAAAACAAGGAATTTAAGAAATGGCTTACCTTCTGCATATCTGGGCTTACATCTGCAAAGAGAAACACATCAATGAATAATCAAACTGGTGTCAGTCTATTCCCATTTCAATGCTACCCCAATTATGAACTCCCCAAAGCGGGTTGAATGCAGCAGCAACTGAGCAAACAGATGATATAGGATTTCTGATAAAACAGAGACAGCATGAGCTTTACCAGAGTTCCATTTGAGGCCCTAATTCTGCAGCACTGCTATGATTTCAGGAACTGTTCACAATTGCCAAGACTTGGTGTGTTCAGGTCCTCGGATGTTAACAGGACCAATCCCCAAGTGTGGAAAAGCAGATATTAGATTTAAACACAAACATTTTGTGTTTGTTTTTTGCCTTAAAATTCCTGTTCCTCGCCCTAATGTATTTAGGGGCAGGTACAAGAAAAAAGAATGCGTCTTCAGTTGTTCTACAAAGTACAGAAGCACCAGGTCAGTAAACAGTACCCAAAGTATCTTACCATTTGACTTCAAAACTTTATGGACTCTAGATGAGGGTTCTGAAAAAGACAACAACATGTTTACCCACTGTGGCATTTGAAAGAAGGCTGTAGGCATCCTGGACAACGTTTTATAACATGTATATAAAAATTTAAGCTTCTGAGCCCATACAGTGAAGCCAGACTTCAATTTCTTTATTGCAAAATGTCTTCGAAAAGAAGATTTGTTGAAGTGTCAAATCTACAGCTGTTACTAAAGAACATATTTGTTTCTTAATGCAATAGCAGTGTCCTCCATTCATCAAGGCACACATGAATTTTTTATCACATGCTCTCAAAAGACCTGGTTGCCTCTGTTGTTGCTCAACAGTGTTAGAGGTTTTCTGTTAGAAATGTGCACGAGGTACCAAAGTCTTAGATGGGCTTAGAAAGTGTAAGTAGCTGAAGATTACATAGGAGGCCCTTTGATCACTATTTTGTATTTTTCCTTTTACAGGAAGAGCAGCATCAATGCAACAAAGGTGTGCAAACACCTCAGAAACAATGGAGAACATACCTCAAACATAATGAGAACTTGACTGCTTTTCAGACACAAATGCTGCTGTATGTTAAATCATTACATTAATATTCTCAACAGCCTTGTTTAAGTCATTCCCAATTATACAATGTTACACACCAAATTGGAAACGTCTTCAAGGAGACAAAGAGGGGAACACAGGGACTGCAATATGAAGTCACCCAACTACAAAGACATTGGTAGTGTCTTTGAGAGTAATTATGGATATATGTTTGAGCTAGGAGGGCAAAAAAAGTCCAAAGTCAGCAAAACCACCTCTCAAATATCTATTATCCATAAGGCAAACACTACACTAAGTACAGACAGTAATCACGTTTTGATATAATAAGCCTCTCATAATCAGGATGGAAACTCTTCTGAGACAATAACAACTGCAGTAAGGGGGGATGTCAGATTTAAATAATGTGACTGGCTTTCCTGCATATGCTCTTTAATCTAGTAGAGTACCAACTGTTCTTTATATATCCACCATTACAAATGTATATTCCTTAAATTAAATGCAAACAGTAGATTAACAAAAATTACAAAACCAACAAAGGTTAGTAAGATACTTCATCCACATTGGAGAGATATTGTGCCATGCTAAACCTGCCTGGAGTGCAGATTAAAAACCAATTCCATGTTCCTAGCCTAATCCACCCCTAAATCAATGCTGCCTGTTTTTCCTTTTGTCATCTAGGGCATAAATGACTTTATTCACCTGATTTCCTTCTCACTCTGTGAGGAGTAGTGCCTTCCTTAGGCTGGTAGGATGATTTCATTTCTCCCTCAGGGCTGTAGTGGAAGCCTGGGTGATCTGTGGAACAAGCAGAGGCACAGGGAGTAAGAGAGTGACAAGGATGGCATTTCACACACCTTGGCAGCTCTCTTTGGAGGCAGTTCCATCATCCCTTTATGCCTCCTCCAGTGCACCTCATCAGAGCCTGACGCAAGATGCTTTGCTGTAGGGTAGATGTTTACCAGGCAGCCATGGGAATGCTTTACTCATGTAGCTGTGCCTGGCTCCAGAGGGCTAACCCAGGAACATTTATCCACCACCATCATGTTTGTTTGCCAGTGTCTCAGTCAGAGGCTTCCCAACAAGCTCTACAGGATCTGCATCTAATTTTGCCTTTTCCAGCAGGGTCATAATTCAAAGAACATAAGCCTGGCATTCTTCCATCTCAGATGGCATCAACAGCTAAAGCCAAATTTTTGAAGATGATTTTTTAAACAAAAGTGAAAAAGAACCAACTTACGTATGGCATCCATTTCCAGAATTGCCTGCTTGGCCTGGAAGAAAAAGAAGTAACAAATGAAGAAGTTAAAACTGTTAGTAGCAGGGCAAGTTGCATTGCATATTTCAGATAGTAGTGAGCATATATGCAAATAACAGCAAATTTAATTTGGGAACTAAGAAATATGGTTAGCAGCATTGTTTTTTTGGTTTGTATTTTTTGTTTTTCTCTGTGTAATGGACATGTTACATATGGGGAGGAAAATTCTGGTGGCAGGAACTCACCACAGCTTATCTCCAGGTCTGCACACAAAACCTGTTGTTCAGTACACCCAGAATCTTTGTCTTGGGTGCCCACCTCTGCACAGGCAGCACAAGGAGAGAAAGAGTGTGTACCAAAAAAAATAATCATAATTTGGTGTAATTAAGATTGATGCAGGCAGGATAAAGAACATCTCCCGCTTGCATAAAATTTGTCCCTTTTTTTACTAGAAAAAGAAAATCCGGATGTCTTAGGAAGCATATCAGCTAATAAGTAAAAACATAATCTAAACTGAAATATCTTGTCGAAGATGCTTGCCCTTGTACAGGTGCACTTTGGTGATTTTCCACCAGGTGTCACGTGTGGACTACTATTACATTCTCCAGAAGCTGGGCAGACAGCAGCTTCACAACAAGCAATCACTAGTTTGAAAAAAAAGTAAAAAATGTGCAGATAACCTCAAAGATTTATTTCATCACACTTTTCCTTTCTAAAGTGAAATTATTTCTCTGAGAAGAAAATATTTATGGTTTCACTTTTTTTCCACAGATAAAAATCGAAAAAGAAGTAAGAAAAACATTTGTTACAAAGGCTGAGATCATGCTGTAAAATCTTTTTTAACAACCTAATAAACTGCAATAAGTTACAGTCTAAGTATGGATAATAGCATAAACATTATACCTTCAACAGACTTTGTCAATAAAAAGAGGAGAATTTGAAATAAGACCTGCTAGGGCTTTTTTCTCCCATAAGTCTCTTTTAGTTACACTGTTGAAAATACGTGTTAGTTCAGTACAGTGCATGTCAGTCACAGGTAACATTTTTTAGCCATTACAGCATAAAACATACAGAGAAAACAGTCAGGGAAATTGAAGAACCAAGAGTAAACTTGGTGTGAAAAAAAAAATCCTGTTTCCACACAAGTCAGTGTCTGCTGTGTCTTGGCAAGAGCTAATGAGAGAGATGGTGTACGTTACTGGGAGGCATCACCTGAAGCTCTAAGACTGGATTTCATAAACAAGAGGAGATTTCCTCATTCCAAAATATTACAGCTATGAATATGATATCAGTGTCTCACTTTTTCTGGCATACAGCTTGCTAGCTATCCCACCAAAAAGGGCCAGATGCCCCAGGTAAGGATGCTGGGTTGAGGATGGGCATGTGTCGTTGCAGTGAAGTGCGTGCTGCCAACACTTCACTGCTGTGATACCTAACCAAGACTGATTAAAATTAAAAATATCTACAGTACTGCAAATAGTGCATCCCAGTGCTCTGCAGATGGGCAGCATCAAGCTAAGTTGTGCTCCAAGAGTCAAGCTTTATTGGCAGGCAAATGCTACTAACCCAGTTAAATTCTTCTATTCTCATACCAAGCAGATAATTATAGTGGAACTTACCCCTTAATTCTGAGCAACTTTTAAAGATATAAGGAAACAATACATTAATTAACATCCTGGAGTCTAAACTCTCTGTATATTGTATGCATTTGCAGCTAACAAGATTGTTTTAAGTTAGTACCCATACAAGGAGGTGTCTTGTGATTTTGTTTGGGTTTTGTTTGTTTGTTTGGTTTGGGTTTGCTTTTGCTTTTTTTTACCTTGGCAGGAATTTTAGCAGGATGATTTTCTAGAATTAACCTCTTCAAGTGAAGAATCCAAAGGCGCTTGTCTTGCTGCGACTTTGCCTGATAAAAAAAATTGGGCACCGTGAGAAAAATGCCTTCCTGTACTATGCAGGGTCATAAACACCATATAGACATGAGCCAGGTTACCCAGTGGGCAAGAGGGTTTCTGTCATACCTGGACAGTATGTTGCATCTTGGGATTTTTGTAGTGGAAGACACTAAAGCTAAGTGGTTCCTTTGGTATTACTTCAACAAGCATCAGGTTTCCACACTGCAATGAAGAGAGGAAACAACGTGAATCACAGAGGAGTTTTAGGGAGACCTGTAGACAGCACATTACCACCTGCTCTCTGACATACCAGTATGTGAGCCTTGTATGCAAACATTTCATCTCTCTTTTTTGTAATTAGCAGCATCTTGTCAAAGAGGAACAGCGTGCGCTCATTTTTGGCTCGCTGAATGCGGAACGTTCCTTCTAACACCAGCTCCCCGTAACTCGTGAGGTCTGGCCCTTTCCAGTTAGTGAGCAAACTCTGTATCTCCTGCAACAGATCAAAGAACAACAAGCAAAATTAATTTCAGAGATCTTGCTGAAACAAAAGATCCAAACGATCTGCTGAGGCCATTCCCACTCTCCTATATAATGTTTAGCACCTAACAGCAGAAAGTCACCAGACACCAATCCTGAGGTTGGTAGGTTATGTGTAACATTGCAGCCAGGTGCTTGGAGGCTCACTGCAAAGCCCAAAACTAAAACAGGCCCTGAGTCCTGGTTACTGCTTCTGCACGGACCCAGCAAAGAGCCCTGAATTCCCTGGGGCAGCCTGTAATGAAAGAGCACAACCTCTGCTCCCCTCGCTCCCAGAGATGGAAAATCTTCTGTAATTCAGTCATCAGTCTCTGTCACACTCTTCTCTGTGTCCCCATCCAATCCCTCTTAACACTTCCCTCTCATCCTGGGTATCCTCCTGAAGTTGTGTGGTCTCCCACTGAATAAATTCTAATGCCATGTCCATGTCCTATAGGCCCATCACACTTTTGTGAGGTGTTTGGATTGAAGAGATGATTCCCAAAAGACTAAAGGACCACAAGTGATTCGGTCAACTGTACATCTGAATATTTGCTTGTATATTAATGATTTTTGTATATACCACAGATATTTCTCACCTTATTTACTACTTAAGAGAAAGAAAAGGTTGGAGAAACACCTAAGAAATCTTCACAAGAATGTGTCACTTAGCTATGGCTATTCCGTTTCCTTAAACTGCTTGTGTTTTCTGTCAATGGCAATGACATAGGACTGAAGCATGGGACATGAAATTCTAAAAGCAGGCTAAACTTTTAACTAGGGAACTCTTTAAAAAAAATCCATCAGACTTTAAAACTGGCAGCATTAGCAAAGCAGGGACAGATTTCCTCATGCTAGGCAATTGGCCAGTCTAGGACATTAGACTTTAATAGAACTTTCAGCTAGGAAACATCCCAGTCCATTTGAAGCACCAATGCAGGCTAAAACATTCACAGGAATAAAACCCCAAAGCAGTCCACTTTGGACTATACAAATAGTTGTTAAAAAAATGGCAAAAGAAAAGACTTTTTAAAAATTGCATTGTATCAGATCTCTCCAGGAACTTGTTAATATGTCAGGACACAACACAGGGATCAAGTGTAAAAGCCCACAGAAGGCCTATCCCTATGGCTGCAGAAACAGGTTTTACTTTTTTAAAGGGGAATTATGAACATAAACATCTTCCACAACCCCATACATTTGCCAGCTGAGCTCAATAAATTTTAAAAAATAGCTCTTTTTTTTTTTCTAAAAGCGTTTAACCTCTATTAATTGCCAAATACAATTACTTAGATTTATAGCAGACTGTTGTTAAAAGTCATTAGCATGCATTTCCAGCAATGTGTGGCAAAGGTTACCCTGCTGCAGGCAAGACATTGTCAGATTTTCCTTACACATAAACAATAGTAACACAAAAAATAAACAATCATTTAAAAAAAAACCCAAAACGCAAAAAAAACAAAACCACAAAAAGGATGAATAAATTTAATGTATGTTAAAAAAAAGGGCAAAAAATTACATTATATGGATTTCTGAAATGGGATAAGCTTATTGCTCCCTTTTTTAAACTAAAAAATCCCCCCAATTTTTTTAAAGCAATATAAATATTGAAAATGTAACATAAAAGTGTGATTCACTGGGAACCTGGAAACAAAATGAGAGCAAAAATTCTACAAAAGAGCCGGCTCTTGATGCCAAAAATTACTCAGGGTGTAGCTTTTGTTTCTTCTCCCCCAAAAATCTTCATTTGAAGCGAAGACAGAGTTCTTCTAAGTATCATGTTTCTAGATTTATGCTTTTCACAAAGCAACTGATAATGAGTTTTCTAAAACCCAAGAGGAAAGTACTTAAACAAGAATCAGCAAAAAAGAAATGCCTCAAAACAAAATTAATCAGCACAAAGGGAAGAAATCGGAAACCACAGGATCTCTGAACAAAGCCATGCCCTAGGGTTGTACAGCAGTGCTGTACAATTGAGGGAAAGGAAGAAAGAAGAGTTATCTTAGGTTCCATATTACAGCAAAATAAATGCTTTACAGGATGCTGCTTGTAGGTTAGAGATGTCTGAGATTTTCCTGCAGCAGTTATGACCATGGTTTCCAAGATCAAACAGCCACAGGCATGCTCAACAGGAGTCTAAATTATGACTGACAAAGATTAAAAGATAAACTCAAAAATGTTAATTGCATATATATTGACAAAATCAGCTCACAAACACCCATAAAAATCTCTCTGGGAACTCACCTGGAGCCTGATGGCGTGTTCATGTTTCCTCTTCATGTCATTTATATGCCACGCCACTCTCTGCATGGTATCTATGGCATCCAGAACCACATCATAGCCCTCAGTGTCCTTGTCAAGGTGGTTTTCTATTTCCTGAGACAAAGGGAAAGAAAACAGAGTCCCCTTATTGTGAAGTGAACTTTCCCAGTCAAATGCAACACTGTGTTTTCATCTGTGCATCGCAATCACTCGAAGGCAACGTTCCTGCCTTTGTTACTGATGCATGTTGCCATCAACCTGATTAACACAAGATGACGAACAAAGTCAAGCCTTTGGGGTCAGTTTAGCAGCAAGTACACTTGAGGCAGCCAGTGTGAGCAGAGAGGCACAGAAAGAGAGCACAGCACACTGACAGGAGATTTTTCAGACAGCATTTAATGGCTTTCCTACAACACAGAACATTTCTACACACTTACAAAACCATGATGGAATTACACTAGGCACTGCTTTATAGTTGGAGAGCAGAAAAGCACCAGGCGTTTAAAATAAAGATCAGTGTCTTTACACTTCACTAGAACACGACTCTCTAATAGGAAACATATGTGGAAAATGTTAACAATAAAGCATGAATTTCCGAAACTTGCTTAATTCAATTCACTGAATGTGGAAAGAGTTCCCACTTCCTCCATCATTCCTCTCCACAGAATTCTTAGCAGTCAGGGTGTTTACATGTATTTAGTCCTTCTTTCAACCACCCCCAGCATTGCAACATGTGGAAAAACAGCGTTCTTCATTGGAGCAACAAATTTGTGTACAAAATGTTTAATCATGACAAGAATTTTCCAAACAACTTCAGAATTACAGACCAGTTTTCCAAAAAAGTGCTAATTAACTGGATGCAAAGACTGATGCAATGTGTCTAAAATAATTACCATAAATTTCCCACTCCAAATAGATGCATGTGGTGTGAAGTGACAAAGACAGAAAGTCTCCGCGTGTTGAAATCAAATACCCACAAAAGGAAGAGCATTTAGGGAAAACCAGAACCTTTCTAACCACCAAGCCTTGTACCAGAGGCAGGAACTCCGACGTGCAGCAGCCCTAAACGAAATACAAAATTTCTTACGTGCAAAAGCAGGTGGTACTTGAGGATGCGTTGGACAGGTTTCAGGAGGTAAGAGCCCAGGGGCAGGGAATGCTGCAGCGCTTCTTGCCGCTCCCTGAAGAACTTGGCCACTGCCTTGCTCCTCATGCACTCTGTCAGCACAGCCACAGATCTGAAAGCATCAATACACGGCTTTAAGACACTCTGTTTCCACAAGGCTGTAGGTAAAGTAAAGAATGGCTTCCTTTTTAGCCTGTAAAAAGGGGCAGCAGGTTCCCATTCTAACCACTGCTGTTTCTGTTGTTTGGTTTGGCTTTTTTTTAATCTTGTGCATTTAGCTATGTTCTCCCTTGACATGCAACCAGTGTCTCTTACTGTGAATTATATAAGCAGCATTGCAGAATAAGACCATAATTTTCTAAAGAAGAGTAAAGAATGAAACACAAGAACAGGCGAAACCAAACTTCAGATAAGCACTTTTTAAAAATTATTGGGTTTTTTCTTTTTTTACATAAAAGGTAAATTCCCTCCGATTTAGGAAGGGGAGAAGCGGACTCTTTTTTTTTTTTTTCACAGGGTGTAACTTGCATTACACAACCAGGCCAAGGGACAAAGGAAGAAAAGGAACCCATAATTCCTACCTTGGGTAGTTGGTGCAGTACTGTGTATATATGTGGAAATCTTCACTCTGCACAGGGAGGAAAAGTTTGCATATATTGAGATTTTGCCAAGCTAGCAGCTAACGTGTGCAAGATAAAGATGATGTCAAGACAACACCTCCTTCAGTTCCTGATCAATGAGTTCTCTATGTTCACAGTGATAGTCCTAACACAACCAGAATTTAATTTCTTCTTTTGGGGAGGGAGATTTTTCCTTTACTTGAAAGAAAAACCAAGAACACCTACACAGAGATAAAACAAGTGACTTTGCAACAAAGCCTCCAAGGTACCCTATGAAAACCTACGCATCTCAAAAAACCCCGAAGAAACAAAAACCCGACCAAAACACCATCACTACACATACATCCTTCAAACAGCTGGCTGCACTTATCCAGTATTTTTGTATGCTGAAGCACATATCATAGAATATCATAGAATTGTAGAATATCCTGAGTTGGAAGAGACCCACGACCTGCTCCTGGCTGTGCACAGGACAGCCCCAACAATCAAACCATGTACCTGGTGTATTTACTGGGAGAAATAAGTTTTGCAGGTTATGTTTGGTGTGCCATTTTCAAGCAACTATAAATACTTTCACTTGTGAGCACAGTCTAAGCGTGAAATTAGAAGCCACAAAAGCGATTTTTTAAAGAAGTAAATTATGTGAAAGTAGACAGCTATTACCCCAACAAGTTGTAACTAGATCTGGGTGGGTTTCCCCACTTGCCTGTCACACTGAAATTACTCAAACTTAATGCTGATAAGCTTGTCAGAGCTGAAGTCTGAGTTTCATTTTTTTCTTCTTTGGTCCAAGCTTTTTTCTTAATAATCATCACTTAATTCTCTGCAAGAACAGATGTCCAGACACATTCCCATGTGCTCTAAGTCCACATCTGCCTATAAACTTCTATCCCAAACAAGACACAATTTCTGCAGCTTACTGGAGTCCTAAAGGCTAAGAAAGCATTGCAGAATGGCAAAGCACTCCCCATATCAATCACTTTTTCTTTCATAAGCCCTAGACAGATAAAACACAATCCTCCAGCAGTGAATAAGACCCCAGTTTCCACTCAAAGCATCTTCAGAATGGGCTCTGGCATTCTGCAGCACAATAGCTGTGCTCCATGAGGGGCTGTCTCCCAGGGGTCATTGCTGGTGAATGGCAAGACCAAACATCTGCATTCACAGAAGGCACAGGGCTCTGAGAAGCACCACCCCTGGGGAGAGGGCTGACACAGGCTGTGGCTTTTGTTTTCCACTTTTGGGGTTTGGTTGTTTTTCATTCAGCCATTCATCAGAAAGAGCCATCTCCGGCAGTGCCTTTGCCAATTCCAACAGCACTGGTCCCGTTCCCCTCTCCTGGGGGTGAAGCAGGTTGTGCCATTCATCTCTCCACTGAGCAGTGATCCATAAGGACCCTGTATAAAGTAAGATGTTACCCTGCAGGAGTACAAGTCATTGCAATTCATTTTGCTATGTCTTACTGGATTTCAGTATTCACTGTTCTGAAAAAAATAACTCAAGCAGACTTCTAATAAATGTTTCCCCAGGGGATTGTGATTCCCATTTACTCGCTGGTGGGCTGTAAGCTTATTAAACTGCTCTTCTCTTAGAAACCAACAAACCAACCAAAAGCAGTCTTGATACAAATAAAGTTAAATAAGTTAGCTTGGTTTTTCACGCTTGAACTAACTTTGTCACTGCAGCCAGTTTTTGTGGCAGTGTTACCTACACCCCATGTCCACATGTAAAGGAAGTGAGCCTGTGTCACAGCCACTCTCTGCCCATGCTTGGAACCCCAGCCACAGCTCCAAACCCTCTCCACTCAAAATGAAGAATTAACAAACCTCAGAGAGCTGCAGATATTACACTCTTATTTTCTTATTTTTGCAGATATTTCACTCTTATTACACTCTTATTTTCTTTGGCAATCACTACCAAACTAGCCAGCACTCATAAAAAGCTAAGGTGCTTAAGAGAGAACACTAAGGTGAAATTCAGTATGGTGAAAAAGCTTAATTTATTTTATTCATGCACATATTAATTCAAAGTTTTCATTTAGGTGACTTTAATATAAATTTTAATATATTCCCATGGCTATGATAACAGAATAATACAATTTATAGAACTACTTCATAAGCAGAGCGAAGAACATTTTGAGCCAATTTATTTTTATGTTTCTATTCTGCTCATATCACATGATTATTCTGCTTTCCAAACAAAAACAAAAAGAAAATCTGTTGTGAAATTTTAACCAATGAAAGTACTATCTGTAAAACAAACAAGGTCAAACACTTCAGGGTTACAGAGTAGGCTGTGTGCACATTCCCCTCAAAATCAAAAGCGTGTCTGAAATCCCCAGGAGTCTTTTCACACTCTCACTCTTTGGTTTGGGTTTTGGTTTAGGGTTTTTTTACACAAGGTCACAACTACTTTTAATGAGGTTTTTTTTTGGTTTTAAAAGTACTTTCCTCTGGCTATTAAACGCAACAAATTTATATTAAAAAAAAAAAAAAGAAGATAGTTTCTTATGCCCTTGATACCTCTAAATGTGAAGAACAGTTTCACTATCATCTCTGCTCTCTGAACAGACATAATACCAAATTCCGTACTGCTCTCACGTTGTGTACTCGCTCCAGTACATTTCCAGTACGCTTCGCTCCACAGCTCATTTCGCCACACAGAACCATCAGAGAGCATTTACTTTTACTGAGCAATGTGAGCAGAGTGCCAGGAGAAAGTCAAGTACATGTGTTTTGCCTCCAGGATGAGATTGTTGATACACATTCAAACTTGCAGATCTCTTGTGAATCAACATCATGCACCTTGCCCAGGCATTGGCTGGATTCATGTGAACAAGTTGGGAAAGTGGTCAAGAGAACCACTTCCAAGAAAAGTTCTTCCTCATCCTGACAAAACTGCACTCCTCAGAACAGGAGCAGAAGAAAAACCAGGAACTAAAATGGATTTATTATTTTTCCAAATACTTTCACAACGTAAGGAAAACACCACCGTGCTCATCAGTATTTCTTCAGGCATTCTTAAACTAACTCAGCTTGAAAATAGTTTTGTTCACATCAGCTGTCTTCCGACCAGATTAAAACTGATCTCTGCATGGAGACTGGAAGTGCTCCAGAGATCAGTTTAAATCTGGGGCCCCAAAGCTGTTGTGGTAGAAGCTGCAAAAACCTGAGACTCACACTGGGAGCTCATCTGCCTTGATTACAAGCCCCTCTCAAGAGCAAAGCCAAGCAAGAGCAGACCCCAGCCATGCTTATACTGGTCCCTCGCACTGGAATCAATTCATAGCCTATCTGCTCCACATGCATTCCAGATCTCCCCTCAACTCTCAGTGCACTGTGCTTTTTATAGCCATAAAAGGCATTTTAAAAGAAAACGGAGACTGAGAAAATGGGTGGAGTCAGTGTGCAAACTGAAGCCAATTGCCTGGATCTCCTCTTCACTAATGAGATGCTAGATTAAAGTAATTCTCCCTTTCCCCTTGGTTAAGCTGTTAGTGTGCCTTTCAGAAAACATATGTTCTGAATTTCTGGGGTGCTGAGTGAGAAGAGCAATGTGCCAGAATTCAGCTGTCCTTTAAAACAACTCACTTGCATGTAAATGCATAGAATACTGAAGTCAATCTTCTAATTAACACTGGCATCATTACTATGAAAATGAAAGACTGAACTGGCAAAAAAACCTTATAAACAGTCTTCTGTGTGAATAATTAAGCCATAGCTAAGCTTGCACTGGAACCTTTTTATCAGTCTCCAATTAGTTACCAGCAAAATGTCTCCAAGAACTTTTACATACTGGTTTTAATACAGTTCTTATAGACAAAGAGAGAGGACCAGAACTGATATCAACTGAACTAGTACAACACTAGCCTCAGAGACAGGTTATTACCATGCAGCAGCCATCCCACACTGTTAAACAAATACCCATCCACACCATCTGCATCCTGAGGCAGAAAGACTGCAATTCATGATTGAATAGCAGGTTTTAAAATAAGTCTGCTTTTCTGCATTTGTGCCTATCTGCCTGTGAGTTCTTAATGTACTAATATCTGAAAGCAGAGGGATTCAATACAACGTTGTAAGTTGCTACTAAATATTTACATTTCCATAAAGTCATAGCTTTGCACTGTTATTTGATTGGTTAATGAGTCTTATGTTACCGGCTAGTTTAGACTAAAAACATTACTAAAGTCTGTTAATAAATCAAAGCTGCGAATTTAGGGGCTATTTACTTTGGGTATTCAGCACAAAAAATGTTAAGATAAAGACTCAAATCCACAAGGATGTGTTTTTGTTCAAAGTACGCTGAAGTGTATTTTGATAATCCTTTCCCTTAAAAGTGACAAGGCTTTTTACTACTGAAGCATGAAAGTTATACACAGGAAACACAGTCATGTATGATTGTGTGAGAGAAGTATAATATGCTATACAAGAAACTTTATTGAGCAAAACCAAATAACAAAGTTCAAAGAGAATGATCCAAAACTTCAAAAATCAAGCTCCCCATGTCTTCACAAATATTAAACATTTTATCCAACAAGCTCCAGAGTTACTTTAACCATAACTGTTCTGTTATACATGCAAACCAACTTTGTATGATTTCACATGAATCCTAAGAAAGAAACAACTTTTACTTTATGCAGTTACTGAGCTTCTTAAGAGTGCAAAAAAGCAAACACAGTAACTACGGTGAAAACTTGGTTATACCTTAAGATTCGCGACCCCTACAATATTCACAGTTGAGTGGAAAAATGGCTCTAGGTCCAGAGCCTGTGTAACCTAAGCACCACTGGAAGCATTCAAGAAGCTCCAGCACAGCTTCATCCATGAGCTAAGGCTGTCAGCTATGACTTCAGCATGATAACATTCCCATGCTCAACTCACAGTGAAGATCTAACACACTCAAAGCAATGAAACAATAAATGGCCAAAGTCCCACAAGACTTGAAGGAGCACATGATGCCAAAAAAGGCAGTTTTATTTCCATTTCTCGGTGCTGGGAAGACACAAGCAACCAAGAATGGACAACTGGAGTTTGTTAAGACAGTCAGCAGCTGCTGTAATGAAAACCTCACGGCCAAAACCAGAACTGTGGGGTATTTTGGTATTGTTTGATTTTGCTTTTAAGTGTTTGCACTTGTCTGGATGAAGCTAAAAAATGCCTGTTAGTACTGCAATCTCTAGCAATTCCTGAGCCATCGGGCAGTTGCCTGCCAATAATACAAATGCTAAAAGCATTTGACAAGGCAACAAAAGGCACAGGCAATGATATGCAGATGGGGTTTGGAACTGATGGCCAGAAAGTCTACCAGACAAGCCCTTTCAGTTGGCCAATTTGAATGAGAACACAATATTTTCCTGGACTTCTTATTATCAGTTGCACAATCTCCATTTTGCATCCCAGCAGGAGTAGTCCCAGTGGTCCCAGCTATAAGCAAGCAATACAGCAGAAATATCTACCAGCTCCAAACTGTTCTATCTGGAAACACCCTGGAGGCCTCCCAGTTGGCCTTCACCACACAGGCACTCTGCTGAATTACAACTTCTTGCCCACCAGGACCCCAGATCCTTTTTGTTAAGCTGCTTTCCAGTCAGCCAGACTCAGCAGGCACATGGGTTTATTCTGTTCCAGAAGCAGAACTTTGCACTTGCCCTTATCCCATTCTCTCTCTCCTTCCATTCAATTCAATCCAGGCTATCTGTAGCAATAACAACATGCCATAAACCCCATCGCAATGGGACAAAAATGCATTCTACTTTTGTAGTAGTGGTGCCAACACTAAGGTCTCTCAGTGTTTACAAAAGACCAGTCACTAGATAAATTACAGCTTTCTCAAACTCAGCTGAAGCAAGAGATGATGAAACAGCACCACTTAGCTGGTATCATCACTCTAATTTACTATAACATCCCTTATGTTACAACAGTGCCAAACAAATTACTGGACTACAGTGAGAGGGTGGTCCAGTTAATCCTCATTCCATGTGGTAGACTTATTACATTGAGTGCTTGGTGTTGGAAATGCTGAGTTCAGGACAAAGTATAAAACATGACAGGTTTTGGCTTTTTGGTTTCTTTGAAGGTTTTTTTGGGGCTTTTTTTTCATTTTTTCTGTCTTTTTTTTTTTTTTTAACAAGAAGGCAAACACACCTATAAAGATATTACTCCATTTTAAACAACTCATGACCCCTCGTCCTTCAGAAATACCACAGAGATAGCATTATTTTTTAAACACATTTGGGCTCTACAGATTCAAGATATATGTAGATTGAACTAACTCCAATGAACTAGCATCATCTGTACCCCAAATTATTCAATTTCTTGTTGTCTTACTCATTATAGCCATTTCTCTTCTCCCTGACTGGCTCTCTGTGTTTCCTACAATGAAGGTCACCTTCTTCCCTGTATTTCTGCTGCACCTAACAACTTCCCATACTCCATATTTTTGGCTTCAGTATTGCCCAACAGAATCAAGACATCCTACTAATGTTCAGAAAATTCAAAGCATTTCAGAGAGAATGGGATTTGAATCTTATGGCTAGACTTTGGGCCATTCCATTTAAAAAGAAAATTAAAGTTATAGTTGTGGGTTTCAGGAAAAATTCTCAGAAAACAGTATGGCCACATTTTGTATGTTAATGTCATTGCCTTTTCTAAGAATGCAGCCAACTTTTAATCTCTAGTTGTTTCTAAGCCGACAAGGCGTACCTGGAGTACCACTCCATCACCTACATTAACAGATGCAAGTAAAAAAGAGAACCCCTGTAACAGCTGACAAAAAAAGCAAACCCTAAAAATGAAGTCAATAAACAGCTCAGATACACTTATTGAAAAAAATTACACCTTTATCTTGATTTTATAAAAATTAAAATCAGAGGCACATCCCTATCAATTACTAATAGAAATTCCTTCCCCTTCCATAGATTTGATGACTTTTCTTGGTTAACATTCACAAGCTATCAGGATTGGGTCTCAAAAGCTAATAAATTAATCTTATTTCCCCCACAGCACTCTGCAACTGGTGCTGCAGACTTACCTTGGAAACAAAACAATCTGCTATAGCCACAGGATCATTTTCACAGTTTTCCAAATCTTGCAGAAGTTCACTGAAACAAAGAACAGGTCGAGGTAAGACAATTATGAGACACCTTGGAATAGACACACCTGTATATTCAGAACCAGACACTGCTGGGCTATCCATGGCAGCACTTAACAATGCAGTGAGTCCTACAAAAGGAACAAGAACACCTCTGATGCCCCTTTCCCCTCCCCCCCAGCTTTTTTTTTTTTATTTGCAGGCAGAGGAGAACTGTAAGGAAACGGTATTCCCACTTTTTCAAAATTCAAGCCAGCAGGATGACCGTGGATTGGTTGTTCTGCTAAGCAAAGCTGAGCCCCTTCCTTCAGGTAGATTTCCCATCCCTAGAAACATTCAAAGCCAGGTTGGATGGGGCTCTAAGGAACCTGATCTAATTGAATATACCTCTGCTCATTGCAAGGAAGACGGACTAGATGACCTTTAGGTGCCTTCCAACCCAAAGTATTCCATGACTCTGTGACTGACAGCTCTTTAACAATAATCATAGTGGTGCAGTCAAACATTTGTGTAGCTTGTATATCAACCAGCATGATATAAAACTAAGAAAATTTAAAAGTTGCTGAAGAACATGCACTCTCCTATAAAGACTTTTTATATTCTCCAAACTCTGCTTGACCAAGGGAGATGATGAACTGCTCTGAAAAATACTGGTGAGAACTGGGGACATATTTCTCGTACTTGAAGAATATTATGAGGCTCACTCAGACTCACTCAATTAGTCTACTTTTAGTGTGTTTCTTCATTGAAGATAAAATTATTAATCTGGAATAAGTTCTCTGTGAGGGAATATAAATACACATATATATTCTACATGAGTGAAAACAGTACATGAGAGGATTTTGTAATTTTGACATGCCAAAGAGAAATTTAATTCATTTGAACAGGAGCAAAGCAGTAAGGGAGCCTGTTTGCTATTGAATTAAACTCAGTTCTTGTAAACAAATTCAGTGAAAGAAAGAGCTCAAGTAGAAGAAGAAAACCTCATTTGATCCAAAGAGTTTTCAGTTTTACTGAAAGACATACTCAGAAAAATGAAGGAAGAAACAGAGTTTTTTGCCAAATTGTTCTCTAAAAGAATTTTCTCCTTCTCCTCCCCCCTCATCCTCTTCCCCCCCAATACATATACACACACTCTCACAGGTGATTTTCCATTTAGGGCTACTTTTCTCCCAGTTCACAGCTGGTTCCCTGAACAAGTTTTGCCTAACAGTTTTTATGTCTGTATCTAGGGAACTACCATTTTCCCCTGTAAGCAGACACAATTTCCCTCTGTACAAAAACCAGTAAGCCACAAGACTTTCCTGACTTGTTTTTTGCTTCTCTAATTACTGGAGGAAGGAAAGGGAGAAATCAACATGCAGTCACAAGGAGCAAAGACAGGCAAAGACCTTAGGTTCAGCAGTCACTGAGTCATTTTGTACTGTGACAATTTAACCTCTACACCTCAATTTCTCCCTTCATCAAAATGGGAATAAAAAATATGACCCTTGCTTGATACCCCACACTCATGAAGCTCATTTACATCAGCAAAAGAAGCAAGCTGTAGCAATGGTGACCACAGCCATTAGTTATACTAACTATGTCCCATACATGAGTTTTGGAAATAACAACAAACATGCCAAATAGGCTCGGAGGATTCCTGCTGTCTGGCAGTCAGACATCCTCCTGATGGCTTAAAGTACACACTTGGACTGTCATTTTATTCCTACTGATCTCCTGATAAAACCACATCATTTCTACTTCATGATACAGAAAAGGCACACTCAAAAGATTTTATAAATTCATGCAATTGAGTCCATGTGTATGTGTTAAACAGACTAGTGGTTTGTGTCTTCAGCACAAGCCCATAGGGTAAGGCTGTTTCTGAAAGAGTTTGTTACCTATACTACACACTCTTCTGTCTCATCTGGATGGTAAGAATAGGATTGGTAAGAGCAGTCTGCCACTGCAAAAACAGCAAAAGTGTCATGCTCAGGCATCCTGAAAATCTTAAATAAATCCCTATAATACCAAGCTGATGTGAAAAAGTAGGGCTATTATTACAGGCTACATTTAAGTACCTGGAAGGAGGCAGAAAGAACAATAGAGAAAAGCACTGGTCCTGTTCACCTGAATATCCAGAGGTTCTCTGCTGGTCACAGTTCTCGGCTCTGCAGCTGGCTTGTGCCAAGCAGCCAGACAGGGAGCACTGCTGGAGGAACTCCATGCTCTTTCAGCTGGATCACTAACAAGTTTCAGACTGAAGCATGACACAGGAGCCAGAGCCAGTTAATGCCACATACTGAGCTATACAGCTTGGGGTCCTATGGGCTGGGAAAATCTGAATCTGTACGAACATCATCAGGAGTGAATGCTAACTCCCTTGGGACGAGAGAGGGAAGCATAAAGACTTCACAATTTTGCATACACTGCATTCCTCATCTTTTCTAGTCGAATGAATGAAAGTTTAGTCTTCTAGGATGCTTTGATTTTTTGATGAAGTTTTATGATGGCTTCTCCTCAGAAGAAGCCAGACCTTACCACCATGAAACTCAGAAAGAAACAGTTTTTCAAAAAGAGATCATAATCATAGGACTAGCAGTTACCACGATGACCGTCATTTTTGCCATTCAACACACCACTTGAAAATCCTAGGTAGTTTAGCTGAGAGAAATTCCTATTTATTGAAATTAAATTTCTCAGATCTGCAAGTCTGAAAAAAAGCCAAGACTGAAACCTGTGATTACTGACTAATGGTCAAATTCAAAGTTGAGAAAAACAAGGTAATTCTACATCTATAAAATCATGCTCACAATAAAAACACCTGAACCTATCAACATAGACCTACCAAGAAGACTTTTTTCCAAAGCCAAGAATAAATAAAAGGCTCTAGAGTGTGTTTAGGACCCAGAAGCTACATGCCAGATTTCACGCAGGAGTAAACGTAATCCTTGAAGCTATACTGGGATCTACAGTGAGTGCTCAGTTCTAAAAACTCACAGTTTCCACGCAGAACTTTATCAGAAGAACAGATCTTATCAGAACTTATCTTTATCAGAACTTTTACCAGAAGGCCTGAAATACATTAGTAATTTACTAGATGTTTTGGACAACTTTCCAGTAAGTTTTAACCATTCTAACATATCTATCTCTAAAACTGCCCAAAACTGCTTTTCCTTTTTTTTTCTTTTTAACTGCTGCATTTTTTTTTGCACAGCTCATTAATTCTGTATAACAACTGATCATACTTGAAAGTACTTTTAGTAGGCAATATTTGCAATGAAGCTGGCATAAATGCATCCTAGCTATCAAGTTTGTAATTTTTTCTAGCTTTTGAATGATCAGAAAATATAATGGCCAGGACTGTGTTTTTCCATTCTGTGACCACTGGGAATCTGTAAGCTCACAATCATTGTCTCATGGCTCTGAAACAGTCCATGAGCCTGTTTTAGCATGCTCCCACTATGTATTTTCCAGCTGTTAGACATTCAGTAAAGTCAGTTGTTATAGCTGAACCAGGACACAGCAGCTTTCTAGTTAAGCATATTTCCATTACCCTGCAGTAGCTATTTTAAGCTTCAGGAAAAGACTTCAGATTTCATCTTTGTCCATAAATTCTGAATAGATCCATCCTCACTCTTCCCTTTGACACTAAACAGCAATCCCAGCAGTTGAAGCCCTTAAAAGTAACTTCCCATGATGATGGAAAAACATTGAAGGTGATCTTTGACACAAGCGCTCCACTTCAGAATTCTCTTTTGATTCAATTAAATTATCTGCTGTTCTTCAAAGAACACATTAATTTGGAAGATGGGGTTTTTTATGTCAACTATAGCAAAGCTTAGAGAACTTTTACAGGAGTACTGGTATATAAAAGATGTGTGAACTTTATGTCAATGTATTTCCTGCAACAGTTAAATAGTCAGGTTTTCCTTAAATGCTGACTAAGTAAATAATTTTTATAGTAACAGAGGATTCAGACAAAAGTAGCAGTAGCACACTCCTCAAACTGCAGATACTGAGATTCCACACAATGTGGCACTAGTTATGCAAGCAAGACATTTTACTTCAGGCTCTTAGAATCTCATCTACAGAATTTTAGAGAAGGCCGAAAAGACACTGAACAAAAAACTTCAATGAAGGAAAAGTACTTGAATACAGTTTTTAGAAATTAATTCAGGGAGTAGCTAGCAGCACAAAACACTACAAAAGCCAGACCTGGGTGATGTACATAGGTACACAAAAGGAGCTGAATAGTAGGAATAAAACATCTCTTCATTAAGGCAAGAATTTCTTTTACAGTGGTCTTGTATTAAGCTCAGTTAAAGCACAGAGCAGGCTAGGCTTACATTCATATATATATCCACATAAAAGCAAAAAAAGTACATGAAGACCACCCTCGATGCATCAAATAAACAGCTAAAAATATCTGTGTCAGCAAACCAACATTGCTTAAGAAATAAAATTAGATAATTTCTCAATTTATAGATCTTGGCTGTTTTAAAGTGATAAAAGTGAATTTGGCTGGTTTGCTCCCTCTTGTTAACACAGGCCATTGAAATGCTTTCATTCAGTTAAAAATGAATTTACCTGTTGAAATGGTAGATATCCCGTATGTTTCCAAACAGGGCTGATCGCTCCTCTGTTCCCAGGGAGAGCTTGGTCTGATCAGTGATACAGTCGAGGTAATCCTACAAGAGAAATGAGAGGGAGGTCTTCAGACATTTCCTCCTTTCCTAGGTCAGTAAACAGAGCTATGTTTTATTGTACAAGATGAGTCTCTGAATATCAGTTTCACCTTATTATTACAATAAACCCTTCAGCAGCCCCTCTGTGAACAGTCACTCCATTATGAACGGTAACAGTACTTATCTGTTCCCTGAAACCAAGAAAATAACAAAAGACTGAAAGCTAAGTTATACCTCTTAAATGGGACAGCCAATGTTTTTCTTGCTACTGATAAACAAATGTTTTCAAATTTCATTCACAGTGACAGTTTAATTGATCATTTGGCCAGCTCAAAGACATAAAAAAATGTAAGAGATGAAGAATGTCATTCAATGGAGTCTTAGAAACAGAAAAGCTATATAATGAAGAACAGAAAGCACACAAGCAACAGAGGCTCAGAAAAGTAACCACTGAATAAAATTACTTTTTAAAAAAATCATGGTTACCAAATAATGTAGACTATGTAGAGGACAGATCGCAATGTATCTATGCCCATGCAATTTACCACACATAGAGTTACATTGCAAATTACATTGCTATATACTCTAGCAAAAAATTTCTTTTTGTACTTACAATAAGCTCTCATCCAGGGACTTTATTTGTATAAGAACATGACAGCTAGAAAAAGCTCAGATCAGCAGTGTTCTGGGAGAATAACTTTCCCACCTCTTCCCTCACTTTGGTAAGAGCTCAATGTCACCTTTTTTCCCATTGCTGCTACAGTATTAAAATTCTCACATAAGGCAAACAAATTCAGCAGGCTATTTAACTAACTTCAGCTCATGAAACAAGAAACCCGATGTGCTGCCACATTCATGAAGAAATTCTGCTGGAGTATGGAAATAAAAGTGAAAACAGCTGAAACAATGTGAAATAAAAAGAAATAAAATCCTTTAGCCTGTGGCTAGACAATGTGGTGTGGCAACCTCCCAAAAGCAACACAGCATTCCAGGGTGCTGCAAGAAAGGAACCCTGCAAACTGCCAATAAGACCTTGAAAACTTCTGATAGAACTGTGTTCCAGAGTAATATAGATAAAGGTATTCTAGAACACATACCCTGGCCAAGATTTATTTTCTATGTAAATTCTGTGAAGACAAAGGTTTTGAATCAACCAAGGATCTGACTTCTGGTTTCTAGATGCCCCTCATAAGGAAGGTTAAGAAGTACAGCATCTAAGCCTCCATGCCCATATCCTGTTGAACTGAAGCAGTGTCAGCAAAGTCAGAGGTGTAACCAAGATTCAGGTTTAGGAATCAGCAGAATTTCCTATCCCCTCACCCTATCAATAACCCACACTCTGTCATCACCTCCAGTTAAAAGTAGCCCTCATCACCCCCCAAACTCAGTATTTTTTGCTGGGGGAAAGCAAATAGGTCTATTCCAAGGTAACCTCAGTGTCTGTAAGAAGAGCAACGAGTGGCAATAGGCAGGCAAGTCCCTGGAGAGCCACGTCATCTCTCCTGTGATAGCATCCAACCTTACTCTACCTTCCCTCCTAGCTGGCAGCAGCCTCAGAGCCCACACCTGACCTTGAAATATATTTGTGCAGGAAGTCTTTGGAATCACATCCACAGGCTCCCTGAACTTCAGCTTTTTATTTGCACTCAGAAGCTGCAGAAGAGTAAAAACATTCAGGATGGTGAGGCAGACAGGACTACAGCAAAGCAGTACATTGGGTCAAAGGCAGAAGTAGATAATATATTCAGGTCTACTCCAGTAATAGTATTAAACAAATAACCTTTTCTGACCACAGACACATTTTCATCATATAAAAGCAAAGAACAGAAAAGCTCGAGTGGAATTGTGATCCTCTGGAAACATTTTTAGAACTGCAGGGACACTGCAGCACCCTGAGCTGATATGACAAGGTTGGGCTGCAGAGGAATGGAAATATTACAATAAGTAACTCCATACAGCACATTTAATGAATAAAGAGGAGTTCCTTTCCAATTCATTCATCTCAGCATAGCTGGAGCTTGGGTTTCTTCAAAATAATGAACAGTCCACAGTTATTTCCAGTATTTATGGACAAACAGTGTTATATGCATGACCTGGTTTCTGCTCCTTTTGTCCTCTTATTCTAATTCTCCTCCACATATACATATTCTTCTCAGTCTTTTACCAATTATTAGTAAGAAAGAGGGAACCAGGAATCTTTCTGTTGCTGCCAAGCAGCAGCCTGCAGGTGCTTTGGCAGTTTTCCTGCACTCCTGTAACATATGCCAGTACCAGCCTATATACACCACACATCCATAGTCTGTGCTCCTTTTTGCTAGAAGTTCCTTCAGACTGTGCTTCAGGCCCCCTTCTTCATCCAGCCTCAGATCAGAAACAAGCCAGAAACATCTGGGTAGACTTGTTTTTACCTAGGGTAAGGCAAGATGGCTATTTGTTCAAAACAAATCTCAGGATTCAGAGCTACCTTACACCTGATAGGAAATGACACAATCTGGGGACTGCTTTCCTGGTTTAGCTTTCTATTGTCAGTATTACTCACTTGAGACTACAGACAGGTTTACATTGCTGTTATTGGTGTAAGCAGATACCTGCAGTAGACACACAGCAAAAAGCTCCAGGTATCCAAGTTTTGGTGAAAAAGATGAACCTTGGACAGTCTTAAGACATTGGTGTCATGCAGACCAGGCCCTGCAGAGCAGCACAATGCTTGCACTGACTCAGCCAGTGGGACCTGTCTGATTATACTGCTTTATAGTGCACGTGTGCCCTCATAAAGGCTTCATGAACTCATCCAGGAAACAGATGCAGTATTGGCATATAACGTCTTCTGCAAGGACGACAACACAGGCAGATCAAAGCTACCCAGACGTGGGGATTTTCCTAATTATTTCTTAGCAAATGGTACTTTACCCCCGTGGTAGTCACTGCCGTGTATCAACAGCTGTTATCATCTGGAGCCATAATGAAGGGTTTGGAGCTACAAGATAACAGGGCAGGCTGCAAACGCAATGACATGGTGCAGAAATCAATGAAATTTATCAGAACAGAGTACTGGCCTTATTCACTTTATTTGTTTCTTGTCAGCATCTATGAACCCTCTGCTGGCACCAAAGGATTTCTTTGTAACCTTTGCCTTTTACTGCTTCTCTGCAGTTATGGCATAAACATTTCGCTTTCTTTATAGCAAGAGAAAAACCCCTCACAAATGTCCGTCTCCTTAGATTGATTTACGGACCATGGTTTGCTCTCATGGTATTGCACAATTTTCTCCTCCCTTTTCCTTGAAACTCTCCAAAAATTAGAGGAGAGTCTTGCCAGACTGCCCTGCCTTTCTTGCTGGGTTTGACGTTCTCCCTGTTTGTCTTTCATTATGCCAAATCCATCAGAAGGAATGTCTGCTAGAAGCTGCATATCTTAACTACTGTCTCCTCCTCAACAATCACACAAAAAAAGGATCTCTAGAGGAATAAAATTATAAAAACACTAACCTCAGAGGCTAACAAAAAATTATTTGTTTGCACTGTCCACCCTACAGATTCACTACATGCAAACCCAGAAACATAAATAAAAAAGAAAATTTCTGTGAGCATGTCTTTCTACTTTCTGCTTTTACTGGTATTTGGTGGGGGTTTTTATACAGACATCTGAAGCTAGAAAAACCTCACACAGATCAAAGCATGGACATGTCTGAAAGACCAGCTCAAACCTGGGGCTATGCCCACTAAGCCACAGCATAGTCCTGCCACTGACCAACAGCCTGAGCCAGGGACTTTCTGAGACAACGCAGACTTGGAGACACAGCCTCCTCTGCTCCCTCCAGCAGTGTGAGCAGAAAGCTCCATATGCTTCCTCCACGCCTTTTCCCTTTGCCTTATATCCCTTCGTACCTTGTATGTTAGATTGCCACTTGTCAGCAGTAGCAAAGCTCTGCCCTTGTGGGAAATTTTGGGAATGTCAGGCCTTGCAGGTGGACTTCGTTGGAGGAAGTTGGTGGACATGTTGAAGGAAATGCTTGGAGAGCACTAACTCTGCCATCAAGGAAAAAGGACATGGAGAAGACCTCCCAGCACTGACAGCCAGCCATCCCCTAAACAGGAGCAGCCAAAACAACCCGTCTGCTTTACGCAGATGTGGTCTGTGATGATTTCTTTCCCATATCCCTGCAGAAGAGAAGAGTCTCTGAGCTGTCAGGAGGCTGCCTTTCCAGCACAAGTCCTCTCCCCAGGCCCCAGCAGACGGTGGAGGATCCATATCCAGCTCACCTGTGCTTCCAGCCAGCTTCCTCAGAAGTGCAAATCTACACGTGCAGCTGGCTCACACGCAGCCCGCGGGTAGCGGCAATAAAGCGTGACACAGTAAGACGATACTCTGCTGACTGACTGCATGGAGAAAGGGCAAAGATTGATGGTGGGAGCACTCGTGAGAACATGGTATGAGGAAAGACTAAAAATAGAGAAGCACATGTAACTTTTATTTCCACTCTTTAACATTGCAGAGCAAGGCGATCATGACAGGGATCTCCCCGCACTTCACACAATTAGGGGTTTGTTAATAAGTTAACAGTATTGACTTAGATTTTACCAAGAGAAGTGCATTTTAAAAAAAAAACCCCAAAAGTATTGTTTTCTATGTAGCTATTCCTGAGGGACAGATTTTCAATAATCAACTTTCTCATCTATATTACAGATGTGAAAACACTGCCCCATTTGCAGCTAAGGCCTGGAGGTAGTGACCCCTAGTAGGACCCCGTCGCTTCATCCACAGGCATGGAAAGTCACAGGGGGAGTTATATGTCAGCCAAAATTAGCAGTGAGGAATTCTTGAGTCCTAACCCTATGCCTTGCACCTTGAAAACACACACTTTCTTTGGTTCAGGGTGCCTTTGAACAGTTGTGCCCATGAACAGTAGACATGAGCACAAGCACAGCTGTATACAAAGTTGGAAATTTCTAGGGCACATCAATGTCAACAGTTTAACAGTCAGGAGATCTTGTCACAGGACTTCAAGCTGTCAGAGCACAGCTAATCTCAGGAAATGAACTAAAGAATTTGCCCTGGAAAACTCTGTCAGTGAGAGGTCCCTCAACACTCTGTTGCACTGAATCCATTCACAGGGGCCCTGGGCAAAGACGACGGCCAGCGTGCATGGCTGGGGATAGCAGAACAGCTTCCTGCAGCTGTGGGCTCCTCCTCACTGCTGCAGAGCCTGAGCCTTTAAAGCAAGCTCTGCACATCCTCTTGCCCCTGCCCCAGTGCCAGAGGATGCCTCTATCAATTTCCAGCACTGTCCCACAGCTCCCTTCTAGCACTGGGGTGGGAGGAGGCACATGTCCTACAATGCCTACTCCACCATGTCCTTCCTTTTCACCCAGTGTATGTTTTCTTCTTGTGTCCCATGAGACATTTTAGCATCAATGCTGTGGCTATAAAGCTCTCTCAGAGGGACAAAACCTGACACCAGCTGATCCAGCATTGAACTATCAGCCTGCCTGGATGACTGCTCTCATGGATTTTTGCCTTCTTTGTCACAGTGAATTTTTGCTCTAATGAAACACAGTCAGAGTTTAATAATACTCCTTTGTTCAACTGCAGGAATTCCATGCTAAAATCTCCCATCTTAAAAAGACAACTTGGAAGCCAGGCTGTCAATGAAATCAAACTACAATTTGAAGAGATGCATTAAAAGCACTCAAATTGAAACGGTGATTGACGGATTGTGCAAAGACAAGTCCTGGAAACGATCCATCATCTGTTAAGATGATTATGGGTAAATCACTGGGAACAGAAACTCACACGAAACCCCACCTAGACACTTCAGCACACTAACTTATTGAAGGTGAAATCCTCTGATTAAAACCATGTCCCACGTTTATCTTCAGTTATCAGCCAACATCCACTGCCACACCACAGCTACAAGATTTTTCTCCCAGAAGCTGGCACTCAAAATTGCTGCTCAGAGGTGTGGTAAGAAGCAAGTTCAGAACACAGATGGAAATCATGGGGTTACAAATGCTATCAGTAGTTTACTGACATGTCATTAAGGAGTTTTGTGACGCCCTCATCGAATACCTTTGTAAAGTTAAAAGGAAATACAGAAGAAATAAACTACAGTAATGAAAACAGCCAAATGAAAATAATTAACAGTAATTAAGATGTCAAATAGTTTGAGATTGCTAGGCAGATTAAGTGCTGTAAAGATTTCTAGATCTACATCATTGGTGTCAGTCACCATCATCATTCAATAATCTCAATCTTACTCAAAAAAGTACCAGCTGGAAGTGTTTAGTAAAGTTCATCAGGATATCTGTAAATTAATTCTCACAACACACTTTAATTGTTCTGATTATAAACTTATTGCACCATAATCTAACAAAACACTGAGAACTGTTAAGGCATATTTGGCCTTCCAATATACAAATCACCCAGGAAAAGAACCTTGGCCTTGTGGTGTAGACCCTTGCCCTGATAAATAAACTTTCCCAAATTTCTAAGGCAAATGAATGTTAACATTTTTAAAAGATATTTCAATACATTTACAAGTTAAATGAGACATTCCAGAAGAGAAATGTTTATTTTAAAACACAAGAAAGGAAACTGAAAGAGTCTGTTTTCCAATGAATGAAAATGCAAACCCAGCAAAATGGAGAAAATCTGCACACATCCTATAGACACATTTATCTTAACCTTAGTAACCACATGATTACCAGAGACTTCTGGATGGCTTTTCCTATTAATATACAAAGAGCAATGAAATGGAACTTCATAGTGGGCGGTTTGCAAGGAAAAACTTTTTAAAAGTGTCTTATTTGCAAAATGGTCTTCTCATGAAACCAGGAAAAATAGCAGCTATCTCCACACCTTAATTTGCAGGAGTGGTAAGAGCAGAAAAGAGAGAGAGTACTATGTGGTTTGTTAAGCATTCAGGCTTAAAGGTCATGGATTACTAGAACACTGTTCACTGACCAGTAATATTTAATAATAGTGATACAATAACTTTAAAAATAGTCAAATATTTCCATGGACCACAATGGAAATGAGAACACAAAGAAAATTCCAGAAACTATGGCCTGGCTGGAAATGCAGAAATGTCTTTGCCTTTAAGAGATCACCTCCACATGTTGAAATTTCTTTACAGAAAATCCCAACCATTCTGCAAAAAATATATAATCTCATTAAACCATCATAATGTTTACTGAAAATTTTGCAGGATAAGCTATACTTCCTCTCCCTGTCTCTCAGCTGTCAGACTTCTTTTTCACAGTTTTCCTGCCTACTCTATCAGCTTCTGCAGAGCTGCTGCTGCTCTGTTCTGTGGAGTCCCTTATCCACGGCCAGTAGGCAACAACAAGGTGGAGGGCAGAGGTGAACAGCTCTCTCTTTTGTCACTTCCTGAATCCCAGGAGGGCTCTATGCCCCAGGCAGGGATACGACCTCCTGCTCCAGCCTCAGTGCAGTCACAGGAACAAAGTTTCAACCGTGGAGTCCCCTGCCTACCACCAGCACTCCTAAATGGCACACTCCGTATTTAAATTACATCTTCCCCTTGCCTCCCCGCTCCCAAAAGAATAAAGCTTTCTGGAGCAGAAGATTAACTCTCATTCTTTTATCTATATTCATTCACATTCAGCAAGTGGGTAGGAGGCTGCAGACAGCATGGTCGAATGATTTACGCCCTGCTGCCAGAAAAGGGAGGACAAGAGCAACAGCAGCCAGGCTTTTCAGCAATTCTGTGGCTCCCTGGAAGAGCAGCAGCCCTCCCTGCTGCTTCTCTCCCACCCACAGCTTAAGAAAGGCTCACTGTACATTTATAGACAGCTCATTTATTACTGCAGTGTAACTCACCCTTCTGTGCTGTCCAAACACAGAGCTGACCCTAAAACAAACCCAAAGCTATGGCTATACATTAGTGCTGTCTGAACCTTTGCAGTCCCAGTCAAGCAGTGAAGCTCTGCAATCATCCGACAAAGACAGCCTCTGTCCCAGCAAGTTTCTACAATGCAGCTGTAAGATAAGAACTGCAAAGTACAGGTGAAGAAAACAGAAGGCAGCAATGACATTTTATTCAGTGTCTTTCAAGGACTTGAGAACATGCTGAATGAAAGAAATTTATGAATGTTGCCAGCAGAAATATGACTGAGGGAGTGATGATGCAGATAAGGAAAAACATGCATCCGTATATTTAAGCCTGGCTTTGCGTATTTCCCGTGAAGTTAGTTTACAAACAGCTCCCCATTCATGCCCCAGCATTAGCTGATGCTTACACCACACAAGTTGTTTACTGGGTTACTTCTGGTTGTCCACAACACGTTATATCCCTACTGTACAGCTATAAAACCTCTTTTTCTAAAACCCAGAATCATTCCCATCCTGCCCAGCAAAACGAGGTTTGGGTTTTGCTTCTGCTTTTGTTAGGCATCATTAAAGGACACATATGATGAGGAGTTTACAGCATATATAGCTAGCAGAACACTTTTGTTCAAGATCTCAGAGTTCCAGAAATAACAGCATCTAAAACTATTTAAGACACAAACACAAATCCCAGTTTGTTTATACTTCCACTACTTTAGGTTGCTTAAGGATGTTTAATATGGCTCACACACAGGAAGGAAGAAGTCTGCAGAGAAAACTGAGCTACCCCTGCAGTACATCAGAAGAAAGAAGTCTGATTTACTTTAGGTGTTTCTTTAAGGGTAGCTAGAATAGCTATTGACACTTGTTTTGTAACTTACCCTGTGGTGTTCCTAACTACCCCCCTTCTCAGCAGTCTGCACTGGTCCTGATTCGTAAACAGCAACTCCACAAACAAAACACAACACTAATGTCCTCTAATAAAGCTACTTGCAAATCAATTACAAATTAATTACAAATTAATTAAGTGGAACATTTTTCTGCTTTGATTTATATTGCTGTAACTCTGTTTAAACTTCACAGACTTCAAGAAGGGCTCTTGGACACGTACTGAAATGCTTCAATTTCAGCTGTTGTATCTCAGTATTACTGGAAAAAACTTCCCTCGCTTTTAAGCCAAACTTTCCCTAAGGAGGTCAATCAGAATTTGACCCTGAGCTTTCTTCATGGATAAAAGAAAAGCAGTCAGAAAGTTCAGCTCGAAAATTTAACAAATACTAATCACAGTTAAACTTATCACTGTTGCATAACCATACTACGTTTAGACAAAACATAATACTTGTTTTTCACGTAATTTAAACTGTTTATCCAAATTTTCACATGTAACTTATGCCAGTAATCCAAAGGTATCTTTCTCAAGTATGCAGGTTAGCAGGCATAGAAAAAGAGGTCATGTGTAGAAATTAACGATAATGTGGGAACAAACATAACGGGATGCCTTAGCTATATTGGAATTCCCAGATTTTGAATCTGCAAAGAATTAACTTCCAGAGCTACACCATCCAGCAAACCCAGAGCACAAGCAGCTATGCTTTTACTAACACATCACAAGTGACAATGCGCACACTGCAGTCTTCAGAGCGGTCTTTTTAATTAACTGCTTAAAACACAGAAGGAGATGTCCCCTAGCTGCAGCACCCGGAGACAGGAAACAGGGAACAATAACATCCCAACACGGACTTCCTCTCAGAAGGGTTTCCCTCAATCACTGGTGCCCCAACACGTATCTACCTCAAACATCCAGCGTTTCCCCTTGCAAGGCTTGTCCCCAGCCCACAAGGGGGTAGATAGCTTCAACAGACACGTTCACCTCAGGTGAAGCTTTCCATGCCTGAAACTTGCCTCCCTGATGAGTTGTTCTAGCTGATTTCAGCAAAGCCATTCCCCTGAGGCTTTCTGAGAAAGAATGCCCTTTTTTGCTCATGTTGAAAAATTCTTGTGACCTTTCCCCAGGAAGACAAGCACCCCCAGGCTGACTAGCAGGGACATGAACCATATCCTCATGTCTCAGGGAGAAACAGCAGCAGATTCAAGCATAATGGAGACTTTGTTTCTGAGAGTATGCCTTTTGCTGCCTTAATGTAAATTCCCCTGGTTTTGACCATTTTGAGGTGGAGAGAAGAGAAATTCTCCAAATTCACGTAGGAATTCAATAGGAACTTCTAGCAATGGTCCTTTGCAAGGTTCAGCTCAGGCTTCACAAGCCTTAACCCACAACTGCCATTCTCAGGTACTGCCAGCAATATCTGGCTCAGATCTGATCCTCTGAAGCAAGAGCATGGAAAAGATTGTTCCCGTGTCTCAGTGACTCTCTGCAAACCATACACAGTATAGAAAAGCATGCTGTGCAATTTCAGGGCAGAGGAGACATAAAGGAGTACCACAGAAAGATGGGAAGGACAAAATGGGAACCAAGGAAAGCTTGGCGGACACCCCTCTTAACTTCTGTGTACTTAAGAGGGCAGAAAAACAAGGAATGGTGATGAAAATGTTGTCAGGCCTGTTGAGAGAACTATAGAAAGAGCTCTGGAATCAGCAGAGATAAAGAACATAAGAAAGATTAATACCAAAAAGCAAAAGATCACATAAGGAAGAGACAACGTACTGATGGGATTTACTGAGGGAAGGCATAGGACAGCGAGGCAGCAAAATCATGGACAGGAGACTTTGCAGAGGGGAATAGGACTTTTCCAGATGAGGAGACTTAAGTATATAAGGAGGGGGCCAGGAACAAAAGATCTGGAGAGGAGATAGGACAAAGACTTCAACTAGTTCAGTGGAAATGGTTTAAAAAAAAGGTCACATTTGGAATTAAAGGGTAGAGGAATTCACTCACATAAATGAAGTCTCCCAGATTTCAGATGGAGCTCAAGATTTCTGAAGCTCAACCTCTGTTCACATCAAATACATGTGAAACACACTGACAAGGCACACTTTAGTCCCCTCTAGTCATTTTATAGATACCAGTAACCTTTTACCTATATTATTATACTGATAGGGGTGCAGATGCAAGTATTGTAACAGTGTATTTACATTATTCTTTCATTTTGCAAAGGTAAAACAGAAATGTCAATGTCTTTTTACAGTTACAAGCATTTATACACATTATGAATGGGGGTTTCTGACTCCTGCGAACTGCAAGGGCAAACCACAGATTTTTTTATAACTTTAGGGACAGCATTTTACTCAGGGGGAAAAAATCACTTCAGTAAGCTCTAATTAAAGTTTAGGTCTAGTCTAACTACATTATTACTTGAAAAAGTCAGGCTAGGTCCTGAAGAGGAAAAGGTCAGTGAGTTTTGCCCTGGCCAGTACACCTGTCAGCATGACACAAGCAGGAAGCAGAGGTATCCAATTTCTCATCACAAACTTGCCCAAAACAAGCTTCAAGCTGCACTCATTCAAAATTGTAATTATCCTTAACAGATCATCTGATAAAACATACCAAATCGTGGAAAAGTTCACTCTATCCTTGTTGCAATGCTTGCCTGTGCAAGAATCATGGCAGCACGCCTCAAAACAATCCTAACCCAACTGTCCTTCCAGGTCACAGGCAAAATGGCTAGAAAAGCAGCTGTTTTTTAATGCTTATCCTGGAGCAAACGTGCCAAACAGCACCTGTACAGTCTCCTCTCACTCATCCTAAGCCTGCCAAATACTTCTTGTCAGCAGCTGGAAAGAAAATTGGAAAACCTCAGCAGCCCTCCAGGATCATTTAAAAATCACATTAACCACATCCCATGAAGTCTGTTTCTACTTCTGTCTACCAACTTGGCACTGGTAAGATCGCCCAGATACTCGAAAGGCAACAGAAATTATGACTTTTTACTTCATTTATTTATCAATGACCTAATAGCATTAGGTCAATACAAGCATAAAAAAGGACAATATTCTATTTTGCCCTATTCCTCCATAGCATTTTTCTTCAGGCATAACAACTCCATGTTCTAAGGACAACATAGGTTGGAAAGGACACTGCCTAAAATACTTCTAGGCTAACTCTTAACAAGCTGACTTTTGATATTGTGAGTAGTACCAGGATCCTATATGCAATTTCACAATCATCCATGCTAATAGGTCATTTGTGCTCAGCTAGTCCTGGAAACCAGTTCCTGGCACACTGAAGACAAGAATGTAATCAAGAACACCCATCAGATATTCACCAAGGGAAAGCTGACCACTCTGATAACCTTTTAACTATTAAAAGACTGGCTTGGTAGATGAATGGAAAGCAATGGATATCGTCTACCTTGACTTCAGGAAGACTTTTAACTCCTTTAAGTGCCTTATGCACAAGCTGAAGGAGTAGGAGTTGGATAAGCAGACAGTAATTTTGACTGAGAACTGGCTGAACCGACAGGACCTGAGCATGGCGATCACAGGCACAAAATCTAGCTGGAGGCCACTGGCTACTGGCATACCCTAGGGGCTAATACTGGGTTCCATCATGGTTTTTATGTACTCATTAATGATCTGGCTCATGGGAAAGAGTGTGGACATATAAAAAGAAGTTATCAAGAGAAATAAATAAAACCAATACCCACCACCCCCCCCGAAACTAATTTTAAAAAGTTCTCTCCCCCTAAAAGCCAAACGAATAGCACCCCCACCCAAGGAAGGGGAAAAAAAAATACGCAGATTTGCTTTGCATTTTTATACCAGAAATGTAGAGAATATAGATTCATGGATGTGTGTTTTGACACCCTCTCAGTTGCAGCCCTGAAACCTGTTTCAAAGTCCTGGAAACAACAGTGAGAACATAATCTCTTCAAGTATGTTTCTACTGCCTACAGGGAATGTAGCATCAGCAAATCCTCTCTACTAGAGGACAAAAAGCACTAGATTACAACTCTACTGATAATTCTCAGATGGGGGTAGAGGGTGATTAAAATGGCACCTATTGATTTTCCCCTTTTTGTTCTTATGCTGTCCTCAATCTGACCTCTTCAGCTTTTAGCAATTTGTATGTGGGTTGCCCCCTTCCTCCGTCTCCCTTCCTCTGCCAAAAAAACCCACTCTGAAACAAAAAAGAAAACCCCAGCCCTCTTTAATACTTTTAGACTGTGTACATAAGCTTCCAGGAGTCCTGGTGGACAACAAGCTGTCCATGAGCCAGCAGTGTGTCCTTATGGCCAAGAAGGCCAATGGTATTCTGGGGTGCTTTAGGAAGAGCACCGCCAGCTGGTCAAGGGATGTGATCCTGCCCCTCAACTCAACCTGGATAGCTGTGTCCACTCCTGGGCTCCTCAGCACAAGAGTGACATGGAGCTCCTGGAATGGGTCCAGCGGAGGGCAATGAATATGATTAAGGCACTGGGGCACCTCTCTTATGAGGAAACACTGAGAAAGCTGTGTCAAGAAGGTTGTGCCTGTTTAGCCTTGAGAAGAGGTGACAGAGGGAAATCTTATCAATGCAGCATCTGAAGGAAGGGTGTCAAGAGGATGCTCTTTGTGGTGTCAAGCACTAGGGTGAGAGGCAACAGGGAGAAACTGATTCACAGGGAATTCTACCTGAACATGAGGAAGGGTGACTGAGCATTGGAACAGATTGCTCAGAGAGGTTGTGTAGTCCCCCTCACTAGAAGTATTCAAGAACCATCTGGACACAACCCTTCCCATGTGCTCTAGGACAACCCTGCTTAAGCAGGGAGGTTGGATCAGATGACCCCACCAGTGGTTCTGTATTGACCATCAGCTGCAAATTCACTCAAGAGCTCCAGTTCCATCCAATCTTGCACTTTAACTTTCCATTTCCTGGCTTTTCCCTCATTTCCTCACATTGTTTTCCCTGTAATTATTTTCTCTCTCTCCACTTACCACAGGTTCACTTGCTTATGCTTTACTCCTCCAGCTCCCACCTCCACATATCTCTTCAGCTCCCACACGCTTCTTGGGCAGCCATTGCCCTTTGACCTCTCTCCAGCTCCCCTTTTCCCATTTCCTAACCAGCTGCCAAATCTGATCTGTATTTATTTGGAAAATAAGACAAATCAAGCTTCTTCCCTTCATCTTAGTTTGGCTCAGCACCAGTTATCTGCCTGCCAAACTGAATGGCCTCAAATCACAGAGGCCCAGACAATCACATTCTACAAGGCTACAGGACTCCTACAAATCTCTGTGGAATCTTCCCAATCTCCTCACAACCACTACCCTTGCTCGGGTGAATTACTGCAGCATTGCTAAGGTAACTGTGGAGAAAGCAATCCTGAAGAGCTTTTGAAATGGGCCCTTCTGAAGAAGTTTGCTCCCAGTCACATCTCTCTCCCCCGAAAGCAAGAGAAGAACATTCTGCACAGGCTTAGGCAGCTGGTTCCCCACTGTTTTCACCATCTGGGAAGCACCTCCTTTGAAGCCCTTGCATCCTTAGCACCTACCTAAGAAAAGCTCCGCTGCCAATCACTCCATGTCTCAAATAAGTTGTCTAGTTTCACACAAAGCTTTCTAGATTCATTATTAATTGCTGCAAGAAATAGGCTTGGGAATTTCACAGGTTCTCAATTCCTTCAGTTCTTCCAAAACTAAAAATGCATTTGTCTTATTTACTCTAAATCTACTGTAGTGATGCTTGAAATATTTTCTATAAAGCATTTATTGGTATTCTTGCTTGTAATTGGAAAATCTGTTACAAGATATTAATTTTCATTTTCAGTTTCTCGAGTTGTACAGTTTACAGCATAGGAGGATGAGTGAGGGCTAAGGTTTCCAAAACCATGGAAGTCATGCCTAGTGAGTGGTTACTATGCACAGAAGCTTCTGCAACGTCTGACAACCTTAAACACTCCAAAATAAAACTTGGGCAACAGTTGAATGTGAAACAGCACCAGCTATGGAAACCAATGAAATCTTGCAGAAACAGCAACCTTTCCCAGAATTTTGCAGGGTGGGCTACTGGTGTTTTAATCACAACATGCATTTGAGTTATCAAAGCCTTCACATTTTCCCCATGCTATTGTGGGACCATGCAGATTAAAGCTGCAGGTGGGGAGAGTGTCTCCAGCTGGCTGATATTTCTTATCTCACATGACCACATACATCTACCTGGAGCTCTAAGTTCTACCAACAGCACACTCAGCACTTCTTTGTGTGTTAAACATGTAGGCTACAAACAACAGCAAAGGGACTCAATTGTCATTTTCAAAAACTCAGATGCTGAATTTGAATGATGCTGATGGCACAGACACAAGTACAGAGTGAAAAGAACAATCCACAGGAGGACTCATTCATATTTTTCCCTGTACTAGAAAGATGAAATGAAAGGTACTGTTAGGCTAGGGATTGGACAAAAACTCTACTGCTGCTAATAAATGCTACACCCATTCAGAGTAAGTACTAAAGAAAACATAATTCCTTCGTATTACAGCCAGACAACAGTATTTTCCAGCAAATACACATGCCATATTCAATAGTACAGGCCAAGGACAGAGGGAGAACAGACTGCAACTGTGAGCTGTATAAAAGAGACAGGGGAAAAGGTAGGAAAGAATTTGCAGGACTAGGGGAGAGCCAGGAAAAATCAGTATGACCCTTCAGATAAAGCATATAAAGAGGCAGTTAAAGCTGTCTTGCTTCTTGCTGTACATTCGAGGACACAGAGCAATCTAATTTTCTTTTTGGTAAATGTAAAAATATAAGATTTTTTACTGCAAAACATTTATCACTCTGTTCACTACTGCTGCCAGCTGTAGGATGCTTTTTTCTGTTATTTCTTCTTGAAGACATAGTAACATCTTAGATTTATCTAACAAAATAAAAACCAGAAACACATTTAACAACAATGTTACACTAATTTATAAAGAGCAGCAAACGCCAGTTCCGTTGTCAGGTCCATCTGTCCCACTGTAAAACCAAACAGTGTAAAAAACGTCATTATGGAACAGTTGACACTGTCTTAACCAAGCCCCCTACCTTGACAATGCTTTTTAGATCCTGCACATACATCCTCTCTGTCTCCAGAATCTCTTGGACGACTCTGTCTACATAGAGGAGCTTCGGACTGGTGGGCTCTGTGACCAGGGACATCGCACAGTTTTTGCCTGCTCCTTTTGGTTCTGCTTTCCTTGACATGCTTGGCCTTTTCTCAAGGCTTTCCTCAGGATCCTCTTGCTCCACAGCAGAGTTTCTGGGTGTCTTGCTGCTGGAAAATCGCCTAGTTGGGACCAATTCTAGCTTGATGGCACCTGTTTCTTTATCCTGGTTAAACAAGTGGCTGTTTGAAACCAAGGTCATCCTGCTTCCAAAGGAGCAGTGGCTGTCTCTGGAGGATGCAGAGGAGGAAGTGGAACTAAAGCTGACAGGACGGTCACTGTCTGACAGGTCCATGGTGTTTTTTTCACAGTAGCGGAAAGATCTGCCCTCCTTTTGCAAATCTTCCTCCTTCTTCTTGGAGTCGAGGGCCTCTGTCACAGCTGGTACAACATCAAGAGGTAAGTGGAAGTCATCTAAACAAAGAAACAAACAGAAGAAGTGGGTTTATTGCTGCTGCTCCATGTAATGCAAAAGTTGATGGCAGATACTTCTAAAGCTTTTTGCACAGAGAGCTGCCAAAACTCTATTTAAACCAAAAGACAACCAGAACAACATGGTTTGGGGGTCACTGTAACCCTAATGCTTTTCAGGTTGTGGGGATCCCCCAATGAGGGCTACAACACCCCGTTTCTCCTGCTTACACATCTGTCTCTGGCACTTCCTTCTTCTGCCAGCGTGCTGGGCTCGTTGCTAGCACATCCACTGCTCAGGCTCGGCACAGGAGAAAAACAGAACTCAAAATATTTTCCCTAAGTTTATAAAAGACCCCCACAACTTTACTGGGAGCCAGTCCTGCTATCTCCCAGCTGAGCCCTGACCCAGGCTTGGGAGGTTTGGAAACCTCAAGAAACACAGAGTGATACCAGAAAGTGTCTTTCATTTTGAATCCTGTAAAGCCAACAGTCTTAAAAAAACTAAAAGCAGTTATCAATTTCCAGATCTGTGGCTTGTAAAAAAATACTAAAAGCAGAATGATTTCCCAAAGAAAATAATGTAGTTTCTGAAGAAACAGTCCCCACAGGAAAGAGTGCTGCCAAATAATTGAGTTTTCTACTGGGAAAATAAGTAATTCTAAAACTGTTCTGCTCAAGCCAGAATATTACCCCTTGCTGAACTGACCCAAAGCTGTTTTTCAGATCAGTGCAACAACAAAATAAGACGTCTGTCTTCCTGTTGGCATTTCAATTCTGCTTTATTTTCCTTGCCAAAATATCCTGCAGGACACTGTTCATGATGCAATGCAGGTTTGTATCTGGCCAAGTTGTGTGTGATGCAGCATGAGAATCTGCAAAAGTAGCTGCAGGTAAATTCAATACTTCAAAGCTTTGTTTCAGTAAGAAGTGTCCTCCCCCCTAAAAAATCTTGCCACAAACTCATGGAATCTCACAACGCCTGTCCTGTGAAAAAGGGAAACTTGTAACAATTTAGGAAGAAAAGCAATAGTGAAGCTACCCACAGAGAAGTAGCTTAGTCCTTATTTTAGTCCAGTGACAACTTTTCAAAAATTCATACCAGTAATTACAGCCCTTGACAACAATTTCAGCAAAGAAACCATAAAGCTGCAAATCAAACCCGCCCAGCCTTTAAGGTGGCCCTTCTTGAACTGAGTCAGACCTGCTATGCAATTACAAGCAGAAACCTCCCAGATACACAGCTCCTGCAGCTGTCAGAGCAGGGGGAGGATTTCATCCAAAGCTGAAAGCAACTCTCCCATTTTTCAAAATAAATCCAAAGCAAACAGAAATAAAACACCAGAGATGAATGTTTTGATTTATTTGGCCTATCTTGAATGCATAAGATTTCATTCGTATGTGAGTAATTACTAGTGCCATTTCAGTCACGATGGGCTGAGCTTTCTGTTAAGGAGAAGCATATCAAGGTGATGCATAGAATTAACACTGAGAGTAATTTGCTCATTACAAGGGTTAGAAATTGGCCAGTAGATTAAAAACCTAATTCAGCAGGTCTGTAGCTCTGGTTTTATCTTTCAGCCTGAAAATCTATAGCCTTTCTTTGTGGCAGGTTCTTCTAGTTTTGAAGCACACAAGCATATTTTCTTAGCCTTTTTGAATACACCGCATCAAGTACCAATTCCAAAATAAAATATAAAGCAATAAAATGGGGGCGAAAATTAAAACAGAAAAAATGCAGGTAAATTCTTTTGTTTCTATATGGGTACAGAAAGTGATGTATGCCTTGCTATTACTTGTGATAAGAAAGTATACATTTTTGATAAGAAAGAATGTATTTTTGTTATCAGCTTTGGATCATTTTTCACATTCAAGTTAGAAAACACAACATTGCTGAATGAAAAATGCCCTCCTGAAAAATTCACAGGATAAACAAGATAACAGGGGTAACACTTCCTCTAACTTACTCCAAGGTATTTTACTAAAATTACATGACAAAGAAATACCTGATTAGCTACATTAAGGAGGGAAGTAAAGGATTCTTATGAAATTCTATTACACCACATTCTTTTCTTCCTGTTTCATTGACATGTGGACTGCCTCTCAGATAACAACCCAAAGGCATTATTAATATGTAGTATTTGCTTTGCAAAAAAATGCATTAATATAGAAAAATAGAAACAAAACATAGTTCACATCAATGACACTGGAGTCAGAAAAAATGTTTAAAAGTTTTACATAAGACACACTTGTAGCTAGAAGCATTAGAAGAACTTAACATTTCTTAGAAAACCAAAGCAAACCCAATCATTCTCTTGTTTATTAATAGTGTCATTGCTTATTAAAAAAAGCTGAGGATTAGTAAAATTAGTAATAGTTAAAATGGGCTTGCTCTTTAAGACCTGTATTCCCAGTGACCTTGGCAATCATCAGGCACCTGCAAGACATGGCTAATTAATTGAATGCAACATGTTTGACTCAGGTTCCTCTATTTTTTATACAAATTTCTATTCCTGTATGCTTCTATATATAAATTACACCAAACTAGGTATTTGCTACTTGGTCTGTTTTGTCCCCAAAGCTTCATCCTGACCATTAATCCCAAAAGTTACCTTCTACTTCATTTTTACTTCTTTCCCAGCCAGACAAATTGTCATTTGGCTTCTCTGTGGAGAATTTTGTTACAATTTTGTCCATTATGTCTCCAACCAGTAAAATACGCTTCTCAGTGTGATGGGACAGAATCCCAGTCCCAGTGTTCCTGGGAGCAGTAGAGCAGCAGGTAGGCACCTAGGCAGCCGGCACACCTGGGAGGAAGGTAGGGCACAGCAGACTGGGGATTTCACGTGGCATGGAACCAGGAAGCAGCTCCCTTTCCTCAGCTGGCAAGACCTATACCAAGCACCCTGCTCATGGAAATCATGGCTTGGAGACAGCTCTGAGTTCCTGCCTCAGGTATAGGTAGCTGTGAAAAACCTATAGCCCTTCCCAGTAACACAGGATCTGTAAATCTTCCTAGGCTTCACAAGAGCTTGTCTTCAGAAACCCATCTGAGCATTGTACTTGGCACTGGTGGGGCCACACATCAAATCCTATGTCCAGTTTTGGGCCCCTCGCTGAGAGAAAGACATTGAGGTGCTGGAGTGTGTCCAGAGAAGGGCAACAGAGCTGGGGAAGGGTCTGGAGCATGAGTGTTATGAGGAGCATCTGAAGGAGCTGAGGGTATTTAGTTCAGACAAAAGGAGGCTCAGGGGAGACCCTATTGCTCTCCATAGCTCCCTGAAAGGAGGTTGTAGCCAGGTGGGGGTCGGCCTCTTCTCCCAAATAACAAATCATAGGACAAGAGGAAACAACCTCAAATTGCACCACGGGAGGTTTAGATTGGATATTAGGAAATATTTCTTTACCAAATGGGCTGTCAAGCACTGGAACAGGCTACATGGGGAAATGGTGGAGTCACCATCCCTGGAGGCATTTAAAGGATGTGTAGATGTGGCACTTGGTGACACGGTTTAGTGGTGGACGTGGCATAACCACTGGGCTAACAGTTGGACTTGATCATCTCAGACCACTTATGTAGGAAAATAACCTCCACAGTGACCCTTGCCGTTAAAACTAGGAACAGAGCTTTTAGATGATTTCTGCAGTTGTAAGTGCATCAGAACAGAGAGCATTTGAATGGAGTTCATTGCCACAGCCACATGCCCACCCTCTTTTCTTTTGTCAGGGTTCTACCTGGCTTTTCAAAACTCTGAAGAGTAGTTCTACTCTGCAGTTGTACCACAAAGTAACTTCACTTTTGCACCAGCTACTTAAGGTCTGCAGCAAATGGCTGGTGAGAAATTCACAAATGAATTAATGAGTGAAGAGAGAATAAACAGCCTCCCCGAGGATTGCTCTCTATGAATCACAACTGACCCAGTGCCTTTGCAAACCCTGTAACCTCTTGCAAATTTCTGTCTCTCATACAGACTCACTATAAAAAGCAAGTAATTTGTCCCATACCCTGTGGGACTGAATTACAAGCCCACTACACTCCCAGTTTCAGTAGCAGCACCAGCAGGTAGGTGCATTCATCAAAACTCAGGCTGCAAACACTGTGTGGAATTGTAGGTACCCCCAGAGCCTGCAGAGGTACACACTGTGAGCAAGTCTTCTATACCCTGACCCATGTCTGGCCTGGTTCACTGCTTTTTTTGTTAGGCTTTCTTTTGGTTACTGAACCTTTTCAAGGATGAACCAAAATAATATTGAGAACTTTTGTCAGTTGTGAATTAACGGTATTTAACTCAGCCTGGGGAGAAAAAAAGAAGAAATCTTCAATTTGCATACTTTAATTAAGGAATAACAGTAATTACTTGTTAGTTCAGCATTGAAAGGAGGATAATTACTACTTGTTCCTACTCACAAGGAAACACGCTCTCCAAACAAGGTCATTTCTTGTTTGTGCCTTTGCATTAATTCAGTTACTCCCTCCCCCTTCCCAGCCCCTGCAAAGCTCCCTGCTCCTGTGTCACACACACACAGAGGCATGGCACGACCCCAGAGCGCTCCCCAGCAGGAACAATGACACGTCCCTGCTCCCCAGACATCCAAAGGCAAGGATTACTACTGTTTCATCCCAACAGGCACCTCTAATATTAGTTACAAGACTGAAGTCACATGCAGAACAACCATCTTAGCAGGTCTCGGGTTTTCATGGTGCAGTCATAAACAAGTTCTCACCAAAAATGCATAACCTTCTTCTATCACTTGCTTTTCTTTAACAAAAACCTCCTTCCTGTAATTATATTCATGGTAGTGATAAATGGTTTTCCATTATCTCTGCAGCTTTGGCTATGCTAGAACATTAGCATACAATGAGAGATAAAGCGCTTTGTCCTTAAATATAAAACTGACTTAAAGATCCCCAAGTCCTAGCTAAATATAGGTGTTTATTCCTCCAAGTTGTTTACTGCACGTGAAATTTTACAACATACTGCACCAGTAAAAACTCAAAAGTCAACTTATATTCATGATTAGTATTGTTGCTGCCTTTCTCCTGGCAAGAAAAAGAGCAGCTCAGGTGTTATCTACAAAGTCAACACTACCAGAAATTAGAGTGTTCACATCCTCTGGAGTTTAGCTACAAAAAAGTGATGAGACTACAAGAAATATCTTTCCTGGCTTTTTTTTTTTCCCCCCTGAGATATCTTCATATTTCAAATAAGGCATTCGTACTGTGGATACAATTCAGCAAACTAGTTTAGAACAATTTCTACATTCAGTATCAAATTCAAAATGCAACACTGGAATTGAGAAACAAAAACGCTCTACAGCTTCCTGACTGAGAAGGATTAAAATCCATCCACTATCGATCCCAAATGATTTTAAATACACTCCCTTTATCTTCTGCTCTGAATCCTATCCAAGTGAAGGTCAGCAAATTTTTAATCACTCAACTTTGTATATGAATACATATCAGTTCTAAAACTGACACCCTCTGTGAAAAATATCACACTAGAGAACTACGATATTTGCAGCATTAGATGTCTAGTCTGGACTGTCACAAACCATACTCTGCCAAGTATTTTAACTGAACTTTGAGGAACAAAAATCCCATTTATTAGAAATCTCACAACAAGGGAAAAGAGTCCCCAACTAATGCGCTTCTATCAGTCCAATTACTGCCCCCCCACCCCCACTCCCTGCAGTATTTAAAGCAGAATAGCCTCTGTCACAACCAAGCACGCTAATACCCGAGAACACTATTGCAAGGGAAAATCCTCTGCGACAGTATCTCACCACTGAGGAATGTCTCTGGCTCCTCGCACCCGGGCTGAACAAGTCCTCTCTATTTTTCAGTCCTCTCCGAAGAGCCCACGATCTACCTGTGCGGCAGAGCAGAGGCACGGGCTCTGACTTCAGCTGTTCCCGAATTAGCTCATTGGGCACTCAGGTAAAATGAGAAGCTCTTACTAGTCTGTACAGCTCCTTCGCCAGAAATATTGCATGAGTCAGCTTTTATCTATCAAAACCCGAAACACAAAGGCGGTACAGAAACCTGATTCACAACTTTCTCATCGCCCTTTTCCCAGCGCACCGACAGTCTCCGGCATCACTACAAGCTTTAAATGACACATGACATCATGCAATTCAGGGACAGGACAATGGGCATCACCGTGGGTAACTTTAAAATGCACACTTCACTGAGCAACACCCACTAACTTCCATTTTTCCAGGCACAACACTGGGCAAACATCAAATAGAGCCCCCACTTCCACAGCATTTGTTTGCTTGATTTGCAGACAATATTGATAAGCATGTAAAGCAAATAAATCACTTGCTGGTATTGTGAAATTTCTGTGTTTACGTTAGAAACTTCCATGAACTTGCAATATAATAGGATGATCCTGGGAAATAGAAGCATTCTGGGTCTTATTCTGTCCTAATATAAACAGGAACAGGATTTTGCAGAGTGCTTGCAAAGCTTCAGTGGTTTGGGTTTTTTTTTAAAGGCAAGAGAAATTAATTTCAGAAGCAAATGTGAAAACCAAACCATCAAGTGTTCTGTGCTAAATTACAATGAAGACAAGGAATTTTAAAAAAAGGAAAAAAAAAAAAAGAAAGGGGAGGAGAGGAGAAAAGACAGTGAGAGGAGAAGCAGGAGAAAAGATGATAAACAGAAAAGGAGAAAAAAAGATATAGGTTGGTGCTAACCCGTGAGAAAGCTGACATCTCCTCTGCCTGCGGATGGGGTGGTGGCATTTCCATCTTGGAGCTGGGAGGCAAAAGAAGTCAGAAGAGTTCCCAGCTGCTGGCACCACTTTCCAGGCATGCTCTCACAGCTGCATGCTCAAACGTAGCCCACAAAAGGCATTCTATCTTTAAAACTATACTTGAAATTCACTACCTCTGTCCTTGTACATGACACAGCCTCGGCTTCATTCAGAGTATTCCTAAAGAGCACAGCCCTTCAACAATGCCTTACAGCAGGAAACTGGAGGCAGAAAAGGAAGCAAAGACAGCCTTGAGACCATTGGCAAAGCCGTGAAACACGTTGATCTGAACATCAGGGCTCTTGGGGTGAAAGTCCCTTTTACCCAGGCTAAAAGATCAGGTGTTTACAGCCTGCCATGCTGACATCACAGGTCATTAAGATAGGCTCTCTCATGTAGTCTCTGGATTCTCCCGAAGCTTCTGAGGATTTTTTTAATAGTTACATATTTACATTAAAATACCTTTTTGCAAGATCTGTGCAAAATACTCTAGAGTGAGCTACCACGTATCTGTAAGTCCTGGACATGCTCAAAGGCACAGAATGGCCAACACTGATGCCAAAATTTTCAGTACATCTACATTGCAGCACCCAGGTACTCAAATCACTTGAATATGGCAAACATATTACACATTTGCCATATTCCACATGCACACATAATTCTGTCAGGAGCTAATGACTCACTCCTCCGGACTTCTGCTTCCTCACACCTTGTGCCCACCTTGCCTACAAAGCTTTTATCACCTTTAAGTCAGGTTTGAACTAACTCCTGGACAGACCTGTAGAGCATTAGCCAGACATAGGGCACTGCTTGGTCAATTCTGTGAAGTCCTAAGACACACAATTAATATCAGCAGCTTCATCAGTTAGTGGTGACAAAGCTCTTGAACTCTGAAGTCTCAGTGACAGAAAATGTCCCACTCTGTTTCCTCGGTAAAAACAGGGCCTGCAGCACTGCAGTGTGAGCTCCAGCCACTGGTCTGAACTGGCACAGGGAGCTCTCATGAGCATTCCTGTGGGCGGAGGGAAGAGGAAAACAGAGCTGAGACCTTTACTTTGCTCTGTCTTGCTCATTCATCTCTGCACACCCACACCTGACCTCAGCTCTCCCTTCCATCCCCATGTATAAGTCAGCAGAAGCTTCCCCCACATATAAGAATTTCCCCATGAAGAGCCCCTCAACCTCCATCACTTTTAAACATGAACAGCACTGAGAGCTGTCAGGGTAGAAGACTGGAAACCACAAAGCCTCCTGCTTTACTGATGTGCATTACAAATGAAACAGTACACAGACGTGCCAGAAAAATTATGGGTTGGTCCCACTTTTAATTTTCTAGTATTTAATGCATTTTGTTTATCTGCATTATATTTTAGGAGTTGCATATCTTTCTCTGCCCCATCTCCTGCTCCCTTCTATTGTGTGTACAATAGAAGCGGCATAAGACCACATTTTTAGTGTATCAGGATTAAGATTTTGAGATGGGTGAACTGTTTTTATTTTGGAACAAGGTTTTGATTTTTCTAAACTTGAACAATAATTGAAGTTTTATGGAGGTTATAAATGATGTTATTCTATAGTTCCCAGCTGGCTAAAGATTTACCGAAAATGTAAATTTCAAGGTACTCAACCACAAGGTACATTCAGGCTAAAGGACACACTGACATCTTCCCTGGAAGTGCAATGTAATGTATTAATAACTCTCTGCAATGCAGTAGCTATTTAATCTGTACACAGTGCTGCAGAGACATCTAACAAAAAGAACAAGCCATCACATGCTGCTGAGGTACTGCAACACAAACAAAGTATATGGATCCAACCCTCCATTCCATTTATAGGCCTTTCAGAAGAACTGTTTTCCATCTCCTTGTCGATTTTGAAGGCTTGTTTCTCTCATCTTTAAAAAGAATTTTAAAGAGGCACAGTTCAATTCTTTTCTAAATCAGAGCAAATGAAAATTCAGTGAAGATTTGAAGATGTGAATGCATATGGAGGAATAACACCCTAGATGACAAGGAGGAATAATACCCCAGACAACAAGCAACCAAAGCTTTTACATCCTTTTCTTCTCTGCTTGTACTGGCATTTAGTGAAGAAGTGTTAAAAGTGTGTTCAACACGATGCTGCTCGAATGTTTTAGTACTTTTACACTCAAACTGTTGTGCCAGAATGAAAATCCAAATGTAGCCTTCCTTCCACCCAGCACCACACAGGATCAGGCTTTGCAGCTGGCACCTGACTGGTGACTTCCCCTGCTATGCCAAATCACCGTAACAGCCCCTGCACACCAGGGATGGCTTCTACTTCTTCCTGGGCTCATCTACCGCTCTGAGCAAACGTTCTGTCAGGCCAACACATCACACAATACTGTTTTCAATTTCATGTAAGCAACGTAAAGTTGATACCGAAGTTCACAACTTTTCAAAGCCCACTGCAGCACAAGCACACAGGAGATCTTGGCCAGGCAGCCAATACAGCACACATTTGTTGCTTTACCAAGAACACTGGGAGGTTCTTAAGACAAGAAGTTGTTACCTGTCTCCCACTTTAAAGCAGGTAAAAAAGACTTTAGAGAGTGAGACACAGTTTCAGAAAAAGGAAATGTAGCATCTATGAATCATTCTTGCTAGTTCCAATGAAAAACTTAATTGTGTGATGCTAAAGAACACGTCCTTTTACAACTCACCTTTCAGTTTCACTATAACTTGTAACTACAGCATCTAGCACAAAAAGATCTTTAGTTCTTTTAAACTCATTTCAACAGTTTTTTGTTTGCTTCTGCTACTAAATTCTCTGTTGACTTACAAATCTTACCAGTAAAAATCCTGCATGAAACAAAACACATTTTATAAAAGACAGCTCTCTGATACAGCAGACAACACTAGATGCCAAACAGGAGTTTCAGAAGCTTTAAATAATTGATGGTTTTCTTTAAATACAGCTAAATGATCTCTCCAATTTGGTTTCAAACGAAAGCCACTTACTGGAATCTCCTCTGCACCTCAGGAAGTTTAGTAACCAGAACTTTGAAACAGAACTGAAATAGTAACAGCAGGCTCCTCCTAACAGATGTTCACATTTACAATAAAATGAAAACTTTCTTCTGTGTTTCCTCTCTTGAATAAAAATGTAAGTTGCAGAAAGCAGTATTCATGTTTACGTCTTGGGGAGAAGAATCCTTAAATTCTACACAGGTTGGAACTAAGACATACTGGTGGTCTGGCCGCACCACAGACTGGCTCTGGCATTTCAAGTCAGTCGTTTTCTTGTGCTCACCCTCCTAAAAGGGAACATTAGGTCTTATTTTTAAGGTGGCATCACAACAGTAAGCTGACAGCTCTTTCAAAATCCCAGTTCAATAGGAATATACGCAATGACAGTCAAAGGACTCTGGATTTAATAAATGATTGCGGCGGATTTTTACAAAATACAATAATCGTTTTTTTGACAACCCACAAACCTTTAAATGAAAATAAATGAAAATAAATAAAAAGAAACGAAGCAGATGTTCAGGTTCAAAGGAGTTTAACATACACAATGTCTTCTCACTGTATTGCTTCTACAGCTGAGTGTGGAATTTTACATAAATAAGGTCAAGAAGACTAAGACTGCCAAATGGCAGTGAAATAAACGGTCACAGCAGAAAAATCAAAGGTGTTTGTTGCTGCCACAAACAACAGATCCTTAAAAATGTAGCTACCCCAGTTCTTTATTTTTTATTTTCTACTGATGACCCTGTCACATCAGGACTGCCGTTTACCTTGATTTGGTCTTTCCAAATTGCCTCTTGGAGCAGGGGGTGAACATCTGTACTTTTAAATTACAGACAGCAAGTTTTACACCTTTCCTCTCAATGTCCTTGCCTGCTGCAATACTGAGAAAACACAGTGCTACATGAAAACGAAACTTCCCTTCATTGTCATTCCCTTCCCTGCCTTGTCAGCTTTTCAGGCATGTCTATGAAAGTCACTCCAACAGAGCCATGTTTGCAAGGAAAAAGTCTTCACAACGCTTTTAGAGTTACTTTAAGGCTCTTCTGCAGTGTCTACAATACTTCCTACTACTTCTCTGCTTCATGAAGACAAACCATTGCGAGCAAAATTCCTATCCCAACAAGCAATACTCTCCTTAGAGTTTTTGTATTCAAGAAGCAAAGCATGAATTGAGATTGCTATCTCTGCAAAGTGTACAGAGCACTGCAGCCTCTGCACCCATATGCAGATGGTGTTAATGCCTGCAACAATTATTGACATATCAGAATTCAAGATTAACAGTGACAACAATCACACTTCAGAAGCCACAGGGCAAGAAGCAAACAGATTAGAGGCCTAGACTTGGTTACAGAGAACATTTGGTGCATAATTCATAGCAACTGGCTTCCTGAGTCATAAGCCTTTCTCTGTGCTTCCTTATCAGAGCAATAAAAAGCTTAATTTGAACCAGACAGTCATTTTATTAAAGCTATATATATTGCAGAGTCCCTGTGCCTTCTTTACCAACAGCTTCAGAAAAATAATCCTATAAACTTCAAAGTATTAAAATTCTCTAGCATTCCAATTCAGGGGTATATAAATTGAATTTTATACACACATAACACCATACAAAGAAAGTTAGTAAAAAAAAGGATCTTCAGAGTTCTTCTGACCATTGGATTTATTACACAATTTTTTGTCAATCAGGAGGAAAAAAAACCCTGACAAATGCAAACAAGAGAGGGGCATGAAACATCTTAAAAATGAATCACTTTGTGGTTCACAGCAAGGTAGCTGAAATTTAAAACATTCATGAAAAGACTTCAGACAACAACTGTGTGCTACCATCCTTCTGCCTTTCTGGCTTTTATGGTCATTTTACTTCTCTTTTGCAGCCTTCAAGCACTTCTATATTGGCCAGTTTTCAGAGTTCTTGTTAACTACAATAAACAACATCTAAACCCATAGGTAATCAATAAACACCTCAGATAAATCTTCTCAGTGTTTAGATCAGAGACAGGGAAAACAGAAACTTAGACTCCTGTTTAAATCCAGTCAGTACAGCTAAAGCAGTTATTTCGCTCCGATTTTTCCTTCGCACTTTATCTTTCTTCCAGATAGGGACATTCAGTCCCACCACTTTCCTTGTTTGGGCTTCCCTCTTGCTTGTTTTCTGTGAAAAAGAAGTAGCAAATCCTCCTTTTTTAAAATATTAGAGCTAGAATCCAAATCAAACTCTCACATCCAAAACACACAGCCTGGACTTGGAGAAACTCAGCCACAAAGGCCGATTTTGTGGTCTAAAACAAGTGAAGGTGGGGGCTGAAGAGGGAAGGATGCATTAACTCTGTGGTGGAACTGCAGAATTTTCCCAACAAGCCATACTAAAAACCAATTCCTTTTGTTACTCCTGTTTATAGAGAGAACATCAAAGCTTTCTCAACTCCATACTCTACAGAAACAGGAACTTACAAGGTAATTCACTTAAGAGCCATTCTCATGACTTTTATCTAGAGTTTCTTTCTATTTAAAAAACACCCAAACTCCCACACAGTTAAACATTTATCTTCTTCCAAAACCCGTGATCAAATTTAGACCATTAAGCTGTAAATCCATGAAGTAACTTCTGTATGTCTACGATTTTCCTTCAATTCTCATGTCACCTTCCAACTTCCCTCAGAGAAAGCTTTCACTTGACATTCAAACATGAAACCCATCATGAGGGGAAAAATATCCTTGTCCTCTCTTTGATCCTGTCCCACAGGCGCACTGCTGAGCGGCAGATCCCTGCAGGGGACTCGCCACATACAAGCACGAAGCTGGTGGAGCAGAGGAGTCTTGAGGAATGGCCAACTGCTCCCAGGCTTCTCCCAGCGCTTGGACAAGGAGGCTACGAGCTGAAAATCAGTTTCCCTCGCTCTGTCCTGACATCCCAAGCGTTCCGAGACTTTTCACAGCCGAACAATGCTGCGCATTCACTATTGAGCTCCGAGGCGCAGAGACGCACCGAGAGGCCACGGCACCGGTATTGTTCCACGGCGTTCAGCCTCTTACCACAGCTATTAGCTGGCATGCTCACTTTTCAAACCCTCATCGCTTTGGAAACCCTGACTACCATTATTTTATTACAAAGAGGCACAGGTTAAAAGAAGTTTAGCTGGGCAATTCCCTACTCTTCCCCCTTTGGCATTACTTATAATGTATGACTCACATAAGCAGAATTTCATTAAGAAGCATTCGCTTTTACATTTATATAAAAATTCTGTCACTATGGAAGTGTTCCCTTAATAAAGATTTTGACAAAAGATTTGTGAAGTCTTTGTAATTAAGTCAGTAAGAGAATGCGAACAGATGACCAGCCGTAACAATCTAGTAAGATGATGAAATTATTTGCAAGCTGACTCAGTTCAAGTAACTTTATTCAGCAAAACAGAAGGATGGTAGGTTTACTCCATTTTTTCTTCTTTTGCACTGATTTCTAAATACAGCCATGGAGGAAATCAGCCATACTTATTCCTGTATCCAAAACCATGTATCTCTTAATACTGCAGGTCATAAGAATGGCCAACTAGCATGAGAGTAAAAATCCCCTTTACAATTGATCAGCAGCACTTACCAGAGCACCAAAAGATACTAAAATTTCTCCTCCAATGATTTTTCATTTAATACATGTTCTTTATAATGTAAAACTAACGGACTCGAAACACTTCAAACCTTTAAACTATGCACAGACTCTGCCAATTATAAATTCATTGCAAAATATTTTGAAGGTTAGAAAAACAAGCTGGGAGAAGCATTCCCCTCCTGATGAAATTACAGAAAAGTGCTCTGAAAATAATGACAAAAGCATCTTGCATTGAAGGCCTGAATACCTCATAGCAAGAATAGTCAAACTGACTGTGGTCATATTGCTCCCTTTTGCATGGAAATTGTTACAGCTAATCTTGACTAAGAAAAATGCAACATCAAAAACTGAAGAGTGCCACAACTAAACTGTAACATGAATGTGCACACTGATGGAAAGAAGAGAAGCTGCCAGTGGATCACCATGGGTAAGTGATCGTCAATGGCAAAATTACCAGAGATTAATAAAAAGCATCTCCCAACAAGCACAGCATAGATTAATTGAAATGATCAAGAAGAGGCTTCAATATCCATAATCCTTTCTGCCCTTTAAGGTGTAATAATATAAAGCCATTTTTAGGATTCAGTGAAAAGCATTGACACAAACTGTTTCTAGAAGTATCTGCCAGAGGACTGTAAAAAGTCTAACCCAGTTTGATCATTACATTTAACATATATTGATATATGTTGGATATGTGATTTATTTAGAACTCATTCATGCCCAGGGAAAAAAGGATTCTCTGTGTTAGAAGAACATTCAAGAAAAAAATCTTGATACAGCTGATAATTTATTGATAATAGTTTTGCATCTGCCAATAACTCGACAATGGAAGAATACAGCACAGGGAGAAATGTGAGAGGATGAAAGCCTAGGAAAGCAAGAATGCCTAGTCATCCATTACTGTTAGCCAGTCACCAGCGCCAATTTGCAAGATTCTGAGTTGTGGTCTTCAATTTTATTGATTTTCTTAGCAGTCACACTAACAGGGTGTTGGGAGCAAAATAGTATCATAGGGATTTGCCAGATTTATTAGTGGACGGACCATGAGGTTTTTTCCATTATCAAGTTCTATTTACTAGGAAAAGGACAGTTCAAACTCCAAGCCTCACTATGTCAGCACTATCTCTCACATCCAAAGGTGGCAAGAAACATGTTTAAGATAAAAGACCTAATAATCACCATTAGCAAACAGGAAAACAATTATGCAGTATGCACTGAGTGTGTTATACTGGAGCCCACCATTTCCCATCCCCTATATTGACATTCCTTCCTCTTATGTTTGCTTTTCTCTTTTCAGACTAACACAGTTGGTTTAGGTACATGTTGCTGATATGGGTGGTTCTGCTTTGAGCCTGTAATATTACTCTGCACATAGTGATGTAGCTAGGAATCCCTCCTCAGCACTCCCACCTCCCCCTTTGATTTACCCTCTTGTCACAGAGCTGAATGGGTGTGGGCTGTGACAGCTTATATTGATACAAATAAAGGTAATTCACTATGCAACTCCACATTCTCATCTGAAATAGATTCATTTTAAGGAGGGAAGAAAAAAAAAAAAAAAAGAAAAAACCTTCAGACTTGCCAAAACAGCACAGGAGCATATGTCAAGGTTTTCAGATTTCCAAAGTGCTTAGACATGGACTTTTCCAAGTGAGTTTTAAGGAAACATTTACTGTATTTATATCAGAAGCTAAAATAGCCACCCTACTAAAATGGGGGAAAAGAACCATACTTTTCACTAGTAAATAGTCACCAGTAGCCCATGAAAATAATGTTTTCTGCACTTAGAAGACAAACTGGTTTTGTCTGCATAACCCAGAGGTGATGCTGCAGTGTCTGCCATCAGCCCTGTGCTAGGGCATAGCTGGCTCTCCACCACAGATGCCCAGTCCCGCTGGCAACAGAAGCCTCAGCCAGCGCATCTGTAGGGTCCAGAACAGGACTATGCCCATTTTGATACTTTTGCTGCTGTAGACAGACCCTTGACTGTTCCCCAGTTTAGTGCAGAAGCCATCTCACACGTGCTTGTAGCACATGTAATCACTGTGCTGTCCTTTGGCACAGCAACTCATTCAGATACGGTTTTTTATGACATAAGGAGAGGGAAAAAGTTTTCACTTTATATTTTTGATATATATAAGGCTTAAATGCACACATAATAATCATCTGTTGCCAGATGATACAACTTATTTTGAGAAAGAAGGACAAAGCTCGATCTGTTACAACCCTTCACTCTTACTGGGAAAACACAGGCAAGGTTAAGTAGTTTTCAGGTAATGGTTATGCTTTCCAGGTGTGATAAAAGTAGGACTGGCATTGAGATGCTGAAGCTTGAAGGTTGATAGACATAATACCCTGAGACAGAAGACAGACAGAACTTTCTCCAGCACCTCCACGCACCATCGACTTGGGACACTCCGAGCCTGGGGTCAGCCATCAGAAAACACTTAGCACACAGATCCTGTAAAGTGGTTCCCGTCCAAACGCTCTAAACTCCTGCATTTCCCTGCTTGTAACAACGGCAAGGGCATTTCAGCAGCTTCACCCAGGGCTCTGTGGGCTTGGCTTTTCAGATCTGTCTCGCTTGCCACACGAACAGAAGGAAAACACAGTTGTGACTTTGCTGAGCCTGCTTTTACAGTGGAGAATCAGTGATCTAACCTACTTGCAAGTCAATTTTACAGTCATATGTCCAAGACATGTGAATAAAACTTTTAAAATTCACCTTTTACTACCCCACATGAAAATTCAACAATCGTGAAAAATGAGGAGCATCTCGTCTTTTTTTTCTGGTGTGCAAAAATCTTGTGTAAACCTATTCTGCCCTCGTTGCATTGGGCTCAGTTTACACTCTGATCATAACAAGGGATGTTTCCTTCTGTAGTTGTTACTCTGCACTTCAATCCCCCATCACAAACAGCCAGGCTTGTAAAAACAGACATATCAAAAGGTTAAGAAATGAACAAATAGATCTTCTCCAGCTGTAGGAAAGTAGATTGACAAATTCAATCTTTTGAATCACAAGAGGAAAATATTATTATACTAAATATCTGGTATTGATTTAAAATGGAAATAAAGGAGCAGATTAAATTAATCTAGCAAAAAAGTAAACAACCGCATGAAGAAATATTTTCAGTTTGAGAAAACTAGATGAACTTAAGTAGGAGGAAAAGCATCTTAAGAGATTAGTGATCTTCTGTGTACATTATTAATCCAAAGAAAAATCCATTATAAAAAATACCCAGTTTAAGTGAGCATTATTGAAATATTAACCAGAGTGTATCAGTAATAAACATGTATGAGCATAAAGGTTGTTCACAGGGACTACAAGTTATTTTATAAATCTCAAATACTCATCTTTTCCAGAGCTTGTATCAAATTTGTAATGCTTCTGAATATTTGATACTTTGCTTGCAACATTCGGTTTTTATGAAGGCTGCAAAATGATCTGTACTTTTTCCTCTGCTTACAGCCTTTAAACCCAAACAAGATTTAAACAGAAAGTTACCTTCTTTTGCAGGGTGGGGAAAGGGATTTCCTAAAGCCTTTCTTTTCTCCTCTTTCCTCTCCACCCTCTAGTAAATGCAATTAAAGGTCAGCAAGTACTCAGTGCAGTGGAAAGCCCCAGGTTACAAAAATAAATGAATTACAAAAAGCTATCCAAGATTACAGTAACTGGACATGTATTCTCTAGACTATTCCCAAAACGCAGACACCGTTGTGGAAATACACAAAGCATTCTGACACTGCTAGCAAACATGATTAAAGTACATTTATATGCATTGCAAATACCATACACAGGAACAACATACTTCCCCAGATTTTTGCTCTAGTCATTCAAGACATTCATCCCTGAAGGAAACAATAACATAATGCATTTTCCATCTGCTGTCTTTCTGTCTGTACTCTAAAGGTACAAGAAAAATATATCTTTAGAAATATTTTCTTAATAAACAGTCTTTAAATATTTTCTTACTCCTTTTGACAGGGTGTAATGAAACAGTTATCTGGTTACATGCTAATTAAATTCCTTGCAAGAGGATTAAATGCTATCATAAGGATATAACTGACAGAAAAATATATTTATGATCTCAATTTTCAGACAAGTTCAGTCTCAGCACTCTAAGGCAGTTACTTTAAATCCCTGTTAAGTCCACTGGTGGGCTTGCCTCTCTCCTCTCACTCTGGATCACATACCCTCAAGCCCACCAACAGCTCACTCCAGCAGTAATGGTCCTGTGGACACCCAGCTCCCTTTTCACCTGCATCAAGCTGAGCTGGGGGCTGCAGGACTGTTCCTGCCATAGGGAGGGAGTGACCAGAGCACACCGCCCAGGGGCTACAGGGGGAGGAGGAATTATCCCCTCTGTCACCACAGCAGTGTTTGCAAACCTCAGGGAGAACAGAGGTACCTGCACTCTGGAGCTGCCCAAAAACCACCAGGCTGAGCTGTCCCAAAGACTGGGCAGATGGTTTTTGCAGGTTCAACTAGAAAACATGCCCATGCTCTTACCTATCAAAGGAGCTCTGGGGAGGTGGTGTGGGTTATTAAAAAGCATAAGAATATGATGACAGACAGGCAGACTGACAGACTATATCCTCCTTATACCTTCATTTAAATACAGACTTCAGGTTCAGGCATGCAGAGCCATCGATTAAACTGGAATTAAGAAATCTAACACGTGTGTGTGTGTGTTTGTGTGTGTGTGTCCCCATGTGTGTGTGTGAAGAAATGCACACATAGCACATCATCATCGCTTCATGTCAGCTGATTCAAAAAAAACCCAAGTTGCAGTAAGCCTCAATGATTTCAGATGTACATTTTGGGACTTCCTATCTCTTTTAGAGGTAGTTCCTTTGGGTATTGTCAAATGTATCCTTTTCCTTTCTTTGCACATTCTCCCACAGTAAGTATAGCTTCACTTCAATCCATCCTTTGTAGAGCACTTACATGGAGGCCAAGACATACAAGTGACTTATTTTGAACCACAGAAAGGTAAAGCATTGAACTCAGAAAGTCAGCAAGCTAAAGGAAAAATGCTTCTGGAAAGGACTTAATAAAATTAATCAATAACATTTTTTTTTCTATAAAAACTAACTTTTAGAGAGAGCAAATCTTTCAATCATAAAAGGAAACTAGAATGGTATATGAGGCCATGTTCTCTGTAACCTTTAACTAAAGACAACAACTACTTGTGCTTTCACGTGTGTCTGTGCATCACACTTCCACAAATCAATCTCTAGAGATAAAACAGCATTAGCAGTGACAGGAATAGGGTGTTATGCTGACACCCAAAATAAAAAAGACTTTGCACTGCTATGGTTTATGTATAAACACATCATTAAGCATCTCTAAAACACTCAACGTCTGCAGTTTCTCTCCATATCTTCTGCTTCTTGTCCCCCATCTCAAAGAGAAATGGCAAATGAAACATCATGAAATAACATAATTCAGGTTGTAACACAGCTTTTCATTCTTAGACAGCTATGTCAACCCATACAAAATACAATTATCAAGATGATCAAGTCAGCCCCACAGCATTTAACATTTGTCACTCACATAGTGAATTAAAGACATTCCGGTGCTTGACTGAGATGACAGATCACATGCATACAGAGATGCACAAGCTTCAGCGGCCAGTGACTGGTCATCCCAGTGATGCTTGACCTAGTGACCAATTTAGAAAAGACCTTCCCCTCAAAATTTTGTCATGAAAATACAAGGTGCCATTATTTGTCATTTTACTTGCTAATTCATTCTTAGAAATTAGCTTACCTTAGAAATTAACTGAAATATCACAATAAATTCTCTATTTTAAATGATTCAACACTCAATGCTTCCTTGTGGCAATCCATTATATAGCTGGTACATGAAAAGAAAAGATCACCAAAAAAATTGCCATACAGAGTTTTACAGAACAGCATTATCAGAAATTTAGAAAATATTCTGTTTTTAAGATTAGGAGCTCTAAATATTGGTGAAAACTCCTAGAGTAAGCAGGCAAAAGAGAGAAAGATGGAAAAGGTGAAAAAAGTAGGAAAAGCTTACCTCAAAAAACTGTTCCTACAGCAAATCCAGGTTCATTTTCTCTGGAAGCATAACTCTATATACACACCATACAGCCAAATTTAGCCAAGAAACAGCAGATAATTAGGTACTGTGCTTCTCAAATATCCCAGAAATGTTATTGCCCAGAAACACACTTGCAGAGTGAGCCCTCCGCCCCACCCCGCCGTGATTAGGTGTGCACTTGTGAAGCTGAGTAACTGGTTACTCTCCTGGAGACCTTCAGCACAGGATTAACGAGTGGCTGAGAGCCATCCCTTCATTCCAATTTTAAAACCACAGTTTTGATACTGAGCTGGACACCTGCCATCACTGCAGGCCTCAAAGAGGAATAAGGGGGAAAAAAAAAAAAAGGAGCATATTTTGATCTTTCGGGAAAGTTTTTTCCCTGTCTGCTGCTCTGCAGCATCTTCAGCCTCCTCAGGGAGTGCGTTTATTCCACTGCCAGTTTTACATTCCAATTCCAGGGAGCTGCAGGCACAGCAAGCAGTATCTTTCAGTTATTTAAGTTTGGGAGTCCTCCAGGATTGCTTTCCATAAGCTGTCTCGGAAATGCTGCTTGATAAATTCACACTATGTTTAGACTCCTTGTACAGACTGCAGAAAAGACTGACAGGAAAGTCTTTTTAAAACAGTAACATCCCCACCACATGCACATACCACATTACCAACCTAGACCCACATAATCTGTCAAGAGAAACAGGAAGAAAAATTCTATTTTCTGCCAAAAGAAAGTAAATCAGCTGTATTTTGAATTAATTATAATAACTTAAGGACAAAAGCAGCACCTTCTCAAACTCCTGAAGGGCACATCTTTACACCTACAGTATCTTTCTTTATTCTGTCTTCTAGACACACAGTTAAATTCCTGAAGTTACCAAGCAGCACTAAAGCCACAGTGGACATCTCTTTACCGAAAACAGAGTAAAATGTATCAGCCTAACTTCTTTTCCATGGTGTGCACGAATACTAAATTTTCTTCTCTTCAAACACTGTAATGGAGAGACAGAGAGTTGTTTTCCATTTTGTTTGTTTGGGGGTTTTAATTATTAAATTTTTTTAAGTACTGTTTTTTCCTAATCCAAAACTGAAAGCTTGCAAATCTTTAGAATGAGTGGAAACAGGAAAAGATAGAAAACACTACTGACATGCAGCTATGTAAGCAAGAGCCTTTCTTTTCTCTAAGATTATTTTGAACAAAACCACTTAAATATGAGCCTAAATGTCGAGCAATGAGGTAAGCCTGTAACAAAAGTGAGATCTAAGTTGACTGAGGATGTTCCAATGGTACCACTGGCTAGCAAAGCCACACTCAGTTGCACGAGGGCAGTTTCACACATACATAATGTCAGTAGATAAGCAAAGGGTACAGCACTGTGAGTAATAAGGAATTGCACTGACACTTAAATGGTCAGCTTGAAGAGTACAAGAGTTTAGGTCCTACAAGTATGAATTAGCTGTTCAAAGGGCAGGGCACGCCAGATGTGCAATTACCACATATTCTAAAACACCTGTTATTGCTTGCTATCACTGACTGTGTTCACTATGGATTGTATTATCAGTAATACAATGCATACCTCAGTAAAGTGTTCATTATGAGGCAAAATATTGCTTGAAGTTATGCTGGCATTAAGAGATAAGTTCTAGCTGTACTGGAGGGCAATACACACACGGAGTAAGCGCTAAGCTGAATAACAACCACAAATGAACGCTCCAGCAGCGTTTGTCAAACAGCTATGTGCATACCAAGCAATAAACTTAAAAGAAAGTTCGCTGTATTTTCCAGAACCTAACTTCAGCAGTTATCACATCAGCAGCTACATGCTTCCCAGCATCTATTAAAATTCACGCCACAAACCTAAGTAAAATACTTCATGGGTGGGGGCCAACAGCCTGCTCATTTAAGCTTCAGGGAAACTACCTGGCCCTTCTTTCTTTGGTGTTCTGACCAAATTTTGCAATAAGGAAGCTGCAATGGAAAGAGACTGACTAATGAAGGTTTTTCATTAATTCTTTTTAAACTTCAGCTGTGTGAATTAAAGATAAAGTATGTTTACTCCCTAGAAATCAAATTAATGTATGAAGTGAGTCAGGGCCCCTAGAGATAAGAAAATCATGTCTTCAGTTAGGCTTTACAAAGCTTAATTTTAAATTGAAAAGACTGACAAATCCTGAGATTTAATTAGTCCTGGCAGGTCTGGACCGCTGGGAACATTTCCATAATTTCAATCACCAAAGTAATTATTGAAGATTTTAGGGCTGGATGGGGGAGAAAGGAGACGGGATAGCAAAGAGGAAGGAGCAAAGAAGGCAGCCTGTTTCTCACCATTTGCATAGCAATTTCTAACTTTGCAGTTCTGCACCTAACTTTGATCAAAAAAGAAAAATAAATTCAACCCAATGATAACACCTGAAGCCTCTGAACAAACAAACAGAAAACTAATTTAATTGTCTTCCAGCTCCCTCCCTCAGGCAGCACTAAGCAAATGAGCTACATCTTCCTGAACAAAAATTCACGAGTAAATACAGTATTTGCCTTTCAGCTCTTTTCAGTATGACCAGGAACAGATTTGTTCTTTCCATTACTATAATCAGCATCCAAGAATTTTGAGTTTTTATATCATACTTGTTCAAAAATGAAGTTATTTGACATATTTCATGCACCTTTCTAATACACATGAAGAATTTGGAGAAAGCAGGGTTTGATTTTCAGCTGCATGGATCAAAAAAGTATTACTCTGTCAGGTAACACTTGATTCTATTCCAAGTTTCCCATTTTTACAGGCTTCGCTTTGGCCATCACATTCAAATATTAATAGCCAATTCACCACACAGCAATGTGTGCTGTTATCTTTATCACATATGCTTAACTTTGTTCTGAGCAAAGAATGAAGGTCAGAGCAATCTCACTTGTCCTCTTAAGCAGAGTTCCTCACTTAAATATTAAACATATCTTACTTAGAAGTTGTATGTCCATGAGTTCACTCGAGGCATTTCCTACTCTTTTTGTTTTGTTTTTTATTAAAAGCTCTTCCATCACAATTACACAACCTGTCTTGCCTAGACTGTGACAAGGTCACAGCTCTGTTGTGGAGTGTATTATCCTACAGAGAAATTTTAGTTCTTTTTGTAAATATGCATTTTTACAGAGTAATGTTAGAATGAAAATACAAAAAGGATTCCCTTAAACAAAAAATGAAAGGCCAGAGATCAATACATTAAAGGCAGCAGTTACAGCCATACCAAGGAAAGGACAGATACAGTCACATGGCCATCTCAGCTACTGATTTCTGAGCAGGTACTGACAACATCCAGGTGCAAATGTAGCAGCAGAAGGGCTACCAGCTCTTTTAACATTACCCAGATTAAAGGAGGAACAGTCACGGGACCCCCATCACTGTTGGATTATATTTAATGCTGAATAAAACATATACTGTCAGTATAGTCTAGATATAGAATCTAAGCATACAATACAGATTATTTGCTGCCTTGACAGTATGTTTTAGAAGTCTTTTCACAAAAATAGGAAGCAAGGCTTTGCATTTTTGGTTCCCTTGCTATTTGACTAGAAATACAAACCTCATGTCACTTCACAATTTATTCTTACCTAGATCTAGCAAGTATAAATATACGAAAAATAGTTGGTGTTGTATACAGATTATAGATACAGTCATTATATCGGGCTAACATGCAGAGAAGCTCAATGATTTTGTAAAGAAAGAGGCAAGTGCTGATTTTAAAGCATTTACAACATTTTTAATTTTCAGTAAGTTGAGGATCTAAGATCTATTAGTTTGCCTTATATAACCTAGAGGAGTAGAAACAAACTGAAACTGCAGTAGATATATCCTTATAAACAATGTCTTTGTAATCTTAGATTAAGAACTAGTTCAGACTAATGACAGTAACATAAAAAAAATATTCTCCCACTTCCTCATAGCTTTTATCTGCCAAAAGCAATTAGAGTATTGCACATTTGGGGAGTCATGAGGAAGGGAGGGAATGCTTGATGAGGTTATGACCCTTTCTCTGATAAAAAACAAAGATCCGACTCCATTCCACAAGAGACTGGATACCAAAAGTTATGCTTTCAATTTTCCCCCGGAACCTGTTCACTCTAAAGTCTTACCAGCAGGATCAGCATCACATTCAGATGTGCAGATTGTTACATTCTTTTAAAAAAAGCAAAAATAATAATAACAATACAAAAAAAAAATCCCTAAAATTTGAGCTTTCAAAATTTGAGTGGATATTTTGGTTGAGTTCCCCCTTTGATCTGAACAAGTCAACACTGAGTTCCGGGTTAAATGCCTCTGAGCAGGCATATTCTGTACTACTGTTACACGTTAAACTTGCAGTAGAAATAACATGTTCACGAGCACTTGCTTTTATTGGGTCTAAACCATCTTTCTTGCACTTCTCTGCCAGCTGAAGCATGGGTGATCACTTTCAGTTCAAACACCTGTGCCCATGGCCATGACACCTGCTTGAGAGTCCATTCCCACTAACTCCCCCTAAAGATCAAAAAAGTTTTCAACTATGGGCATATTTAATCCTTCCTTCAGAGCATAACTGCGGGGAGTATTAGAGAAAAAACAGAGACAAACATCCTCCATTGCACCAGGGAGATATATCATCTTAGTCCAGCCTAGTTTACTCCATTATACACTAATAGCAATATTGCTGTTGCTGTAGTATCTTGAATAAGAGCAACAAAACAAACTGAAAACAGATCAGAATTTATTTTCTTCTTGTAAGGAAGGCCTACAGCAAGACCTAATCTGAAATGGCAAACTACCTGGCTCTTGGGTTTAAAAAAAAAAAAGGAATACAAAGGCAGTTTTTCCAGGTATGATGTCTACAAGCTTCTTTTACCATGCAGAGTACAGTTAAGCCAAAATTATGATTTCTTCTGTCTAATTCAACTTCCCTACAATACTACCCTTCTCTCAATATGGGACAGGAGAATGCATTAACTTCTGCCATACTCCTTGTTCTCCTCCTGTGACGGGATACTCTCAATTAACCAGTTGTCAGTGCAATCACACACTATTATAGAACCAGAAACCTGAGAAACAGATTACAATGGTTTTACAGATTTTCTTTTTCAGCCACGACTATCAGGATTCTCTAGGATTACCTTTAATCCTGTAATCAGAAAGATCATTTCACAATGGGGCTAAGAATTTTCCAAAACCAAACTAAAATGATACCTTTTTTTGCCAAGGGAGCGAAGCTGAGTTAGTTCCATCATCGTAAAATGGGAATAGGCTCCTGTTTTGTTCATGCTGAATTGTAGAATACGCCATGATATCAGCTTGCTTTAGACGAAGAGATCCAAGAGCCCACTAGGATTTCACATTGCGATTGCTATCGCAAATCAGCCATTGTCACTGAACAATTCCCTCCTTTTGAGCACTGAAAACACAGCCTTGGACATTTGATTAACAAATTCAGTTCTCCCGTGCATAAACAAAAGAAAAAGATTCCTTTGTAAAATGGCACAACAAAAGGTAACAAACCATGTCACAGGTGTAAGCACATCGCAGGCACTCCTTCTGAGGTTAATGACAGGCATCCAACCTGCCACCAGTGAGAAGACATTTACATTCATGTGTATTATTAAATTGTTTACCAGCAACCTCACTGCTTACCTGACACTTCCCATTTATACTGGGAGAGGTTACAAAAAGGCATTTCCAGGGAAATTCCAAAGCTCAACATAAATAAAGGATTAGTTGGTGGACACTAGTTTTAAGATAAGGAGGTATATGCCAGCAGTAAAGGCACCTGAGCTAATTAAGCCCTTCTAACCACAGGATGTTTACTCTGTACAAAAATGGGCTTCAAATGTTTTCAATGTGACACTAGCTGCAGAACAGCCAAAAAGAGTGCTACCTGTTTGCACAAAACAAAATGAAAACGGCATGACAAAACCCCCTTCATCAGGGTTTGAAACTCTAACTTGTTTGATTTCAGTATTAAGTTACTCAGTTATGAATGAGGGATGAAATAATGGCAGCCAGACAGAACATGCCCAATAAGCAAAAAAAACCCCACACCCTTTTAAACAGGATTATACCAACCACTGAGCAAATATTGGGAAAAAAAAATTAAAACCTACCAAAAACACACCTTAAAATGAGAGCTCCTGTTTGCTCTCCTTCAGACAGATTAGAGATTTGGAGAGCACAGATCATAATCACAGGCTTTATTTAAATATCATTGTACAAAGAATAAGCTAGTCTGGGCACTGCATTCTAAATACAACCAAGTAGTTATACCACATCATTGGTAAACATACTCCCAGGACTCTGAAAATCAGCCCTTACTCTTGGAAAGCCCAGACATTCAAGGGGTATTTCACAGGCAAATCCATTTTTCTACATAATTTTCCAATCCTTCAAGTAAGGATAAGGTCTCCTTTCATCCACTCTTAAGGGATGCAGTTTCAGAGGAAAGCCCTAGATATTTTTTTTTATTCTTCTTATTGTTTATGTACACACTGACCCCTCCAAATTGGGAAAGTTTAATCTGTCAGTAAAATGGCACTTGCATTTCTCCTGCTCATGACATTGAGGTTTTATTTTTTTTTAAAGTGTATGTTTAATGTTTTTTGTTTTGGATTGTAATCTGCACTCAAGCAGAGATCCTTCTGGATTCTAGAACCATGATGCTTCTTCCCTTTAGTCTGACTGGAAGAGACCTGTGAGAGCTTGACAGCTGTAGTATCCAACTATCACTGTAAAATATTTTTAAGATTATATTTGTATATGATAACTGTCTTCTGTAAGTCCATAACCAAAGAGTAACCATCACTGTCATTTAATCTCTCAACAAAATCTGCCAACAAGCTTGTTGTGTTACAGCATGGGTGAAGCTTCACCTGAAAACTGAGCCACTACACCTCAGCTTTGTGTCCCAGTCAGAACTTACATCCTTCCAGCTGCACACAACTATCTCCTGTAACAAAATGAGCAGTAGGCATTTAAGAGCCTTACAGCAGTGGATAGTTACTGTAGTAGTTTATAGATAGTTTACCATTTTATAAAAATATGATTGTCAGCAGCATCTTTTTTGCCTTAGGATAAGACCTGGGACTAAAGGAACAAAGAAGGGTGGTAGGCAGAATGAAACATTATTAAGTACTAACCACGGAGGAGAAAAAGAAAAGAGAAAATTCCCCTGAGATGACAGGTTAAATTCTTCCCTTTGGGTTGCCTAAAACACTGTCAAATTCCTATCAGATTCCTTAGGCAAGTCAGTGACTTGTTTTAAGTATCACAGGCAAGGAAATAAACAGACCCAGATTTCAAAGTCTCATCCCAGAGCCAACAAAAACGCCACTTTCCCTCTGCAAGCTGTGCCTGTTGCTCTGTGTAAAGCTATCAGTTACATCCCTTCCAAACTTGGCATTAAGAGTATCAAATTGCCCTGGCTGGATGACAAACAGCTCCTCATCTGCTTCAGAAGTAATGCTTTTATTGCTGGAGTCCAGAAGTTCCATTATTTCATTAGCACAGAGTTAACACCAGAGAGAAGGGAAAATGAGTTAGAGTCAGTTTTTCAGCATGCATGAAGCAGAGCATCTTACTAAGGCCTGAATAATGTTGAATTAAGCCTTCACATTTAATAAAGCTGGGCAAATCCACTGCACAAAGTATGATTTACTCTGCAAAGTATTTAAAACCAACATGGATATTTAGCAGCAAAGCTGAATGGTAAGTGGGCTCAGGGATGGTTAATCAGTTCACATGCAAAAAAAAAAAAAAAAAAAAAAAAAAGGAAAAAAATTACATTCCTGCTGGTCTTGCTCCTGAAACATTGTGGTTTGCATGCTGGGTGAGAGCAAGCAGAGGTAAGTGAATATGTAACTAAACATAGGATGGGACTGTTCCTTCTTATGGTACTACTGATAAATCTGCTTAGCTGTATCATGAAATAGCTCTCTTCCTGCAAGGTGGAAATTTTAACGTGAGTATTTAGCAATGGGCATGACAACTTCTCTGCATTTACCAATTCTTTGTTAAAGTTAGTCATTTGCTTAGATGTCTTGTTCTGAGAACTTTGTAGTACTGAGTCCAAATATACTGATTTCTGATTCAGTAAGCACTTTAAAGTTAATGTTTTTCTATGCTAATATTAGAATTGCTGCTATTGGCAGTATAGTTTACAGGAGGTGTTTCAGAACTAACTCATTTTGGTTTTTAAGCAGAGGAATGGCATTCAAAGTACACGTAAGCTTTCTGGACATTCCATCCTCACACCTGATTTAAACACAAAATATTGCTATGACACCTTGACATGAAGATCTCAGAGTATTTGAAATACACTGAATGAACTTCAGAAGACTGCTCTGTGATACTAATCACAATTATTCTGTAGTTACAAGGACACAGCACAGTAACTTGGACTGCAAGCCAACCTCCTATGACTCAAAATAGAAAACAAATAGATTTTGTCTGTGTCTGTGTATTTGCTTGAGGACATAGTTTCTTCAGTGATTTTTTTGTTGTTGTTCTCAAAGTTGGCACTCCACAAACAAGCCTAGATTAGTTTCCTCCCCAGAACATACTAGTGTCTCAGAAGAGACATATTTTAAGCAGAAAATTAGCATTAAATGCAGCATCTTTAGGACTTTTAACCATAACCTGTGCATCAATCTATTTACCACAGTGGTAAATAAAGTCAGTGAATCACTGTATATTTCAATTTCTTTTGCATCAGGCTGTTTGACACTATACTGTTTTCATTATTCAGTACTGATAAAGAGGACTCTTGGCATTCTAGCAAGAGTAATCTCTTGTGAGAATCCAAAGAGGGGACAAGAGATTTGTCAGTAATATAAGTCATAATTAGGACCATGCCAACAGGCAAATTTGTGAGTCATTATTTTGATCTCCAACTCACATGCACGAGGTTAGTAGACATAATACACAAAAACACAGTTGACTACTTTGAAGAAACAGGTAATATTGTGTGCACATACGTAGATTAAACTAAGCAGCTATTCAGCATCAGAGTAGAGGTAGGGGATTTTTTTGTGTTTCTGAAAACAGAGTTCTCTTACACAACTTTTAGGAAATCCTTCACTGATGACTTCTGAGCCTAAGTTTTAAAATCCCATTTTTTTTAAGCAAATCCACTCCACTTTTGAATGTTTCATAATGTTCTTCTGGTAGGAAAAAAAAATAGCAAGGAAAAGAACCTACAAACCTCCAACATGCAGTGCTGTATTACACACAAGAACTAAAAAGGTATTTCCCATTTGTTCAGTAAGTAGGCCACAGATTTCTTTTTCTTAATTCTGAAACCTGTCCAAGTTAAAAATCTGAGCTCTTTTTTAAGCTTTGATTAGTTGTTTAGATTTCAGTGGCACATATACAAAACCACCCTAGAGCCCTCCCTTGCATTTGTATTAATATTTGCAATATAACACACACAAAGAAGGAAAGGTGGGCATCTAGGTAAGAGAGAGACCCCCCCTTAGCTTCCTTCCAGTCTGCTTAAGCAACAATACCTCTCAATCAGAAGGTGCTGCTTTGGCAAGGAGCTACAAAAAGCAGCCCCAGTCCTTCCCTCCTTTCTAACTCTCAGCCAATCTGATTATCAGAGTTTTCAAGTACTCTGCCAAGGTACTGAGAAAAGATCACAGGATAAAGTCTAACAGCTACAACTGTGTGATTTAAGAACGAAAGTGACTTTAAGTCATCAGTTCAGTACTGTTTCCTCTAATTACTGGATCATTTCCTATCTGGACATTTATAGTTTTTGATTATACAGCTGCTAAGATACCTGTGATCACAGATGACTGCTATATTCAACAGGATCCAAAGTTCAAGGCAACAAAGTGAGCCCAAAGTAGCTTTTATCTTCCTTTCAGCTTAACCCTTCCAACACCCTGCGCTATTATATGCTAATGTAGGTTACTGCTTCTCTGCAAACTCACAATACCAGGGCAGGCAGGGAAGAACATTAGGAAAAAACACCCTGGATCTAAAAATTGTCTGTAGAAAGGGTTCTGTTATGTAGTAGTTTAGCACAGTTTTACTCTGTAACCTGCATGCCATTCGAAACTTTTATTATCATTTTGAACTAGCTCAGAGATTTAAACCAGGAATTGCCCCTTTTTCCCTACTCAGAGAAAAAAAAGCATAGAAAAGTAACAAAAAAGAAAATAAATTAAAAGAGATATTTAAAAAGAAAAAGGGAAAAGAATGTGCATTAATTACAAGGTACTGACTGACCTGGATTAGCCTTTGTTCCATGTCAGCAGAAAAGAATTTCGAACATCTGCATCAATTACAAGGACTGCTGTTCCAAGTGGATTTTTTGTGAGAAATAAATGAAGAAAATCAACTTTTGGCTTGTTTCTGTGCCTAAGTTTAAGTCTGTGTAGTCTACTAATGGAATAGTACCTTTCTTACAAAGTCTTTCATATTATTTTAGGAACAGAGCAATATTCCATGTCATCACATTTCTGCCTGTACACTTTCATTCCAAATGGCTGGGAGACCAGTTTTCCCCTATTTGTAAATAATCCTGAGCATCTTAATCAAGAGGGAATAGGTAAAAAATGCCTTCTAGACAAGTAAAATGATGTGCAGGATTTCAGTGCACTCAAGCTCTAGCTCTTACATTTCAAAAAAAACATCCAAGCATTTTTAAGACTGCAAAATAAGGCATGAGAAATATCTGCTGTCAGAATTCCTACACTGCAACAAGAGGCAAAAGAAGCTCAACCTGTTCAATTTACACAGTCAAGAGGTACCTGTCTGAGGGTCACAACCATTTCTTCAAACAAAAGTTAAATGGTTTAAGCTAAACACACAGACATGTTCAGTCTAGAAACAGGACTGAGCCGATGGCACAATTATGGATAAAAATCTTTTTGTCATGGTTCATTCTACAACATAACTTCTTGCTTGAAAGACTAAATCTCTCTCCAAACAGAACAAGATCCCAGAAACAAAACCTCTGCAATTTAGGTCTTCAGCTTCCAAAGACCACATTCTGCAGGGGATGGGTTCACACACCTACTTCAGTACTTCTAGCTTTAGAAGCTTCTAGACATGTCTCCAGCAGGTGCAGATTCAGCGTTAATTCTTTTCATCAGGAAGTCCACAAAATTCTTTTGAAGACAAAAAATTCCCACTTTTCTTCATACACCAAATCCAGTAAGTAATATGTGTATTGACAAGCAGAATTACTGCTGAAATCAGCACTGGACTTGGAAGAAAGACCAATTAACATACACAATCAAATCATACAGTTTTGATTAGTTTTACTTTTATAATTTTAAATTTCAGCTTTATACAGGGGATGGAACTATCCAAGGTGTTCAAATACAGGAAGTCTCATACGTAATGGTTTTGCAGTTCTTCAGAAAATCAAAGTTATGACAACGAAGATGTCATCTCTGCAGGGATGGAGTGTGCATTAAAGCCAGATGAAACACTTAGAAGCCAAGACCTGGGAGACTTTGCTAATTTGAAACAAGGTGGAAAAAAGTTAGTGGCTTGCCAAGTGTTACTATACCTTGTTCAGTAGAAAGAGCACATATTCTGTAAAACTATAAAATACCTAGTAGCAGAACTTGCTTAAGTGGAAAATGTACTTCCAAATACATAGCATAGTGGTAGAAAAATTATATCTGATGTATAAAGTGAAATATCAATTAGTTGTGCTTCTTGACAGACTGTAAAAACAACTACAGTCTGAAATGTTTGAACTGGGATTTTCACATATCTTTACAAAGTAACAAACTAAGTCAGCCAAATACAGTACTTGAATACATCCAGACTTGAGGAAGCTTGCCAGAATGTCTAACTTGGCAGAAAAAGATTAAGCAGGATGAAGTCTGGTCAATAAGTGGTATTTTCAGCTCTACAAGACTCAGGGTTTTGTTTTTCGGTTGGGTTTTGGGTTTTTTTTTTTTTTTTTTTTGGTTGGTTGTTTTCTTAGTTTTCTGGTTCTTTTTTCTCCTTTTTAGTATTAATTCAATTTTAGAGGAATTTTAAAGGCTTAAACCTGGAACCAAGAAGCCTTCTTGTATATCAGTGCTTACAAACACATTTGTTGGTTTATGTTAAAGGCAACCTATATTTCTTTCCTTTAAATTTAATTTTTTTAAAAGGGATAAACATTAAACTTACTTTTTTTCCCTCCATACATTGTCTTCAGTGTGATTTTTTCCTGCCCTGCAAGCTTCCCTCCTCCCCTCTCTGTATTTCACATTAAAGATTTCCTGGTATGACATTATCAGTGTGGCCTTTCCAGCTCTTTTATTCACATGCAGAGAAGGGTGTGGGTAACTTATAAAAGTAGCTGTAAAGTAAATATGCCTATAAAGTGACAATTTTATAAAAGGCAGTTATTTGTCTGTATTCAGAAGTGACAACAATGCAGTGACATTTTCCCACAACAGATAAGTGCAAACTTGGTTTTGGGTATCTTACACTTCAGTCACAGCAGTAATTCCATGACTTTTAAATTTGTGAACTTAAAAAGCTTGTGCAGTGATTTTTATTCTTACTAAGACTTTGATTTCCCCACCTCTCAAGGAAAGGGTCCACAGAAAGCAGCTATCCAGACAGCCCAGTTGTCTTCCAAAAATGTGAAAATCTAAATACAGCCTCAGCATCCATAAAGAAGTGAAAAATAAAATACAAAAACAACCCCCCAAAATTTCATTTAGAAACTCTAAATTCTTAAAACACTAAAGAAATGCATGAAGCAGAGCCAAATCCTGCCCATCAGGGCTCATAAAAAATTTTACCTCTATCCAAACAAAGTCTAAACCACTATCTTCAGGCTGTTCACAAAAAGGAGGGCTCAGCACTTAAAAATGTGTTGCAATTCTGGTGGTTTTGGCTCACTCTGCTGCACCCTGATTACACAAACACAGCCCCAGCTGGGCCCAAAGCTAGCTCTGATAGGGTTGTACCATTCCAGGAGAGCTCAGTGTGGCACAGGACACAGGAACACACTGGGACAGTTGGATGTAGACCATAAAACTACTCCAAAGGCATGATCTGAATGATATCATGTCTCCATCTGTCTGAAAGATGTGTGGCAAAATGGACTGGAGCTGCTGTATTAATAATGCGGATTCCAGCCAGGCCTGAAGTGATGAGCAAGTCATGGTCGGTGATGAACGCACAGCATCCATAGATGATACAAAAGTTTAAGTCACAACAAAAATTGTAGAGGCCCAGAATGACCAGTTGTTCTGATTCTAAAGTAGAAAGTTTAGCTGTATATAGAATCAGTTTTTCTGATTCTAAAGCAGAAAGTTTAGCTTTCTGACCCGACATAGAAGCTTCTGGAAGCAGTGTACAGAGCAACTTCCCCAGAAGCATAAAGCACTGTGAGTTCCCAGTGCTGCTTCTCCAAATCAAATGAAGCTTGTCATGTCATCACGAGCCCTTCAGCTTTGGGTGTTGGCCAAAAAACAGTACTTTCAGTATACCTGAAGCCTTGGAGAGCAGATAAACTCTACTGTTAGAAAATCACAGGCATTAAGCCATCAGTCCCTGTTACCCTGGTTGTAGCCGCATCTTGCAGTAAGAGCTGAAGAACTGCAACAAACACAGGAACTCAGGTTCTCAACAGCATTAGAGTTCTTCACCATGTGAAATGCAGGCATTCTTTTTCTTCAGAATTTCTCTTATGAAACACTTAAAATATTTCTAAGCGCTTCATTGAATGAACAACATTAACAGGAAATATGCAACAAGCCAAATATTTCCATTTGTAGATCCTAAAATTACCATTCCAAGATGTAACCTGAAACCGCCGTGCTGCAACACAACTCACCCACACAGCTCCTTGCACCCACTGATTAATCCATGATTACAAGAATCCACCCCCCTTCCAGGATTGTAGCACAGCACTCTTTTAAGACCAAAGTCCCAAGGAGTGGGGTGCAGGGATTTAAGAAGATGCAGGTGTTGAGTTTTTTCCTTCAAGAGGTTGAAATGAGTTCTGCAAGCAGCAGAAGTAACCGTTAATCATTAATAACAAATATGGATTTAAAATACAGTTAGGACATTCTTCATCAGTGTTTCTCAGGAGAGAAATGAGTAACTAGTTCATGTCAGACTTCACACTTAAGGAAGTCATCTTTCTGTCACATGTCTCTTTTCTGTCACAAGGATTTCCTAGTTAGCAGCTGTCAATGGAATGGGTCTTTAAACAGTTTGCCTATTGCAGCAGATCACAAAATATTTTTGTGGTGGGGTTGAGGAGGGCAGCTTTGGGGCTTCAATTTCCTGTTTGAAATTTGTCAAATGCTGTAAGATTAGACCAGTGCTTCTAGTTAATACTGCCATTTCTTTGAAGGGAAAAAGCATATGATCCTCAAAAATTTTAGACAGCCTTTAAACAAAAATAATGTATTTTACTACTACTCAGTTGTGTGGAAAAAAACCCCAACAGACACCTGAGAAAAAGACATGAGAAAAATCCCCTTTATGCACTGAAATGCACACTTACAGTGTGAAGAAAGCTCTCTGTGTCTCTTTTTGAGTGGCTACAGAGCTCCTAGGACAGGGATCTAATACCAAGATTCTCACAGGGTAGGGATCCTAACTGGAGACAAACCTTGAATGCAGCCATTTGCTTTTTGGGAGAGTTGTAGCAGAGTGTTATCTTCCTAAAGGATTTCCTGTTGCCTACAATTTGTATTCATATGGCAAAACCACAAAACACTCACAGCATGACATCCCATCTTTAGAAACACTGGCTTATTTCGGATATGGCCAGACAGAACCATCTCCTGGCCAGACATCAGGCAAAATTCCCCAACAATTAGCCTCATACACGGCTTGTTTCTTCAAATAGTGCTTTGCATTGTGAAACACATACCCTCTCAGGAGATAAGATTTAACCATGAACACGAATCTTTTTATGCAGTGGAAAGTACAAATATATAAACTGATAACCATCCTTCTTAACAAACAGGCACTGAGAGCAAGCATGTGGTTTGTAACTATCTCGACAGAAAGTAGACAAAACAGAACCCAAATAACTTGGATTGCCTGGCTTTCCTGAACAAGAAGAGCCCAGATTTGCTAGGACAGAGGTTAAGCCAAAATTCTTACCACCTTAATCAATTTTTTGGTCATTCCATCATTTGAAGCACAGGCTACACCGTGTGCATATGGGAAAACAAGTGTTTACTTCACCTGGAAGCTGTGTCCATTTTAAATTATTCTACAATATATATGTTGCAGGAACCACTGCCAAGATGTATGTGATAGAATCTATTTTAAGATCCACTCTACAAAACCCACAACTAAGAACAGATTTTTTTTTAAGAATTTGTTAACTTTTCATGTCTTGAACTGTACAATTGCAGCACATTCTGACCAAAGATATGACCAGAAACTAATGTGGCTATAATTTAAAGAATTAAAGTATCCTGTGTGCTGTTTTGGCTGCACCACTAATGGATCTGGGCACAGTGCAACAGAAGCAGCCTCCCACCTCTACAGCCCTTCCCTGCTCTCCTCAGCTTGCTGACTCCTCAGAAAGTTGACTTCAGGAGTTTGACATATCACTTCAAAAATTTTTATTGCTCATAAAACATCAAAGCCACCTCCCCTTCTGGTTTATCAGCAAGCAGCATTCCCCCCCTCCCGCTTTTTTAAGCTACATAAAACTGCAGGGAAGCAATTTAAAAAAGCAAAACAACAACCAAGCCTTCCTCTGTATACATTAATCTCTCAAATTTAAATTTGGGATATTGAGGCCTCTCAGCCCACTTCTAATGTCAGTGGCATAGTTTGAAATTATTGCTAGACATACAACTGGGTAAATAAACAACAAAAAATAGTGATACTTACTACTAGCAGCTTACATTTGCTAACTATATAGCACCTGTCAAAATTTTTCAGAATCAAGTGGTCAATAACGGGGAGGTACTTGTGCTGCCGCAACTCAAACATCAAAATGTGTATCTTTATTTTTACTGCTTTGGATCTTCTGGTTCTAAGGATATGGTCAGCACAAGATGAAAGAATGTAACCTTGACATTCTCATTTATCTTAAGAGTTGCAGCCCACTTTAACTGGTAGCAAATAATCCATTTTTGTCTCTTATCCTTCCATGTCCTGTAAGCTACTTTGGAAGAAATATGGCTGGGGAGGAGGTGAAATCAATGAATCTGAAAGCAGATTTCTGGCTTGTCACTTGAATAAAGCAGCAAGACAAAAAATGGCAGAAATCCCAAAAGGCAGGGGGGCAGGGAAAGCAGAGTTGTTGGGATGAAAGCTGATTTACATTTAAGAAAGTGTTGAAAGATTAACTGTTACCATGACTTATTTTCTGTACATTAACCCTGTGCAGTTGCCAGCAACCTGGATTGTGTTTCCACACAATAACATGGAATATATGATAGTAAAGAAAAACACCTCAAACCACCACCACCACCACTAAAAAAACCCCAAAACAAGCCATTATGAAACTGGCAAAGGAAACTACTTTAAATCAGCATTTCTAACAGGACAATTTTCATTATAACTGTCTTTTTATGATGTTCCAATTATTGCAGAACAATTTAACACCTAGTAGCTACTTTAACAACAATAATTGTTCTGTCTGGTGACAAAGTCTTCCCATAAAGAAATCTCAAGAGAAGCAATGGTTATCAATCCCAATCTAGAAGGAGCAGGTGCAAAGCATACTACTAACATTTGTAATCACAGAATAGTAAATTTATAGTTTTATTCCAGGTCACACAGAGCTAAGACTTCACTATTAGTGTGTAACTTCTGGTTGGGGCTTTCTCCAAGAACTATTATGGTACTCAAATTATTTTTAAACAGCAAAAAATAATTTAAACCTGCAATAGCTTTTTTTAGGATCAGCAGCACATTTTGAGGTGGAAGCAAGACAGATGCTAAACATAATACAAAAATTTAAAAAACCTATTTATGAAGGAGTGCTCAATCAATCTTTTTTTCACGCATTTTTTACACACAGCTAAGCTCAAAATAATTAATAAATTCAATAATTAGACACTGTTTATCATTCCTGATAGGAAAAGGAATTTTTACACTTCAATACATAGAAAATTAGTATGCCACTTCTTTCTTTTCTCTAGCAAGGGACCTTTGCTCCTCCAGAAATCTTTGAACTGTTTTAGATTTCTCTCAATTTGAAAGATCAATTTAGAAATAAATTAGTAACATTAGGATTCAGAAGAACTTTAAAGGAACTTGCTGGTTTTCATCAGGATGCATCACATTTGACTGCTTCATGCAAGCCACATTTAGCCTCCCTATTTCCAACTACTCCTAATTGGCTATTTAATATGTGCACATTATGTGTGAAACATTATAGACGTAATTTTACATTGTGTGGAATTTACTGATTCAGAAGCAAAAAACGCCTCAAACCCAAGTGCTATACTTCTTAATTGCTTGAGAACTAAGAATTAGTTAAACCATTGAAACAGAAAAACAAAAGTAGTTCTTTGAAAATGGGATCAGTGATAGTAAAAAACTCTCCAAAGTTTTCCAAACCCCAAGTTTAAGCAGTTCAGGCTACAAAACTTTTTATAATTTGTGGATGACTGGAACACTGATCTTTGGCAGGATACCAGCTAGTCAGGACACCAAGGAAAGTGCTTGGCATTTGAAGAACAAGTTATTCTACTTGTTAATGGCCCAACCTTTGTAATCAGTGACTTAATCACAATTACACTGCAGCAGCTGCATCTTCCCTTCTGATGAGGAGCAGGCTTTACCACACTCAAACGTTTCACAATTTCCAGAACAGGCTACCTCTCACTGCCCTTCACTGCCCTACATCAAGACAGCCACCTCCTCCTCCTCCTCTTCACTGAGCTGAGGTTTAGAAGCCTGTCCAGCTTCAGCCTGTTGGCCACTGAAAAAGAAAGTGGGACCCAGCCAGAGCGGCTCAGTGATGGAGGCAGTTCATCAGAGTGCTTTCAGGAAAACAGCCAGCTGCTTCAAGGCTGCGGTTTAATGCCCCATGCACCAGCAGAGAACACCAGCTGTGCTGCACACCACATGGGCTGGCTGCAGCACAGCAGCTTGCTTTGGCTGTCGAGTGCTCAACTCCTGTGGACTGGAGGCTCATCCGGATGTCAAGAGTTATGAAGAGTCATTATGCTTTATGACAACAGCCCACAACCCCTTTTTCAAAGGAAGATGTAGATGTGCCACCCTTCTTGCAATGTGCACAGGGAAGCCAACAATTTAGCCAGGAGCCAGAAACAATATCCAATTTCATCACCCATTTTGCATTTCTCCCATTTTCAATCAGATTTCAAATCTACTTAGGCTTCATCCCCTCCTTTTATAAACACTAGGGTTAAGAATTTCAGATAATGTCTTTATACAAAGACTTCCTCCTCTATCAAGATACTAAAAGCTGCTGCAAAATGAGGCTATGAATAGTAACTAAGGAATAATAACCTGGCACAGGAAGATTAAATTACAGGGGATACTGAGAATATAAAAGGCATGTACTATGTTTTCCCCATCATTTTTCTATCTCCCAACCATTTTCAGCTAAAGGTCTTTCCTTAGTCTACACTGGCTCATTTATTTGGAGCGGTCTTCTCTGGTCTCCCCTTCAACTCATGATTTTTCAAAATTCACAATATCCTTTTGCAGGGAAGTCCACAACGTCCACCACCTTGTGCATAAATTGCCAAGGCCTTTTACTTTCCATCTCACCCAGTATCAGCACACAGATTTTCTTTGTGCCCATTTCAGCAATACAGCGATGTTCCATTAAGCCTACAAGTGCACTACCACCATAGTTCCCCGTAACTTCACATGCACATAAGATCTGGAAAACCTTTAGATGCTTCATTTTCCCATCTACTTCTGTGTTTCTTTAAAACGTGTGTAGTCATAATAAAGTGCAACAACTTTCTCCATGAACATGGTGCACTGAAAGCCCACACAGCACTGGGACAAAAGGCAGCACACAGCAGTTGCTAACCCACACTACCATATCCTGGCATTCCTGCCATGAAAGTATCACCCTTAGCAAAATTTGGAGGTAGGAACACTCATGCTATTTTCTTCACTGCATTTGGAGTGTATGATCATTAGACTGTGCTTGCATGTTTTTCCTGCACAGTGTTGCACATTACAGCAGAAATAGCACACAAACCTAAGTCGGAGGAGTTACAAAACATGACATTTATCACAAGCAGCAACAGAAACAGCTGGCAGGCTCCCACTAGTGCCGTCAGGTACACAATGCAAGGAAAACCACTGCTTGCTGCTGTAGGATATTTTACAATGACATAAGCTTGTTGTCCACAGGGATCTGTCAGTGGCTATTTATAAAGTCCAGGTGTAACACTCGTTTCCTTCAGGATGCAAGTGTGAACCATGAAGTCAGTAAGAGAGGATCCAGCTGTGGGAAGTCATGTCTCTTACTTAATGAAAAAGTTGGTGTGGGAAGAGAGATAGGAAGACTTTGTGGGAGTTTAACTTCCTCATGTCTTCTTCAAATATGCCTACTTTTAAGGCACAGAAAAACAACCAGTCAAGCTGACTGGAGAAACCCAATAAAGGTTCCCACATCCATATACATTTCCTAAGTGTTTTGCATAAAGCTACTGCTAAGGTAACACTTGACTGATATGCCAAGAATTTTGAGTCTGGGAATCTTCCAAATATATACTAAGGCAGAGCTCATCTGGTTTCTTTGTAGCAAGCCTAGGTATGTTATGAATAGCTATTCACAGGTACCATGACAAAAAATTAATCCACTTTCCACAGGATGAAACACTTATGTTTTATGACAAAGTATTCAGTATAGTCAAAATTTTGTTAAGCTAGAAAAAGTTTTAATCCTATAAAACAGATAATTTGTAACGAAAGAATTTGACAGTCATTCCCCTAAATTTTTGCAAATAAGTAACTCCTCAGCTCCAGACACCATCATGAGCAGCCACCATGAATCGCAGCAGCCTCTCTAAAGGAGAGAAGAGGAATTTGAGCAGTGGGTGGGGTACTCCCTGTCACAGCCTTATTTCCAGTGGTTAACTATACTAGAAGTTTAAGAGTGACTTTTCAGCAAACACAAGCAGAACCAATGCTAATTCCTTTGCAAGCTAAAACAGAAATACACTCAGTCCACTTCCTGGTATTGACATAGTACATTGTTCTAAATGCATCCATTGTAAATAGAATATAATAGCTTTGCCAAAGGAAAACAGTTAAGAAATAGTTATACATGGATCATGGTAGAAGTTTTTTGTTTTAATTTGTTTGTCTACCACTCCTTGATAGCTAGACAAGCTTCTTGAAAAATATTTTTCCGTGTGTGATATGCACACACTTCCATCTTTGCAACAACTGAATCTCCAGGTCCTGGGCTTTTTCTCCTGATAGCACAAAGCAAGCATTGACATTTATAAATACAACTGTTGACTCTAAAAGGTTTGACAGAAGAGGTGGCAGAAAAGCAAACAGTCTGCCCACCCACTGGGGACCCTCGAGTCAAGGACTAAGTTACAGTAACTTAATTACAGGAAACTCCTTTCTCAATGGCCTGCTCCCATGTGCTGCATGGCTTAACCGGAGTATATGGAGCAGAGGGTCAGGGGCAGGGAGGGACACTGCTAGGTTAAAGCAACACTGGCTTTTTCAAAGTTTCCAGATAATCAGGTGCTTGCCAACACTTTGCTCAACCCAACTTGACCCTGATGAATGTAAGAGGCTAATTGTTAGAAATCTGTAACAACAAATACACCTTTTTCTTTTCTTTTAACCAATGATTGCAAGAATATTTCTTTTGGGAAAACAAAACAAAACAAAACAAAACAAAAACAAGCAGTAATAAGATTATATGATTTTTGGAAATAATTGCAAAAGTTCACATAAATGTTTATGCACACAAGGAGCATTGGTATTTTAATCATGAGAAATGAAACACCCACTTCTCAATCCTGACTCAGTCGTACCAGATAAACATTTCTACATACCAGTTAGCTGTATAAATGCAAAGTAAATAGAGATGTATATGATCAAAGACTAACTGTGGAAGTTTATCTTGTAAATCCATGCTGCAGCAGCCACTGGCATATATGTCTGACCTTTTTTTTCAGTAAACATTATCATAACATCTTTGAATGTATTTATTACAATAAACCAACACAAACTCTCATGATTTTGTATCATTAGAATGTTTTATCTGTAGTAGAGCATTTTCATCAAGACATAAAAACAGTTCTCTTAAGTGCAGATTCATTATTATTCATTAGCTCACCTTTTTTTTTAACATCTAAAAATTAGTTTTTAAAGAGCAATTAATAACAAACCATCCAGATTAAACCAAGTTTTGCTTTAGTAAACATTGCATTTTTTAAAGCACATGCACAGAATCACATAGAATATTCTGAGTTGGAAGGGACCCACAAGCATCACCAAGTCCAACTTTTATGGGAGTGGCCCACACAGGGATCAAAGCTGACCTTGGCGTTATCAGCATCCTGCTCTAACCAATTGAGCAAGGATATTTTATACAGACTCTGGAATAACTTCATGCGCTCTTATCGCAACAAAATACAGTGACAACTGCAATTTGAAAATGAAGATTCAGAATAATCTCATCATTTTAGTTAGCTATACTTTATTGTAAGTTTTGCTTCAAGTGGACTCACTCCGATGCTTTTAGCATACGTATTTATTCATAGGATGACACACAATGTGTCAATATGAGAGGGCTCAGTCTTTAAAAGACTAACTGTAATTGCTTCTCCTCTTGTATTGAGTTATCCCAGTAACATGTTAAGCTTTACAGTAAATTTCAAAAAGGCCTTCTGCAGTCAAGCATAATTTAATACCCTTTACATGAAGAGAAATGCCTTTCTCTACTATTATTGATGCACTTCTTGAAATTATTATCACAGCACGTTCCTCCATGCCTTTCAAATGCCAAAACTGAGGTTCAAAATCCACGAAAATATTTAACACTAAATTTTGAGATGTCTGTCTTGAGGTATAGAATAAACAAGCCTGAGCTGTAAGCTTTAGTCAAACTAAACCACACATTTTAATTAATATAGCCCTTGTGTGAGGACAGCAATGATCTGGAAAGCAAGGATATACAAGAGCTACTACAGTTTTGACACAATACTGTCAGAAACACCTCACAATCTTCACATGAAATAGCAAATTTTTATAAAATATTTTAATGACACATCCAGCAGTGACTCAGGGGAAGGAATCAAACTAGCAAGGTTACAATTGTTTTCAAAGAATGAATTTTCCCTGAAACCAAGGTCCAAACATTCAGATGTGGGAATTTAAAATTAATAGACCTTGAGAGGAAATAAAATGGTCTGACCGAGCATTTCAAGATTCCACTGATTTAGTGAAAATGACATAGATAATTCCTCCTTGTATCAATCAACTCACATCTTAAATGTCAGCTTTGGTTCTGTGAGACTCAAGTATCCCATACAAAAAGGCTGGCTTCAGTTAACAAGATCTCTTTAGCAAATGGGACAAAACATCTCCAATGCTGAAATCCTAGCAGTCCTCCCCCATTATTACATATTTTAGTACTATCATGGATGATGGGCTAGGGAGGGATGGAGAGGTTACTTAAAGGAAAGTGAAAATTTCCTGCCATCTAGATAAACATGTATATATAATACTAATTCAGCGCTCCCTTACATTTAAGGCCAGTAAGGAAAACCCGGTTTTTAACTTAAAAAAATTCTTCACAGAATCCCAATGCTGCCTTTTATTTATATATATATATTTATATATTTTATATATTTTTCCCTCAATAGTCAAAAAATTAGAAGAAAACTACTAACCTTCACTTCTGGGCACAGGCTCTGTAGCACCTGGTGTTTTATCCGGCATCTCTGCAGACACAGACTTAGTAAAACCTAATGGACACAAAGCAAAGGAAGAGTTCTCCATCAAAACCAGCACATTTCAGTGAGGCACTCCCCTGCTCCACGGCCCCTGTGAAGGATGGGTTTTCAGCTTTCATCACTTCTGTGTTTGTATGTAAGAAGTGTAAACAGACAAAAAACTCTCTCAGGATTAACTGCAATGCCATTCAGCTGGATGTAGTACCAGGTAGGCAGGCACAAAAGGACTCCCTCATACCTGAAAGCACTAATTACATCTGGTGAACTTCTGTCTTTGATTTCATACATTTTTCTGCCTCAGTTAATTTCTAGTGAGAGGTGTGCGAGCTGGGATGGAAGAGCTGCTTACACTCAGGTACTGCTGAAGTTAACCATGGAGTGACCATCTGGAGGGTCACATCAGCCTGCATCAAACAGAAAATCCCGCCAAGTTAAAGCTTTACTACACTGTAGAGCACCAATATTTCTTCCAGCACAGCAGTGGGCAGAGAAGAAAAGGCTTCTCAGAAAGGCAGTGAACACATCTCCTCTTACAGCAACCTCATGTACCCTCTGTGGTACTGGCTAATGGTCAACATGTGGCCACTACACACTGGCTTTTGTATCCTCCTTTCTAGCACCTTTGAATATCTTCCCATCACCAGCAATGCTGACACTCCATTTTACACAGTGAAAGCCTCAAGATCAGACAGGATGCACCAAGACAAGACAAATCAGAACAAGGATGATTGTCTGTGTGAAGGAGTTTGTGTGCCAAGCGGGACGGGGACTTCGCCTCAGCTGACAATTCACACAGCTCAGTGCTGTTCAGAGTGCAAAGCATTAGAAGTATTCACAGTACAACCTTAATTCCTAATGAAGGAATCATCCACTTCCTAACAACACTGAGGCAAAGAGATGACTTGCCATGCAGTTTTCATGACAGCCATCAGATCCAGAGTTATGGGAGATCTCCCTGGATAACCCTGCAGCAGAACTGAGACTGAACTCAAACAAAGAGCCCTTTTTTCCTCCCTTCTAAATTACTTTGCTTTCGAAATCATATAGCTTGTTTTGAATCCTATCCTCAGACATAAAATGAAAATATTTCTGCCCTAGTGTCCAATAAAGAGCTTAGGTTTACATTACGACCAAACTACACAAAATGTGTAGTATTTCTTAAGTTGTTTAAGTCATAAAATAGTATTTCAGGTGTGTTATCCAGGGCAAGTATATTTGTCATATTTAATTCACAAATATGTAAAATACTTAAAAACATTAGACACACGTAAGGCTACAATCCACTAGCACATCTTAGGATAGAAAATAATTTCTATTTAGCTGATGGAAATTCTACTACATATGATTTTTCTAGATCAGCCAATTCATCTGTACACAAGACAGAGTCCACCATGTCTTACTCAGGAATGACTTTGTCCTTAACACAGATGTTTCATCCACACAACAGTACACAACACTGTAGCTAGCTAAACATCTTCTCTAACTCCCCCAAATTAACAGCTATAATGCTTATCCCCCTGAAGATCTGGGTTTACAAGTTCGTAAACTACAGCTGGACAGTGCCACAGACTGAAGAAACAAGTGTGCCCACAACAGAGGTTTAAACAACTATAAACACCCAGAGGTCTCCAAACTCCTTTAAAAATCTGCTGTAAAACAGAACCTGCTCTCCAGATGACAATTAAAAAATAAATTTGTTCTTCAAACAGATTACTCAAATTTAATTATCTATGCTTATCATCACTAAGCAATTGGCTAGAATAAATACACCAACTAATTCTAAAACTTGGCAAGCTCATGTCTAACCCTCTGCATTCAATGATGCACTACACATTCTCTGAACATTGCACCAGTTTATAAATCAAATTCCAGTTATCCAGTGGTTTACTAGTAAAGTTGATAGGAACCAGTTACACACTGTATTTGAAACAAGAAATTTAATCAACAAATACTATATTTACTTTCTGTGATTAATTTTAAAATACAAGAAATGTTTGCTTTAAATTTTACATTTTAAATAAATCATTTCATATCACTTATTCAGGAAACAATATGTTTTAAATGCAAAAAAACATGGATATTCACATATTTGTTTTCTGGTTTTGGTTGACTGGAGTTGCACAGATTTGAAATAAATATGTTAAGTAAACTTCACCATGAAAATACTCACGGAGTCACTCACTGACATGTTCATGACAAAAAAATATTAAAATCAGTAATCTCAGAAATAATCTTGGGCTTCTTTACTGGTATTTTGTAGAGGTGCTAAATACAAGCAAGAAAAAAAGACTTTTTCTTGCCTCTTCTGCCCTGATTTTTTATTTACATAAGTCAATTTTTTTCTTGTCTAAAGCAGGCCAGCCTTTTCTACTTGGCCTTCTAAGGAAGTGATTGCCTTGCTTTTCTGTTCTCAAAACTGAAAACCAGACAGCAATTTTACTGCAAGTAAGACACGCCCTAACAATCATTTATCTGAATTTAATGGAGTTCCTGTGCTTATCCCCTGCTATGGAGCATGACCTATCATTCCCAGTACAAAACCAAGAGGGATTCAAATGGGCGTTGAATGACCTTGTCATGTTTAATAATGGAGTAGTAACTTGAAAGCTGGATCATTCAATTACTGCACACAAACCAAGGTATTTATTGAACAGGTTCAGACCTGCCACAGCTACAACAGCTCTGTTTCAAGAGCTCATCTGGATAATCCATGGCAATTTTAAAACCTATGGTCCCACTCATGGTCTACTACAGAAAATAATTTCTTACCAGTTTAGCAGCTCTGCATTACAAAACGTGATAGCAAAGGCGGTTCAACACAGTTACAACAGTTAAACAGTTAAAGAAAATCAGCCTCTGTGCCTAGAAATGTGCATCTTCAGAACGATGGTCAGAAACTCTCCGACCTCCAAAATTCCTGAGTCCAGCTGTTAAACTGACACTGTCCACCCCTAAGCCATGTCCCTAAGCGACACATCTATGTGTCTTTTAAATATCTCCACGGATGCTCTTTTCACCTCTTCCCTGGCTGGCCTGTTTCAGTGCTTGAAAAACCCTTTGCATGAAGAATTTTTCTCCCCAATATTTCTTTCACTGTCTGCAATGATTTTCAGTAATGAAACGGTCTGAAATTTGTTGCTGTTTCTTCTCAAGCTTACAGGAGATTAGCTATACCAGAATAGTAAAACCAGGTGCAAACATGACACAGACTTCAGCATTTTTCCAATTCACAGTCAATTGAAAACATTACATCTAAACACTGAGGTCCAGTAATGTGGTACAGAACAGTATTTTATGACTTTTTAAAAAAGTACACAAATCTATATATTTTAAAAAAAACCCTTTCCCCCTTTCTGTCTCATTAATGCAAACCGGTTCAATGCTATCGCTAGAAATTGCAGAATAGACTAAAAACTTTAAAAAAAGAGAAATACAGAACTGTGCTGTTGCTTTCTATAACACATCAAGTTTTGAATTATTCAAAAACCAGAAGTTCATTTTGAGCATTCCTTTATTTATAAAGTTCCTCCTTTTAATCTAGGAAGGAAATCTCTGACAAAAACTATTCATCAGACAAGGAAACTATATCTCACTCTCTCTCTCTGCAGTAAGGCCAAGCTGGACTCATGTAAAATCCAGCAGAAAAGCAGCATTTGGTGTACAAGCTTGCTAGTAAAATGAAATAATGCTTGCTCACTTTCTATACATATAATTTCCACTTATCCAGACAATCTTATTAGTAGTGGTATCCCAAAGTTTTTAAGCACCTTATAAAAACATTCCTGGTAGACCCTTCCAAATACTCTCACAATGTAATTGTTGAAATAGTTTTAATTGTCTCTGAATATCAGGCTTAGCTATTCTAGCAGACCATGAGGCACCTTGTATTTTTTTAATTCATAAGTCAAAACTGTTACCTAGTGCTTAGAGCACTTTTTCACAGAAATCCAAGTAAGAGAACTTGAAATACATATGCATTGATAATTTATGAATAAACGCAGCTATACTGTTTACTTTTCTCAGTTGGGCAAAACTCTTTAACAGCAACCAAAACCAGTCAGATGTATGACCACGTATTTTCATGGGCCATAATCAGCTAGGGCCACCCAAACAGGCATACTGGGAGGTCTTGGTTCAAGAAATTTTTTATTCCTTCCAGTAGATTGATTTGCCTTTAAAATCCTGAGCTGCTGAAAACTGCAAATCAGCTTTAGCATTATGAAAAACATAAGATACTTTAAACATAGCATCTAAACCCATAGTGTGCTGTAGGTGAATTAGTAAAACATTTAAATTTATAGCACATGGGTGACTAAAAATATTTTTTTAAAAGCATGCTCACATAAAATATGGATTACTTGTGTTTCACAGACAAATATATTCCTTGTCTCTTTAATTAACTGTACTTTGCAAAAAAAAAACCTAATAAAAGAAAAGCACGTGTAAGGGTTTCCAACTATTCAAAAATCACTGTTAATCGAAGTATCATGACTTTCGCTTTTAAAGTTTCATGGAAAAATTTTCATTGGAGCGAAGACATTTTTGTTCTTTCAGCAATTCATTGCTATATTCTCAAAAAAGCACCAAGGCGCTTGAAAGAGACTATTGTTTGTGACAGGAGTGTTTGCAGATGTAACTATGGAGCCCAACTTCGTATTTATGTCGAGCAACAATCATCGCTAACCATAACCTAATCTGAACCTCCTCCTTTGTGCCAAATCCTTGGCCTCTGGTCTACATCTGTTCCAAATAGATCAAAGTGATCGCATTTAAGAAAGTTGGTCGGGTTTCTTCAAAAACTTGTCAAATACAGTCACTTTTCAGTGACAGACACTGCACTTCTCCCCCATCTTCCATAGGCACAATCAGCACTAGTAGAAGAGTCTGCTGTGATCACTTTATTCACAATCAAAATACATGTTCTCTTACAATACTTTATTACAATTTTAAATGCAGTCTTTCACAGACAAAGCAGTCCATGCTTCATACACACATCAACACCTGTAAAACAACTGAAGTCCTGAAATTCTACATTACATACTGTGCTGTTAACAGAAAAGGTACCTGGTTCATTTTTAAACAGTATCTAGACGTCTAGATGAGTTCTCCCTGATGCAACCAAAAAAAAAATTTAAAAAAAAAAAAAAATGCAAGAGGGATAGAAATAAAGTAGTTATTAGTAGGTTTTTTGACATGAAATGTTTTGCAAACAAATAAGGACAATGGGATGCCCAAAGACAGCCTACACAGACGGCCACCCTTCTTGGATGAATGGTTTCTGAATGCAAAACAACTCACAGAACCCCAAAACCAGCACTCACATTCTCAAGTTTCAGGACGAATTTCAAACTCCAAGGATGGCTATGGTAAAATTCATACTCACATCAATACACTCAGACTTTGACATTCGATTGTTAAACACTGCATATTATCTTTTTCAGAGAATAAGGACATCTGTCCCTGATCTAGTTTTTGGCATTTGTTTGCCTACAAAATCCCCTCTGGAGCAGATGCATTGCTGCTCTGAACCCCATGAGAATAGCTTTGATCCCAGGTCACATAAACCATAAAAACAAGTTTATATTCTAACACTAACACAGTTCTTTCACATGAACCAAGAAGTGACACTGAAGGAAACCTTAAATAACACTGACCTAAGGGATAGCAGTCATGAGGACATAAACCAAGCCCTCATTTCTGCTCCTATTCACCATCACCTCTCAGCCTTCCTAAGTAATATGGCAGTACCTGTTTAAGATTCAAGTGTTATTTCAAGTTCATAGTTATTCCTTCAAAATTTCACAGAATTCTAACGGTTCCTTTCATTCCCGTCCAGCAGCACTCTGGATGTGGGTGTGAGTTGAAGTTTCCCTTCTACAACAATGTCCCACAAAAATCTTCCAGTCCTCCCTCCCTCACCCCGCACATCAACACACACCAAAATGTTACAGCTTTGAGGGGTTTTGCTGGAGCTTGGGGTTTGGATTTTGCAGGTTTTTTTGGTAAGATGCTACACATTTTCCTGTATTCCCAAACCAGGTCATCCTTTCATTTTCTTTTCCACAGAAAGGCAGCAACTGTGACACTTAAGATAAACGCAGCAAGAGATGAGCTCATCCAAACAAGACCCTCTGATCCATATTGGCAAGAAAGAGCAAAACTCCCATTACACATTTGCCCACTGATGAAAATCACATTAACATCACTCTCTTTCCTGCTCACTTCTTCAAAACTTATCCAATCTACAGCATCCTCTGCCTAGTTTCTGGAGCTAATCATCCATACTGAGGCTCCAATCCAAAATGCTTAACTTTTTGCCAGCAGTCAAAGACCAAATCACAGAATCCCTCTGTCACTTTGATTCTGGTTTACTGTAATTCACCATGTTTGAATGTGAAAAACATCATAAATGCTCTAATGTAAGGAATGAGCAGTCTGACTCCTCTGTGGTTTAACGGCTGGGCGTATGCCTTCTCCCTCCTCCCACCGCTGCAATAGTTCTGAATCCATTCCCAGTGCTATTCCAAGGTTTTGGTCATGGTTTCCCAAACCCACTGAAAGATCAAGTTCAGCAGCTAATCACCATGTTTCAGTCTGCAAGGCAAGACAGCATATTTTTCTACAAAGTAACACCGGATATGAGGTCTAGAAGGGAATGTGACACAACATTTTCTCCTTCAAACTTTGTCTATAACTTCTTAAAAAGATGAGCCATACTCAAAGTTTGGTCTGTGTCCAACCACGTTGCAAGGCTCCTCACTTAAAACAGCATATACTGCTTCTAGGCCAAGTGAAACAAAGAGGAAAACTCCCCACAGGGTCTTGTGGGAGGAGGAAAAGGGATCAAAACCTTGACTGACACTCCCCAAATACCCTTGAAGCATATGCTCAAAGCCTAAGTAGAAAGACATCCGCTTTAATTGGTGAAATGCATGTATTTCCTGCATGGATGTATTAACTCTGTGCTGACCACACTATTTTCTCAGCTCAGCAGAAGCGCTGTCTTTCAAACTCAAGGCACCTCAGTGCAGTTCGTAGGAAATTCCTTAGTATAATTAACCATTGCAACTTCTCTTTCTGTAAAAATGAACCATTAACGAGTATTTTCGAAAATGCTTTTTCGCATGTTCTCCTCCGTACACGGAGCTTTGCTCAAGACGACAAAGAGCCACGCAGCGCTACAGAAAGGTGACAGAGAACAAGCCAGCTCCTCCCTGTGTGGCGCTGGGAAGCGGCGACAGCGCTTTTCCCGGGATGCTGCCCCTCGGAGCCGGGAGGCACCGGTTCCAGCAGAGCTCCCGCAGGTGGCACTCGCTGCTCCACGGGAACACAAAACCCGGTGCTTGCGGCAGAACCCGTCCGTCCCTCCCGGTCAACACGTCAGGAGAGGGCTAAAAATCCTTCTGAATTGTCGTGCTTATCACTCGAGTCTGGGCTTGGGGTTGGGTAGCCTGACAGCTAAGCCGCTATGCCGCCTTTTGCTTATTTCAAAATTCCCTACAACCAGAACGAACAGAATTATTTTGTAAAGCACCGGGTATTTTTCAAATTATATACACACATATTGCTTCTCTCATTCCTTTGTACAGTGCAGTTAATCTCAGAAGCTCTTCCAGGTCTTAATTAAAGTTAAAAAAAACCCCACACGACAAAGGAAAAAAAAAACCCATCAAGAGATTATGCTTCACTTACATACGGAAGGTCTGTCACTTCAGACACTTCCTTTTGAATCTAAGCTTGAGAAAACAGACAGACTTAGGTGAAGTGGCTCAGCACAGGACATGCCTGACAGACACTGATGAAAACCGAGGAAAAGCAGGATAAGCAGGTCAGTCCCAAGATATTTAGGGACCTAGAGGCAAGTCTCAGCACAGACCGTTGTGAGTACAGCAGTAGCAAGTCATAGCTGCCAAGAACACAAAATACTGTTGTCATCTACTCAAAGAAATCTGCTACTCAACAAGCATACACTGAAGTACACAATGTATTCTAAGCAAAGCATTTTCTGAGCAAATTAAGAGCCCCATGTAATGCATTACATGTAGCTACTCTGCAAAAACCACCCAACAGCAGAGTTTTCTTTATTGACACTTAGAGATAAAACCTTCTAACTGAGCTTTCCTTACATTGTTTTCTGGTTTCATTTTTTAGATAATACTACTTCTACTGTTAAGTGCTAATTAGGGCCATACAAAGAAAACTGAATTTGAAACAAACCAATTTAGAAATAAACCAAATGCCTCAACGCATAGAAGAATGCACAGTTCAACATTTTCTTTATTACACGAGCTTATTTTCAGCACCATTAATTAGTGACTCTTCAGTAATGCATATACCAAGTGCAGAAACAGCACAAAAAGCATTATGCACATACATCAGCTACAGCACTAAAGAGACTACAGGATTTCAGGGTGCAAGTCCTCACATTGTGATTATAGTCAAACCCATGGCCAGAACCCTGAAAGTTGCCAGAAAAGAATACCTGACTTTGCCCTCAACAAATTCTCTGACACTGTCAGAATTTACAGTCATTTTACCATGTGACCCTAAATATAGTCTCTGAATGTTGGGTTTACAGCTGCACTTCTGCCTTGCTCACCATTCACCCATCCAACTGCACACTCCAGGTTCAGATTTTGTGGGAAAATTAAGTTTAAAGTACTTTTTTTAAAAAAAAAAGTCTATGTTAGGTATTTTGACTGGTCACTAGCATCCCCTCTTCTTGCATCTTTCTCAAGAGAAATACAACTACAAATGCATTAGGTCTTGTATTTTGTTGAAGAAAGTTCAGATGAGGGCCATCAAGTTGATTAGAGGGATGGAGCACCTCTCCTAGGAAGAAAGGCTGAGACAATTGGGATTGTTCAGCCTGAAGAAGAGAAGGCTCCAGGGTGACCTGATTGTGGCCTTCCAGTATGTGAAGGGAACCTACTCCCTTCAGAGAAAACTGGAGAGGGATTTTTTTACAAGAGCATGTAGTGACAGAACAAGAGAGAATGACTTCAGACTGAAAGGGTTTAGATGGATATATTATTGTGGGTGGTGAGGCACTGGAAGGAGTTGCCCTGAAAAGTGGTGAATGCCTCATCTCTGGAAGTGTTTAAGCTAGGTTAGATGGAGCTCAGAGCAACCTGCTCTTGTGGAAGGTGTCTCTGCCCATGGCAGGGAAGTTGGAACTAGATGATCTTTAAGATCTCTTCCAACCAAAGCCATTCTATGACTTCATTCTAGTGAGCTGCAGTGCTTAAACCTCACTACTGGGCCAAAAGTTCTGGTTTAATAAACAAACACAATCAAAAAAATTCCAGAGTTGGATGTAAACCCGTCAAACTTCTTCAACAGCAGAGATTGCTTTATAATGCACATGGTTAGGAAAAGGAAACTGAAGAGGAAAGAATTTCAGCATTGTTTATCACAGAATTACTCAAATTCCTTTCAAAGCTCTGAACTTTGCTACAATTAGGAGAAATGCTGATTTGGCTAATAAACAATCAGAGAGATGCATACATGCAAAGAGTCCCTCTAGCCTTTTTTTGCTTTCTCTGTCTCTCTTTAGTCTTTTTCATATTCAAGCCTCTGGTGCTCAGCAACTACACCTTTAAAATTCTGGTTAAAGACAAGGACTGCTGCTGTTCCACTCTGCTCACAGATATTAAAAAAAACCAAACAAGCAAACAAGCAAACAAGCAACAATTCAGCTAGCATCCTAACAGTCAACTTTTACTCCCATTTCTCTCTTATATAAGATAAAACAACCAAAACAAACAAAAAGCCCTCCAGACTTGCATCTGGCATATATAGTAAAGAGCCCCTGGTACCTGCTTTTACAGGCTGTAAGCCTCTTCCAAATTGGGTTTTTTATTAGAGAGGTTGTGTGACACTTAAAAAGACACTTCTCTTTTTACCTGATTCTGTGCTTGTGGTATCACTAAACATCATCTTAGAAAAGACCACTGATGGGCAAATGCATCATTTCACCACAGGCTCAAGTAGTGGAAGAAATAAAATCAAAATGGGCTGTGAGGAAGCAAAGCTGTTGTCGGAGCCCAAGGAATCCAACTACAGCAAATAAATCAAATGACAAGTGAAAATAACCTATAATATGCAAAGCCTTAAATTAATTTGAATCCAGTCCTATGTGCTGAATAAGTATCACAGTGATGGATAACATACCAATGAATTCCAATATATCAAAAGATTTGGATCTAATGATGGTAGAAACAATCTTACTATGTCTGCAGGCATTTCACCCTCTGACACTTCCTTTTTGTATTTTTCATTTCTGTTGCAGGAAATTTCTGACACCAAACTAAAGTTCACTAACTTTGTCACACTTACTCCTCAGAAGAAAGAAAACAACCTTGCCATCAGCTTAGTAAGGACATCAGGCTGTGTCTATTATGCAGAGTAGTTTCTCTTGAAATCACAGGACTTGATAATAATGAAGGTTTTCCTGGGACTTGTTTCATTTTAAATTAAAACTTTATAGCACTCTTACAGAGAAATTCTTTATATTTAAGGTCAGTAAAAAGCTATTATCTATGGGAAGAACAAAATTTGTTTGTATTTTAACTCTGTGTAGGGTCAAAGTCAAGGCACTGAGATAGGGAATGACATCTTCCTCAACTCACATAACCAGTGTGCAATGTAAACCCTGACAACTTGACAAAGATAAGGTGCATCCAAAAGCAAATACTCCAAGAGTACAGAACAGCCCAATGCTTTTCAAGAGTATAAATACAAAAAAGTGCTATTCAAAGTCAGTTGTTTCAGGGGTATTTCTTCTCTGCACTTAAACGTGTTTCTGAAAGCTCCCCCCCACCAAAAAAAACCCCCAAACAAACCAAACCAAAAACCAGCAAACCACAAAATGCTGCTCTGCACCAAATTAAAATCACAAATTTATTCTCACGTGCATATTTTTTTAAAGCAGTGATGTTTTTCTTCCAATTTGGCTAACAGCTGAGAAATTAGTATGCATCAAGTCCCATTAAGCTGCTACACCTCTTCTGGTAAAGTAGTTGTAATATGTTTGGATTCGCTGCAGATTTTCAAAGAAATAACTTCAGACCTCACTGTAGAAGAAAACCACAGATCTTTCAGAATAAGGTCATACTGATGAAAGACAAAAATACCAGCACTGTCCAGAAACTCCATTTACTTTCTCAAAAATTTTCCTAAACAATGTTAATTCCAAGTAAAGAAGAGAGAATGATATTCTCCCCTTCAACTGTAAACTCTTCTGGAGAGCTAAAGCGGGGCGGGTGGGGGGAGATACAAAGGAATGTTTGGTTTGGCATTGCTGACAAGGGCAATGTTCACGAAGGGGAAGCCTACTTAAAACCAGAATAATGGATAATTATTGCTTTATATGTGGATCTTTCATTAGTTTTGTCTCCATGACACGCAGTGTCACCGTTACACTTATAAGGAAAGACTCAGACCCGGATTCACCATGAGGAGAATGGGCTCCTACAAAGCCCACTTGTGTGTTTCCTTCAACTGCAATTGCCTGAGTAAAGCATTACTGCTGAAATGAGAGGTTTAGATGCGGACTTTATAATTATTAGGCAAGTAATACTCAGTTGGCTTTTCCAGAAATTGTGATTTGAGTGGCTAGCTGAGGTACAGCCATGCATAACAAAGGTACTTACACATGCCCTCTGAAACACGTTTGTTGAGGTTTTTTACCCACAACCAATGAGAAAAAGTCCACCTAACTTTCTCACTGCAGTGAAGTATCATTAGTGAAAATCTGGGGGTTTTGTTTTCACCACAGAGTATGCAGCATTAGGAAACAACACAACAAATTACACAGAAGAGTCAACAGTTAAAGCTTTCTGAGCCCTGACATATTCCAGGCTCCAAACACCACCGAACCTGGCAGCCCCCCAGCCCTGGCTTTGGCAGCTGACTGTAGGATCCCTTCACATTCCTCCAGCTTTTCCTTCTCCCTGCTTTGGGAATACACACATCTATGTGCATATGTATAGATATTTATACACACACAGTGCCCACATGTTAAAAAAGAGGAAATTAATAACAGACAAGCTAATGGCACTGCGTACATTCCCTTGCAATTTACCCATATGTATGGCCTCATAACTCAGATTGGGACATTTTCTGTAAAAACACTCCACTATTTATCAAGCCACTCCAGAGTGCAACTGTAGAAGCATGGCTTGCAAACAACATGCGTTCTAGAGGCAAAGTTTGCAGATATCTACAGAATACTCTAACTAGTTGGGATGGAGAAGCCAGAGCCTTCTTGCTGTATATTAGCTCTGGAAAGTGTGTCCTCAGTTCAGGGTTCTGTAACTGCAGGCATAGCTCGAACTGGCTTTTGTGGCACTGAACTGCACATGAAGAGCGCAGAGAAACTATAGTTTCAAATTACATTCATGCCTCATCTCTGACAGAGCACATGCTCACAGTCATCATAAAGAATAAGGAACATTAGATGAAGTAGGACCAGAAATGGAAATTATTTCATTCACCCATGATGAGCACAAGTATACAGTCTAGGAGAGTAAAACTGGTAAAAGCGAATCCACTCACAGTAACAATCTTTAACCTGTCAGAACTTCCAAGGGAATTTGAATGACCATTTTGACAGGAGCAGGTGACAAGCTGTTGAAGAAACATTTCTTTTGGGTTAAACTGGTGTATTCCCTAGACATGGAAACTCCTTCTATATAAATACATAAAGCTTCTTATCCCCGCTATTCTTTCTCTGAAGAGCCAAATTTCTTAGTAAACACTGAATCACCAAATTCAGACCTTCACTGCCCCCTGACCAAAATACTACTTCCATTCAGAAAAAAACACATGGGGAAAAAAGAACATGACTTCTATGTATTACAGTTGGAAAGGTGATTTCCTTCAGCTGAATGTTTTTCTCCTTTCTACATCAGTCTAAGAGACATGGTTTGATCAATCAGATGTTTATAAGTAATTCTCGACAAATGTATGGAGTTTGAGCCATTGTGCACTTTGATACTTCATTCACCTTCTCAGAAAATAAATAACTTAGACTTATCTTTCAAACACAGAAACAAAGGAATACGTATTTTGTGCTGAAATAGCATAAAATCCAGCTACAGCAATATCACTGACAACTCCAAAAGAACCTATTTTTAAGAAAACAGCTTTATATTTCATTGGTCATTTCATCTAGCACTGGAAACCAACTAAAATAAGGACACGGTGTGAGGAATCTCTAAACAGGCTTGATTAAAGTAAATATTCAAAGGGATATTACTCAAGTCAGTACCAAGAGCTTCAGCCAGTTTCCAAAGCCTTTTGAATTCTCAGAGCTAAGCCCGCTGAATTCAGATGAAAGTTCCTTTTCTTCTACTTTTAAGGGAAGAAATAACTTATGGGAACTTACTGCAAAACACCCTTCTGAGTTCAGTAATTGGGGAACAAACCTAAAGCACTGCCAAGACACACAACTAACCATTTATAAACCTTAATGTTTCATTCAAATATTAAGTACTGCTCTACTGAAACAACACAGAGGTATTCCAATAATGCTGTTTCAAGTTATGTAATACCATCCTTAGTACATAAAAATCCCAGCTCCTCCATTCTTGCTGCCTAGCCCACATTTTGTCCTCTGAGGAACACAGGCACACAGGGTGCATACTAACAACACCAGGCTCCCACTGAATCCAGCAAGAGGCACAGCAGAGCGAGGAAACCACCTGGCCTTGCCTCCCTCTGAGATTATGCCAGACTATTCAGTGGGGCTACAGGAAAAAAAAGGTCCCTGTAGTATTTCAAACACACACAAAGAGTGTGTATTACCACAAAAAGCAAGGAACCACTCCACCTGATCAGCAAATGAGTTTCTATAGCCCTCTGAGCCTTACCGCATTTAGGCAAGAGGAGTAGCGGGAAGGAGCACTTGCTCCCTTGAGTTTTGATGACAGGTACTCCATCTCCTTCTCATCCTGTCACCGTTCCCACAGCCTGTGCTGCATTCCCAGAGATACCACCAAGCTACCATCACTTTTTCCCCAATGGTCACCACTATGTGTTCACCCACCAGGGCATATCAATTTAACAAGTGCCAAGTCAGTTCCAAACCCTACTGTTTCTTCTTTCCCAGTTCCAAACGCCTTCATTTCTCTCAACAAAACAATCCAGAAATTCACCTTGAAATAAACAATAGCAATTCTGTAGAGCAAACTTAGCTAAGCAAGGGACTAAAAAAGTCTGCAGAGAAATGCTGACTAAGATGTGCTCAAACAAATAAAAAATGAACTTTGATCTTCCCCACAGTGAAAACACTCACAGCATTTCTGGACCAACCTGCAGATTCTCTGATGCTGAATAAATGCTGAGGTCATATTGCAGGGTTTCATCATCAGGAAAAATGAAGGCTATTCTTAAATTAATCCATTAGATGTGCCCAAAAAGTGCTCCTGGGTGCAAAAGCAAGCTGGGACAGAGTAACACATCTGTGGTAATAAGTAATCCTAATCTCCAAAACAGGGTGCATAAAAGCCATCTCTCCAGAGTGATGGCTGAACTGCACTAGGGACTGAGCCATGCCTGGAAACTGTCTGAAGAAGGCCATCATTTCCCAACATCATACCAGTAAACATGATCCTCATAGACCATCTCCTTCCAAAGGCCTAGGAACTATTCTAGACCCATCTGCATCTTACACAGGTGCAACCTTACAGCCTTACTCCTCTCTCAGGCCACTTATGCTCATAAACCTTTGCTGACACATAGTTTTGAACAATTTTTTCTTAATTGAGTCTCATTACACACTTCAAAGATTTAAAGAACTCCAAATGGAGACAGAGACAGAAAAACACAGGCTGGCATAAAAAGTAGAACAGGGAGAGAATAAAGAAAAAAAAGACAGCCACACACTCTGCAGAGGAGAAAGTATAATTACATGCAACTACTACTCTTCATTATGCATATGCCACTGGCAGTGTCAGGGTTCGCTTCTCCCTTTCAGTCCTGACCTTTAAAACAGACCAGATACAAACCTTTCAAAAAGGAGCATAATTTTCTGTCTCTGTACCTCCAGAAATCTTTCTCTGCAACTTCCAGCTCCTGTGTATTCAACAACTGGTGGATGCCTCCTTCCACTGTATTAGAACAAGAGATTTTTGCACAAGGAGAGTTCAGAGGCAGTGATCCAGCTCTCCTGTAGCAAGAAAAGTCCTCTTTTGGCTGTTCCATACACAAGTGTAAGTCTGAGCATCCCTTTGATATTACTAGGCTAATCTCAGCACAGAATGTAAAGCAGATCCTTAATGAAAGCGAATTTTTTGTCATTTGGGATCCTTGGGTTTTCTTTTTAAATCCAACTGTAATACACTTTAAGCAAAAACTATTAAAGTTTGGGAAGAAGCTGCAATGAATCATAGTTATAAAACAAAAGCTAAACTCTTAAAAAACCCTTTAGACATTTTAGCATCTACCCCAATTTGTGGAAAACAGGAAGCCAGGATATTTAACAAAAGCAACTACCACACCTCAAAATTACCTGTTATTTTTGACAGATTTGAGTTTTTACATCTAAATTTAAGAAAAGTAACATCTATTTTAAAACATGTAAACTATGTGGTACTTCTTTCAAATTGATCTTACTAATAAACAAGCAAAAAATAAAAAAAGCAAAAAGCAAAACTAAGGAACGAGGTTTGAACCATATAAACTCTGATGGGTTAAATTAACATAACCTTTATAGTATGCCTAGATTTATTTTGTCTTTTTCCAAAGTTAACTGTCAGCAAAATTTACACAGAAACTCAACTATTTGAGTAATTAATTAATTAATACTCAACTAATTGAGTAATTAACTTACAAAAGTTACTAGCTAAAACAGATTACCTGTAACTACCAGCCTCAAATCTCCGAAACTGAAGATTCAGCATATTTCTCTAAGGAAGTAAAAGAACTGCTCCACTTTTCAAAGAAGTAATTACAAAAACATATTTGTCTTTTACGAATTCAAGCATGGATTAAAAGTGAAATAGATAATAAAATCCATTTCAACCATATACATGTTCTACGAGGTTTTTTTGCAGTTTGGCTCTTTTTTCCACCCTGCAAGAACTCCATCAAAGACCAGCTGTAACTGATGCACTGGAGTGCTTACTTAGCTAGATTATAAGAAGATACCAAATAAAAAAAAAAAGATTTTCAAACTTTTAGCTGCAATAAAGCAAAAAAAACAAAATCTATTAGGAAGAACACTTGAATGCTCTACAGATTCAGAGCCTGAAGAAGATGGTACATGGGTCACCCAGTACTTGATTATTGGGTAGTGTTTCATACTCCAGTTTTTCTCTGGGATACTGGTGCCTCCCCCAAGAAGGCTGCACTCCACCTATTCCCAAGTGAGAGCCTGCTACTGTAGACTGCAGGGAAAACCCTATATCCAAACTAACACTTCATATAGAGTATGGAATACACTTTGAAAATATTCCACCCAATCATATAACACAATGGACACCAATCTTCAAGGTACCTACAATGATTTTTGGGAGTAAAGATTTGCAATCCTAGATTAACATATAAGAATCATCAAGGAAAAATTATTTGTTTACTTTTAGTGATAAATATCAATGGCAAGAAGCATGATACTATAGAGATAGTAAGATATTTTTATGATGCCTAGTTATAAATAGATGTATGTTTACATTATGCTTTCCACATACACAGAAAGAAACATGCATTTTTTTACCAGTACTGCCAGTTCATTTTAAGGAGAACCCCAGCTACTAATCTCATTTCCAGCAAGCATGCAAAGGCTTACGTCACTCATCTTGAAGACTAATATCCAAAAAATCAGAGAAGGAAAATACTTGTGCAGGAGAATTTCATGCCTCCCTCATTTATATAGTTATTTACCCTACAGAATTTACTCAAGTATCCTTATGTCTCATAAAGGTGTGGGTAAGACAAAATATGATTTGACAATCTCAAGAAAAGTACACCACTCTCAGTGCTGAAACACTGTTAAAGAGCTTGATGAAATTTAGTGTTTCAGGCAGTTAAAGTACATTTTGGGGAGCAATTTAGGTACATGGAATGAGCAGCAACAGGGGCAAAGAGCTGGGGACCCATAGTTTATCACATATGCACTGTTGCACCACAGGAGATGAAGCACAACAGCATTTGTGTGGGGCTCCTCCAGACCCCAAAGTAAAAAACATTTGGGTTTTTTGCCTCTCATCTCTCCTGCCCAGTGGGGGAATCAAATCAAGCTGTTCTCAGGAATGGAGAATAACAGTAAACTTCAATCCCTGAAGACAGTCCTCTCACTAATGCAAAAATTTTATAGTTTCATCCATCTTTTGTTTCCTCTTTCTACGCTTAGTAATAATACACATATTAAGATTTGCCCAAGCATGTTACCACAGGCGTCACTCTGTCCCTTAAAGCCTGCTGGACATCAACAACCCAGCAGATGGTCATTACTCCAAATTCCCAACCCTCCATCATCATTAATTCAGGAGCAAACTCATTTCAATGGGCTAGCCCCAATTCATAAAGAACTCATTGTCCTGACCAAATTAATAGCTTTACATCTTGCATTACCAGATGTGCTTCAGAGACACAGTAACATTTTACATTATAATGTGCTGTTTAAAGTCCACTTCAATGTCATTTCTCATAAATACTGCTGTACGAGGCAAACATACAACTATGAATCTATTCCCAAAATAAACATAAAAACTCTGTATTTTTGGTTTAGATCCTAGACAGATTTGGCACAAGCACTGCTCAATTATCCTGCAACCCACTTGATCAAAAGCTGTCTACTCTGATAGCACACTCTTTTGAAAGGCTTTATTTCACCCTGAAGATTAATAAACCCTCAACTCTGGCACATTCAGTAGAGAGACAGGCACTTACAGTGCCAATTACATATGCAATACAGTTTAGACCAATCATAATAATAGTAACATCAACAAATAGGATAAATCAAATTTATAGGAATTTGGAGTAAGTCTTAACTTCACTGATGAGTCACCAGCAGATTTTGATATATGTCAAATGGGGAATGAAAAGGAACAGAGGGAATCATTGTCATGACTTGGGTCATGTCATGTCTGCCATTTATCAGCAAGTTTGCATTAAAACAGTGCAATGTTCCCTTTTTCCATTGGAACGATTTGCAAAAATGAACATCAGTAGACTAGAATCAACAAGGAAGCTATCTTTCTAAGCTAGTGGAAAAATAAAATGTAGAATTTTGAAAATAGCCATGTTCCTTGTGAGAAAGAGGTAGAGATTATTGAAGGACTCTAATTCAAATAAAAAGTATAATTAAAAATAGAGACAGAACTTTCCAGAGAGATAGTATTCACTTGAGTTTTAAGCTACATTGTTATTTTTCCATGGAATGGAAACAGGTTTTCTTACAGTTCCATATCTGAAAAACTTCTCTTGCTGATAGTTTTGTTGAAAACTACTTGTGTGAAATGTTCTGTTTTCAATAAATTGTTGTTTTCCAACAAAATATTTTCAACTGACAAATTCCTAACTGCCTTGACTTGTAAAATCATTTCTTGAGTGCAATATTTTATTAAGTCCAATGCCTTTCCTTAGTTAAAAGGCTGCATTGTGTATGTTAAAAGATATCCACTCACTCTCATACTGCCACAAAACAAGTAACATTTGTGTTTAAACCTGTGATGCATGGAGGGCATTTTTCCTAAGAAATCTACTCCTACTTAGAAGAAACAAATATAACAACTATGATATTAAGGTCTGTTCTATTCTACCTTGAAAATAGGATTAGAATCTACATCTCCAATAAACCTTAACCTCTATTTGATCACAGTCGAAACACACAACTATCTTTACTAAGCACCTTTACACGTTTAAATTATGTAGTAAACAAATATAATCCAGGTGGATTTACCCTGGAATTACAGTTTACAGCCACAGCTGAAGGAAAGGAGCGAGGGCTGAAATGTCTGTGGTTTGACAAACATAATTCTAGAAGGGAACAAGGGAGAAGAATAAATATTTTCTTAGAAAAAACGAAACAAAGAAGAAGGAAAGTCATAGTTATGTCTCTTATCAAATTACATGCTAGTATAATTTTTAATACAATAGAAACTCATGAATCAAGAACATAAGATCATTTGATGCACTGCACTTCTGTAACTGAAGCTGAATATACAAAGGTTGGGGCTTTTTTCATGTATTAATTTTTTTTTTCAAATTCCTACGTAACATAACTAATAAAAATATTTACTTTTACAAAGGGTCAAGTGGACAGATCATAATTCTCCCAGAAGGAAACCAGATGCTCAGTTTCTTCAAAATGCTGCCTGTGCTGATAAAAGCAGTAGCTAATCTTTCTTTTAGAGGTTGAAGGTCTTGTTGAAGTTTCTTCTACTGAAGAGCTATGTATCAAGCTTTAATAAATATCTGCCTCAATGGAAGAAGTATTTTTAATTTTAATAGGATTTTCATTTGTGTGTATAGTCATCAATGCATATGTACTCAAAAAGCTGCCCTTGAAAATTTTGTAAAACAATTTATAGTCATGCTCTGAGTCACATATTGCATCTTAAACTCATGATAAAAGAAGTCACATCTGTTCCCAAAGCCAAGATTCCATAATAGAAACATCTTAGCAAACTCCTATATAGTAATTTGAATACATTAAGTCACACAAATATTCAAGTGTTTCCCACGAGTAATTCAGGTGGTGCAGAATAATCTATCAATGTAGTGCTTAGAACTGTCAAAAGTTCAAATTAACCATATACTATGTTTCTTAATAACACACTCTTTATAAAGATCAATATATTAAGAGATCTATAAAATGGAATTTTCAAAAACTTGAACAAATAAATTTTGGATGATTCTGTGGGTTTTTCCTGTATTACTTGGCTTTTGCCATGACTAATATTTAGCTACACCATAATGCTTGCCAAGAGATGCAAGATAATTCTGAAATCCTGTGGGGATAGGCTAAATGTTTAAAAGGTTTCAGAGGCATGAACAGGGTCTCTGTGTATCTCACTCAGAAAGCAAAAGGATTACTTAGTTGCTTAAATTACTCTTAGATAGTCTTTGGGGGAAAAAATCCAGTTTTATCACGGGGTGATATTTACCACCTGTTTTCTGGGTTGCCACTGGGTTGCCACCTGGTGTCCAGCTGCCTGGAAAGGCAAGAACCCCATCCAATTCAAACTTAGGGTTATGTCACCTGCTTTTTCATTTTCTGAGTTTGGTTCTGATCAAGAAATGACTGAAGGAGCAACCCACGTCCCATTAACTGCAGCACGATTCACTTACAGTATCACAAGTTTTGTGTTCAGCCATGTGTTCATTTTGTGTTCAGCTGGTGTGCACCTACATCACAGAATGCTCTTGCTCACTTTCCCCATCTCTAATGGCCAGGTGCATCTGTATTTGAAAAACCTGTTTAGATTAAGAAAGGCTGTAAGCTTCCAGCTGAACAGCATCCTATGGATAGGAAGTTGTACATCTCACCATACCCTTTATTAAGGGATCTTCTAAGAGGACAGGGACAGAGCAGCTCTGGGGATTGCAACTGACAAGAAAGGGCTGAAAAAAAATCCAGTTTTATCCCATACCCATCAGAAAACTCCCAAGGAAGTGGGCAGCACTACCCAGTCCACTGACTTTAGTTAACCAGCTGCATCCAAAGCCAACATAAACTCTCTTAGTTTAAGTACCAATGCGTTTAGTCTGTGCAAAAGCAGAGTACTGGCACCTTACTTACAAGAAATGGTGCAATTAAACAGGATGAAAGAAAAGGAAAGAACAAAGATCAGCTAAATAAGTGGCAAGGATTGAGGTCAGGATGCACTCAGGGTTTGCACAGAGTGCATGCCACTTTCACATCTTTATAATATAAGACTTAAAAAGAAAAAGTTGTGGAAAATTATGGCTAGTGTGATGGAAGGGACAAGCTGTGGTACACTCTGCTACTACAACCTACTTCACCCAGCTGCTTTACTGGCCTCCTCAATCATTTCTCCAGACATTTGTCTTCCCCAGCATCAAGTCCCATTCTTCTCTCAGGCCAGACACTTACCAATAGTTCACCATTCATCTGTCCCCAGAACTTCTTTCTCTGTCATCTGCAAAGCCAAGTCAGGAGTTCCACACGTGTCCAAACTCTTCTCTGGGAGAGCAGGAGCACACTACAGAGCTCTCCAATTTGTCCCTCAGCATTTCTGAGAGCTATGCTGCCACACATCAAGCTATAGATGCTCAAGCAGGAGCTGGACAATGGTATCCCAGACTTAAAAATGGCATCTTAGAAATTGTAGTGAAAGCTGTGTGAATGTTTCAGCTTTTGGGTCCTTGGTATGAATGTTATCTTATTTCTCCCCTTCCCCAAAGGAAGCCATTTCCAGCTTTATTTTGAACTATTAAATCTACAATGCAGTCAGCTATGAAGACAGGACTCAAATGCAACCAATACATAGCACATCCCTGAAGATTTTGTGAGACTGTGTATCTGTGTGCATGTGTAAAATAGCCTTGTTTGAAAAACAAGTTGTTTTTTTCCAGTTTCTTTCTCTCTATTAACTAGTCCTGAACAAGACAAAAAAGGAACAAAAAAAAAAAAAAAAAGTGTCTTCAAGACAGTTTCACTGCTGTACAGGATGCTCACCAGAAAACAACAGATGTGCTATAATCACTACTGCCCATTCATTTCCTTTCTGCCAGAAAGAAAGCAGCAGTCATCAATTAAGAACCTATCTGCAGGACACAAAAGGAAGTATACACTTCTCCTTGGTCATTTGACCGCAACAATAGGAGATGGCAGCGGGAAAGGCACAAAACAAGAGTGAGCAAGTGCGGCGGGGGGAAAGCACACAGCAGTGAGAGAGCTTGTTTCTTGGGATTTTTTAAAAATAAATATAAGAATTTTTGTTCAAGACTTTAATTTACAAATGCTTAAAAAAATAAATCACTTTGTCTACAAATTGTACAAAATCCTAATTACATTATTTCTGAATTTCTTTGGACAATTAATTTACTCCTTTTCACAGCAGAAAATCCCAAACATGGGAACTGACAAGAGAATTAAGCAGCCTCTATCTGGAAAAGCTGTTTTATCAATTAACAAAGCCTTTTCTGACACAGTTATCATAACTTTTTATAAAAACATTAGTCTAAATGTACTAGGTGCATAAAATTTCAGTACATCGGTGGCATAAATTATTTGAATTAATATTTTTAAGAAGTCTAGTCAGATCTGTGGATCCTTCCGTTAAAGATTACGTTTGCTGGTCAGCTTCATCGCTCTGAAATAAAATGACAGCTTTCATAAAACTGCCAACAACAGAAAACCCAAGAGATGGGCTTTACATTATGTCTGTTCCACAGCTGTAGTCAGCCACAAAGGGTTTTGCAGGAAACTTATTAAAAATGTTAGCCTTCATTAAGGTATTAGGCACTAATCTAGCATGCTAAATTAAACCCCAAATATTCCCATGGACACTAATGCAACTGCTCTAAGAGTTTGGTAGGCACTTCCCACAATAGGAGAGCTTTTATAGGCCTTCACATTGCAACTGAACCCTTATTTCCACTCTGTACCTCTGCTTCATTGCATATCAAAAATAGACCCAACTTATAGAAATGCTCATACGTGGGCACAGAACCATTCCTCTCCACCCCCACACAGATTTGTAAGAAGCCCTCACACCACCAATGGCACGACATAAACAAAGCATTCAGTGATGCACAGATGCTCGAGGAATTTTTTTAATGTATTGACTTTTAGCATAAACACACTGCATATTAAAACTCACGAGGAATTGTCAGAATAAAGTATACTGATCTAATGTTTCCTTCTCTGCTACAACATCTTCTGATTTAATAGATGCTGAAGCCTGTTTTAATCCTTCTAAAGATATTCTAACCACCAACTTATTGAAACAATTAAAACCATACAATATTGTTATACAAGTGAAATGGATAATAGCAAAAGAGAAACAAATTTCAGAGAACATTTCCCCCTCCACATCAAAGGTTTTTCAGAATGAAAATATTCTTAGAAGTTCCAGATTAAAGCCTGACATGTAAAGCAAATTTGGCAAAATTACCAGTGGTTATTTGGTAAGATTCAACCCTCAAAGCTGTATCTGCCTAAACCATTAAGCTCTTCTTTTTAGAGAACACCAGTCCTCATATTTTGTGTTTCTTCCCTTTTCCCACAAAATCAATTCCTTACTATATGTACCTCATCTAGTCCTTGAATGTCTTATCCCCTTAGTTGACACATTTCCACACACTCCAGTTTTGTTGACACAACGATTTTTTGAAGCACTGCACAGTGAATGTTTGTCTGCCAGGGATCCCAAAGAATCTTAGGAAATCCTCTGCATCTCAGGCCACAGGCACAATCCATGTTATCTCTGCTTTCATAAAAGAGGTTATTTGAGTCTGATGGTCTGGTTAGCTTTTCTGTTCACCATGAAAACAAAATAAAACCACCGCAACTCAAAACCAAGGCCAAGCAGCACACTTGAAATCAAATGGAAATCAGAGAAGGGGGAGAGTTTGTACAAATAATTCACTCTAAGGTCACTAGGCAAATACTTTGCATGCATGTGGATATGCACAAACTTCAAGCTAAATAAATAAAATTATTTCCTGTGTGGAAGATGGGAATGTACAGCCCCTCCATAGTTGTGGATGAAAAAATATGCTAGTAATTAACTATCAGCAAATAACACAGAGAACTAGTGTACTGAATTTAGGTAATGCCAACTATTTTTCTCTTATGCATGTTAAAACACGCAACCTTATTCAAATCTTGCTATTTTTGGAAAACACTGAAGAGGAATTTCTGGTCTTTCCTCTTGCAGCCTCCACAAAATATTTTTCTGCTTAGAGAGACTTTCTCCCTTGGACCCAAAGGAAAGTAAGATTTCACTAATGTTTGTCAGATGTCAGCTTCAAACTAATGCCACACAGTCCCACAAGTGTCTCTATTACAGTTATGCAATCTCAAAGCACTGGAGTCCAAATAAAGTTGCCATTCTCCTAAAATTTCATAAACACTTCAACACAATTGGACCATAATTACATACTACAAAATTATATTACATGCCCCACTATCAGTAAGGTAAAAGAATAAATATTATTAATTAACAGTCTAATATAGCATATTAGTATTCCCTCCGCAGGTCACAGAAGCCAGAGTGGCAATTAACATAATGCACCATTTTTTAAATTACAAACTTATCTATGCTACACTGGTTTCAACATTAGCCCTGGAAGGAGTGAAGTAGATTACCTATAAGACATCAAGTTTTTCCAAATAGTAGTGTCTAAGTTGCTAGTTACTGAACACCTGCTTTTTTTCAGAGAGAAGAAAAGATTCTTTTAGGTTGGCACCAGGAATTTTTCTTGTTGGAGAGGAGGAGAAAGGGATCTTGCCTAAAGCTCTCTTGTTTAATATTTTCTGTAGAGTCTCCTTCCAGCCCTATTGAGAAGTTTTCTGCAATGTCAATTTGTTTCAGATAATCCAATGAGTGAAATCAGTTATTGCAATCAGGTTACATTTCCACAGCATGTAAAACTGCTTTTCCTAAGTTCCCAAATTCCCTAGATGCTCCAAGACTTCCAGGCAGTGAGATTATATAAACAAAATTTAATCACTAAAAAATAAACTAACATGACACAGACTATTATAGGAAATCTCAGGAGAACAAAGTTGTCCTGGATCTCCCTATCCCCCTAAGGAGACCATTGTTTCTCCATGGAAGTGGCACTTTTACTTCCAAAGGGAGAGAATCAAGGAACCAAACAAAATTTTAGCTACGGATCTTTAGCAAAACCTCATTTTCAGAAACAAAGGCTAAAACTGAACAGTTAATCTCCCCCAGCTGCTTAGGTTCTCCCCCAAAATTTGACTTAATTAGCATAAAACCCCACACGAGGAACACCCTCTCTTCCTGGCTAACACACACGCCAGGCCCCTTCAGCACAGTGACCTACTGTGGATTTGCATACTAAGCAGCCTCATGGTTTACCTGAGGTAATCCTCTCAGTCTGAGGCATATCAAACATCACCTCACATTTAAAATAAAGTTTAAAAACCCCTAAAGTTAAAATAATAGTAAAAAAAAATTACCTGCTAGAGCACTCACCGAATCTATCACTGTTAGGCTGGGCAAAATGGAGTCGCTTTTCCTCTCCTCCGTCGAATCTCTGGCATTCTGCAGAAAGGAGGGTGGAAATGATGGAATTAGAGAAAGGACAAAAGGGAGCTCAGCTGCACAGCTCAGCAGGGGTCCAGGCACACCTCGGTTTTTTATTCCCCCTAAGTCACGCTCGTAGGTACACCTCCTGTTCTGTCCTAAAGAGCACCTGAATAAAACATAGCACGGGCTGAATCCGGTTCAGGCAAGCTAAGGAGTCAGATGTCGAATAGGAATTAGACACTAATGTGATTCTGAAAATCCCATTAAGAGCCTTTACCACCTCTGCCTACCTACATATCTTTAAAAATCTAGATCAGACAGCTTCCCTATGGTTGTGCTGTATGCTTGTGCTGCAGCAAGGAAGAACTGCTGGGTTCCCAAGCTCTAAACCCCAAGGGCTTCCATTCAGGCCACACTCCTGCAAATTGTTAGAGCTGATTTTCAACTTAATTATCTGTAATGCCTGGAAACCTCTATCCAAATGAGCCCTCACTTCCCTGGTAAGCAACATGAGTGGCCTACAAAGTACATCAGAGACGTGGGTTACTGTCATCTGCCAGGCACCTCCATCAAATCTAGGTATTTCCATAAGGTCAACAAAGCATGATAAATACCCAAACAAAAATAATGTTTCTCCTACCACTTCTTCACAGCCAGAATTGCGGTGCAGCTTTTTCTTGCAAAATTTATTAGCCTGTCTTGAAGCCTAAAAATGGAGGATTTTTTGGTTTAACAAGGGAAAGAACTCATTCCCTCTGCTAAACTTGTAACCTCTCCCAGCCTCTGCAGAATATCAACTGGAACTGAACAAGGATACCTTTTTTATTATTTTCATTTCTCTAAGACATCGCTTTACGTTTCCCTTTTGTAGAGTATCCAACATTAATCCACCTCTCCTTCTGTGCTATTTCTGTGCCAAGGACTGAGCCAAAGGTGACACTGAAGAATTCACAGAAATTGAACATCAAATGTTCCTGTTCTGAACTTTCAAGAAACTATTTAATATCTTTCTTCTTTTTTTATATCATCATAAGGCCTGTTTATACACTTGAAGTGGAAACAGTGCACAGTCAGCTGCAATTGATTTCCTGTATGGCAAAATACCTCAGGCATTCGGCTGGCTGGGAACACTACGGAGGCCTCTCACCATCACCAGTTTTTTGAGACCAGGAAGCTCTGCCCAACCCTTGTTCTTATGCCAGAATAAATGAGAGTCCCTGCTAGATGTCCAAGTTAATTTGGTCTAGGTGAACCAAATCATAAACGGGCAAAATTTTATATTTCAAAAACCCATTTAAAAAATACTGGTCTGCTTTCAACACCAACTGTAATGCCATCAATTCAGTGTTGGTAATGGGGCACAATGTTCATCTACAGATATTTTTTAAATACAAAAAGCTACTCCATCTGAAATTTTCTTTTAATAGAATACCAATATATTTGCCTTCTCCATGCTACCTTTACAGCAATAAATTAACACTACAGGCAATTTCACAGATTAAAAGTGCATATTTTTTTCTATTGGCATCACTGAGTGACAACTACAGCAACAATTTTAATTACTTCACCTAGTTTTCCCTTTTAATAACTGAAAACACAGAGTAGTCTCCACTAACATTTCTAGGAATCTGAAGAAGGAAATACATGAGTAGTGTCACCAAGTTCCTGTGATCAGACTGTAGCAGCTGTAACATTCAAATGCTCAACCACCTGACTGTACTTCAGACTGTAAATTAAGCAAAACAGAAATGCAAAGTGACCTATAATTACCATCCTACTTTCCACTTATCATGGAAGTTTCCCTAGCCTTGAATCCTCCAGAGTCAAAGGACTCAATTTCAACTGCTTGAGAACCCAATTTCTTTAAGAACTCTAGGAAAAAACCAGACTGGCAATGCAATCACAACCATTTAAATATAGACACATTTGTGTGTGTGTGTGTGTATATATACATAAAATATACATTATATATAAATAAATGAAAATCAGGAACCTAGATAACCCTGAAGTAGCCTCAGCTTTTTGCTGGGGTTCTCTTGTTTGACAAGAGTAGTCTCATCAATAACAGTTTCTTAGTTCTAGGGTAAAATTATGTGCCAAACGCTGATATATTCTCTAACCCACAGCAGATAAAATGGCTTTTCAAAACCTTCCAACTTCTGATCTGAGACAGGGTCTTACAGTCACATCCAAATTTAGTAAAGTAAAAGCTCTTGTATGCTACAGAATGTTCCATCAACCTTCTTTAACTTTTCCAAGAAGGTTTTCTACAGATTTTAATATCCTCATACTATAAAACAGGAAAATCTGTAAGGAAAATGAATTTTTCATCCTGTGAATTTTTCTTTATTAATTCAGTGGTTTATTTCTCAACCATCGGTGTAAGAAAACTGAACACTTTTATACCAGAAAAACTATAATGAAGAAAAGATGTTGCATGTTTCTTTCAAGAAAGTGATTACCTGTCATCTGGCCTTTAATTTCTCTTTCATCTTTAAAAGTTTGCATGATTTAAAATAGTCTATATATATATCACAGTTATTAACAAAAAGCTTTACTTCTTAATCACTCTTAGAAAATATATAGGGTTAAAGCATCAAGCAAGTAGCAGCTTAAGAAGCAAAAGCACCAAAGAAACCAGCATTCAGATATTTAAATTGACTTGAACCATAATGTCTGGCTGCCCTTTGAAAAACACTTTGGAACTTGGAGCTCACATTATAACGCTAAATTAAAAGCCCTTCAAAACTATCTTTCAAAATGCAGTAAAATTAAGGTGCTCCTTTCAGGTGCACATGGGAGGCAACCAAAATAATTTTCAGTAAGAGGACGGTGTTTACTTTATTCCTTAGGAGTCATTGAGATTATCTTCAACTCAGCTTCCCTAAAAAGTGTAAATGACACATAACCCTAGTGTTCTGCACACTCTCCCAGTGTGGTGAAAGCTAACATTATCGCTTTGTCCAGTTAATGGCTTCCTTCAAATCATGGGGTCTGAGCTTTGAAATCTCTGCTTTTAAAGAATTTCCTTATCCTGTTTCAGCTAGGCTAAAAGACCACAGTAAGCCAGAGCCACCCAGCTACATGTAATTGTGTTCCACAAACTTACAGGTGGGAATTTGCTTCAATTTCAAGTAGGATATCAAGACATCCATTCCATTCATTGACATTACTTCTCCCACCTAGTCTCCCCAACCACACCTCACATCCACACAACTTCATCCTTACAACTTGGATTATATTATGTATGGGACATAATAAAACGGTGTCAACACATACTGTAACATTTTAAACCAAATACTCTTGCCAAACAATTCCACATACTGACCCTCTAAGAAAAGCTCACAATAAAATTCTTTGTAGATTTTCACATGTGCTAGACAGCAAACCATTGTGCAAGTTTAATCACCAGTGAGGAGGACTAAAGTAAAAATTTATTTGACATGACTTTTACTGAGCTGTGTGCCAGTTCCTAAAGCCCAACTTTTCAGGCTGAGGAATGCAGCTTGCTTTCACAGGAAGGCCACATGCTGTAGCACCTTCTCATTGCACGGCATAACCGATTAACAGACGGAAAATGTGCCACATCCCAAGCAAACGGATTTATTCCACATGCAATCAGCTGAGAGCTTTCCCAGACATATTAAGCTAATTTCATGGACTAAGTTCATGCAGCACTCCTGGAGTTTCTTTCACTCAACCCATTCACAACAGTGAATGAGTTGCAACGGTGAGTTGCACGACAGGGTCAACAGCTGAGTGAGTCTTTGCCAGAACTCCTCCAGACCATCCCTGGTGATCTCAAATTGTCCCCAGGAAGAAGTCAGCATTGGGCAAGTACGGGCATAGACAAGTAACTGTGATCTAGATACCAGAACTAATCACCCCCGATATGACTCAATATTTATAATTAACAAATAAAAGGAACCAACCCAGTACATTTTCCTGAAATCATTAGAAGATAGGCATCACTGCTCCTCTATTAAATATTGAAAGAACTCTTTGTGCAACACTGACGTTGATTTAAAGAGCAAAAGGGAAAAAACCCATAACATTTAGTGGGCAGACTCCTCATCACTACAAGACAGCAGCAATGAAGAAGCCTCCAAACGGCCCCAGCATCCAGACCCCTGCGGAAGCTCCAATGGAAGAGACTCAGTGAAACAGATCTTCAGTGACAAAGGCTGAAGACAGCAAATGAAATCATTGTGGTTTTGTTTTTTTCAGAATTCTTCCTTGAAAAGCAGACACAGCTCCTGTCCTATCCAAACAGCATGAAGTAGTGTCTGGGAGAAAATCTTTCTACTCCATGTGTCTTTCCCACCTGCGCATATCACAGGTCCCAATCACATCAATGCTTCACCAAAACAGGGCAGAAAAAAATAAATTCATCTATTCTCCTTGCTTTGACCTTGTGGGAGTCTGAGTCAGCACCTATTCTGTGCTTTGGATGAACAAACTGCTTTGAAGGGGCCTGAGGAGTGCAAGAGCCAAATCTGTGTTTGAGAACAGAGGTTGTTTATCAGCAAGACTCTCTGCTGCAGGGTTTTAGAAAGAACCTCTTCAATGAAGTTCTTTTTGGATCTGTGGTGTGCATGGCAGCAGCAGGACAGCCTAGCCCTAAGATGAAGAACACAAGGGACACTGTCAGCACGCACAGCCATGAGTGAGGATGCACACCTGTGCTTGGCCACACTGCCAAGGAGAGCACTGCTGCAGCTGAAGTGGCAAAGTACAAACTGCAGTAACTGAGATCACCAGGATGAGTCAGCATGCAGGCGATCTGCTCTAAAAATCTGCCCAAAACAGCCTGTGCCTCAGCAAACCACTCTGTCCTTCACACCAAGAGAAAAGTGGGGTTTTCTTAATGTTCTGGTCCGCATTTCCCTGCTGGCAGGCTCTAAGAAAATGGAAATCAATTCTTGAAGGGAAGGTCTGCAGAAAACCTGCCCTTTCCCCCTGAAAAATTTACCTAGCACTGACTCTCCTAGCCCAGTTATCTCCAATACCATGTCAGGAACCATGTCATTTAAAGGAATGGAGGAACAGAAGCAGGCCAAGATACTGCCCTATGTACCAGAAAGCAACCTTGGAGATTAAATGGTCATTAATGCCCTCAGAAATTACTTACTTACGTAGCAACAGATCACAGTATTCTACAGTCACTTACCAAAACATCTACACTGTGCCTGATGCTTGGTACTGTAGGTAGAGTTTAGGAAAGTAAGTCAGCAGCTTTGCCCCAAAAATCTGGGAAAAGCTCAGAAGATTAAACGAGTTCAAGCTCAGGAGGAGATGCTGGAGGCAATCTCCTCATATCATAAGGCAGGAGAGCCTTCACAGTACAACCAACCTGTATAAGGCAAAGATTCTCGGAGGCTCTGTCCAGTGAGGAATGGGCTAAGTGGTCCTGTCCACCAGCAGGACATGGACAGCAATCTCTTCAAGGCAGGAGGACCACAGAACGACCAAGATAAAGCGAATTAGAGATTTATGACTTCAGATTCATGAAGAGAACATGATAGAGACTGACAATTACCAGAAAAGACTGACAGAAAGATGTTACAAACCATATGCTGGTAGAGTATGAGGGAAGGCAAACTATCTCTCCAAATTCAATAATGGTTTATTGTTAAATACATCTTTGTCTACCATTCAAATAGGCTAAGACTCCTGATTCTTCAGAGAAATCAATGTTTCTACAAGCAACTGTGATGACATCACTCAGACACTAAGGCGTAACAGCCCTCTGAGCAACCTCACGAGGCACATTATCAGGGTAGTGAGAAGGAACCTGAAAGTAAACACTGAGAAACCTTCATAAGAACCTGAGTATGAAGCATGCTCATCTTGGCAGCACCAATACTGCTTGTAAGCCAAACAAATAGGTTTCTGCCATTAACTTGGTTTCAGTTTAAAACAATAAGTGGAAAGCTCTGTGCATACTGAAGTGATAAAGATTACTGACGTGCAAGTAGCTAGCTCTTCATCTCACCTATTTTCAAAATTATTTACAAAGAAGGAACTATCATTTTCCCCCCATATCAGACATCAAGGACACAAAGCACTATGTTACTTTATACTGAAGCACCACAGATCAGTGGAGGCAGCAGGAAGCAGGTTGTTCTGCTGCTGCCTTTCTGAAATGTGTTGGGACCTCAGCTATGGATCTGACTCACTGGGGTAGGCAATGCAAATACAGAAAAAGAAACACAAAGAAACCCCCCAAACAGGACATTGATTCTGGTATGCAGAGATCACAATGACGCTACAGCAGACAGTGTATCTAATCTTTGGGAACGTACATGAGGACAAACATTGGTAAATACTTCAACAAGCCAGAGTTTACAGGGGGTTAAGGAGGAAAACTTGCCTATGTTTACAGATAACTTTGCATAACGCAAGGGGAACCATGGGAGAAAGTACTATGAGTACTAGGAGCCTATGCACTAAATCTAGGAGCTAGAGACTCATTATGTGGGCTAATTAGAAGGCAGAAGCCGACCTTGAAGCCCACACCCAGATGACTATGCAGGAAGATGTCAGCCATGACCATGAAAAGAAACTGGCTGTTACTCTGTCCCCAACACTGCTTCTAGTAACAACTCAAACAGCCATCTCCTTCACATGCTGGGTACCAAGGTTTTATCTACAATGGCTGTGAGCAAGCAAATGAGCAGGTGATTCAATCACTGTACCCATGACACACTTTTTATGTCTGTTCTGTACTTCCAGTGAAAGGAAGCACACACCTTATCAGCAGAAAGCAGTAGCTGAATGATACTAATGCTTCCAGCTTGATCCTGAAACAGCTGGATGGATACGAAGGTTCAAATATTTAAGTGTTAACATTCATTAAGTTAGGTTTTAAAGCATCTGGGCAGGGCTCACATGCAAGTTTCTACAGAATGTATGCTCACAGGAAGAGGCTTGGCACCACTTGCAGTCTGAAACTCAGAGCAGGCAAGCAAGACTTATAGGATTCAAAGTTAATTAGCACTGCTTCAGTCAAAAGTTTACATGGTAAAACTGCTGTCAGCCCAATTTATACTTGTTCACTACACTTATAAAAAACTAAACCTTCACTAGCATAATCATCACAGTCCTGCAGAACATTAGGAAGCAGGACTAGTGGAGCTCATGCTGAGGGAGGAAGGAAGGAAGGAAGGAAAGAGTAAAGTCAAATGCATGAAGTCACTCCATCAGACAAATTTTCAAACTGTCACCTTGCTTAGTATTTTCACAGCAATGCACTGCATTGTGATTAGTGAAAACACAGATAGTGACCCCTCCCACATGCAGGTACTTCAGAAGGCACCCCAGTCAACAGATGACAGTCAGTTTAAGAGTTTGTAACATGGCTTAGACAACTGCTTCTTTCAAGCCTTCTTGATAAGTATAAGTAGTTTTTCCCCTCTACTTCCTTCCCCAGTCCTCCCTGACTAGGCCCCTTTCTTTTCTGGTCAAGTTCATGGTTAAACCTATTTCAGGCCAAGTTCATATAAACTGAACTTTTGGTGAATCAGGCTAGACTAACCTAACCTATTTGATACAACAACCATAACTTGAAAAACAAAACAAAACAAAACAAAACAAAACAAAACAAAAAAAAAAAAAAAAAACAAAAAAAAAAACCCAAAAAACCAACCAACCAACGAACCAACCAACCAACCAACAAAGTTGAAATGTTTAAAGTGATTTGGGAAACTTTAAACACTAAGAGGTAGTTTGTCATACACTTTTTTTTTTTTTTTAAATTAATGAATAACAACGGGCTATACTGATATTTTAGTTATTATTCAATCTGTTCATATTCATCTGTTGTATTCTTAGCCGTGTATATAAAAGACTCCTGTACTTACAATTGTAACTGTTGCCACTGCACTAAGATTGACTTTACACTTCATTCCCTTTACTCCTGTTCCCAGGCCAGTTTTGTGGTTCCACCACTCACTGTGGTGTGTGAGGCTTTTCTAAAGCAGAGGGGAAATTTAGGCTCCACATCCTTTGCATTCTAAGTTTACAAGAATAACACTTTCTTCCACTTTTTTTCCTCATTGACAGTCCTACTAGCTAAAACTTTTTATGTGCAGTGACAGTAATGCAGGTTCTCAGAATTAACCATTCAGCAACAGTTCTGCAAGCCTTTCTGTCACTCCAGACTTTGCTGAGGGCTGCAAAAATTCTTTTCCCCCACCTCCCCCTCTTAACTCTACAAAAGTAGAATGTCATTTAGAGTAAGTAGTGGTAAGACGTCCTCATTGTCCCCATCAGAAAAAATTCCAGCTTATTATAAGAGGATCACCATCTGTCCAAATGTCTTCAGTAGACATTATTAGCTTGCATTTTTTTCATATTTTGTTATTCTATTTTCTATTGTATATTCTAGCTAAATATCTGTGCACTATATATGGCTATTAAGAAATTTATGGCTAAGTAATTTAAAGCCATAACAATTTAGCATGTCAATAAAACATATTTCTTTAACACAGGAACCCTCCTTCTCAACACAACTGAATGCAAAAGGGAATGCACATCAGATTAATTCCTTTGTTCTAATTTTTAACTGCCACAGCTTTATACATGTCTAATGTGAGAAACAGCTTCAAATGGAGCCTGCAAATGGCTTCCTTCATCAGCTTGGATGTTCTCATTATTTCCTGATCCAGCACATCCGACTCTATGGAGTTGGGGTGCATGACAGGGCCATGCTGCCATTTAGAAATGTGGTCTCTCTTTTTCATAACCCCACACTCCCAAGACCAAGAGCTTCAACTCTGGCTTGCCCAGTAGAAACTTAGTGGTGCCCAGGAATTGCAGGAATGGCAACCAAGCATGAAGAAAATGAATGAATAAATAAAAATCAACAGTTGAATGAGTCTTTGGCATACCTTAACAACTGTGCTAAGTATCTGCTAAAATACTGTTATTTTAAACAATACTTAAAATCAAAATTAAGAGATAAAATAAAATTATAAAAAAGCTTCATCTCCTTCCCTAAGAATTGCTTTGGTTGGTCTTTTTTAGTGACAATTTTAGAGATGACACCTCTGTATAGAAAATTTTTTTTCAATAGCAGTGTCTTAGACAAATCTGTGGATCTGCTCTTCAAAATTACTAATAGCAGACTTTGTAACTGTGTTCTTGATTTCTCCATTTTTGTGTTGATCTCAAAAGTACTCACCACAGCCTAAAGGTTGGGTGTATGGGTGATGCTACCACAAAGCAAGATAAAATGCCAGAAGCCAATGTCAAGTTACAGTTCTCTTAGGGTTCTCTGGTTATAGAAACAGACCAGCTTTGCACTGCTGAGTTTGCATTCAAAGCCAATAAAGCACCACTTCAAGTAAATGCCTTCGTCAGTTGCTATAGCCCCATGTGTAGCAGGGTTACCAGGGCTTTAAAAAGCCCTTCCTGAACGAAAGCCAAGAAATCACAAGCATATGAAAGGCAGAGGACAACAGGTATACAACAACCCAATCCAAATAAATGCACACAAGGAGGCTTTCAAACATGCATACTGCTCCAAATGACTTCACAAAAATACTATCACTGTGCCACATGAAAGACTCTGCCAGTGAAAGGTTCAAACACACCAACCTACACAAACAGCAGTAGCAAAAAGCACACAAACTCGCTACTTGCCACTTACAGTAAGCAGATATTTTCACTTTCCTTTTAGCTTTAACTTTCTAGGTCACAACAAAGGTTTAAAATAAAATAACAGAACTACAAAGAAACCCAAAATACAACACCATAAAAAACCTACCTAGACAAAAACAGCTCACTTCCACACAGGCAGGTACCAAGTGCTCAGTTAGTTAGCTCCAAACTCTTTCTACCTTTTTCCACGGCCTCACAATCAAACACTTTCATCTCAAAGGATGCCTCTAGACAGTTAATTTGTAGTCTCACATCCTGCCCAAGGAAGAAGAACGCATTAGCAGATCACCTGAAAGGATGAGAGCTGCCAACAAACTAGGTTCACTACTTGAAGATTTCCACTTAAAAATCAAGCGAATGCTGTCTTTGCAAGATGTTATTTAGTAAAACCATAAATTACAAACTGATTTGGCTACACACCTATTTTTTTTTTCCTTTCTCTTTTTTTTTGGAAAATCAAAAGTAAAACAACAAGAAAAATGACACCTTAACACCCAGTGTTAGAATCACAGCATGACTTTGCAGAGGTGCACTCAGTTGTGTGGCCACAGGTAGACGTTGTTTGCTTAGGGATCTCTAGGTCTGAGAGAAACAGACAGCATTCCCATAAATGAACACATTTAAAACTGAACCTTTTATCAGAGTGCTTTGCACCATTTCTAGTTTGCCAACTGAGAACACAGAGCAGAAGCAGAGTCCAAGTTTAATGGCTAAGCATCTGCATGGACCCGAGAACAATACCAATATTCATTAAGAGGCCAATCTCAAACTGCCTTCTCATATTTTCAAGACAAGCACTCTATTAATACATTTCCCAACCTTAGCATAACTCTTATGTTTTCATCCCGAAGCACCCACACACACATTGGTGAAGAGATCACAAAATTATGACATCTACGTGCCCCACACACACCAGGGGAAAAAAAGCCCTAAAAATAAATCTCAAGGAAGCTATATATTGTGCTTTGCCAACCACTGTGAATTGTACAGCCAGGAGTTGCTACAGCCAGATTTAGCTTCACACAAGCTAACAGAATTCCTTTATAAATTTAGCTAAAGGCACGGGCAACAAACGCTTGTGGAAATTTGAACCGCAACTCTCCAGCAGCAAAGACTGCTCCCTCCAAGAATGAAACAGTAGCAAAAGATGACTATTAGTAGGCTCTTATTACACAGCTTTCAAAACACCTAAAAGTCATCAGGTTCTCTAGGCAGAGTTATTAAACTGCTGAAGTACCAGCAAACACTAAAAGAAAAAAGCGAGGCCACAGCTCTTTCTGTGTCTGCCAATTAATACTCAAAGGAAGAAAAAAAGCCAACTAAGAAAGACCGTATTGGAAACCAGCTGAATGTTCGTCTGTTTCAAGTCCTTTCCTTCAAACTTGGAGCAGTGTGGCTTGTGAAGAAAGAAGGAAACGAGTGCCTCAGGTTTGTCAGTGCTAACTTAAGGATGAGGTCTGAAGGGCAAGAGCGACTGGGACACACGACCCGCAAAGCAGGGAAAAGACGAGTGCAGGATATGGGGACATGCATCCAGGGAATGCATTCTTATAGGAATAGGGCAGCTCTGCCCCACCGCCTCTCCACAGAATCAAAGCTCCTGCTACTTAACAATAGATCAATCATATTTTCAAACCTCTAGGCCATACCTATCACAATCCTATTAACTTTAAAACATTAACCCCCCCCCCAGAGAATCGGTTTGGGAGTTTGCTAAAGCATCCCCACAAAACCTGAGGCCCTACGGAATTTGATGGTATTTTAGGAGAAGCACCTCCTCCCTGGCCGAAGAAACTCTTAGAAACCCCCATGCTGGGGCTGAGGCGGTGCAGCTCGGCCAGGCTCCCCCGGGCTCCTGCGGAGCACAAAGCGCTGCGGCGGCCGCGCTGGGAGCCGGCTGCACGGAGCCTGCGGCGGGCAGCGCACAAAGGCTGCGCTCACCGACCGACAGCCCGCTCCCCTGCGGAGCCCCCGCCGCGCCTCCGGGGGCTGCGGCACACCGGGACACCGGGCACCTCCCCGCCCGCCCCGCACCGAGCCCAGCCGGTCCGGGAGCCGCCGCCCCCTCCCCGGCGCGCCGCACCGAACAAAGCCCCCGGCAGCGCTCACCGGCAGCCTCTCGCCGTCTTCTGCCCTCGCCCACCGCTCCTCCTCCCGCTGGAAATCCAGGCGCAGCGGAGCGAGCTGGAGTGCGGGAGGTTACCCCGCTCCGCAGCCCATTCAGCGGCGCCGGCCCGGTGTCCCCCTAGCAGCGCCCGTGGCCGCGCCCCGGCTCACTCCGAGCGCTCCAGCTCCGGGCAGCGGCTTAATCTCCAAACTTCCTCCTCCTCCCGGCCGGGCAGAGGAGTCTGCGAAACTCCCCTCCTCCATGCAGCTCCCGCAGCCCAGCCGCTGCCTCAGCCCCTCCCCGGGGAGGCCTGGCCGGGCTCTGGGCTGGTGCTTGCTCTGCTCTCCTTCCCCGCCCTCCTCCGCCGCCCCCAGCCCCCGAGGCAGGGAAAGAGGGGAAGAGAGATTAACCACTCGGATTTGTCTCTGGAACGGAGCCAAAGAGAGCAGTCGGATTACAGCCCCGGGAAGAAGGGAGGAGAAGGGAATGGGGGATAAAAAAAAAAGAAAGAAAGGGAAAAAAAATCCGCTACTGTTCTCACGCAGGGAAAAGCGCTGGGTTGTCCTGCCCTCCCCCGTGTGTCAGGTCACAGCCTCTCTGCACGGCTGCCAGCTCCATCCCCGCCTCCCCGAGCTGCCCACCGGCTGCTCTCCGCCACCACAGGTCTGGAATTCAGTTCACAGGTCTGAGAGAGCTTCTGTAAATGAGTTGCCAAATTGCCAAAATGCGAAGGGGGCAAGTCCACCACGAAATAGAGACCCGTAAAAAGCAAATTCCAAGAGGTTGTAGATAGAGATTACACCTGCCTCGTGGCAGGCTGCTGGGTCATCTTCTTTGGAAAGGTGAGTTCAAAGTTACACAACATTTAAAAAGAATAAATTAAAAAGACACACAAACAAAAGAGAAGAAATGGCTTAAATAAAGCCTGAATTCTTCATACATGTCCAGTGCTCGTTACTACTCTGAGCCCTAACAAAATCTTTGGTTTCCTGTAAAACCTCATTCCATATTTCACATTTAGTAAAGCTGTATGGCTTTTGTTCTATAACAGTTTCTCCCTCTACTCATGCTAATATACAGCATGTGGAATGCAAGGAAAATTGGGAGGTTAGAACAGGTCATACTTTTCAGATGTCAAAACAAGTAATTACAGCAGTAATTCAGAAAAGCAGGAAGTTTCGGTGTTTGCCCTCATCTTACCTGTTCTCGCTGAAATCCTAAAAAACAAACCAAAAATCCCCCCAAAAACTACCAAAACACCTTGCTCTGAGTTTGTTTCTCTGTCATTGATTCACAAGCTCAGAGCTCTTTCCCAACATGCACATTGAATATACTTCAGACCAGTGCTGGATTTTAAAAGATTACTAGGTTTATGAATTCATTTTGGCCACAAAAAAAAAAAAAAAAAAAAAAAAAAAAAAAAAAAAAAGAAAAAAAAGGTTGTGTTCAATAAGTAGGACTATATTAGCTTTTCAAGAAAAAAAAAAAAAAAACCAAATATTTTACTGACAGCTGTTCTTTCACATGACATTTATTGACATTGCAGAATTACAGCATAGGTATCATAGCATCACAGAATATTCTGAGTTGGAAGAGACTCAAAAGGATCATCAAGTCCAAGTCCCGGTCCTGCAGAGCACAACCCCAGGAATCCCACCCTGTGTCTGCGAGTGATGTCCAAGTGCTCCTTGAACTCAGGGAGTCAGGCTGGTGCTGTAACCACTTCTCTAGGGAGTCTCTTCCAGTGCCCAGCCACCCTCTGGGTGAAGAACCTTACCATCAAGGATCAATCTCACGCCACTCCTATTTCCTTGTGAGCCATCACTGTTCTATCAGGCAGGAAAGGCATATCACAGAAGGCTGGACTCCACAGGTAATACCCTGGAATGGTATTCTACAAAGTTGCTTGACAGCAGGGCAAGTGGAAAAAGGGCAATTTCAGATGAGATATAGTAGCTCGACTAAAATCAGCCCACTGATTGTGATCTCCTGCACTACACAGCCACTCCATATCTGAATTCAACATCCAGCTGAGCACACATCCTTGCCTCAGCATACTACACTCTGGCCTTGTGCTGGGAACAAAAAGTTAGCCTTCATTTCAAGTCCAAAAAAAAAAGGCAGCAAAATTCTCTGATGAAACTACTAGGAGAGAAGCATTTGTAACTCTTTCCCATTTGGAGAATCAGGGAATGTTTTCCTTTTGTGAACAGATCTTTGAAAGATGGTAATAAAACAAACTACTACTTGATGCATTTAACTAGGTCCAAATTAAATCAAAATGAAAATGCACACACGTCCCCAAATGGGAATACAGCAAAACCCCCAAACCACAGACTATTCCAAGTTCCTTTAAGAAACTGTACAGTCTCTGCAAATATGTTTTAAAGGCCTTACATGATCTGTTCCATATGGAGTTTGTTTTTCCTCAGTGCTGTGACTAACAGGAAAAATCTTCAAGAGAAGTCTCTTCCTCTCTCTTCATCCTTCTACCTCCATTTCCCCAAAGGACTGATCATGAGTCTGTCTGGTTTCTGTTTGCTTGTGCTAAAAATAACATTACAGTAGACTGACAAAATACCCTGAGTTTTAAGGCGACGGACTGATAACGTAGGATCATTGTTGCAGAAAGAATGAGGGAGGTTTAAAGGTCAACCTTTACAACACTGTAATATAAAATAGTGTGTCTGAGAACCACCCATTTTTGGAGGAATTAGATACATGGACAAATTGTGGGAACTTCTGTCTTTGAAGGTAATTCACCTGACTATTGGTAAAAGGGTACAAGTGACAAAGAAGCTGCAGGCAGATGAACCTTTCTCCTGGGTTTTCCTGTGCACCAGAAGGTCAGTGGCACAGCGGGGAGCATCAGTTGTTGCCAGTCACCCTCAGCAGCACTCCTGTGTACAGGCGAAAAGTAAGCCTTTGTTCCCCCCAGCTCCACCTTTTTTGGCACACATCTTTTTCTACTCACTCTCACAGCTTCTCTCATACTCTCACACCACACGATCCCTGCCTTCCCCCTTACGTAAGGTGGGATCCAGCTCCACCTACCAACTCTTCACTTCTACCCCCTCCTGCTGCCCTGGCAGTCAGAAACTTGCACCACTAATGAGTTGGTGTCTTTCACAATGCTGGTCACGACTTCCTTTCGTGTACTACTTGAAAGCGATTTGCTTACTATGTTGGGCATCTATACCCTAACATCATTTTCCTTCTAGGAGGTCTGTTTATGTCAACTGCAAGTTTGTACATATACATGTGTTCTCAGCCATCATAACACTTCTTTACATCACCAGCTCTGAACTGCACCAGTCATTGTGTTAATGTTTTCCTCGTTCTGGCTGTGACTCAGCAAAACTGTAACCAACGCCTTTAAATGTACAGAAATCACTGTCACTTGAGTTTTGCTAACTGATGATGAATTCCAGCATTCACTTGAGGAGAAGCACAAGTTTATCTGTTCTGAGTTAGAATCTGGAGGGAAAAAAGCCTGTTCCTACAATAACAGAAAACTGCTACTTGTAAAGACACTCCATACACACACACTTAAAAGACAAAGACACACCCCAGAATTGATTGTTTGGTGAAGGGGAGGATCTGTAGAAGAAAACTGCAGCATCCATGCCATGCACAAGGGTGTAAAGCAGGGAAAACAGATATAATAATAACCTAGGCACTCCCCAGTCAGTAATAATAATAATAATAATAATAATAATAATAATACAATGTGCTCCTTGCCTTGTGTCCAATTTATTCCACCCACCATACACTCTAATAGGCAGGAACAGGTACACTCATTTACTTTGCAAAGCAATATTATTAAATATAGGGGGTTTTTAGAGTTGTGCTCTTGTTTCATAGAGCACATACTTTCATGTACACTAATGCCAAGGAGTACACAACCATTTCAGTAATTATATGCTCCAGTAAAATCATTAATATCAAATAAAATGCTATCATACCTACTTTATGCCTGTATCCTGTAGGCATTCAATTACCTTCAAGTTGATGAGATACCTGTGTGAAAAAAAAACCTGGAAGCATATTAAAGTCATTATAGCAACAGCTGCTAAAACATTTAATCACAAAGTTCAAAATATCTTACTCCCAATCTTACTGTAAAGTTTAAGTGGAAGTACTTTAAATACAAGATGACTTTGCATGCCTTGGGAAAAAAATAGTGTGCATAAAGAATGGGAGTAAGAGGATGAAGTTTAGTGGTTGCAAGTATGAAAACTGTCAACATAAGAAAAGAACAAAATATTGTACAGAAGGAATTGACTGAACTTAATCTTTCTACAGAGGGGGTTTGACTCCTTTGTCTGGAAATATTCCCATGCAGAAGTAAACATCTTTGAGATGATTTGCTTTTCCAAATAGCAACACTGCTTGGATCTTCCACAAATGCAAGTGTATTTCGTAAAAAAAGGCACAGAGACCGGCTGCAGTTTTCATGAAACAGGCTTCTGCTAAATTCAAAGCTAGTGCAATTATGTTGTCAGCTCAGATCTCAAATTCCTTACAAGTCTTGGGTCTTAAGCACAACCTCCACCATGATGCTTTTTTCATTCTGATAAATAATAGCTGTCTACATTTCCCATCTGTTCTTCTCCAGAAAGTTTTTCTTCTGTATTATTCCTGAATATACTTGCATCTCACCTACAGACTTGCAAAAACCCCATGTTTCAGTCTTACAAGGGCTCATCTTCTTCCCAATTAAATTTTTGTTGGAGTACTTTCAGTTATAAGGCTGGAATTGAGCTGTTAATTTCAAACTTTGGCCTTCAGCCATCTTGCTCTAGAATAAAGTGCCCACTTGTTCCATGCTCCCCCTAATGAAGCCACCAGTTAAGGATGAACCATTGCAACCTCTCCAGGATGGAAGATGCTTACCCCATTTTCTCTAGACAGGAGAGTCAAAAGCTCAAAATAGAGCTGGAGCAGGATCCCCACAACTTCCTCTTCTCAGTTTAGTTGCTTGCACAACAAACAGCCTTACTGGGCACGCAGGAGGTGCTTGTTTCTCAAAATTCCGCTGCCTCTTTTTGGCTTAAATTGATTATTCACAAAAAGAGTAGTATTAAGATGTCACAAGGCAGCCTTCGTCTTGTGTGTTTTATTTAGGGGCTACAAGATCATGCCCTTTAAAAGGGTTTTTTCTTGCTGGATGCTTTGTGGTGAGTCTACACGTACAAAAAAGCAGGAGCAGGATCAAGTCCAAGGTCTTTGGAGGTCTTGCTTTAAGCAGCAACCTGGAGTTACTTTTCAACACTGCTAATACAGGTTGCTCAGATGGCAGATGAGCTCATCTGATTACAGGACTCCAGCTTCAAGGAAACTTCTTCAAACATCTAACCACTGGTTTCTTCTGACTCATCTAGGTTATTAAAAAAAACTTTTAGTACTTATATGAGAATCTTGTGGTTCTCTACTTTCAGCTGTAGCTTTTAAAGCACAATGCTCTGCAATAATTAGACTAATTGTTTTGAACTACCCTCTGAGTAGTAAGTAATAAACATGCCTTTTTTTTTTTAGGCTAAATTCATCCCCCAGCTTGTCCAAGATCACCATCTAGTCCCTGGAGTATTTTTCTCTAACACAGCTGGCCCTGGATTCTTCCTTGCATTTAGTTTGGTTTGCTGCACATCAGAGAGTGAGCCCCCAGAGCAGGCAGTTTGCAAGGGCAGTTCTGTGGGGATGGATCAGAGAGGATCCCAAGGGGCAAACTTCCAAGAAGGTGCTAAGAGTAGCTGTAATCTCCTTTGCTGTATCACTGTCTAATGCAACACACAGTCCAAATCACCTCTCAGATAACTGTTTGGCCACTGTTCAGCCATCCCAATCCTCATCAAAGCTGCATCCTGTGCTGCCCTAAGCTACTACCACAGCAAAAGGTCTTCCTCTCTCTTAGTAAATTTTATGAGTGGCAAAAGCCAACCAGATCATGGGCAGCGGGCATAACTCATCACAACCCTCAAGAAGTTGGAGTAACACTCAAAAACTCACAGTCAGCCACTGCAGACTCGTCAAGGGAAGGTGATATTTCAGATCCTATCAAGACAGAACAAAGACGTAACAAACTCACTGTAGTTTCATTCTGTACCTATCTACATGAGTGCAGACAGGGCAGTGGAAAAGGAAGTCTAATGCTTTATCAGGACTTGTACCAATGAAGGTTGTTAACCTCCAAATGGGAGCCTGCACTGACCTTGGTCAGTGCCTGTCCAGAAGAAGGATGCGAGCCCTAAACTGAAGATCTGACATTGACAAAAAGACAGAGAATCTCTTACATTTTTACAAATCCTGCTACCAATAGTAGGAATAGATGCTTTTGATTTTTTAACGGTTGTATATAGCAGTATATAATTATAAAATACTTTAAACAGAAGCAAGAAACAAGATGGAATCTCAACCTCAGACAAAAAAGATTAAGAGCAGAAGAGATACCTCAGTGAACTAATTAAATAAGGAAGAAAAATAGAAGAAAATTAAAAAGAAAAGTAAAAAACAAAACCCCAAAATCCTAAAGTGTAATGGTCAGAGTTGTTAATTCCTTTTATTTAATGTAGAAGTCTAGTACAAGAGAACAAGCCTGAATTAAAATCAGAAATAATATAATTTAGAAAAGGCAATGTGTTACAGCATTTTGTAAATACTTGTTTATATGACATGACATGGCCTATACTCACTGGTTAGTCTATCTCTGTTCACAAAGCAATTATTTATATAAAAAGTATTAAATTTGAATCTTAATGTAACCAAAACAGTTCTATATTATTCTGAGGCATGACTGAATGTCAATTACCACTGTTTGGAAAAAATTCCACCAGTCAAGCAGTCAATTATTACAGATCCAAGAGTGACCAAATAAAGCCACATCAAAATTGGAGCATTTGGAAATAGCAGATCAGAGAATCCCAGAATTTTCAGAGTGTACAACTTTCACTGAATACTGTTACTCTGCTAACTCAAGATATGACAGATAAAATCACTTTCATAGTAACTTTCTCACAGCCGTTGACAAAGCAACTAATATAAGGAAGAGACAAAAGTCTTTTCTGTTTCCTCAAGCCTTCCACTTCGTGGTACATCTGTCCCAGGACAGTGTCCCACTACATCACTTTGAACAAAAAAGCCAACAAACACTTAAGTCTGTAAACTGCCTGTAAATCTAAGCAGCTGTGTTGTGAGTCATTTCAGGACTGGCTAATAATTGAATAAACAACTGTAATTGTGCTCCATGAAACTCCCATGTTTCCTTTCAGTCTTGGCTTCTCTCATGAAAGCTGTACAAGTTAGGGTGCAACCACAAAAACTCAGTCAACTATGACAATGTTTACCTCATACCTCTAGTCTACCAACCATCATGAAACACATCCTGCTTCTGAGAATATAACAGTAAAAATTTCCATATATTCCAAATCCAGTGATGAGAAACTTTTTTATTGAGCGATATTTTTGAGGACCCCTAGATAAAACTGCCATTCATTACTTATTATTTATACTGCGATAATGCTCACAAAGCCCAGTAACTGAATGCACCGTCTGTAAAAAAGAAGGAAAAGGGCCCTATAAAAACAAATTTGCAATCTTAGTGGTGTTGAGAGTGTTCTGAATCTTTGAGTAAATGTAGTTTAAATTGCAGCTGGAAGAGAGGTCTATTTTTCTAGATCAGTGGTCTTTAACATGAGGTCTACTACTAGGAGACCTGGAAAGATAACTGAGAAAAAAAAGTTTGCTTCAGTAGACTTAGATTCACTTTGCAGGGGTCCACAAATTTGAAACAGATTGAAAATACCAATCTTCCTAAAGATTTGTAAACTATACCACGGAATTGCATTCTTGCTCAAGTATTTGATGGGATCATAACCACACTACTGGCTAAACAAGATAAGCAGGCACTCTGGGAAGTTCACTGAGAGAGACAGTGAAAGGCAGCAATATTCCTGAGCTCCAGATTTTCGTTGCCTTCCAGCCAAGTCTCCCGACTCATCCATGCACACTGAACATTCAGCAGCAGCATCTGGGAGAAAGCTTAGAGAGAAGAGCCTAGGAGCCAGAGGAGCACACTTTAGTTTTGCAAAGTGTTGTAATGAGTAAAAACAAACTCTATGGTCTGTAAAAATCTATAGATTTTACTAGTATATAAAGTAATTCCTATTAAACCTCATGAGGTTTATACAAAAAGTTTGTAATATGAAGATTCCCTGCTGGTGAGCCAATGGCTTCACTGCTGTGACTAATTCAGCCTATGATGGCTTTGCCAAGACTATAAACAAAGTTTCAGGCTGTTTTATTGACAAGGATACTGCTGGAAAAGCTCTGACACCCTCCAGCTGCATATTTCTTTTCACCTACAAGACGCTGCTGTAGCTTGCACAATATCAAGGCATTAAAAAAAGCAAGAAGTGCTTGTGTCCGAAGCCTAAATTTGCTTTGATAGTTAGTAACTATCTGTTTTGCCATTCCAGGAGGAAGGTCCTCACAGTCGTGCTTTCCACAACACAACTATGTCAGTGTTGCACACCACTGCAAAGAGCTTGCTTTAGTAAGAGCCTGTGTTAATAAGGTTAAGAGATATCCTGGTAGGGCAAGAAGTCCAGAAGTTCAGGGTCAATCTGGGGCAAAAATAAAAAATCAAAAAGCTAAAAAATGCTCACAAGCCTGTATATTTGGTTTTAACATGCAGAGTGAAGATCTGTTTTAATCACAACATGTTATTATGGTCAGCAATAGTATAATTCTTTTTCTGAATCTTATGGACTGGTATGACATAAAATTGTTTCACTGGAAAGCAGTATCTATAGATGCAGACACTGTTATTTGCTTTTGTGTATAAAAACAAGAGAGTCACAAAGAATCTTTCTTTGTCTACCAGGCAGCTGATATGCATGGTATACAAAGAAAAACTTTTCTCAGCATATTACCCAGAATAAGGTCCCTTTTGACAGTAGTTAACAAGCAAAGAAACATCTTCATTTAAACCATGTTAGAGGCAGAATATTTTTCTGTTCTACTCTAATCACTTGAACTATGTAAAGTAGTCCTTTTTACTACCTTCTTTCTTTTCATTGAAAAAAGACCCCACACTTTTATGCTTCCTTTCTTTAGGCCCAAGACCAGTGT
>VZSR01003807.1:15697307-15883118 GCA_013398615.1 Brachypodius melanocephalos
AAATTAAGCCAAATGTTTATTAAAATCAGTTGCTCCTGTCTGGGATAAAAGATATAGCAAGTGGGGAAATAAAGAGAATTTTCTCACAATACCAAATATCTTGTCAATCTTTCTCACTCTATGACCGATCCTTTTCCCATTTTTCTCATTTTTTAAGTTCTTTTTGGGGATCTTAGACTAATCATGTTTATTCTATCACTGCATTCATTGATGCTTGGAATCAATTTTTTTTTGCGTAGAAGAACATAATTTCACAACCATGAAAATGGAATAAATATCCCTAGAAAGAAAGAGACCTCAGATTTTATCTTATATTGCTCATCTTGTTTCTTTTGCGTATTAGCACACATGTAACATCGTATATTATAAAGTACCGAGTCTAGAAAACACTGTGCTGTAAGCAGGTTTTCTGTGTAGAATACAATGCATGAAGAAAATTCAGTATTATAGCAGGAAGGTAGTGATAGGAATTTGTTAAGAAAAGGGAGGAAAAATGCCATAATTTCTGACCTGCCTCCTCTCCCTTTCAGAAATGCTGAGGAGGCTGGCCTCTTCACCTGGGAAGATACACCGAAGCAGAAAAAATTGTGGGGAAAAAAATATCTTGCAAGGGCAATCAGAGAGCAAGCACAGACACACATCCTTCCTCTAGAGTAGACTTTTCTGCAAGTTGCCTCAGATGTCTGCTGAGCTCTCATGGAAGGATTTTTCCTTTTTATTAAAAAAAGTAACCAAAACCTTCCTCTTCATGTTTTAGAGCCAGCAACTCTCCTCATTGATAGCAGTTTCCAAACCTTTTATTAAACAAACCTAAAAATGTTTTACACTGAAGGCAAAGCACCTGCCTTGACTCGGACTTTGGAGACAACAGCTTAGACAGCAATATTCTACCTAAAGCCCATCAGTAATTAAGATGCAGTCACTCATCTCATCAATCTCTGCCTAAAGACAGTTCTCAGCAGCTTCGGGTTAAAGGAAAATGTACACTCATTGTAGATGTTCTGCTCGTGTTTGCTGTAGTAGACTAGTGCTGAGCTATAGGCATACATAGAATGAGGTGAATCAGAGGAAAATTTGTATTCTTCCATTTGGCTTTGGACAAGGCTGTTAAAACAAGTAGTAAAAGGAAATTAAAATTAGCACTGGATATTTCTCTCAAGAAGTTCCCTTCCAAAATTCCAGTGAAAATTGGCTTTGACCTGGCAGATTTATGAGGCTTTGAAACTTTCAGTTGGAGCCCAAGCAATAGTTTGTTTTGTGTTTAGAATAATAATACTCCTTAACTGAGGCAAAGAGTGGCGGTGACACCACTATTTATGGCTTGTTGTCCCTCTCAGTTTCTGCACAGGGAATGCAGCTGGACTGGTTATTGCTTTTACAATTACCGCATGCTTTTTGTATTGGCAACCCTCACATATTGAAAAACCACGAAACTGCTCCTCCAGAGCAGAAAATTAATTTAAAGGAAGAGGTTTAGGAAAGTGATGTTTTCAGTGGTTGTTGCTTCTCCTCTTATTTAAGGTGTTTGTGTATGTTTGTTTCAAGTTTCCAAGTTTTCCCCCCAAAGCATGAATACTAGAAGTTGAGATCCACATATGTTTTAGCATTTTGTCATCTCAAGCCAGATGAAAAGCACTAAATATCATAGTATTAGTAGTGAACTTGACAACCACCAGCACAAAAACTTGAAAGAGCTGTTTTGTCTTCTCAATTTGCATTCTCAATGAAAGACAAAAATACCTCAAAAAGTTTGCATAGCATTTTTGACAGGTGGACATATAAATCTAATTTAAAATTTAGTGTTCTTGCCTTTCTTCTAGAGTTTGTATAACTATAAGCTGAAGTTTTCTTAAAGCACTTCTTCCTGTACAACCTTCTAAAAATTGCCTCAGTAATGTAGTGTGCTTTTTCTAAGTGGAGGTACTGAATAAAATGGGATTTTTTTTTTCTCCCTATTGAAAAGGCAAATAGCATTGTTTTTACTTTTGTACCAAGAATTCAAGAGCTGCAGAATCAATAGGCTGTTTCATATCCCATCATCAGCAGATACTGGGCTGAAAGCCAGTTTCTTCACGATGGCTTTGTTTAGCCTAGAGTTTTGTAATTCTAGTTAATTGATTGCTGGTTTGTTTGAGTTAGCACAATTGAAAATGGTAATGTAGACATCCAAGAAATATTTGGGGCAGAACAGTTCATTAATCAAAGTTAGAGCATGCACAAAACTTTGTGACAGACCAGGTTAGGTTGGGTAGCACCTTTTTCACCTCTCTCCCACCTGATACTCAGGAACTCCATCCACACCTCTCTGAGGTCTGCTGCACTGAAGGAAGACAGCTCTCATCAGGGCCTGGGTGTGGTAAATCAGTCTTTTGATTTCAGGGGAAAGCAGACAGATTCTCTGCAAAGAGAGCAAACCTTCCACCCGCTGCCCAGCACCAAACGGAGACAGGATGAGGCACTCTCTTTGAAAGCAAAAGCAGTTGCACTCAAGCACCTTACCCCCATTAGTGCAAATAACTGAAGCAGCAAAGGTTACTGCAACTAAACCTTTCCTTTCTCCTCTGCTTTACATTTGAGTGTGAAAGAAGTTGTTGTTTTCTCCCATTTTCATACGTAATAACCACAACATAAGCGTTGATGGTTCCTCAGACAGGATAGAACTGTGCAGAGTAGAACAATTTTTCTGCAAAGAAACATAAAAAATATGAACAGACACCTACAGTTACATTTATGCACCCAAATTGAGAGGGGTGTAGGTCATTATGATTCTGAATGTAATAAACCAAAGTACTAGATTTTTTAGCACTACCCTATAAAACATGGCAGTTATGAAAAAGGATAACTGATCTAGACACTTACTACAGCTTTTTGGACTGATATAATAAACTAAGTGATAAAATTATACTACTCTTTAGGATGCATGTCCCTAGCCCTCAAATAAAAGGATTTGCAGTTCAGGATCCCATGGTGCAGTTGCAGTCCCACTGGTGGACACTGTAGCACAGATGGGATTTTGATGTGTTTACTATTCCATTGTTTGACTTTATCCTGGCGTAGCATGGTTCACTGTGTGACACAATGGTTTGAGTCTTCACTGCTGTTCAGCTTTCACCACCCATAGAAGAGGTTTAATGACAGAAAATTGTAACTTAGAATGTCATGGTGTAATGAGGCTGGAATTTGAGCACTGGTCTCAAATCTTAGCTGTGTGTTTTCATGCCAAAAACTATGCTGTTCCCCGCTGGTGAGCTTGCATAGTAGCCTATATTGATGTTATAAGGCATGAAAATAATTAAAAAGTCGCATTCACTCACCAGATAAGAGTATACACGCCACTCCTAGTGAGTGTACGTCAGACTTGACCCTCTGTTACTTATTTCTCTGGAGTGGCTGACAGTAGTTTGCCATTGGTTCTCCCAATGGTTCTCCCGAATTTCTGTCTTTCATCTTATACAGGACAGTGAAAAGCTTTACTGTACTTATAATAAGCTGCAATAGAGCTGGTGCCTACTGCCTAATCTGTGCCACAACCAGACTCATAAGCAGTTTCCAAAGTGCAGACTGATTAATGACAGCTCAGTGTGGGGATGCTGAGAGACTCAGATCATGATTGATGCATGTGAAAAGACTGATGAACAGGGGGTGGTCAGGTCTGAGAAAACAAAACCTATCACTGAAATTGCTGAAAGCTGCTGACAATTGTTTTTGCACACAGAGGCTATTTCTAAACACGAGAAAACTTACTGCTACTAACTGTTCTGTGTTTCCCCTTCCTCTTGTTACAATCCCAGTCTTCCTGCCATGGTTAAAAAGGAAATCTGGAAGTAAGAAACAAGTCAAGAGGCAACCCCACCTTTATATAAGGAGAGGTCTGTGTTCCATGGAGGTGTCATTCTTACAATAAAGAGAGTGATTCTAGTTTGAATATTTTTCACTAATTAATTGAACTTCACCAGTCAATCATTATATTAATCAGTGTATTATAGTTTATATATTTGACCTCCTTATCCTAGGAGATTAACTCCCCAAAACCACATGACATATGTGACTCCGAGAGTTTATCTGACATGTGAGGAGAGAGAGAGAGCAGACAGTTAGAGGAGAGATTGAATAAGCCATGATATTTTAAAGCCAAAATTTTAGACTGTTTACCCATTATTCCATTGTTTTCTTTGTTTCTGTCGTACAGGTTTCTCTCCTTGGAGTATAGCAAAGAATATAGCAAAGTCAAAGAGACAAAGTCAATGTTGTAATAGAAGAAGATTGGTTAATGAAGTTAATACTTCTTCCCTAGAAGGCTCAATCCCAAAACATTTGATGCATTCCTCTTTCTTTCTTTTTCACAGTTTAATGATAGAAGGGGTGCCCTGATTGGTACAGCTTCCTTAATAAATCAAGAACTCCAGAATAAGAAAAACTTGAAGGAACAACAGCTTGATGTCAGACACTATCACTCGATACTTTTACTGTATAACGACAAAAAATGTGTGCAATATACATTGCCCTGAAGAAAAGACCATGCAGAAAACCAAGACAGCACTATTGTTTTCCCCTAGTGGAAAGTAAATTTTACTCTCAGATTCACAGTTCATGTACCTTCAAGAAAGGTCCAGCCCCATTTTCAGTCACTGAGGGGCCTTTAAATATCTTGGTCCTGGAATGTGCCGGGAATGTCCCCCGCATTCACAGAAGCCACAACGAGCCAGATATTGTGAGAAGAGCTTGTTCTGTAAATGTGACATAGAAAAAAATCACCTTGCGTGGGAGCCAGCACAGCATATCACTTGAAACAATGGTCAGTGGCCCAGCCAAGTGTATGCAGCGTGGATGGGAAATCCCAGCCCTGAGACATCAACCTTCCTGACCGTCCCTCACCCACAAGAGCAAATCTTCTGTTCCGCTGTGCCTTGTCCTTCATCTTTAAATTACTTCAAGAAAAACAAATAATAAGAACATATGTTAAGCCTGTTTGAGAAAGAGTCTCTCCTTATTACAAGATGCTATAGGGAGAGACCCACATGCTATATGTTATGGAAATCTTCGTCATTGCTTTGAATCTTCAGTTAATAGCAGTGTTTCTGTTACATAGTAGGACAAGAGTTTTTTGTGATGAAAGAACACAGAACTCGACAGTGAAGTTAAATACAGTAGGGTTTTTTTCCTGAAACATTTAACAAAGTGATTTTTTTTTAGTGAAATCCATGAAATTTTGTGTACAAACACGGTTGAGTATAAGAATCTGTTCTAAGAGAAAGCATACATGTCCTTCATAAGATGTAAGTCATTAAACAGCTAGTGGTTAAAACACCATATAACAAGATGGGTGGAGTTTTCCTAGTGGAGGGTCTGAAATTGTTTCCTCCTAACAAAAGTTCAGAATCCATTTGTCAGCACATATAATTTCCTGTACTCCTTGCTGCATTTCAAAAGCCAAAATATGCATCCTATTGTAACAAAACTCCTGGTTTACCAAGATAAACAAACACATCTGCATGGTGTCAGAACTCCAGGCAGCTCTTTGTATTTGTTGGAAGATCTTACTGGGTTAGGAAACAGTAATTATTTCTAGGCAGATTCAAACATTTTCAACCGAGATTGTGATGAAAAAAATTTTAGACATTTCCCCCTGTAGCTGAAAAGTTTAAATCCTCAGTAGTAACCTTAAACCTGACATTATTCAACTTTGTCTCACGTTATGCAGCTATGCAAAAAAAAGTCTGTTGATGAAATGAAAAGAGTTTCCTAGAATGCCAGAACAGACTGCTCCCTCCCTACGGAAGACAGTCATTGCTCCAGCAGTGAAGTATGTTTACTAATCTGTGTCATTGTTAACAAAGATATACTGGGGACACAGCATTTGAATTGATGCCTCTGGTAAATGAACTAAGTGATCATACTGCATGAATTCATAAAGAAATAGGGCCAGCCTGGAGTTTAGTATCTTCTAGGCCTCCAATACACAACTGGAGACAATTTAATAGTTTATTAAGCTGCGACTCCTTGGATGACTGAGCAAACCTGGTGTCCTATGGTAGCCAACAAAGAGGAAGTGTGACCCTCGCCTGGCCTCTCTTCTCCCCTACCCTGCTCCTACACTACACACTTGACACCTGGACTCTTCTGGATGCTACCCTAACCTAGTAGCAGACTGCCTAGCTCTTCTGCTGAGTAATTTATCCTGCTGAGCCGGTCACTTAGACAGCCCTCAGCCTGGAAATTAATCAATAAGAATGGACAGGATGGCATGTACATGGGCAAGAACAAGACTCTTGTATCTTGGAATCTGTGAGTCACTAGGTTGGGCAGCTGTGCAAGGAACCACTGCTCAGTAAGAAACAGTATGACAAAACTCAAAGAGTAAGGACTCAGCTCCTCTGCTAAAAAGGACACTTCCTCCTGACTTCAGCTAACTAATTCTTAATAATTTCATGAAATTACAAAGTGTGTAAAGATATTCTGCAGGAAGGTTTAGGAAATTTCTGTGTTGTTAGGTTTGCAAGCAGGAATCTGACTAGCAGACATCCAAGAGAGGAGAACTGCATTGTGTTCGACTACAAATATGTAGCAAAAATCGTCTTCTGCAAATATATTGCAGCTGAGCAAATCAGATAAAACTTCTGATTAGAAGTGGAAAATTACCATGCCAATAATACAGATCATCAGCAATATCAGAACTCAAATCCAGATCCCTTGAGGCTGTCCTGACTCACTGTCATCTAGATCTCTCTTGTTTTCTAAATGCCCTGAACCTACAAAGAGCTCCCCTATCTTATGTAGAGTCTTTATCTGTTATTGGTCAAGAATCAACTCCATCAAGCTGTGGAAAAAAAAATATTCAAATTAACTTAAAATGCATACTAGATGTTAGGCTTAAGAAAAAGTTTTGTTTCAATGACAATTTTGATTCCAACAATATAGTGTTTTCTCATAAATATTGATTGCTAGAGATACCTGTGGGATTTGCCATTTAACTTTTTCATTACAGATTTGTGCAGAACTGAATGGATAATAGTTGTCTCCTTCTGAGTTAAAACTCTAGACAATATTCATGCTTCAACAGAGTGAGACTAGAAGGCAAGTCATCCCTCAGCTCTGTCTAAATAGTGCACACAGTAGTTAGTATCAACTCAGGTGCACTACTTGGGTGTTTATTGACCTGTGTGTCTACTGTGCTAAAACAGACTCTGTTCTACTGAAGCCTTTTGAACTCTTGCTTGCATCGCAGGTTTGCAGACCACACAAATTTCCCAGAATAAGAGAACCTCCAATACAGTTCAATTTTTGAAACATGTGTGTCTCATATGAGAAATGTATCCCAAAGGAATGAGAAATTATAGATTGCACATGTGTGGATGAGAGTCAACTAGTGTTCAAGGTAATTAAATTTTGTCACTAATTAAATTCAACCAACAATGTGCATTAATTAATCCACACAGTGCACCTGTGAAAGCAATGCAGAGAGTTCTGAGACTGAGGGTTGGTTGATGGATGCAAGTTGATGTATAACAGAATAGGGGGAAATTTTTAAATGGTTAACTGCTTCAGATTGCCTCTCTCTCCATTCTTATTCTGGAGCTAGTTCTAACTTGCTTAGTCTAAATGTAAAGCAGCTTGAACTTATTTAGAAAGAGAGATGAAAAACTCATCCTTCTATTCAAGAAAAAACCAACCAAACTCCCAAACCAGTTACTTATTAAATATATAGACAAACCACAAATCCTATTATTTTATGTCCTGGAGTGCTTCCATTGTTACATGTTTTTCACATCTGGCAAGTGTGTTGTCATAACTCTGATGATGCTCCCTCTGAAAAGATCAAGTAGAACTTGGAGTACTCTGAAGGGGGACAAGGATGGCTGCAAGTATGGCTTAGCACTCACTCAGGCAAAGCAGGCCATCTTTCTTTAGCTCAAGATGGCTTGTGTGTGGGAGGAGAGGTGGTTTATAAAATCATAACTAGGACAGAGAAGATGAATAAGGAAACAAGTGTTCATTATTCCTTGCCATATAAACAAAATAATTTATCCAATGACAGGTTTAAAACCAGTTAAAACTAAAGGGAACCGTTTTCCACACAACAAGATACTGAGCTGTATGACTCACTGCTAAATTAAGTTTGGATGTGAAAAATATTAGCAGGTTCAAAATGGAATCAGGCAAGTCAATTGAAGAAAGGTCCATCGAGGATAAGTAAACAATGGCCCTAATGTGATATCAAGAGAAGGAAATGCCTGCAGCACTGAGCACTAGAAGAAAGGAAAGAGGAACGAATCATTGTTGTGTTTCTTAAGCTCTTTCCCCTGAGCTGTAGGTGCTGGCCGTGGTCCGAGACAGGCTAATGGGATGCTCAACCAGCGTGGGACTGCTTAAACCGGTGTTTTTATGAGTTTCCAGTGACAACATCTGAGCTTAAATGGGTTTCAACATTACATTTAAAAGAAATAATGGTCACATATTACACAGAGAGTGTGGGGCACCAGAGCTGGGTTTGGATCTTGTTTTGAATCCAACCCTTTTGTGTTTCTCCTTTTTAGTAGCAATTATGGTTACTCAGTCTGTCTTTCCTATCTAAGGAGCTCTGCAGCTGTATGGGAGGGATGGCAAGCACTACCACTACGAAATAACAAGAAACTATAAATAAGTCAATTACTTTCATGCCCTATATTTATCAGACTCAAAAAAACCACCCAAAAAACTCTTGATATAATAACCCAGATGAGTGAAAGATTTCTTTATGAGGATCTTGACATTTTGGACACATCTGATTAGTTGAATGCTATGGTCATCGTTCCAGAGGCTGTATATTGAGAGTGCATTTGCCTTGTAACTATCTGGCTCTAAAACTTGATTGAAAGACACAATGAAGTCTTTGTGGTCTTTCTGGGCTCTGACAATTTTCCAGTTACCAGAAACTATTAGCAAGAAACTCCTCTTGCTTTTCTGTTTATTTCCACACTTCACTGTGCTTGTTTTACTTGATAATGCACTTTAAAGATGAAAACTCTCTCCAACCTACTTTTTCATCCCAGTGCTATTAGTGTAGATATTAAAAAGAGGTTTTCAGTTAAGGATAGACAAATTCTTTTTGCCTAATTTTGACCTCACCAAAAAAAACCAAACCACCACAAACAAAAAAACAAAACTAAAACCAGATAAGATGAAAAGTTCAGTTTGACCTTTTTATGGCATTAATGAGAGAAAAGCCAATGAAAAATAGATTGCAGTGAAAAATAGAAAAGAATTCAAAAGAGAGAACATGTAATGAGGACATGACCTCTAAGATCTCCCACATACGCTGAGCCAGTTTCTGTGGAATGGTGGACAGTCTGCCATCTCTATCGCACAAAGTTCAACCTACCAGAAAACCATACAACCAACCAACTGAAAAAAAAAAAAACAACCAAAAAACACTAACAAAAAACCCCTCAATCAATATGGCTGGGGGGAATCATAATTTGAAATTGCAGGAAATTTCAAATGGTAAATTTATGGTAATTATGTCAATAACAAGAGTGATAAGGAGTGAAGTGGACCACACTTTTTCCAAACCCCAAGATTTTTAAAAATCTAGCTTTATATAAAGTATCCACCTGGTGGATGGTTTCTATATCTATTTTTACACTCAAAAAAAAATTTAGAAAAACAACAACATGAAATTGGGGAGGGATTAAAAATATTCTTTGAAATGGACTTCTTAATTAAGAAAGATTGTAAGAAGAAAAATATAGTTCACAGAATGATAAGCTCGTAGGTAACATTTTGATTACATTGTGTCAGTACAGTACAGTGTTATGTAATTTAGAATTATTGTTATATATATTATAGGTCTTCCAGTATTCAAAATTTTTAGACATAAAAATGCCAGATGCCATTGAAGCAGTCTCCATAAACCACCTCTATTGAAATCCAAAGACATTTAACAAAGGGACAGTATTGATTTCTAATAATTTCAAAGGTTTCTAGTATAGTCTGCCAATCACCTGGGGAGTTTTCATCCACAGAAATTATCTTAAAATTCTACTGAAGTACATCTTGTTTAAGAAAGCAAAATTCGTTTATTCCCTAACAATAAATAAGGGGGAAAAAAAAGACTACAAAAATACCGCGAGGATATAAATTTCATTAATTACATAGCTAAGTGTCATGCATTTGTTGGAAACCTGCCAAAAAAAGAAGATGCAAATAAAGCTGAGGAATTCTGTGGTGCACTGTAATAGTCATCTTGTGATGCTATTCACGAGTTCACATACTATATGGGCAACTTATAAATATCTTCTAAAATAAGAAAGAAGCTTTTTAAAAAATTCTGTGGACAGTAGAGCGAAATGAATATTTTCCCCATGCCCACCTCACACCAGAAGTGCTCAAGGCTTGTTAAAAATAACAAGAGAATTACAAATACAAAAGTAAAAGAGCTAGAAGCAGGGCTTCTTGGTTTTTTTTTTCAGGAAGCCAGGCATACATAATCATTATATCCCACTCCCAAATATTTAGGAGGCTATAGAAACATTTCAGTCCAAGAAGAACATAGGCTAAAAGTCTCCATGATAATTATAAACCCACAAGCTTCATTAAACTAGAGGTATGATACTCAATAGTTGCTTTTACGTGGTAAAGTCATGCAGGAAAAAAACCGTTCTAGGTTCCCATTCCAGGTCTCCCATTTAACACTTATGTGTCTGGAGAATAGCCAGGGAATATCATGGGACCATATTACTGCACATAACTTCTTTCTTCCCACTGACTTGAGGATGTCTCCTGGGTACTGGAAACCTCACTTAGTTCCTTCATCTGCTTGAGACAATTTGAATATGTATTTCTAAATTTCAAGAGAGGGCTCAGACCACAGGTGTACATAGCTGAGTTATCTGAATTTTTGGACTATAATCCTTCCAGGGTGTGCAACCTGGAACCTGACAGTCCAGCTTCCCAGAGAAGCAGGCAAAAGCTGAGGTCCCACTTGCTCAGTGCTGATGGGGAAGTTCCAGTAGGCAGGACCCAGGAACCTGTCTCAGCCTGAGAAGGACTCTTGTCTCTGAAACATTAGAAGGGAATGGCATCTCTGAGGAGAATCACTTCAGTAGGAGAGGAAACATAGATTCTTCATAGAACCCAGGACAGTGTTCCAACAAATGAGCTGTAAGATAAACAGGAAATCCTTCTGATAGCCTTTTCAAAGCCACACTTTCTATCCCTGACATATTTTCCTCATCTCTCTTCTACTACTTCCAAAAATAAAATGTTCCAATAGCAAAGAACTTATTCTTTGTTGAACACAGCAACTTTAGTTCATCATTCCCTGGCAGTCTGTACCACACAGTGCAATCTGAGATGGCTCTGCTGGGGTTTTTGTGTCTTCTTGACACAACAATGAACATATTTACATACAAAGCTTTATGAATAACAGTGGTCTGAAAAATGCACTGTTTCAACAAGAGATGTCAAAATCCCTTTTCCAACATTGTGTCTTCAATCAATGATGAAATACAGAAAAGGAAGAAAGAAAAGAGGCACATTAATTTGCCTCTCTGACTGTTTTACATATCCCCTCATGTCTCAGCAGGATTTCTGGAAATAATGCAAAGCCCCTCCAGTGCTTGACGTGCATTACTTCCAAATATGACAGAAGAGCTCTACAGGCAATAAGCAGGAAAATTTGCATAAAAATGGAAACTAATTTCTCTCTCCAAATATTCTGTGTCTGGCAAGCAGTATGAGCCTGAATTTGCATACATTTCTTTGCAAAGAGTAATGCAGGCATTGTCACATCCATTCTGCAGCTACTATGATAAAAACAAACAGCATCTAGCTCTACTCTTACATACTCTTCGGTGAACAGGTTGTTTTTTGACATAACAGAAGACACCTACCTTTTGCAAATGTTTCTAATGATGTACATGCAAATTTTTAGAAGAAAAGCCCCCTTTTTTTCAACATATTTTTCCATTTGCTCATCAGCTTCTTGATTTTTTTTTCTGTGGAATAGCAAAACAAAGCCATTCTATGTTCTCTGCAGGGTTATTTTCATAGTAGAACAAGTTTCAGAGTTGTGACTTGGTACTCTTCCACTACTAAAAACATAAAAATAAAAAAACTGTGTCCTTGTCCTTCCTTCAAGGAAGGAACTGGAAGACACAATTTCCAGTGGTATTCCTGGTATCTCTGTAAGCAAAAAAACAACAATAGCAAAAGTTTAGCATACATAATAGAGGAAGGAAGAGACAATGAAAGCAATGTTTGTGTTTATTTTCTTCAGTGTATGCACTCAACTATCACTGACTTCAATGCAAATGCCATTTTCCACAACATCTAAAGAATGTTAAAGACTTATACTGTAGGAGCCATACCCTAAATTAGGAAGCACAGTGTAAAATTAGCCAGGGAAACAATCAGCCGTCTGCTCTGAAGCTACCACTGTGTGGGGTGGCAATGTACAGACTCCTTTTGCCAAACTGGCCTTATTAGGAGTTTTCCCATACACTCCTCTGTTCTCATTTTGCTTTTAAATAAATAGAATCCAAATAGAAAAGCAATAGGTCCCTTAGCTACAGTAAACACAGATGGCCAAAACAGAATAAAAGTTAATTTCTTATGATCTTGCATTCAAAGAAGATAAAAAGCTCGTGCTGGGACTTGGTGTGGCCTTTTGGAACACAACTTGCTTTCCCAGCTTACTTGTCTGACCTCTGTACTGAATGACAAAAACTATCAATACAATATGCAGAAATGATGTCACCTCTTTGGTATGAAGAGTGAGGGATAGCTCATTGGGGTATTTGTTTTAATGATATCACTGTCACACATCATATGATTTGAATCAAATAGATGCTTTGAGCTTAAAAAACTCTATTGATCTATCTATCAAAATTTTTTTTTTGGTTTTGGTACTCCAGGATGTTCACTAGCACTGTTACCATTTCAATGACTTCATAGCTAAGGCAGTAAACATATTCAAAAACATAAACACCTCAGTTTTATTTAAAAATTGAAACAAATAAAAGTATCAGTCTTAAACAGCAACAAAGAATTAAAAATCAGTTCCCAGTAACTGCAATGGAAAGTCACAAATGGAAAGTCACAAATTCACTGGGAATCTAAATCATCTGTCAAATCATCATCTTAGCCAGATCTATCAATAAGACTCATTTGCTTCACAAAAACTGCACCTCCAAAAATTAATTGCCTGGTTTATAACTGTGACCATAATGATTAAAAAAGGTGATGCAAACATGATTCGCTCAGTTGGTGGGAGCATGGTGCTAATAACACCAAAGTTTTGGGGTTGATCTCCATATACACCATTTACTTAGGAGTTGGACTCTATGATCCTTATGGGTCCCTTCCAAATCAGAATATTCTATGATTTTGGGATGTGTCTGTGATGTCTTAAAAATTTTTTTTGCATCATCTGTAGCTTGCGTGTGCTGAATTGAACAGCATCAGTGCAAATTTCACTTTCCATAGGCTTTACAAGTTGATGGTATTGCTGTAGGATCTCAGTATTATGTATAATTAATAAGAGCTAGATATGACAATAAATCTGAATTAATACAATAACTTATAATATATTAGTCTAAATGATCATCTCTAAATTTTTTTTTATTTTTATATCAAGTTTTCATTATACTTACCTAGTTTATCACCTCTATTTTCAAATTCACAAAGAACTAAAATTCTCATGAATGGCATTTCTAGAAATATATCAAAGGTAGCAGTAGCACCCAAATTTTCCCAGCTTCCTTGCTTTATCCTTGATACCAGCCATTGATGTTTCTAATGAAGAGCATAAATTGTTTCAGGATATCCTTGTTCTGAAAAGCAGTAAAGAAAAATATCAACACAGATTACTAGTACTTGTTGAATCAGCACACAAAGAAATAAGAATTTAGGCTATTCCCCCACAGTATGAGGTCAAAACAATTTTCTTTCGTATGCAGTCTCTTCATGAGGGAAAGTACAGGGATATCTGCCATGGATGATACCTGGCATAGTTTTATAACAAAAGGACTGTTCTAGCAGTGTATTTATTCAGCATTTGCCCTAGACCCAGTTGGTATAGGTATGTGGGTTTATACATCCATTCTGGTTCCTCTTAGTGTGCTCACTGAACTCTCTGGGCTTAGCTGACATAATTTTCTGAAGGTAAAATTCATCTGTATCATATATACTTCTGCTGTATTTACTGTGATCTGTTAGGATTGCAGTGATGCCTGCAGTATCCTGCCAAGTATTAGTCTACATCTAAAAGGTGTACTGAGAAATAATTTTCATAATACTTGCATTTAATTAATTTCACTGTAACTGTCATTTCATTCCATTCCTAATAAAAGCAGTTCTTAATTGAAAGCAACTGCTCTCTCCACATGAGAAAAATACTGTCATTATGGTAGCAAAACACCTGGGATAAACTCCTAGGCCATTGAAAAAGGTAGTTTTGCCAGTAACTTCAGGAAGCCAGCACTGAGTCTTCTGCTTTACAGAACAACGGATAATGAAGCTTTTGTTAAGCATTCTGGCCTACCTCTGCTCTCTGGCGGATGTTTTCCTTGGTAAATTTGCCACCTGTATCAGAAAAAATCCAACTTATCCTTACCAAAACAAAAACAAGACCCTATATCTTTACAACACATGTTTCCTTTAATAGAAGATAATGTGTTTACAGTCTCTGTGCTTCTTCATCTTGCTTGGACTTCATCATCTTGGCTTATCTCCCATGCAACTTGTGTTTGCAAGTTCAGTAGTTTACACTGGAAACAGTGTAGTCAAAGAATATTCTTCATTACACAGGCAGAATTTCATATGTTCTCTGTATTAATGTCTTTTCCTGCAACCAGGAACAAGAACACATAAACCTTTTGGCACTCCATTGGTATAAAACTACAGCAGCCCACTTTTGAAACACAGTTCAGTCACTTTTCTGAATGAGTTCCACACAAACGAGAGAGCATGTTTCTGATGTAAAACCCAGATGCAAAATCCATCCCTCACTGATGAGAATGCAACACTGGCCAAAGTCTTGTCCTTAGGGAGCAGAACAATGCTGTGTAAAACGTGGACAAATAATACAGGATTACAGTAACAGTATTAATGGTAGAATACTACTCGCTTCTTATGCCAGACAGACACAGAAAACACTTGTAGAGGCTTAGGAGATCCCCAAACACTCAGCCTAAAATCTGAGCAGCTATTAACGGTTTGGACTTATTTCTGCTGTTGGTAAACACATTGTTTCTACATCTGAAAACGTTAGAGGAGCATTTTCAGCAAAGTAGATGCAAAGAAGCAGCACCTTTTCTCATTGCATACCTACCTGCTCTCTGCATCAATAGCTCCTATGCCCTCTCTAGGTGACCATTCCAGAAAGATGGACTATACAGCTAGGTTGCTGTTTCTGACACATCCCCAAAACCTCAACCCTGCCTCATGGGTGTCAGAGATAAAACTCCCATTAAGCCAAGATGGGATCAAATTTCTCAAATTCAGCAAGTCACTCCGAGAAAAGCCCACTCCAGGTGGAAGTAGCAAGGCTGTTATTGAGGAGGTGAGTTAAGGCTGTCATGACATATGGTTAGGTGACCTAGAGTGGACAATTTGAAGGTTATTATCAGCCCAGATGCCTCCAGTGGGCATAGTGTCCTGCAAAACATGCTTTTCAAAATATGAAATACCCCCACAGCTTTGGCTGTCTTCTCTCAGGCTTAATAAAGGATTGATAGTTTAAACACAACACTCACAGCAATATTATTAATAAAATAGGTGCTCAGGGTTAATAAGCACATGCAGTTATTTCACCCCATTAGAGTCCTCTTTGCAAGTTAGTAATGGTTATTTCCACCTTTTGGCATTTTATAAGAAAATGGCACTCTCATTACAGCTGTCTCCTGAATTACTATTACTTCCATCACTACCAGGACAACAGCACTGGTTTTACAAAGCAGCTCCCGTCTTACACTGCCTCCTGTACAGGAGCAGGCACTTCCCATACCTGTTGCAAATTAAAACCTGAGTTACAGGTACTCACTACATCTAAAAGTCAGATCCCAGATGTTGGCTTATGTGAATTATCAGTAAAACCTACAGAAAGCCACAGGTCTAAATGTTTTATTTCAGAGAGGGTAAAAGGAGAGAAGGAAGAAAAAAATTCATTTTGATTACACTCTACTGTTGTGGCTGGATGGAAGTGCAAATTTTGTAGTTGTCCTAACCAAGTTATTCTTACTTTTTTTGGGGGGTGGTGAGTTTTTTGGATAAAGCATTCACAATTTTATCTCATTTCTGTGAGTTTTACACTAGTGGCTATTCCTCAACACAGCATAGAACCTGAGTGAATCCATCTCATAGATCCACTACCACCAGCTCTTAACTGATGCAAGCATTTGGGGTTTCCAGTGGCAGAGAATGCACAGAAAGCAGAAAATACCCAAGTAGGTATGAGATACCAAGATGTCCAGGGAGTACAACACAAATTTTCAGAGTCAAATACTGCAAATTCTACATAGACAACTTGTAGGCTCATTGAGAATCAAGAGAAAAAGAATGACAGTGAGATAGGAATGAAAAGGGAGAGATCCCATACCACTCCTTTGTGAAGAAAACTGAAATAGAGTATTGTCCTGATGGGAATTTTCTTTTAAAGTGGCTGCAAATAAGCTGCAATTAGCAGAGAGTTAATAAGATACAAAATATCCCCTCTTATGCTACTACTTTGGAAAAACTCCAGCAACTTCACAATTAAAAAATAAACCAAAAAACAACCACAAAAGTATATGCTAATCTTCATTTGCAGTTTTGTGAGTTTATTTATTTCCCCTGTAATACTAAGCTCTATTTTATTTACTTGCATTAGAGTGATTTCAAAAATTCCTCCTCAGACATGTCTCATCATGTCATAATTATTCATCATCATGAAGGCTTCTAACAGCCTCTGGTTACAACGCCATGAAGTTTCCTAATAAATTATAAAGCAAAAGGATAATTTAGTCTCCATAACCAATTAATCTTTGGCTTCTTAGCAAAACCTAGTTCCAAAAAATAATGTGTCCCTGGGAGAGCTGGACTCTGGAGAGATGGACTACAACAATCAGTTCACCTCACTGTTTCTGTGGAAATAATCAACATATCCAAATGCTTTCCAGTTCCAACCAGACAGGACAAGCCATTAAGGGCATATGGAAAGAGAGTCTGATGTAACTTCTTTGAACTCTCAGGTGTTCTTCAATGGGAGAGCAGACCAATGAGTTAGCATATCAAAATGGAGACAAAAATGGAGATTGTCATGAGCATGCCTCAGATTTGATTTGGAATAGGATCTCACGCATTTACTACAGAGCTTTGGCTAACATTTCCTGAGATCAATGGAAATAGCCCATTAGCTTCATGGCTACTGGTGTGTATACTAGAAGGGGAGACAAAATGTTATTGTATAAACAATATAGAGGCAACCAACATAAACATTTGAACTTGCTACAGTAGGTAATCAAGTTGGCAGCTGTTGAATCGTGGGTATATGAACCTCAGGAGTAAATATTCTTAAGAAAAACCTAGTTTTTGGATACTAGTCTAATCTGGATCAACCCTTTATAAGACTAAATATTGAGGCTTTGTTTAAACTTAGGTGTCTGCAGTATCTACAAATGTATTCTACTGTATGTAGGCAAGGTCAGTGAGATGTTTCAAGTGTCAAGGGGGAAGCTCTCACATTTCTGGAATGGTAGAGGAAAGATTTATAAAGTTTTTACTGGCCTGAAGGAAAGTAAGAAAGAAAGTAAAAACATCTGCCAGAGTCATGAGTGGATTGTTGGCTAAATTCATTCAGTGGAGGAGTCTGAAATAGATCATCTCTGTCTTAAGAAGTAGGCGTTAGTGGAGTCATCAAAAATAATTACTACAGAGGAGTCCAGGACGTACCTACAGGGAATAAAACTAATCCAAAAATGTAAATTAAATTCACAAAGTATGGATAGAAAAGCCAGGAGTTCTTCCACTCCTAGACTCACACAATGTACCAGCTTTGCTAAGGTCTTATGAAACAATAACAGAAATCTTTTTTATTTGAGTCTGGAATAGTACTTATGACCATGTCAGTAAAAGAGGGAAAGCTGCAGACAACAGAGGTTGCTACAAATACAGCTATGATCACACTACCCAGATCTTCACTGTTACAGAACATCCATCCAAAGAGACAAATATGGATTTCATAAAATCACAAAATGTCCTGAGTTGGAAGGGATGCTCAGGTATCAGAAAAGCCCAACTCTTGGCCCTGTACAGGACAGTCTGAAGAGTCACACCATGTATCTGAGAGTATTGTCCAAACACTTTCTGAACTCTGGCAGGCTTGGTGCTGTGGTGACCTCCCTGGGAAACCTGTTTCAGTATCTGACCACTCCTTGGGAGAAGAACCTTTTTAAAATTACCCACCTAACTCCCCCCCAAACTGCTTCATTTTATTCCTGCACGTCCTGTCACTGGGCACCAGAAAGGAGAGATGGATGCCTGTGTCTCCACTTCCCCTCGTGAGGAAACAATAGACCACCATAAGATCTCCTGTCAAGTCTCCTCTTCTCCAGGCTGAACAAGTGACCTCAGTTGCTCAGTTCCAAACTTTGGCATTGCCTGTGATGTTTCTAATGTGCTCTAAAAACTCACCAGTGCAGAGAGAAGTAAACATAAGTGGGTGGAAAAAAGGTCCGAACAGCTCAGCAGCAGTGACAGTAGTACAAATTTAAACAACTCTCTCCCTTTTTAGGTTTTGAAGATCAAAAGGAGGCTCTTGGGTTCCTGAGGTGCTCTGTCATGAGTGTGTTTGTGCCTGCCACTTGGCACTATTGCACAAACAACATACAGTACAGCACCAAGAACAGTGATGCGGCCATTTCCCATAGCAGCCCTTTCTCTCTCCTCGTAAACAAACCCAAGGCTGTGCATATCCTTTACAGCCTCTCCTCAGGAGCTCACATGAAAGCGCTGTGACTGTGTTTTGCATTAGTTTGCTTCCAAACAGCCCCTGGCCTCGCCAGGCACGTACCGGGAGCTCCTGCTCCGGGAGGGCAGGCAGGGGGCTGGGTGAGGCCCACGGCCCGCAGCTCACCCAGACACCGGCAGCGCAGGTAGGACTCCTCTGACTGCACAGGCCATTGCCAGACCTCTGGCTCTGCTGTTATCTGGGGGATACGCTCCCTACACCTGCCCTGGAGCAGCTGGAGCTCAGGAAATGGTGGTGCTGGCAGCCAGAGCTGCTTCTCTGACTCTGGATGTTGACGCCAGGCCTCCCCTTGCACTGACAAGTTTCCGTGGTTGAACTGGTCAGGCACCAGGCACGTGATTTCTTCAGGGCTACTGACAATTGATTAACCCCATTTTGGCAATGGGCAAAGTCTTACGAAATGTTGTACAGAAATTATTTTAGTTCCATTCTTTCTGAGGGCCTGCTCCTCTCCAGTGCCCATCCACTGCTCTGGCTGCAGGTCTCTGACCCAAAAATAGCATCAACTGGGTTTGTGCAACAAGCGTGTGGAGGGAGTTCAAAACAATGTTTCTCAGTCTGGGCCTCCATAGGAGGGTAACTATAAATAGATGCAAAGGCAAGGATAATTGGCATGTAAAATGAATAATGCTGCAAGCTCACCCTAGGAATTTTAGCAACATAAAACTTTTGCGGCAACTCCACCAACTGGTGTTCTGGTTTTCCTCATCTGATTTTTTCCAGATGTCCCACTTTCCCTTTCTTCTTTGAACAGCAGTACCTTTCCCTGGAGTCCCAACATCATATTGTATAAATTATATGTATTCTAGCCTTTCATAATTTTAATAAATTAAGCAAAAAAATCACCACATAAAAGACAAATAATCTTAACAAGCCTGGTGCTTGTTTAGCTTTTTAGGGAAAATTAGGCATATTACTAAGTCAAAAAATCTTCTAATCTCATTGTCCATAGTCTCCCAGTTGAGTCTTCTACTATGGGGACTTCTTTTGGCCTCTGGATACGTCGCTGTGAAGAGGTGCCTTGAGCCCATGTAGTTTGGCAGGAAACTAGAGTTGTAAAAGTACACCTTTTTTACCTCATCCACAGGTAATGTTCTGGCAAAACCTGAACTTACAGGGCAGAGTAACTGCTAACCTACTGCCCATCCAGACTTTCTCCAGGAAAACAGACGTAGAAGAAATATCATCTGTGGGACAACAGAACTTTCTGTTGAGAGGAAACTGGAAAGAAAACAGTTAATATGATCTCTGTTTCTAGCTCATACCACATTTTGTTTTCTGATTCTTAACAGACACCCACCTCAGACTTGGATCCACTGGAAATTTCCATGGATTTCGTAAAAACAGGATTTGAAACTCTGTTGTGGCAAAAGCATGATATTAAAAAAATACAAATTTTTTTCTAAGAGCCATCAGATTAATTTCCCTTTTGGCTTATGCTAAATCTTGGGGGTGGAGGAGGAAAAAAATTAGCTCCCATAACTGAGCTCTTCAGAGTAGGACTTGAAATTATGTCCTGACAACTCACAGCAACCAGGCAGGACCAGCTTTCATTGTCCCACAGGAAAAGGAATAAGTATTCTCCAGAAGTCAGAAAGCAATCTAAATTATCAAGAAAAGTTGATTTGGGTAGAGGCAGGGGAAACACGGTAAGAAATAAGATCTGGTTGGTCAGGTCAAGAGAAATGATCAGTATCCTAATTATGGAAAATCTCTGCCATCTGTCATCACTTTTTTTTTTTTTTCAAAAGTAAAACCCAAGGATATGAAAATCAAAAAGAGTTAAACCACAAAGCATAAACTGCTCTGGCAGACAGAAGACCTTAAGGAGAAATCTCTCCATCAGATTGCTAACAGATACAACCCATAGAGAATTAAGTCCAGGTAGATAGATGTTGGAACTAGACTAGATTGTGTAGTGTGTTTCAGAGACAGACATCATCTTCAGGGTGGTGATGAAAAAAAGCTAGTCAAAATTCAGAGGATGGAAAGTAGCCCTTAGATATCAGGGAAAAAAAGGTTAATTAATTTACTTTGTCTTAATCTATGCCAGTTTCAGCTATGAAGTGACAGACCCTCTTCACACTGATGTCCCATTCCAGGTCTCGGCCTTCTATCCCTCCTTCCTGGAGATTAGCTCCAAACAGAAAACTATTACAAAATAATCTATGTCTGATCAGAGAATCCAATATAAATGCATAAATCCTACTGTGTTCATAGACTAGCAAGGTGACATGAGAAGCTATTCTAATTACGCGTGTCTAATATGTGGAAAAACCACATATGTTGTTAACTCTTTACATAAAACTGGGAATCAAATGCCCTATGTGTCTGACCTGGGTTTCTTCCTGGAAGGGATGGCTGAAAGGTTCCTCTGCAAGCTAAAACTGAAGCCCTGTGGCACAGTTCAACTTAAGAACTGAATTTCTTTGCAGATGCACGATTCCAGGAGGACTTTCACTAAACAGCAAGTAAAGGATGCTCTGAGCTCTTTTGCGCCTGACATATCGGGGAGGAAAGTGTGAGAAAAAAGTCTGCAAGGCATAAAGGAGCTTTTCTGCATTATGAAAGGTAACTTCAGAAGGTTAGGTCAATAAACTTGAAGTACGTCAATAAGGCGCTATACATTTTAACAGCCCCTACCCAAACAAGACTATTTCATTGGGATGCTTTGCTATCAGAAGGTCAACAGTTTAATTGCATCACCTAAACAGCAACCCAATTAAAGTTACCTCAGCAATGTATAGATACAGTTCAAATAACTCTCCCAAACAACATAAATGGTCTTAAAATGGCACCCTTTATAATCACAAAGGAGATCCGTGGGTGCCTGTCAGAGAGATGAAAGGTGAACGGCACAGCCCTTTACCCACATAGTCCGCTTTTATTGCCTTTCAAAACGCAATTGTATTGCTTTTAATGCTTTGGCAGGTTCTCCAGGGGTTTTTTTCTGCAGCAAGATCAGGCTACAGGAAGAAAAGCACTGTTAACACTGCAGTGTCTCAAGGACTATTTTTACTGTTCCTGATTTATTTCTGACCTCCTGGGTTTTTTTTCTGTTTGACCTTTTACATGAAGACAAGGAAAAGAATACATTTCATCTGCCAGTTGAGAGCATTTTCTTTTCTTCACTAGCAGAATTATAGGGTTTTAAGTGAATGTCAGCTATTCTGCCCTGCAGGCTTTTACTTCACAGCAACTGTATACCTGGTCTTTTCTTTCTTCACTAGTAATAGCCTTTGTTAAGTAAGGTAATGTTTACTGAGCAAAACCTGCACAGCCTCTAAGAGTTGAGCTGAATGATGATGTTTTGGAAATCAGTTTCCCTTGGGAGTCATAATTAGTGACACATAGCCAGGTGTTTTCTTAGTGCTCTTGGCTTGTTGACCAAGCCTGCACATTTCCCATCAGGGTTCCTCTGAATCACAGTGAATGTCACACAAGCCCCTTCCCAATTGTGGGTTGCCTCCTGACCAGAAATTGCTGCTTTCTGTTGCCTTCACCACCACTTCACTCTACAGCTCAAAGCTTGTGGTCCAAGCCAAGGTTAATGCAGATACTCGTGTGCTCAGAGAGACAGAAAAGGTTTGAGAACATCATCATTGCATTAGCAGAACGGCTATATTTGCAACCTTGCATGTAGGAAAGCTGAGAAAAAGTCACCCCCTCCTGCTCCTTCCCCTTGATCTCACAGTATCCTAAACTGTCAGCCTTGAACAGTGTCCTGTCCCCAGTTGTCCTGGTTCTTATACTTGCGTCTAGAGCTTTGGGAACAGCAGGAGCAGCAGGAGAGTCATGGATAAGGACACTAAACTGAGGTGGGTGCTGCAGAGAAGGAAGTAGGTTCAGATCTCAGCCAAACAAGGCTGCTGCCTCTAAGATGGGGGGCTGAATAGACCGTGGTGCAACCTTCACCTTCCTATGGCACTCCCAATCTAATGAGACACTTGAACTCTCCATTTCAGCCACCACTGCTGCATCTGTGGCCTCCTTCCCGACAGCTGTGTTTGTCTCTACTGCCTGTGAGACAGGGAGGTTCTTTCTTGTGGTTAGAAGTTGTTCACACGACACCACATTCCAGGATCGTGGCACTAAGAGGCCTTGAAGTCACTTAGAGAAGCTGTTAAAAGAAAGGAGACCACAGTACGAGGGAAGGTGCTGGGTGCAGGTTTGCTGAATTTCCTCCTTAGGACTCCATGTCCTTGTTAGGACACAGGATACACCAGCATAAGGCAAGAGGGTTTCTGTAAATCTTGGACAGGAAGTATGAAGGGCTCTAGAGCCCAGGAAAACTTCCTTGGCTTCTTTCTCCTTAGCTGACTAATAGCATGAACATAGATATTCAATAACCTGTCTTAGAGATTTATTGTCTGCAGTTTGCTCTTGTCCTGCTGACCAGCTTAAAGGTAGATGTGGCCAGCAACTGACTCCATCACATGATCAAAGACTTATCTGCCATTTTCCTTCCTTGCACCACAACAGAGTATCCAAGAAAGTTAGTCTGTGCATCTTCACCCTCTCCTTGTGCACAACAAATGACTTGTAGCCCATTAACTATCAGAGAAAGGATTACAGAAATTAAAATAACTGGAAACCCTCCTCTTCCCTCTCTTCAAGAAGCTTCACCCAAGTTTCTTCCAGCCTGGTGTCTGCAGTGTGCAATCCATTAGTATCTCCTGCCAAAATTATAAATTTCCAGTCAGTCTTTATAAACAGCAGTGTCATTTTCCTAATCACACAACTGGGAAAACAGGATATGAAGTCTCAGTTAAATTAACTTAACAGGTATCCATAGACCAATAAAAATTTCCTTATAACAAATTTGAATGTCTCTGTTTTCCCCCTTCTTTTCAAAATCCAAACAGCATTTTTCCTTAAAAACAAGTCACTTAACTCTCAAAAAGGCAATTCTGCCTAAAAGGTATTCTTTGTCATATGGAATTTAAACATTTGACTTTTATTTTGCTATTAGAGGTTGTATTAATAATATTTTCTACTGCATTTCTGTCTGCAGAACTTAGGATAAACTGTTGATTCAGCCCATGTGCTGTTACTGAAATGCCTTTTGCTGCCTCACCCACTCAGAAAGACTAGATCTTTCTAACAATAGTTAAAGCAGTACAAGATATCTCTATCTTCTCCAAGTACAGAGGCAGTAGAACTGGTGCAAATGTGCCCTGTAACACTACAGTTAAGAACATGAAAAAATTCGTGGTGGATCAAAAATGGCACAATGTACTGTGCTTGACACTGGCCAGCAGTGGATATCAGGGAGGAATAAATTAGCATGGAAAGCTCAGAATGACATTCTGCAATTTCATATGCATTTCATACTTTGTGTCCAGGGATTTGTGTATGACAGACACCTTAAGCCATGGTAGGTATACTTGTGGCTGTTAAATCTCAAGCCATCTTTCATCTATGAATGTTCAAAGCCAGTTTCTGAAGCTCTGAGAACTTCTGGACCCCAAGACATGCTGTGGCCAAGGATTGCATAACTGCAACATGCAGTAGCCTGTGAAGCAGCCTGTTATCTCCTGTTTGTTTTGAACCTGACACCTGATGGTTTCATGGCACACTCAACTGCTTTGGTAATGGAAGCAACAGTGATAAACTCTTCCATAATGATTTTTTCCTTCCTACTCCGAATTTTATTGACATCTAATTTAAGCCTCCTCCCACATCCATCTTTCACACTGCAAAACCACACCCTGCTGCTTCTGGTAAAGAAGCAACATAAGGAAGGGAAGAGACTCTTTTCAACTAGAAGAGTAATAATATGAAAAATACATTAAGTCACCTGAAAAGTCACATTTTTCAGGTTGTAAGTAGCAGTGCATTTGTGCCAGCTACTTTGCATTAACTGCTTATTTACGTGCCACTTCTCTGTGGTAAACACAACATACGTTATCTTTCAGGGAGAGTGAATCATCACTGAAACAGAGATAAAATTTATCAGGTAGTAAGAATGCATACCCAGGCAGGTACCAAGGAGCAGCTGACACCCACACTGTATTTATGTCTTAATTCAGCCATAAATACTCAGGCCAGGTCCAATCGAAGGGGCCTTGCTCGGAGAAGCTGCAATATTGCCTGGTCAAACAGCCCACTGACATCCCAACCACCAAAGCCACTCCAGCCTCCTCCTCAGCCTTCTCCTTGAGCTGTAGCACCAACCTGCAGAGGACCAGGCAACGCTTTCCTCCCCTCTGCTCACACTCACACCTCCAACTCCCTGGTCTCCTCTGCCAGGGCCTGGTGTCCACACCCTCTCCCAAAACAGACTCTACTGAAAGATCCAACCCCCTGCCAGTTGCTATGAACTCTATAGGAATGCCAGGGCCTAGGAAAAGATCTTTATGGACAATGATATTTATGGTTGGTTTGTGATCACAGTAGCTGTCCTTAACCTGAACAGAAGATCTGGCTTATGGGGTGAGACACAAAGAAAATTTCTATAGTTAGGATGGCAGGCTAACATGCTGACAATGCTCTGGTCAGAAGGAGGAAAGGAATGTGATGAAGGCTCCTTGAGGAGAGGAGAAGCCAGATTTCTAAAATAACAAACATTTTGTAGATATCTAACAGGCTGGTTTGCCAACAACAAAAGCTATGTACTGAAACCTTCACTGAGACAGGGTAAAACCTTTCATCCTAATCATAGTCTTCATGCAATAGTGGAGTAAACAGTTGCAAAGTAAGAGCATCACAAACAAAATTCACCATTCTTCAAACTGCATATCTTTCTATTGAAATATAGATCTTTGTACAAAGAAGTTAATTACCCATAGGGGTTAATTAATTTGTAATGAATCACTGGATCAGTAGGCCTTCTATCATATCCTTTTCAGTTAGTCATGGGCGCATCTGTCTAAAACTTGTCCTACATATTTTCTGTTTGCTAAACAATTGTCTATTCATATTTTCTTTCTACCTTCTCTCCTTCACATGATGCTGAAGCAAACCAATTTTAGAGTCATTTACAGCATTACAGGAGAAAGAGCATTACTGAATCAAGGCTGAGGTCAGCTAGTGCCATGGAATTCCTAGTAAGAGATAAACCCACATGATCTTTAAGTATAATTCCTGCCCATTTCTTCAGACTAAAGCACACACCCACACACCTGCCTTCCATTTTCTGTCCTGATGAGCAGAAACTTCTGTGGTTTCATCAGTTACAGCCTTCAGAAAGCACCTTAGGTAAAGTGGACTTTACATGTCATCTCAAAAGACAGGATGCCTCGTGCCACTCCTCTGTTTTTTGAGGTTATAAGTGTCTCAGCCAAGGAACTCCGTCCTTCACACCTGCCTTTCTGAAGGTTTACTTAAATGATTTACTACAACTACTAAAAAGTTAAACTAGATTATCCAGCAGTGTTTAACCATGTGGTTGTGAGTCACTAGGTCATGCAGTAAATCAGGCCAAGCACTTCTTGTAGGAATACACCTGTGTGCTAATTTTGAAATGGGTTCTCTGCAGTTCACAATTTACAAATCTATGAGACTTTTCCCATTAATGCTTTGTTAGCACAGCTTATCCACTGGACTGCTCCAGATCACTGTTGTGTAGCCATAGAGAAATGATGTGCAGAAGGCAATGCAGAATCTTAAATATGAGTATCAGAGCACACCAGAAGCTAATTGAAATTCTCCTACCTTTCTAATTCTTAGTGTTGATACAGGATGTCACCTGCTAAGCAACTTGAGTCGTATATTTGTCACAGAAGTACAGCAAGGAAGGAACTTGAGAGATAGTGCAGATCAGGGCCATGCACAGAGAGGATCAATTTTATCTGGATTGTCCCAATTGATAAAATGTCTTCTGAGGGTTTTGCCAAACTTGTTCTTGACCCCAAGTGGTCTAGATAAATTATTTCAATCCGATGTTCATCCTCATCTCATTTTAGTATCAACTGAATCATCCTTACATTACACTACTTGAAATACTTTACTTTTGTTATTGTTCAAATCTTCTGTAATCTATACAAGCTTGAAGAATGTTTCAGCCTTTTCAAGGAAATTCAATGCCAGTCTGTTCTAGTTTCATTGCACGAACTACTTTCATGCAATTATATCAGCTCTTCAGAAATGCTGCCAACACGGCAAATTAATGGATCAGAGATACTGGAATAAGCAGAGGCACTGAAGGAACTGGAAGAGGAATATCCTGCATTTGCTTTTGAGGCCACAAAAACAGCAGCGGGAAGGAACAATGTCATGTGAAAGCACATTACCCCCAGACAGCATCTTCCCAGATGACAAAAGAAATTTAAAATAAATGTTTATGCCACAGGAAACAACAGGAAAACAGGAACTCTCCAGCACAGTGTCAGGGAAACAAATGCATGTTTCAGAAGAGGTCTCTAATTACAGCTTTTTGGCTATTGGAAGTCTCCTTAAGCTTGCAGTGTTTCAGAAGAAGAGGACAGATTGTTCAGTCCAAAAGATACATTACATTTAGGCTTTTTCCTTTCTGTGCCTTCTCTGCTTCTTTATAGTCTGACAACAGCTGCCCAGGATGTCTACAAATAAAGTAGTGTTTCCTGGCACTCTTATGCAAGCCAGGCCTTTTGAATGGCTTTCAGATGCACAGCTTAGATGTGTGTTAAGTGTCAACAACCACAGCCGTACCCCAAATTTTGCTGCTTCTTTAATGCTATTTTCTCACAGAAGTTTTCACTCCCATCATGACTAGACTAGAACCATACTCCTCTAGAATGAAATTCCCTAATGTATGTAACTACATTTGTTGTATATTACTTTATCAAAGTATCTCTAGGTTTTTTGTTTTTTTTTTTTTTTTAATACTGTCTTTGTCAGCACTGAGCAAACTGTTCATTTTAATGGCCCCCAAAAGATAATCATAGCGTGGTTTTTATTGCATTTTGGCACTTAGAAAGCACCCCTGGGCATGGGTCCCATCAAAATTAATTCAAAGTAGGCACCTCTGTCTAGACAGCTTAAATGCCAATTTATTGCTTTCTATAAATCAAGCTTTTCTAAAGGTCTACAGACATAAAATGTTCCTGAGAGATCTCTCTCCTTGACTGTTCACTAGAGCTTTAACCATTGGTTTCCATTAAGAGATAATTCCAACAGGCAATAACTGCTGCAAGTTGTGACAGCTTGGGGTGAGACAGTCTTGTAAGTGTGACCAATGCTACTGGCTCCAAATTACTGAAAAACCCAAAATCATATAGTACTAAAAAGTTGGCTGAATATTTTAGGACTAGTTGAAACTGAGTTACAACAGGAAAGAAAAAAAAAAAGGAAAAAATAATAAATTTTTAGGCATATTATGCTGCCACGGTCAAGTCAGGTTTAGATTTTTTCCTATTTTTTCCTTTAAAATGTTTTCATGTGGCCTCTCCAGAAAGACCAAAAGGATGGGGACGGTTGGCAACAAGTGAGCAGAAATATAAAGAAAGTGACAGAAACCATTTTGAACTACTGTTGTTAAAGTTTAGCCAACTTCTCTTCATGCAGACTGGATGTGCTGAAGCCTGGCAGGAGACAATGCTCCTTCTCCTGCAAGCACACTGGATGTCACTTTCATACCTCTGCCATCACGAGTCCATGACAGCTTATGTTTTCCTCTTGTAAATCCCCTGGGATGTCAAACAGGATGCAAGACTCTTGGTCTGTGTAGTCAGGAACATCCCGAGTGTGTACACCTGGAGTGTATACTGCTCTGAAAGTCAGACTGCTTCTGTCAGCACATATTCAAAATGAACAGATGAATTTGTGTGTGTCAGTATTTTATCCATCAAGGCAGGAAGCAGGAAATTCTGCCTCAGAACTAGATCTGTCAATACTTCCTGAAATCGTTGGCTATAATGAAGTCTTGTACATGTTCTGGTTTTTCAGAGGCTGCTGGCAATTTGTTCCTTTGAACTAGAAAGAAGGCAAGAATTATATTGTTAGGCTCTAAATAGATTTTATTTTCTGTTTGTTATTTGAAAGTTTTATTACAGAACCTCTCTCCTCTTTTTTACCGTCTGACTGATAGGAAATCAAAGGATTCTAAAATGGAAAACATCTGATTGTAGAAATGAAGAAATTAGCTGGCATCAGTATCAACAGCTTATCACTACTGACAAAAGCATAGCTGTAACCTAGGATCTTTTAAAAAAACATTAAAAAAAAAAAAGTGCAGCAGCCAGGGCTAAAATCCATGCCAGCTTAATGGCAGAAAGCAAAGAAAGCAATGGCAAGCTAACTGATACTAGCTTCACTTATTACACTGGCTTAACCCATTTGCTCTTTGCCCTTGGAGTATTTTATTGCATATGATAAACACATAACAAGTAAACACTTCAAAAGCATTAATAAAAAAAAAAAAAATTAAAAAAGGCAGGTAAAGCAACTGCCATGTCTATTAAGCTTAATGTTCCTAGTCACTTAATGGCACTGCATAACCAAATGTCTTGCAACTAAAATACATAAATATAGCAGCTTCTTTACTGAGCTTTAAAAGATACTAAATATATTTCAACAAATAAACTATTAGAAGATATAAAGATGCATTCTGAGAAATACTGTTAGTGACACACTTAATAGAACAGTTTGAAATTATGTCAGAGAGGTTATCAGAATTAAGGCTGTTTTAAAGACTGCTGTGGCAGGAGTCAGTGAGGTGGCTCTGAGCCTTGTTGCTCCTTCTCTGCATAAGGCTGCTGAACTCCTGTTTCAGAGTCAATGATACAAAAGAAAAAAGTCAAGTCTTGCCATGCTGACTCTGAATAAGTCTTATGGGATCTTTGACATAGGAATTAGCCTACAGAGTTCTCACACAGAAGCCAGTAGTCAAAATTGTGTTTTGCTTGGAAGTGTTTTTCAGTTCTCAGGAATTTATAAGGGTTTCTACAAAACAGTAACAAAATAGCAATAAGAGCTCTGCAACTAAATCACTTTCCTGGGCAAACCAGGAAGAAATAACAGAAAGGCCTTGGTCTTTGATGTTTGAATAAAAACACCAAGAGTGATTCCCGTAGCCGTATAAAGCAGCCTTGGTATAATCAAGACCCAAGTATATCTGTTTGCTTCACCCACATTATGCAAGATCTACATGTGACTGGTAAAAATGTGCCAGTCTGCTTGGCTGAATTCATTACTGGAAATAAGTGGCAGACACAAAAGGGAATTTTTGAAACATACAGGAAAAGAGTAGGAAAAAAGGAGGAGACAATTTTATTCTTTGCCTTCATCACTTACTACAATATTATTTTTCTCTTCTAAGAGAGTCACATCTCTGTTTTCCTAATGGAATAACTTAAGGCTTTGTCTTGCCCCAAAATAAGTGGTTATGAGTTCCTACCCTATCACCCTGGAATATATAACAACGTAATACATACCTATAACTATACATAAGAATACACAGTAGACAACATCACCTACACGATTAAGTTTTAAGTCCTGTCTCATTATGACTTCATGCAAATTACTTAAATTACACCATTTCCCTGAGCACCGTGGAAATCCCATCCTCTCCCCTGCCTAATTATTTCCTCTCAACTCATCCTTGGTCTGTCTCTTCAAACTTGGCAGAAGTTGGCTGGCTCTTTTCCTTCAGACCAGCTTTCACCCTAGGTCCTCTTGCCCTTGGGAAGAGGAAGGGCTGGGAAGGGGACAGACAAAACTGAGCCAGACTCCTCCCATTGCCCCTGGTATCCATAGGAGTGGCAACTTCTGTAGGAGAGGAAAAGGAAGAGAAAAGTGCTGAGGAAAGGGAGAGAGAAGGAGAAGCTGCAATGGATCACAATGCATAAACATGCAGGTGTGTAAACTACTAAGATAAAATGCTCAAAGGCAAGAGGATTAATAGGAGGCATCGAGGTAAAATTGGGCCAAGTGGAATGACATCTCTACACAAAGAGACCTAACTGAACAGCTCTGTATAAAAATAACAACGTGCCTTGCCAGCGACATTCTGCCTTTGGCCCCCAGCTGTTTCCACTTCCTTAACATATGTTGAACCAAATAATTTCCCATCCAGCTTTAAAAAAAAAAAAAAAAAATAAGGGCACGCACTGCCAAGGCCGGAAGAAGGTGAAAAAGACCAGGCAAGAAGAACAGTAGAAGATAAAACTAAAGTGTTTAATCAGTGCATTTCTCTGGGGTTTTCTGCAGGTCTCACTTAACTACTTCATTACCAGAGCTGGCACCAAGATGAACAGTTAGGAGTTTTATGGAAACCAACTGGATGTCCAGGGCAAGAGATAACAGAATGGGATCTGTTCTTTCCCTGACTGGCTAGTAATGATCACAACAACAACAAAAATAACTACAACACATCTGTCATTCATGTTCTAGAGGAGGTGCCTGAATTGCAGCCCCCTGCGCAATCCAGAGACAGACAGGAAAAGCAGTTTTCTCCAGTTTTATCCTTTTAGCAATGCTAATAATAATAAAACAGTCAAAAGCTTGTAGTATATTTGGTTCTCTATCACTCTTCCATCAGCATAGCTCAAGGATAATTAATGCATGATTCCCTGGCAGCAGTCATTCCGTTTATTCATGAACCTAAGTTAATAACCCAAACCAGTAATTCCAAACTGCTAATTCTCACCCACTTGTATCATATAAACAGGAACAAAGCAGATTTATTCATTCAACAGGGAGAGAAGGAAAGAACTGAGACCAAAATGAGAGCCTTGTTCATATTCAAACACTCTGCTGCTGAATGTGGTGCAGTTGTGCACAGCTGGTATGCCTCTCTGCACTCTTCATATTGATGCAGCTAGCTGCAAGAACACACTGTACCTGTAACAGAACCTCCCTATCTTCATAAAGATGTTCACAGCCTAATCTATTCAAATGTAACTGTTCCGGTCTCAGTCACGCTTTCACTTAAAAGCCAGTGAGAGAGCTCCAGGCAGCAACTGACCACAGAAACAAATTTCCCTTGGTTCCTTTTCTCATGCTTTTCCTTATGAGCACAACTTTGATGGAGCAACAGGTAGCACAACAGATGAGCTAAAAACTGCAATTAAAAAGGTAATCCTGGGATTAACAGGTTTAATGAGTCAAAATCCCTGGAGTTTTAATGAAGTAAAAACCTGGCATAGTAGCATGCACCTCCAGTCTACAGAGAGGTTTGTGTTGCGTTTGAAGCTTCAGCATTTATTGTGTTTTGTTTCCTACTATCTCCTGCACCTGAAATGACTCAGTTAATGTGGGAGAAGAGCCTTATATTGTAAAACTTTTTCTCAGCAAGTTTCCAATCAGCATGCAGAACAGGGAAGAATTCTTTTTCTGTTGTAAAAGTGAGGATCTTTGTTGCTCCCACATTTGCAGAGCAAGAGGAGTAAAACATCCTCATTTGAAGTCTCTGTTGATAGTTCTTCAATCTAAATCTGCAGCATCTGGGTAAGTAAAATCTGTCAGTGGAAGTACAAGGGCATGCCATTACATTTCTTTTCTATCAGTTAGGATGACTGCTGCTTGTGAGGAGCCCTTCTTCCCTGCCTTGGCATACTGCTTAAGGTCAGATTCTCTGAAATCAGAGAAAACACCAAGAAAAGGCAGAGGTATTGGACTTTTTCCTTCATCTTTCCAGTTACTGATCTTTCAGTTGTCAGTGACTTCAGCACTGCAGCCTAAGTGAGTCCTAGCCCCAAGTGAGGACATGGATAAAGGAAGTTTTCATCACCCTTATCCTTCTGTTTCCTGGTATCATTCAGAGTCAACTTGACTTCCAGTGTCTTGCAAAGCAGTTTCATGACTGCTCTGATCCATTCTCATGCACTATTATCCACAACATGATACATCCCAGCCATGACCCTTCCATCCTCCTCTTGGCACTGTGGCTCTACAGGCACAGCAGAGATTCATTAAGCAGGGGATATCCCCTTGGGCTTTCTTCAGTACCTCTTGTTCCCTCTCAGGGGTGGTAAAGGAGTCTGGATAATGAGCCCCAAAGAACTAATTCACAGTAGCTTGCTACGGGAGGCAGAGTGATTAAAAAGGACTGAAAAGCTTACACAGCAGCTGCCAGCCTTGCAAATAGAAGTGTTCTCCATACTAAAAAATGTGGAGCACAAGTCTTAGAGCTCCTTGACAACACAGCCCTCTATGGAATAGAATGGAAGAGGAAAAATACAAAAACAAGCTAGTTCACTGCTGTAGTTAAGATACTTCCTGCAACAGATGTACAGGAGAAAATTTAAAAAAAAAAAAAAAAAAAAAAAAAGCTCTAGAAGAGTGAACTACATGATATCAGCCACTAGCCATCCTATTTATGTCCCCATTTATCCCGGATAACTCCAGTCTGCATCTTTTATCTGAGGACCACAGCCTACTGCTGCACTGCACTTTCTTGAATTCCAATTCTGGTCAGAAAAATCTCTCCAAGAAGTGGTGTTAAGGAATACTGTATTCCCTACTTTGTTTGACTCTGAATGATTAAGGCTCTTACCAGTTGCACTTCTGATGTGGTTTATTCTTAATCAGTCTGACATCGCTTTGATTTTACTTCCACAACTGCTTGATCTTGCACTGACTTGTCCTCCTGTGGCATTGGTGTTTAAGCACCAGCCTTCAATCCCTTTTTAATTTATATGCTGTTAACACATTCTTAAAACATTTCCAGCTAAGGAAAGGCAATCTCTCTAAATCTCCTCAGCTTACACTGAGGAGATTCTCTAAAGGTCTATCATGAATCTCAAGGGCTACAGTTTAAGGCTGTTTTTTAACCATCTTTTTTCTACTGGGTAAATCAGAGACAGAAAGCAGGATGAGTTTACAGAGGCAGGAAAACAAATGCTGTTGCTTACTTCCTCTGGCTTGGTCATGCTGGAAGAGATTTGTGTCAAGTTCAGTGTATTATGGGAGCAGCCTAAGGCTGTAAAACAATTTTCTTATTTCAGAGCACATGAGCTGCATGCCAGCCACAGAGCACACAAGAATGCCAGTAGCTGATAAACTTGAAGCCTCCTCTCTCTGACAAGGACTAGCACCATCTCTGCATTCAGATGCAACTTCACATTTGCATTCCAGCAAGGACAGTACTACTGGGTGGGCACACCCCTTCCATTTGTACTGCCCTCCCTCACCTCTAATTCCTTTTCCTCAGGCAGATGTCACTCACTCATATTTTTCTTTATACTGTGCATACTTCCCTCTTCTCCTCATCCATCTCTGCCATTATCTTTTTTCTTTGTTTCATCCAACTACTGACATGAACTCCATTTTCTCTTAGAGATCTCAGTGCACTCTCCAAGAAGCTGAATAGATGGTAACAGAACTGTACTAATTCCCAAGCAGTCATTTATATTTCTACAGTGCCTTCTAGCTGTGCATCACAAAATGGTCTGAAAAGATAAGTGAAATAAATCAGCAATGCTGATTAGACAGGAGTGCTAACCTCTTTTCTAACTACGTGAAACTGGGCAAAGAATGACAAACTGACATCTCCAAGATAGGTCATGCAATCTCAAGGCCAGGCTTGCTATGCAACCTGCATTTCTTACATTTACCAGCCTTGTGTTCTGTTCAGAATTCTCCTTTCACTTTGCTTTAAAATTCCTCTGTGATTCTGTATTTTATTTTGTTTTTAAAAATCCATGTAGTTTTAGAGCTGTTGACAACTAATGTCTATGCAATTATCAACCCAGAAGTGTTGCAGCGTTTCAGAAAAAACCATAGGGTTCTATAGAGGTATCTGAAAACATGAAGTTTGTGAGAAAATTTGACTTGAAAAGAGAATAAAAAAATTCTTGCAGTTGAAAGCTAACAGAACTCACTAAGAATGTAAATCCCCTGACCTTGTAGCCACTATAGTGGCTCTTCCAAAGGGAGGAGACATGCTGAAGTTGTTGGGTTACACGGTGTCCTTGCTGTGCTCTTGCTGGGAAGACAGGTGACCTAAGTGCTTCATGGCAGTGACGTGCTAGTGCCCCAAGGGGAAGGAAATTATTCATTCCTCATTTCTCAGCTGACTTATGACTACCTTGGCTGTGATGTAAGTGAGGAAGCTTGTTAAGCAGAGGGAGAAAAAAGATAAGGGGATGGGGTGACTAAAGGGGTAAACATGTAAAGAAGAAAGTAGTATTACAGATCCAAGCTGCTATCCAGACAGCACTTGTCTTCTGCATGTCCATACGGTCACTGAAGAGTTTTAATTTTCCCTTGATACTAATCAAAGCTCCCACTGCACCATCAGATTGCTCTCATATGCCCAGAATCTCTTCTGCAGTAATGATCCTAGTTTCTCAGTATCCCATATTCCATGAGCTAGCCCTGATTCTCACAACACTTCTATTTCCCTGCCACACATGCTTCCTGTTTGACTGGGCAAGAGGCAGCACAGGTCACAGCTGATTCAGAACATTGAGTGCTGACAGCAACACTTGCACATCATCGAAGTAAGATAAGGACTGAACTCAAACTTCTCCTTTTATCTTCTTCCTCACAATGAATTTTCATGATATTTTTAGGGCCTTATCATCTTAGAAGTTTCCACTTCTGCTGAATTTAGTTGAAATTTAGAATTTATTGGTGAAATTGCACAGCTTGGTGGGCAATATATAAGGTTCATATTCACTCAAGTTTTCCCATTTCTGTATCTCTTTTGGATCACACACTTGATCCCAGGCAAGCGATTCTTTACCTGTTTCTTTCTATAACATAAACATGAAGTAGCCAAACAGAAAACAAGAGATGGCCCAATAGGAAGGTAAGGGGAAAATAACCAGCTCACATATGAGCCTTTAACAATTTTGCCAGCTGATTAATTATGTTTCCTTTCCTGACGCTTAGCAATGCTACTGATATCAACATACAGTATGCGGTTACCTTAGGTCAGATGTGGACACTTCCTAAATAAGAAAACTAAAGCCAATCCTGCAATGAACTTTAAGAGCTGTTAAGTCACCAGTGCTTTTTTGTTCCACAGATTTGGCAAATTATTCAGTCTTGTAGTTAATAACATTTCATAAAGGTGAAAAACTCTAGTCTTGTTAGCATTCAAACATTGAAAAACTCTTAATAGTGGGGAAGTCACTGAGATTTGATCACTTTTTAGTTGTTAGGGGGACAATAAAAATTGCTGTAACTTGCTTTCTTATTGACTGTCCTAAGCCCAGAAACATACTCATTGTCAAGGAGGTTATGAGTTACAACAGGAAAATTTCTAGACTGCTTCTTCAAATAAAACCAAGGCCAGTTACATTTTAACATAGTTTCCATTTTTGTTGAGAAGTTTGAAATATTACTTCTCAGAGTGTGGAACCAGCTTTTCACTTAATGAATAATCACAGAATTTCTAGGTTGGAAGAGACCTTCAAGATCATCGAGTCCAACCCTTGCTCAAACATCTCAACTAGACCATGGCACCAAGTGCCACATCCAGTCTTTTTTAAACACATCTAGGGATGGTGATTCCACCACCTCCCTGGGCGGACCATTCCAGTACTTTGTCACTCTTTCCGTGAAAAACTTTTTCCTAGTATCCAACCTATATTTCCCTTGGTGCAGCTTGAGACTCTGTCCTCTTGTTCTGTCAGTTGCTGCCTGGAGAAAGAGACCAGCCCCCAGCTGACTGCAGCCACCTTTCAGGGAGTTGTAGAGAGTGATAAGGTCACTTCTGAGTCTCCTTTTCTCCAGGCTAAACACCCCCAGCTCCCTCAGTCATTCCTCCCAGGGTTTGTGTTCCCAGCCCCTCACCAGCCTCATTGCCTCCTCTGGACGCGCTCAAGCGTCTCAATGTCCTTCCTGAACTGAGGGGACAGAACTGGACACAGCACTCAAGGCGTGCCCTCACCAGTGCCCAGTACAGGGGAAGAATGACCTCTCTGCTCCTGCTGGCCACACTATTCCAGAACACACCATATTCTGAAGAAAAAGACATCTTGCCTAAAAACAGTAAGGAAAAGTAATTTCACCTGTAATTCCTTTTTGATCTATCCTGTTGTCTCACTCATACATGTCATGAAATGCACTGTCCTGCAAGTAGCTGTCAGGCCAACAACCTGAGGTTTAATACTTCAAAAGCAAATGCTTTGTATATACAATGGATTTTTTTCCTGAAACATGAGGAAATATGTTAGCATGTCCCATGTATTCCATTTGCGAGAATATGTAAAAGGTAAAGCAAGTGCATCAGCAAATATTGGCTGACATTGCCGGTAGGCAGACACAAAATCAGCACCTCTGTAGAACCAGTAGTTTAGTTAAAAAAAACAAAACAAAACAAAACAAAACCCAAACAAACTAACTAAATTAAAATAATGGTATATGCTTTTTTTTTTTTTTTCATTTTTTAGCCTTGTGTTAGTAATGTGTCTGGGAAGACACAAATTTAAGGAAGCTGAGATATTTTGTCATACTGATCTTGAAGTCTGTGACAGGTTACTAAAGGAAGGTTATTATATGTCAGTGAAGAGGAAATTTTTTTTTTAAGAGCTATTTTTATGTTTCATTCAGTGTACGTGTAAATGATAATTTGTGATCAGCCTGCTTTGTTTTCTCAGTGCTGCCAAAGAACATCCCATGTAATAAGCTTGGCATAATCCTCAATTAAATCAGGTCAAAGGAGGTCAGGGCCCAGCAACCTTTCCAGAAAGGCACGCCAGATTTTTTTTCCTACCAAACTAGAGATAAATCACGTACTACTTCTCAAAGAGGCAAAAAGCTCCCACCTTCCATATGCTCAAAGCTTTACATTACCTCTGTGCACAACAGGAGTTTCCATCTTGCAGGAGCAGAGTATGCCTGGAAGTCACAGTCATCTCCCTGAAGGCACAGCAGCTCCCATCTTTTGTGCCTGCCCAAACTCTGGTGGATGCCGTTCACAAGGGACTTGAGGTTTCTGATTTTGGAGTAAAGAATTACTTGGAGGGACAACTCCTCTTGCAAAAAACCTCTTAGCTTCCACATCTAGCCTATGGGGTGGGTGCTTTATGTGGCATGTTCTTTAGTTTTGGTTTCATGACTGTCTGACTGCAACGTGGTGAAACCCCATTCAGGCTCATGTGCCTGAGCTCGTTTCTAGAAGCTTGAAAGCCTGAGCATAAAGAGAAAGAGGTGAAAGCTGGTTCATGAATAGAGTCAAAACAGAACTTGAACAGAGCTCCTTACACAAGACGGGAATCATTCTCCAGTCTTCCAATTGGTTTATCCCTAGCCTGTACCATCACACAGCCATCACTAGGAAAATCTATTGTACCATGCACTGAGCAGAACAGTGATGTAGGAGAAATCCACATTACATAGACTCTTGTAGACTTTGTGACATGAGGTCCATTTTAGCCTTGGCATCTTTTTCAGATGGTGCAACCATACATGGAAATCCCTCAAATGTCAGCACAGGAAACAAACAAAACACTGCTAAACCTTGGTTTAAAAAACAAACAGAACAAGTTATGATGCAGTTTCTTAATGTGGAGTATAACAGTGATACTCAGATCTAAAGAAAAACCTCTAGATTTAAACATGATAGGTTTATGTCTCCTCATACTAACACTGTTTAAAGCCTGCATAAAATTTGAGTGAAGGTGGTATTCAATTTGGTGGCACTGCATAACTCTTCTCCCTTCTCCCTGTTAAATGCTGGGCTTTAATCTACTCTGAAAAGGACAAAGTAGGAAAGAAGCAGTCACTGGTCAGCAGGTAGATGTTCCTGCCTTGTGCTGGTTATTCAGCTGGGAAGCACATACATGAATCAACAGATCTAAATCGGATGGCACTAAGAACAAATGACGCATTGGAAGAGATAGTGCAAGAGGTAACAGGACAGCAGATGGGGCTGAAAGAAAAACCTACACAGATTCTCCAAGCAAGCAGAATCATGATTTGCATAGGCTGAAAGAGAATTTGGCCTCCATGGTCCCATGCCAGGAAGGCAGGACTGAGTGGCAGTAATCTCACCTGAAGGGAGACAGGCTGTCCATTTCTCTGCAGCAAGTTCCCAAGCAAGAGTAAAAGCAGGGATTCTGGTCAGCTCCTCTGCATCCTGAGCAGCATATCCTCTGCAAAGCCCATGTCCAGAGGCCTCCTTCTGTACATTCCAGGTATGCTCAGATTCATAGAACTCTTCTATCATGTCCCCACACTCAAGTTTAAACCTACAGTGAGGAAGGTAAGATTTTTGCCCTTAAGGCAAAACTGACAAAGATTAATTTGGTACAGCTAAACAAGATGCTTTTAGGGAGGAAAAGTATCCCTCAGTGAACATCTAGGTACAGAGCAAGGCAATGAGCTACGAGTTCCCTCAAGCAGCTTCTGTCTCAAAAGACAAAACTAACCCATTCATCTGCCTGGCACAGTGAAACCGGGTTAACTGAGACAGGTATATTGAACATGACAATATTACAGTGTTTTTCCAGAGTGATGAACAAAAAAAGGTCAGAGACATTATTCAGATGGTGAAGAAAAGAGATGTAGCACCACTACTTATGGAAATTACACAAAGCAAGAAAATGAGAATTATTGCTTACATTATGGGTAATATTCAATGCTTTGAAACTGAATGTATCAGCTAAAATGTCAGTTTCTGGTTTAGTTTACAGACTGGAACCACAGAAGAAATTGCATTGTGAATGATTTAAATTCCAGTATATTGAGCTAGAACAGTACGTCTTCATTTTCAAGCAAATGTTATCTCCTGACAACACCAACCTTAACCAAAATATACTTCCTTTCATTATATTGGAAAAGAAGATTTTATCTTTACCATTCCATGCCAGAAAAGATACAGCTCAGATAGCAAAGGTGGTGTCTGGTACCCCAAAATTATCTGATGTTTGTTGAGATCCAATGGCTGCTTAATACAAAGAACCACTTGAACTGAATCAATGACACACACTTCAGTCCCTTCATTTTAGAAGTAGCAAAACCTCAGAACATCATAACCAACAGCCTTTCTTAGAATGGGACAGTGCATTTGCTAGGGAGGACAGATTTCCAATAATATTATGGGCAATGCTGCAGATCCTGGTCATCTCCTAGCTCCTGATGCCTGTCAGCATGCCCTGATGCTGGTAGCAACCATGCCACAGTGCACTGAAGCCACAATCACTGAGGCAAGTGACACTGATTCTTTAAAGAACCTTTTTTTTTCTTAAAACTACTGCTCAGAACTTCAGAAATTACATCCAGTGGTCCCAACTAATGAAAATGCCTGTAAATTGCTGCAGTGGTTGGATCCATTAACACAACTGGACAAATACCTCAAGGACTATTTCCACCAACAGACAGGGCAAATTTAAAGAAGTGTGTACTTCCCTGTTTCTACTTCACTGAAAGTCCAGTCAAATGCTGCTAGACTGATTGCTTGCCAATCAAGCTTGTTTTGAAGCTACACATGTTATTTGCTGATATCACACTTAAAGTGCACATTAGAAAGCTTATATATACCACCAAATAGGGCTACAACAGCATGGTGCACCTGGTCACTGCCACTGAACAAGATCTGAGCATTATGGTCACAAAATCTTGCTTTAATTTCAAAGGAAGTGTTTGCCCTCAAAGAGGACGCACGCTAATTTTTTAAAATATGTTTCTCTAACAACAAAATTCCTGAAAATTAAATTGGTTTGCCAGAGCAGCTTCATATTCATTATAGGGTTTATTAAAATGTATTTATCCTGTCCTGACCAGACAGGATAAATTTTAAATACAAAAAATGAGAAATGTTTTTATGGAGAAAATATCAGAAAGCTGTGAGACATTGAAAAAGCACTTAGATTGGTTGCAACATAATCCTATGATGCATTATTGCAAGTAACACATGGTTACCTGGTTTCACTACAGGGTGTTTTTATGCTTATCAAAAGTAAGAATGATAGAGACAGGGTTTAAACTGACTAAAGCTTTTAATGTAATTGTATCCCATGGGATTTGAATTTATTCAACAGCACCATGTGGATAACCTCGAACCCATTCTATTTGAAGCAGATTTTTGGCTCAATGGTAACCAGTGGCCTTATAAATTACATAACACAGAAAGTCTTCTCGTCACTTTGTCAGAGACCTAGTACATTCTCCCCCTCTCCAAGAGGGCCAACCATTCAAACATAATGCCAGGAAATCCCATTGTTTATAAAAGATGCTGTCATCCCCACTTGCTCTTTACAGCTCCCTCCAGGTGTGGTGGGATACTTCTAAATGAAGTCATTGGAAGCCCAGGCATGTGTGTAGTGTTGCAAAGTGCTTTTCTGGTCTCAAACACCCTAAAATAAAAACAATACACGGTCTTTATGCTCTCACTTCATAGCAAGCAGCCAGCTGCCAGTATTACCAAACCCTAAATTTGCCTGCCCTGCTGGAACGCCCTTGTCTTGCACCCGACAGAGCATAAAGTATGCAAGGTTGAGAGCTGTGGCAGCTAGGTTACACAGGCATGCCAACTTCTGTGCCCTGAGCATAAGCTTCCCATAATGTGCTGCTTCATGCTACCGAGGAGGGGTTCAGATGGCCACACTGCCGCTTTCAGCTCTGAGACCCTCTGTGCCAAAGCAGTGCATCTTTAAATCCAGAGGTTACCAGTATCTGGTGCCAGTGGGTGGAAAGGGGTGGAGGCTGCAGCCCATCCCAGAGTACTAGCCTAGATCTGTGATAAAGCCTGGGATTTAGGTGACTTGGTTTGCATGAAGACCTGGGAGGGAACTCCTACTGAAACTGCAAATCTTTCCCACACAGCGTCCCAGCTCCTGCCCACACACAGCGTTGGTCTCTTGAAGCCTAAGACCTGGAGGGATTTGCCTTTCTCTATCTCTTCAGGCCTCCAGAAGTTTTCCTCCCCCACTTTTGGCACTGAGCCCAAAAGGCAGCTGTTGCACAGCAAAGCAACAGCTCCTCTTTCCCTGCTCCTCCCTTAGCTCAGACTGATATCAGACGTCAGTCTGTGGATCCCTTCCCAGGAGGAACAGCCACAGTAATTAAGTTCTAGTTCTGCTTGCAGGGATCCAAGCTCCAAAAGGAGACAGCTCAGCTATGCAGACACCAGGAGCCTACATGACTGAAGACATGTACTCCACCAGTGTGTGCTGAGTGACAATTAGAGTCCCCTTCTGCACTTGATGTATCCAAACCAGACTACACGATCTAAGCCTGGCTCAGACTGATAATTCCCATATTTCTGAAAGCAACTAGCCTCTCCCCTTTCATCTCTCATCTTCTTCCTGTTTCTTCCATCTTTAAAAGCCAAAGCTTTCCCTTGAGCATACAAAACCCCAAGAACATCTGTGACTGATTTGAAGATCCCTGAAATTGTATATATAATCTTTTAAATGTTTGTTTGATTACTGGAAGGCAATTTACTATATAAAAACATGGAGTTAAATTGAAAAACAAGCTGCCTACATCGGGCAGGGAAGAATATAGTTCCATTTCATACAGCTCAGCCATTTACCTACCATTTCTGGAGAGGATTGTCACACTTAGGATCACTGAGCCCTTCAGAAATTGTGGAGGGGGTCTCATTCCTCCTTTGAGGTTATAAAGAAAGGTGAGGGAATACTCTAGGAAAAGGCTTAAAATGTTTTCTTTTGATGGTACAAGAGCTTCCCAAAGTCAGATTAACCTGCTAAGTAAGAAGTTAATACTGTGGAGGAGGGATCATCTGACTAGGTTTAGAGGCACATTTCCTGAAGTATTCAGAAAGACTATTAAGAGAGTAGACAGCCTTCAGTCCCACCTTCTCTCCGCTCAAAGCTGGGAGTCCCAGTAGATTCCACTTTTTGGTTGGTAGGCATCTAAAGAGAACAGATCTGTACATGGGTTATCTACTTGTATATTTCTTTGATTCCTCTCACCCAAAGTTTAGTTATTAGGAAATACATGGTGCTGTTTTATGTACAAGCCTCCTCTTCTACACTCCAAGACCCTAAGGCAGAGGATTTGTAGGGCAACGCAAAACTAGAGAGTGGTACCAGGTCTAAAGAGTCACAGAAGTTGTCTGTGATGGACTGCCACCTAAATTTGTTCTTCTTTAGAAGACTGACCTAAACAATTGAATAGAAAAGTAGAAGAGAAGAGAGACTCAGATGGGGTTATACCCTAATTCCCAATCTTAGAATGCATGTCACATATTCACACTCTTGCTCCAGATAGAAAAAGGCCAGCTTCTGTTGTCGCAACACCTGGCTGAACTTCCAACTGTCCTCTCAAATACCTTCTCTCTCTGGGGCAGACACATTCTCCTAGCCTTTTTTTCCTTCTGTCTGGGAGATAAGTCATGCAGCAGAACTAGGAAATTAGTAAAACCTAGCTGGCAAAGGGCAGCATTGAATAATACCCCAACCCTGCCCAGTGCACCCATGCCAGCCCACTGTGACCTGGCTGCTCTGAACAGTGCTCAAACACATGTTCCCAAAGGGAAGGTTAGATAGACCTGGCTCAGCATGGATGAATGCCCAGCAGCTGTGCAGCACCTTGTTTGCTGCAGCATGACAGCAGTGCTCCTCACAGCCTGGGTGTCTGGGAGAAACAGGGGAAACTAGAACAGTGCTGAGCAAAAGTCATGGGTGCACAGGGATTACAAAAACGAGAAAATATCCTCCCACTCTGTCCTCAGGCTTTCCTGGATACTTGGACACATCAGCAACACTGCATGTAGAAAACAAGAGTGGTGACAGCAGGCTGGAACCTTTTTGCCCTGGAACGATAAACAACTCTCAGAGGCAATCCAGGGGATTAACAGAAAGAAATCAGCATAAAAGAAGCTAATAGGGTAAAAGCAGTGACAGGAAATAACAATTCCATCACTGCTACCACTTCAGCTCTTCCAAGTGCAGCTTTTCCCTCCTCCACCTTCCTCCCCCCACCATGCACACACATTTTTGTTTCACATCAGGATGCAGGTGTGATGGAAAGGAAAGTGCTGCAGGAGAATCCTGCTTTGCTCCTTACAATGGTTTAATCTCTTTGACAAGCCCTCCCCTTAGGCTCTCCCCCGCTAAAAATAATCAACTCTTCAGTCTTGCATAGGAGTTTATCTTTAAAGACTGTGGCATCAGTGCTTTATTTCCTTCTTCAGCCACACACTTTTCTTTCTTCATGTGGGAGAACTTGTTCCTTCTGCCTTGCACCACCACAGGCTTTGGTAGATGCCCAATACCCAGCACATGCAAGCTCAGCAAGAGCTCAGCACAGGCTAGTCGGGGTGAAGTGGTGGTCAGCCCTGCAGTCCTCAGCATGGCTCTGATTTCTGCTCCTTGATTTTGACCACATCTGTGGTATAACCACACTACCCAAGGCAGGCTTGCTCCTCAACTCCAGGTGCAGTCAGTAAGGGGATGCATGCAGGGAGGCTGCCAAGGGCATGTACAGCTAAAAGTTTCCTATTGCTGTGATTTATTAAAACACCAAAGAATAGCTGATAAAATTGCTGTGGAATTGTATCTCTCATGTAATGCAGTTCTGCAAAACAGTAACCACTGTCTACCACGTATGCCATGAATTCATAAGACGCTCTCATTGTTTAGTTCTCAGTGCTCCCTCTGCTTCAATTCTTCCTTTTAGCAACTCTTTCAAGGCAAAAATTAAAGGTATTTTGTCAAAGTCAGTTTCTCCATCAACTGCTCTGTATTGCCTCCAGTGAAAAAAAGTGCACAGCAGTGTACATTAGGTTACACAGCAAGGAAGCACAAAATCACATTAATTGGAGAAATTTCAGTCATATCTATATAACCATTATACAAACAACATAGTAAGGAGGCTTTCATTAAATTTGTATGAATCTATGTTAAAAAACTGTATATTCCATCTAGTGCCTTGCCTTTGTAAGAAATTTTCTTCTTCTTTGTGACTACAGGATCACAGAATATAGACAGAAATCCCTGCCTGGGAACACTTTCTATTTTCAAGTAGACACCTGGAATCCTCCTCAGAAGTAACTGAAATGCTGAAAGCAGCATCCAAGACAAATTTTAAGTTCAAACATAAAATCTTTTTTTCAAGTGCACAAATCTCACTTCTGCCAGCCTGCCCAGTGTTAAAATATTTCTGCATTATTTATCTATCCTTTCTTGATCTCCTACTTTCCTAGTACCCTTTTAGCAACCACAAGTATTACAGGAAGAATACTTGATTAATGATCAAATACCGATAAGGTTTAGTCACAGATAAGCTAAATATGAAGTCTGGAAAACTGATGTAAGCAGCAAATTTGAGATTATCAGACTAAGATTATCAAGGGCTGCACTGGTAATTTTCCCCCTTCATTTCCTTTGTAGATTATCAGCACAAATCCAGCCACTCATGCACTGACAGAAAAAATATGGAAAGTGATTTATCCAGTGTTAAATGGACAGGAGTTCCAGTGTTGTGTCTTAGCTACCTGACTGAATATTCCACAAGGAAAATGCTCTTTCACTTGATGTTGGCATCTGACTGACTCACTTCTTGGGCAACCAAGTAATTCCTCCACACCTGCAGGCAAATCCAAGCCTACCTTCCCCCAGGACACAATTTTTGTTGTAACACTACAGATCTAGCCTGAACACAGTCTTACAGGCACGCCTTCAAACCTGTGCTCCACTGCCAGACCTTTTTGCCCTTCTATGCTCCCATTAGGCTTCTAAGGTCACTACATTCATATTAAAAGGTGACTTGTGCTTTCTTCACAAGTTATCTAAAATCCCAGGCTTAATTTTCCCACCATTCATGCAAACAGAGGTAGTTCTACTTTTCATACACAGCTCATTCCAAAATCCTTTAAATAGAGAGTAAATGAAGATTTATTTCAGAGATAAGATGGGAGAAGAGGGAGGGAAAGCTTTTTCTCCACAGCTTTCTCATTCTTATGTTACATAATTCCCTCATGACTTATCCATATCTGAAGGGAAAGAAAGAAGGAACGATCTCCTTTTTCTCTCAGGCAAACATCAGAAACTAAAAAACTTGTCTCAGAGGACAACCATGCCTTATGTTTCTCATGAGCAAGTAAGAGTCTCTTAGCAGACTGGAGTTGGATCTTCTTCTCAAGGGATAAGTGTCTGCATGGCATGCCTTAGCTGCTGGCCAGCCAGGATTGCAGAGGTCTGGAGAAGAGTATGAAGACCAGCAGGGGAAGAAAGGAAATACATGGGGAATTAAATCAATGAAATGAAATGGCTGAAAATCAGTGACCATATACTTATTTGAGGACACCTGTGAACTTGACAGTCTGCTGTATGACTAAAGGGAAACTTTGCGTCTGTATCACTGCAAAGCATATGGCAACACGTGACAGGGTAACTAGATAAAACTGGGTCCCTTCTACAGCGAAGAAAAACCCCACCTATACAAGCCTGTCAGAGCCTGGATGAAGTGAGTTTCACCCTTTGCATTTACAGTCAGCTCTTAAGCGATTGAAGTGCACGACAAATTCAGCCTTCTGGTGCAGTCCTCTTTTGATCACAGATAAAAGGCCAGCTTTTATCTCTCAGATGCATATTCCTAGATCTGTGATTTGGGCAACAGAGTATGGTTAAAGTAATTGGAGTAAGAGGACTTAAGGAGTCAACTCATTTCCAGGCAAAGGTCCTCTCTTCCTAACTGGTGTTCCCGTGCCATCTAGTGGTACAAAGGCAATGGTAGCAAATGTAATGGAGCACCTCGTGTTTTTTTGCAAATTAGAAGCAGCTGGGGATTTAAAAAAAAAAAAAAAAAAAAAAAAAAAAAAAAAAAAAAAAAAAAAAAAAAAAAAAAAAAAAAAGATTGTATCTACAAAAGGTTAGGGGAAAGCTCCTTCCATATGAATAGACCTTCTCTGAGAAGCTAAACAACAAAATTACATTTATGTATCCAGACCTTACAGAGCAGAACAGGAGCAAAAACAAAACAAAAAAAAAAACAACAACAAAAAAAGAGAGATGATTTAAAATGTCATTTACTACTTTCTTAGAAAAGATATTTTAATTCCAGACAGGGATATTGGCCTTCAGGCAACACTGTTTCCTACAACATCAGTTGACTGAATAATCCATGCAGAAAATAGTGTTTCCCCATTTAGTGCTCACAGAAGGACACTGCTGTCCTAGATCTAAGGTAAAGAAAGGGAGCACATTCTTCCCACAATACAGGTCTGCTGCATGATTGTGCAGGTGAAAATACACAGCCTCCAGTCAAGAGGGATTCTCAAGCTCTGAGGGAACACCCCATAGATAGGAGACATTCATGCAGAGGATCCATCACCATCCATGGCTACTCTCCATGGAGATTTTCAGAAATCAGGCACATTTAGCCTACTCTGCTCTGAACCACCAGTGAGATGCAAAAACCACAAAGTGCAACCCACAGACAGCTGACACCAGCACAGAATTAAAGGTGAGTGAATTCTGAGGCAAATTTTAATTCAGACCTGATTGCAAATCTTCCATATTCAATTCCTGCAGGTGAAAGTGTAGTCTCCTACAAAACATCTGTCCAGTATAAGTTAGTCAGCAGTCAAACTGTATTGCTCTGTATTCTGGGTCTACCCAAATTTATAGCACTGCAGTCTCATATGGAATGAGCACTGTGCTGGCTAATTACAGCATCAATTACAAAGTTTCAGCTGCTAATCAAATGATCCACAGAATATCAATTACATGCTAAAGAAATTCCCTACTAATCCCAAATAATTATAATCTTGAACTTTGCAATTTGTTCATCAACAATTTACTAAATTAAATGGGAAGGTAATATTCACAGAGAGTGTTTATTCACTTTCATTTGCAGGAAAGGAGGTACCTGCCAGATTTCTCCTGGCAGTTAAAATAGACAACAGTTGATAGGAATTTGCTCTAACCTTTGTTTATTACCTCATTCACTTGTGTTTTGTCATCTAATTATAAACAGATAGTACAACAAATCCAGCTAAAAGAAAGACAAACTTTGGAGTCAGAACCACTTTTTGCTACATATCTAATGGAGTTCAGGTACTATACCCACATAGATTAAAAAATCACAGCAAAAATAAGCACAGAAAGATAGAGAGCTTGCTATTGACCTGTGCTTCCTGTTTTCCTGACCCTTGTGCCAGCGTAACACACTTTGCATAGTGCTCATGCTTGTTCTATTAAAAAATAGGAACACCATGCTCAAAGCTCTGAAAGTACGTATAGTAAAAATATACTGTGAGGTGACAGATGTGAAATGAAGGACAGAAAATAAATTGAGGTTAAAAAAACCCATTAAAAATAGATAAACAAGAAGAAGATTTTATTTTGCTACTGTTATTCATCATGAATGCACTCAAATTTTACCAGGTATCAGGGAGAAGCAATAGTTAGAGGTTACCCTATATAAAACATTCCTATCTTCTGCTAAGAACCAAGATGCTTTTTAAGAATCCTTCTGACCTTCATGCTTTTTTCCAAGATTTAATTCTGTTCCTTCCAAAACCAGCAATGTTTGGTGTTTGCCTAAGATTTCCTCCCTGGGAAAGTAGCAAAACTGCAGCCAGTTAGGAAGCACCAATCTGTATCACATGAGGCAAGAACGGTTCTGCTGTGGCACAGTCCTTGTCTATGCTTTATACGTATACATACACCTCTTATACAGAGACATTCATATGTACTTGCACAGCCAGGGTTAGTGGCCACAAAAAGAAATCTTCCTGTCAGGTACCATCCATCGACCACCTCTGATTTATGATGCTATTGCACCAAACAGAGACATTTGAAGCACAATGTATTTAAGGTTTGTGCATCGTGTTTGTCTCTCAGAGCTCACTGAGCCACTGAAATGAGCCATCATGCCCTGTTCAGTGCATAACATATCCCTGCTGAAACACAATCTGGAATCCTACATAGAGATAATCTGTTGTTGCCTTGACATCCTGGCTAGTAGACAGCACAATTTCTCATTTCAAGGGCAGTCTGAAATACAGTTCAGCAGGAAACAGATCCTAAATCTCTTTCAAGTGATTATACTTGCATATGCTGCTTTGGTCTCCAAAGAAAATAATCAGAATTCTTTTCATGCTTCTTGAAAGTTAATCAAAATGAGTCAGTATTTTCAGTGGCTTTTGATTTCTAAATGGATAACTTATTTATAAATATTTCAAGTATTCATTTTGAAGTTTTTCTTCCTTTTGCAGGACCAGCTACTACTAAAGTTAATTGATAATTCACCCTAGTTTAAAGATGAGGATGCTCTTACTCCATACCATTTTACAAAACTGTAAAATGCGTGATTACTTAACATTTAAATTTATACAGCCACATATAATGTCCATCACCTTGTTTATTCATTACATCACCTTTTTCTTTGATCAATATTGATATTTCACTGAATTTAAAATTATTCTTCTCCCATCATGTGCCTCATCTCCATTTTCCAGCAAAAAAAGAAATGGAGACCAATATTAAAGAATGAGCTGCTGTATTGTATTAAGTCTAAAAAGTACCCTGAGAAATAAAAGGCCCTGTACCAAAGAGGAGTGGTGCCACAACTGTCCTGCTTGACAGCAGCTAAGTCATCACACATTAGTAGCTTTTAACACATAATTCCAGGAGTGACACAGATTTTTCAAGGGTCACTTAGTCTCCTGAAACTTAGTCAGATCTAAATTTAATTCATACCAGTTCACAAGCAGGAACAAACAAAATAGCCAGCGTAGGAAACCTCTTTTTCTCCTCAGCTCTTTGTCCCCTTTGTGTGGACACTTAGCATTGTCTGGTAGTTGTGGCTTGTCTTGCTCTGTTTCTTTTTTTATCATTCATAAACCACATCGTTTACTGGTACACTAGTACTAAGCAAACTAAGATCTTCAGACTGAAAAAGGGGTGACTTATATCACATCTCATATTTATTTGCCCCAGGCAGGCAAAACCAGTAGGTTGTTGTTAACTCTTCCACTTGGTAATGCTACTTGCACAGATATATCTTTCACAGCAAGTTGCTAGGGAACATATTTCTCTTCACTCAAGAGTGGTACCTTGGCATTAGTTCCACAGAGAATTGGCTATGACAGCCTTCTGCAAGCTGAAGGAATAACTGCTATCCTATGAGTGAGCTAAAGGAACAGTTTGAAGATGTTAAAACCCTTCTGACATTTGGACCATTTGCACTACAAAAACAATGACACAAAATCTTCATTAAAGTCCAGTGCATAATATACAGACACATGTCCCTACTGCATATACAACTGAAAAAAAAAAAAGCAGCCTGTTAAAGCAGATACTCTCTTTGAAGCATATCCATGACTATTGTGGGTCTCCACAGCTGTGCTTTTGTCTATCTGACTCCCAATACTCACACTTGGAACTTGGTATTTTCAAGAGATGCTCCTCAGGATAACTTCACCAATGCTGTCACATTGTAGGGCAAAACTGTTGGACTCTGGTGTCCCCCTTTGAAACTGAGTCATTTGTGATCTCAGTTACAAGATCCTACCCTCAGGTAATAGACAAGTGCTTACCCTCAGGCACAGGGTAGCCCCTCATAAAAAATCCCAAGAGTTCTCTTAAAAGTCCTTCAAACACCTCATCTCTCAAATCTATGTCTCAAAAAACTTGGTAACTGATGCTTTGGGGTCATAGTCATTATCCATCTTGCTGATCAACACTGTTTCCTCGTGTCTTACACTGCGTCTTACACTGGGTCTTGGAATGCCTTTGTTGTATGAGAACAAGTTCAACTCAGTTCCAATCTTGTAGCTAACATATATACACAACCTGGAACAGGATGTGATATTTAACTGGTAACTTGCTGCTGCACTGATTCAAGCTTCAATGACTCTCTTCCATCTTAAATTTGAATGGAACAGTTGCCCAGCTCTCAGGCGATTAAGTGTTCTCATTATTTACACTCCAGAAGCACAGGAGAGTTCTATCTATATGGGCAAAGGCTTGGCTCTTGTAGATGCCTGATATAGGTAATGTTAGCCAAAAAAAATAATTAAATTCCTTGAGAGTTTAAGTAATTAGTAGAATATCTGTTCTGCTTTAACTAAGCTCAGGTGGGTGGAAATCTTCAAAAACAATACAGTAGCCCAACCTCTTCCTAATGATCTCCATGGAGGTCTCATCAGTGACACAACATGATGCCAAGGCTGAGCACTTCTGGAAAGAAAAACTTCTTAGGACTTGCATGTGCTCGCAGAATTAGCATTTGCATTTTTATTTCTTTCAAGTCTTTTGCTGGGGGCAGTTTATTAATGCTCATGTGGATTCACGTTTTGTCAGTACCTGACATTCAAGTATAGCTGATCCTGCCTTGGAGTGCAAGCTGGATTATTTCTCAAGACTGATTTTTCATGGGCCCATGAGATCTATGTAGCAATTAAAGAAATAAATCAATCAGATGCTGACTGCACATCTACTTGCTTAAATGTCTTTGAAGTGCTGCAGCTTAATCAGAGCAAAACCACAGCCTGAGGTAGGGGCTTGTGTGCTTTTGTTCATCTGCTGGGGTTCACAGCACCAAGTGGATACTTCCTCACACCCAAAAGTTGCTTTGTTGTACTAGTGTGAATTTGTATTGTGAGAAATGCTCAAACACACAGCTCATAAATTATAGCCTGTTACATCCCTGTGGACCAGCTCAGACCCAGTAACTGTTCCTGGGAAGTTATTTCTGTCATATTCAAAATAACAGCTAATTTAAACTACTTGCAAAGAAACTAAATCCTGACACCCTGCTATTTCCATCAAGCAGAGATGGTTACTACATCCCAGCTAACTTATGGGAGTCTTGAACTCGATCACATAGCTATGGAGGAGATGGGCACATAGACCAGTGTAACAGAATACTCAGACCTTGCACTCTGAATCACTAAGGTTAAAAAAAAAAATTACTTTCTAGCAGCATAATTTGGGTTCTGGCTCACCTGTTTGAAAGGAAGATGGTGGAGTGGGTAAGGTGCTCCAGAAGTAATGCTTCCCTGCCTCATGGCATGGCCAGCTGGATTGCTGATGAACACCAGCTGCAATATCTTCCAGCTCTGTGTTCAAGGGCAGACTGAAACCAGTGCCAGTCCAGTCAGCCATGCAGTGGGAGGAGATAAGCTGTTGGCCGTGGTTCCAAGAAATGTGATACTTATTCCATTAATTATATGGATTTTCATGCAACCCACTCTGTTGCACCTGATTTCAAGAGCCAAATGCAACCCACCATGTTGCACCTGATTTCTGGCAAATTTCAGACAGTGAGAGTCCTTGAATACACGCAAATTGGTCCACACGGTTCAAGGAAGAAAGATGCCAGAAATAGAGAGAGCCAGTTGCTGTCTGCAGCTACCTAATGGAAGGATACAGGGAAGATGAAGTCGGACTTCTCTTGGAGATGGGTGGCACTAGGCCAACAGGCAATGGACACTGGGAAAGTCCCAATGAAAACATGGGAAAGTCCATTTACAAAGCAGAAAAAACATTTTTTACCTTGAAAAAATGACAACCAGGTAACCCTAGTTAAATGTAAAACAATTTAAATGCTAAACTTTGTTTTATTCAATAGTGTGCTGCATGGAAAGGGAAAATTTATTATTATTTAATTGTGTTTTAAGTAAAGACAGTGCACTTATGAGAGAACAGTGGCAGTTGCAAATAGGCTCGTCACCACAGGAGTACACACATGATTTACAAGAGACTGCAGTATCATCAGCAGTAGTAATAGTACTAAAGTATTCCATTTGTATATACATTTTTAAGGGAGGGGAAAAAAAAAAAAAAAGAAGAAAAGAAAAGAAGCTTATTTTACTTACATTCCATGATTTCAGAAATGCTTTTTTGGATAGAATCTTTCCCATCTGGTAGGTGTGAGGACTTGAGTTTTTAAACTGCTATGTGTAGCTTAGTATCCAGAATAAACATACAGAGAAAAAACCCAACCACTAATCTTTGGTGTGAAGAGGTATATTGGTATATACCAATGCTTATTATTGTGACTTTTTTGTGTATTTTTAAAACTACTTTAGTTCTTTTTTTTTTTTTTTAGTTATGAAACCACACTAGAAATAGCCTTATATAAGCAAGCTCCTGCTGTTTGAAACTGAATTCATTTAGTATAGTTTCTCTGAGTGTCATCTGTTTTGCAGACTGAGACCAGGCAGAAGTAATTTATTTCTGTAGCTGAGTGTTTATTTCTGTAGGAAAGATTGCAACATGACAGGGATTCAGTCCTCCCTCTGTTGATATGAACTCTGAATTAAAACATAGTACCAGCAGGTACAAACTGCTTGTGAAGGGGCTTGATGGAGCACAGTAGCATCTGCACAGAAGGAAAACTTGCAACAGTGACTTTAATATGTATTCCTGATAGCTGGGCACCTGCAGCTTATCAGCCTTTACCTGGTTCAGCTCATTCCCATCTCCCTTACTAGTTTTTAGACTTTGAAAACGTGTAGATTAAGGACTTCCTTTTTTTCTTCCTTTTAATTTTTTTATTATTATTATTTGACTGTAGTCCAGCATAAGAAATTTCCTGCCATAGCTGTACTACTGAGAATGTGAAACAGGCTAGTACAACAGATAAAGACATCACCATATCTGCTAAATACCAGCAAAATGGTCTGTCAAAGAGGAAAACAGTTTTTCCTACTGGATGACAGAGGCATTGACGTGGCCAAAATCTGTACCTCTGCAAAACATTATCCCCTCCACTTGCTCAGCTGACAAGTGATGGTAAATGGGATTTGACTTGTAGAATCATAGAATGGTTTGTACCTTAGAGATCCTGTAGTTTCAATTCCCCTATTGAGCCTTCCATTATACCAAGTTAGATTTTAGATAAGGAGTGCATTAACTCAGAATCATAGACTATCCCGAGTTAGAAGGGACCCCCAAGGATCATCAAGTCCAGCTTCTGGCCCTGCACAGCACTATTCCCAAGAGTCACAGCGAGTGTCCAGGAGCACTGTCCAAATGCTTCTTGAGCTCTGTCAGGCCGGTGCTGTGACCACTGCCCTGAGGAGCCTGTTCCAGTGCCCAGCCACTCTGGGTGAAGAGTCTTTTAAAATACCAACCTAAACTTCCCTGAACACAACTTCAGGCCATTCCCTCGGGTCCTTCCTTCACCATCTTCGTTGCTCCTCCTTTGGAGGCTCTCTAACAACTTGGTGTCTCATAATGTGGTACCCAAAACTGCCCCCAGCACTCAAGGTGAGGCGGCCCCAGCTCAGAGCAGAGCAGGACAATCCCCTCCCTTGCCTGGCTGGCGATGCTGTGCCCGATGTGCCCCAGGACAGGGTTGGCCCTCCTGGCTGTCAGGGCACTGCTGGTTCATGTTCAACTTGCCATGGACCAGGACCCGAAGGTCCTTTTCCGTGGCACTGCTCTCCAGCATCTCATCCCTCAAGGACGGCTGAAGCCAATTTGGCTGAATGTGCCTGATGCTGGACGCAGCAGAGGTCAGGGTAGGAAGTGTTTCCCAGAACAGAGAACCTTGCAGGAAGGACGCGTCTCTTTCAGCGTTTCCCCTCTCGCTGCCGGCGGGACCTGCGGCCCCACGAGGGGGCTCTGCCCGCCCGGCTCCGGCAGCGCCAGCCGCCAGCGCGCCGCTCCTGAATCCCGGACTGGGGCCGACGTGAAAACTTCTCTCACCTGTCAGGGTCCCCAAAGCAGTCTCAATTTCAGGGTGTTAAACTGGTACAGCTGTAGGTATGAACAGGATAACCAGAATAGTAGTTCTCTCTGCGCTGCTTCCAAGCAGCAAAGATTGATAGCCACCACATGATCTAACTGTGCCTGGAACATGTATAAATAAATGGTAACAAGCAAATTACTTGTATGCCTTCTTCCTGCTAAATTTCTCCCAAACTAAGACACTCGTAGCCGCAATAGTTTAAGAAAGCCTGGGGTAGAGCAAGTTTTTGAGCTCAATCAAGTAGAGAAATCCTACCATATAGGAGGAAAATGGCATCTTTCTACACACAGCTGAACACAGTAAAGGCAAAGGGGCATTTAAACAGCACACACTGACCAAGATAGGACAGCTCAGTTGGACCCCTTTTTATCTTTTAATACAACCTTCATGAAAATTCCTAAGTTAAAATAACTGTGTAATGACAATCACAAAAGTATAAAGAAAGTATATATTGCAGTTCAAGAAGAGATTTGTCCCCACAGTGCATGAGAAAAATCAAGTGATTAAAGTAATTTAAATGCCATTGTACATATCCCGTGGAACAGTGCCCTGGTCAGACATGTAACATCAGCTGTCCAAGGCACAGTGCTTGACTGCTCACTGCTGTCAGTAGATTACCAGCACTAAAATAAATAGAGGTGTAAACAGCCAAAGCAAAGGTGACACGGGGGGATGATGCACAGAAACAGCAGTGACAAGTTCAGCTGTCAGCAGGGATGCTCTCCTTGCTCCTGGCCCTGTGCTCACATGACCACCATGATGTCTTCCAGGGGTTTCCGAGTCAGGGCAGGCACGGTGGCGTCTTTCCTGGGATAGCCAACGGGGAGCAGCAGCAGCAGCTTCTCATTCTCTGGGCGCTGCAGCAGCACCCGCAGCTGGGGCCCGCAGTTCAGCGGTGTGGAGGTCACGGTGTACAGACCCGCGTTCTGCAGCAAGACAGACAGCAACAGTGGGACAGGGGCCTGTGCTCTTTCGTTGTAGTGGTTGTTCCTACCACACCTGTACACATCCTTCTGTCAACTAGTCCAGAAATGCTGCTCTGTTAGACCTGCTGTAGGCTTTACAACACCTGATTTAGTAACAGCCTCAGTGGTACCATAAAAGATGCCTGCTCTTCTTACAGAGAGGTAGAGCATTTCTCCACCACAGCAACAGCACAGTCTGCCTGCCATGAGTGCTGCTCAGAGCCAGAGCCTGCCTGCCGTGCTCAATGTGATGGGGAATCCATGGCTACAGGGAAGTTGAGAGGCAGTTGTGGGGATATGATTGGAATGTCATCCCATGGTGCCGGTGGTTGGACTAGATGATCTTGAAACATGCATTCCAAACTAAACTTTTCCATGATTCTACGATCTGCCTCATACAGAGACCTGTTTCAGTTCTTGCCTCTGTACAGCTGGCAGGAAGATGCCTTTACAGCCTTGTGAACACTTGAGTTTCTCCTCAAGAGCTGTACCTCACAGGGACAGGGGGCACAGGCTCTGCCTCAGAAGTTGTCACAGGAGTCTGTTTGCATCTCTCACAGTGGCCATTGTTATGGATTTCATCAGAATCCCAAAATAAATCTATGTATCACTCTTCCTGTCATTCAAAATCTCACAAAAACCCTAAAAAATCTGGGCAAACAATAAAGAGCTGACATCATCCAAGGTATGACCACACATCAGAGTTGCTTCCTGAGAGCTCTGCACATGTGGATTTCAGTCTCTCTGTCTACACAATGCAAACATTTTGGGAGGCTTTGAGATACAAGTCAGCCAGGGAGAGGTGCCCAGGAAATGCACCTGTCACATTAAGTAATCTCTATGATCTTCTCAAGAGGGGAGCTAATAGTGATGGTGCTGAATGTTGCCTGAGGAGCAGCAATGCACGAAGGAAAGTGTCATTCACAACAGAATGGAGGAGAAATGGCAGTGCCTGGTAGGAAATTGGCCAATATAAGAGGAGACACCTTGCTGTTATCTTGCGGACAGGCCAGGTTAACTATCAGAACAGCTTCTCTATTTAACACTTGTGTGAGTACGTCAGATACAAGAAGCAGAACCTAACACTGAGAAACCATTGAAAAAATCTAATTGGCTGGTGTCAAACATGCTGAGCTTTAGAGATCAGTTCACTTTCAGAAATTCCTTGGAAAGACTGATTGAAAGACTGAGAGTACAGCCTGTTCTGTGGAATATGCCCCTGATTTTTTTTTCTTCTCAGCATTGTATACTAAAAGTGGTTTGGTGTCAAGCTGTTTTATAGGGATTACTGAAAAGAAGGGGCCAGTGTGGCACCACATAGTCGTGCTTGGGTAGTCTGAAGAGCCTGTCAGCCCTGTTAGCATAAGGCAGAAACCACAGGGGCTGAAGCCTGTGCCGAGAGAAAAGTGACAACTCTGGAAGCTACATTACATTTTTCTTCCTGTTAACCACTACTGAGGATAGGAATCACCTTCTCAGATGTAGACCCGTGTAGAATAACTTTAAAACTCAAAACTAAGACATATTGCCAGGAATTGGAGTGATCTAGGAGACTGAAAATGTTAAAGTCTAAACTGACTTCCACCCTCCTCTGAGCAGAGCAGTCTTGGTACATAATCCAAACTAATGTATTGACTAACACAGCATGTTGGTTTTGTCAAAGTACCTGCAGTGCAGCAAGCAGGATACCACAGGCAATGGAAACACTGATTTCATTGTAGTAGTGGGTCTTCTTTTTGCCATTTGGAAGCCGCCCATACACCTGCTTGAAAATGAGGATCAAATACGGAGCAGTGTCCAAGTACTCTTTGATCCAATTTGTTCTGCAAAAGAATGTTTAAGACATTTATTTTTCAACCTTTTCACTTTCCTGTAAGTTACATTTACTGTCTGCAAAGGGGCACTAAAAGTACATGACAATTTTAGCAGTAGACTAAACCTTAGAACATTTACTGCAAAAGATTAAGTATTATCAGCTTAAATAGAAACATTACTGAAAGAAAAAAAAAGCTTGAATAGAGTTCTCAGTTTTAAGAGCTTTGGCTGAGGGGTTGATGTGCTCACTCTGAAGAGTGGAATTGCATACAAATAAGAGATAGTTCTTGACCTCTTATCTATGAACTGGCCCCATGAACATTTGCCTTTGAGATTATTTAATTCCTGGAATTTTGCAGATTTGCCTGTTACCAGCAGTGCCAACATTTTTGTCATTACAGGGAAGTCTGCTGTCAGAAAAGTTCAAAACTTTTTTTTTGTCTAAGGTCTAAGCCTAAATACATTCCAATGGCAAAAATTTTTATTCTGTTCCTGGGTACTTCATCCTTGTTACAATTCATTTGGTTCCCAATTTCTTAAATTACAATCATGACATAAGATTTAGACAAGAAAATTAGTGCTTTCTACTGTTCTCACTCAAAACATAAGAACTTCTGGCATTTAGTTGTTTGCATAGCACATAGATTTGCATAGCACCTGAGCACCTGAAAAATAGTAACATTATCAAACAAGTAGGGCAAGTCAACCCTACAAAGCTTTGTGCACATTTGACAAGCCAAGACTCAATAGACATCTTCCCATTGTGTGAAGTTGAGCAAGTCACTCAGACTTTGGAGGGCATTTGGAACAATTAAATATTGCATAATTAAGCACTTGGATAAGGACAGGCCTTGGGGCTTCCTTAGTTGGTAGCAAAGCTTCCAGTGACTTTGGGAGCTTGACTGCTTGGCAAACAATGGAAAAAAATCTGGGACAAGAGTTTCAGCTGCAGAGGTTACATAGGAAAAAATAATAATGGAGCCAAGTGCTTGGAAAACTTTCAAAATAGAGAGCATGTAATCCCTTTTACTGGAAGCAGTTTTATGAACCAGCCATCAAGGCACAATTCTACACATATTTGTAAGTTTTTGTTTCCAAACATGGATTTTAGAAAAATATTAAAAGTGAGACAGAGGAAGAAATAGAAAATTACAGAAGTCTTTCCTACACTAAAACAACAGTTCTCTTTATATCTCTTAGGTAACTGACTTTTCATACCTCAGTCTTTTCAGGTCATTAACCCATCTGTCTCCCATCCTTTTTTTGTAGTTGATTTCCTCTTCCTCTTCCACAATTTCACGAATCTTATGTTTTAAATACGGATCTTGCACTACCACAAAGGTCCAGGGTTCAGTGTGTGCTCCACTAGGTGAAGTACCTTCATACAAAAACAGGGAAAAATAAAAACCCAGGAAGGAGGGTGGGCAGTGAGAGGTGTCAGCTCTTCCATGTGAGTTTTCAGGCTGACCAGCTGAGCAATGGGAAAGCAAGTGGATGAGATGGGAAGAAAAGGACTAAGTTCTGGCAGACAATCCTGTTCATTTCTTTCTTGAAGAATGTGAAATCCCATTGAAGAACAGAGGTTAGTCGTTTCATACTGCCATCTTACAGGAAACCAGTGTTAAGGATTTGGAAAAATTCATTTTTTGGTGGTTCTTATGATGAGGCAGTAATATGGTGCAATATATATGAACACAGTAATGTTATTACAAAGTGTTGTACCAAAAGCAGAGCTCTGTCTGAATACACAGCCAACTCTGACACAGCTAAAGGGTGAAAAAAATGGCTTTCAGGAAAACAAAGCTAAGTGACCCCCTGCAGGACTCTGTCACTGCCTGACAAAGTAAAGAGCTGTACAACACAGACATCTGCCATAGAGTGTAAAGGTTTGAGTTGTCCCAAAGACAGCTGGTGTTCATAGGTGTGCACATATTAAATCTGTACTTGCTCACCCACCAACACCACTGGAGCAATATTTTAACTGCCTGGAGGTTAAAAGCCTGAAGCTGAAGAATATATATCTGCATAGGTTCACAGACATAGAGATTAAGAAGACTGCTTAGATCTCTCTTGTCACTCATACACATTTAAAAATATCTGAAGAACTTGCAGGCATGCAATGCTAAGGACTGATTTGAGTTCAAGAAACACTGAATAAGCAGCTTGAACTCTCTTGATTTATGAAAAAGTTTTTATATTGTGAACCTTGCCTCTCCACAGATTTGGGTAAAACCTGATGGCATTCATGTTTCCCTTTGTTTTCTTTTTCTTCGCACAGCCCAAAGCTTTCAGGGTTACTAAGTACTTCATCTACACGCCAGGCTTGTTTGCTTTGCTGCATTTGCCAAAACATGCTCAGTGTTTTAATGACTTCTAATTAATTAGAGGGAGATGGAGACTCGTTACAGTGCAGTAACAAAGCTGCTTACAGTTTTTAAAGGGAAAATAATGCACCTCAGATGTGGAGATTCTTTAGATTATTAACCCTGCTAAAGGCTACTGAACTTCTTCCTAAGGCAGCTTGGGAATATTTTCTATAGCAGCAGCAGTAGCAGCAGCTGGCTCATAGAATAAGAGAAATCATGAGGATCAAAACCAATCCTAGCTGAAGTCAATGTTACTAAAGCAGAGATGAGATTCAGCCAGGACATGACAGTAATGATTTGAAACACATAAATACTCAACAGCAACAGAGATGATCAATTTCTGACATTCAGTCAAATAACCTCTATTAGGGTCCTCAGCATAACACTCCAATCATATGCAACAGGGGTCTGGTGCTACTGTTGGAAGGACTGGAAAAGGTTTTTTGTTCTAGACTGAAATTCTTTCCCTTTATTAAGCACCAGCCATTTATGTCAACTGAAATATTTTGTATGGCTGAGACAATTTAATCTATTTGTTTGTGGGGGAACCCCAAAAAACCAAACCCACAAATGATAAATATCATCATAATGTATTAAGCTTTAAAGCATGTGAAGTACATGTCTTGACATTTGTGAGAGAATGCTTCAATATTTCTATTTGAAAGATGTGTCAACAAAGCACACAATTTTAATTTTAAATAACATCTTTTAAAGATTGAAAATGAAGTTATTTTTTGATGCTGTTGAAATGCTCTTCTTCCCTAATGGGTGAACTGCAAATACAAAGGAATCGGGAGTACTCCAAACCAGTCCCTGACATACAGTTGTTCAAGCTGAGTAATTTCCAATCAATCAATGGGTGCTAATTCATTCCAGCTACAGGTGAATCTAGGAAAACCATGAGCAAAATTCCAGTTCCCTTGGCTTTTCCACACCACCTTTTCATGGTTACACTCTTGAACGGCAATGTTGATCCTGTTTTTTTCCCAGACCCTGAACCACTCAGTACCTACCTGCTGTTCTGATGACATTATCGATAACCTCCCTGGGGACTGGCTCATCACTGAGAAACCTGACAGATCTCCTCTTATTCAGAAGCTCATAGAATTCCTGTGACCTTTTAATCATTTCAGCCTCAGAGTAGCGCTCGCCAGTGAAGGGGACATGGGCAACATTTTCTTCAAGTCCTTGCCACTCTTCCTCAGCCTCTGCAAGAAAATACAAGTGGTTAGGGACTTTTTTGCTGAAGGATGCTGTTGATATCCTTGGCATTCACATCTTGTCCTGCACTGGCATATGCTGCCCTTCTATACTGCTGATAAGGCAAAGTCTAAAGTCCCAGTTGACTCAACTCCTTGATCCCCAGCTCCAGCTGCTGAATAAACACTTTGTTTAAATACCAAGAGGCAGGAGGGTCCTGGCTGGCTCTAGCAAGTGTGATCCACAAAGAAGTCATTGCCTTCTCCACTTCAGCCTGCAAGCCTGCCTGTAAAAATGGGTTACAAGCTGAAACAGCATTGAAAAAGTGGACAGGCTTCCAGCCCACTTTTCTCAGCAAGTAAATATGAACATGTGTGTTCCTTCCTGAGCTGTTTAATAAGGAAAAAAATCAATTAAATTACTGAAGTTAAGGAGAGAGCTTAACTACCAATATGTGTAAAATCTCCTCTGAAGAGCTGGATGTCAACTTCTTCCGTATTCATATTTCATAGCAGAAGCATTACAAGCTTTGGCTCTGCAGAAATGTGACTTTGTGGTTAAGCTCTTTGGTTTCCTAGTACTTTCAGCATAAGAGGAAATGGATGTCAGGCATCTATACTTAGGATAACAACATATCAAATGTAGGATATTGTGTTTCTTGGCTTTAATTTAAGAACTCAAAATTATTCTCCATTTCACTGAAATCTGTCTGTTTATATCACAAAATGAATCTTCTGTTATCTCTGAGGCCTCTTTCTCCCCCATATTCCTAGAATCAACACAGATAGCATTTTTTTGCAGCTATGATGTAGAAGTTAAAGCTATTTCAATGCTACATTTTGACTACTCAATAGTATTGAGCAATCTCCTACAGAAAGCTGAGTCAGGAAAAAATATTCCAGTTCTTTTTCTGTCGCTATTAGGCTATTATTCCTGAATCATAGCAATCTCCAGCACAAATTCAAATAGCAATTACTTCTGTGTTTTAGTAGTATGCAGTTGCCTTAGAGACCAGGCTGATTTTTTGTTCATTTTAAAAGCAGTGAAATATTCACAAGTGTGGTTCAGCCTGTGGAAAGGAGTGAAATAAATCCAGTTTCATAAATTGAATCTAAATGGAAAGGTTCTGGTCCCCAAACAACACGTATTTCATTTTGTGTACAAATAATTCACCCTGAAAATTTGCTTTGTTTAGCATTTTATGCCTGTGTTAAGCACTCTTGGTCACAGTCTGCAAGGACCTGGCTCCAGGTTGATGGAAAGCAGTGAGCCCTTGTAAAAATTAATTTTGTGATCATCTTGCACGCTCAAAAGTAAAAGGGTGCCTCTTGATAATGTGATAATTATAGTTCCCTTTGTGGTTTACACCCAGTAAGATAGTGATGAGTTCTTGCTTGTTTTGTGTTGTGGGGGGTTTTCCCATGCAAGAAGAAGAGAAGTGAAGCTGCTGTCTGGTCAAGATAGTTCAACTTAATGATAAGGTGAAAAAGGAAATGTACTTTCAAAGATTTTCAACATAGGTGAGATGGCTGATCAGAATGGAAAACCTCAAAACACTCAACATGGGAATACTGGCTGAAGCAGAAAAACCTAGAAGTGCAGGAACTGACACACAAAACCAAAACTCTCCTGGCAAATTTATTTTTTAAGAATAAATTAATCTATTATATATTCTCTTCCACCATGTGTCAACCATTCTTTCTTAGCAGTTAACATTATCCATATGTTAACTTAAAATCATTATCAGCACCATCTGTTTAGTGCATGCTCTCTGTATCTCCAATTGCTGTGTTTAGACATACTCCTGTTTTATACAATACCACAAGTGTCTTGTTTATATCTCTTTGTATTCCACCACTTGATGGACAACAGACATCCTGCTAGCAAGTCTATTGCCTTGTTAGCCACATTCTCAAGATTGCCATCAATTCTGTTGCCCATTTACAGTAGTCATCAAGCTTCCTGCTTTTTAAGTAAATCTGGAGTGATTTTGGCTCAAACATCTCATTTTAAAAGTACTATCTTTCTATCTCTATCAGAAATTCCTCTCTGGATACATTTTAGGATTATGATTATGTTCTTCCCAGCAGTCCATATGGGAGGTTATAATCAACCTGCAAATCATGTAATAAATTTTACCTCAGTTTGAAGCATGAGTGCTTAATTAAAAACTCACACTGAGAATAATAAGTTGTCATTTCACTTCTGTTGGCCACTTATTTTACCTACACTGACACTTCCTGTATTGTTGGCTTTGACTTCTCATTAAGATATTTCACTTTTACTCTCCTTGGTTTTATGCAAACACCACTAGATAATATTAACAATTGGTCCTGAGACTCATCCTTGAGAAACCCCAGTCAAGACTACTGCATTTGCTTTCCAAACAAGTTTCTTCTTTGGGGAATTGCTTCCTAAGCATAAAATTCCTCTCTAATTCTCTTTGCTAGTGTAAAGACATGCATAAGAAAAAAAAATAAATGCATATAAAGAAAGTTTTCACATCTTTGGTCTTAAATGCTGGGTAACTGACCCTGTGGGTTCTTTGATTAATGGCAGAGCGCTGCAAAATGGGACACTGCAGGAATCCCAGTAGTGAATCCAGCCCTGAACTGAGTGTGACTAATAGGCAACTAAAAGAGATGGATTACCCTACCAGTGGGTTATAAATAGTGGTGAGCAGACTGATCCTGGAAACTTCAAGAGTGGGTCAGGGATCCTAAGCAAAAGAAGTAGCAAGCTGGAGAGGCACAGACCCTGGAAGAAAGAACCCAGCATCAAAATATTGTGAAAATTACCTCAAATGGAATATGGTTGCAGAAGGTTTCTTATGACCTTAAGAGAAATAGAGTGGCTGTTTTTAAAGAGAACACTTAGTGTAAGGAAAGCTGATAGGTAATCTGGTTGCTATCCATAAACCACAGGAGGGTATATACCAGGACTAGAAGAGAATCCTTTAAAACCAAGAGGATGGAACAGGTTAACTATGTATACAGTAGTATTAAATAAGTTTGGGCAGACAGAAAGGTAGAGGAGGGTTTTAAACACATGATAAGAAATGCTGGACCAGCCTTTCAGCAAGGGTGAAGAAAAAGGGTCACAAAAGTCCAGTTTTCATGTTAATTCAGCTGATGACAAAGTCTGGAGGTACCTGCAGCAGCAGGGAGATACACACAGCAATGCATAGTGTCCATGAAAGTCCTGTGTTCCTAAATGATACAAAACATGAACTGTCATTGAAAAGGAGGTTTAAATTGCTACTGCCTCATTCATGTCAGTAGTAGTGTTATTAAGATATGGGAAATCTTTGAAACTGGCTAGAGGAGAAATGCTTTTAAGTGGGACAGGTCTATTGTAAGGAGTATCACAAGCAACCAGCAGTGCATTTTCAGAAGAAATGGAACATTTGGGACTTTGTGTGTTGCTTTGCAATCTTTAAGTAGAGTGTATCATCAATGTCCTTGCCAATCCACAGCACAACAATCTCTCATTCTGGATCTTATAAATGAAGAAAAGAGCTACAGGACAGATGGGCATGAAAACAAATCTGAAGTACTGCCAGTTAAAGCATTAAACAAATGGACTGAGTGCTTTGCACTTAACAAAGGAACCGGGTTTCAGGCTGTTCTGAGAAACATCCATCTCTTCAGCTATGGAAAGCACAACACAGAGGAGCTCAGGACCACTGGGTCCTCACCATTCCACCCTTCATTGCCAATAAGTGACCCTAGTGAGTCTGCCCAAGCAGTTCAGGTACTTACACTGAATGCTCTGCTGCTCAAAGGTATGCCCTTCTCATGGGAAACATCCCTGGGGGTTCCACTTCAGGGAAGGCTCATGGGGCTGCAAGTAAGGTCAGTGCTTTTCTGTTTTTCTAGCAGAGTGCTTCACTCTCTCAGCAAACAGACCTTGCTTTGGTCAGGGACATGAATCAAAAGACTTGGTCTTCAGCTGCCCCTTCCTATTCAGGGGGCTGTTGAAAATTCAGCTTGTTCAGCCCTAGATTCTAGCTTTAGACAAGGCCTTAAGAATGTTTCATGTTAGCTAACTCAAATTCTCTCCAGAGGAACGTAATCTTTAAACAAAAGCCAGCCTGAGACATTAAAGTAGAACTGATCTTGTCTGATAAGGTAAGATATATTAATAAAATAGCAGAATTTACACAGCAGGTAAAGTATTCTTTACTATTAAAAAATCTCTTTTTACATCCAAGTTTTCATTTTAGCATCTAGCGCAGTCAGTGGAAATTTTAACACTGACAACAATGTTTTGATCCTCAATTAAGGCTTTAGCAAAGTAGCGGATTCTTAATAACTCTTCTCCTCCTTGCTATTCTTCTCACTTAGGCTGGGCTTTCCCCTGATCAGGAAAAATTTCCCTTTGAATGATGAAATTATTTTTATATTTCTAGAGATAAAAGACACAACTGTCTTACAAACAATTTGGTTTGAATCACACACCATCTAGGGAAAGGTCATTATTTGTTACTAAAAGCAAAATAGCAAGAGAATTTGATATTGGATGACACAGTATATTGAGAAAGATTTTATTTAAAAGCAAATAAAACTCAGCAATAGTACCAACATATCTAACTGTTAATTTTTTTTTTTTGCAAGCAATTTTAAACTAATACAGTTTTGAATTCAGCACCTGAATAACAGGGAAAGCAACTGACACATAAAAGACTAAAATTTTATGTATGGAGCTGTGGCAGTGAGGCTCCTTGATAAGAGCTAATAGGTTTGTTTATGTAGAAGATCTAAATTTTTTAACTGATAGAAACAGCTATAGTCCAAGATGATAATTCATAGGTTATCATTTGAACTACCCACAGGAATTCTAATTTGCAGCAATTTAACTGAAGTAGTAAGCCATTAGTAACAAAGAAATTATGGGGTAATTTTATACAGAATCTATTTTGCATTGAACAAAGGAGGATGCAACACATGAACTGATTTGTAAAGAAATTTTATATATTTGCAAAACAGTCAACAGGATTTAAACCCTTCCTGGTTTCAACTATTTTCAGAAACTGATAAACAACTCTAACTCAAAGTACACTGAACATCGAGAAAGGAGCTATAATGGTTCTTGGAAATAGGTCTATGTGCAGAAGAACACGGTAAGTTTTAAGATTCCTAGAAGCAGACTGAGGGAGAATGTCATTATGTGGGAGAAAAACCCAGACAGACCCCTCAAAATGCCTTTGAGATCAGCTTGAGGGAGATAAAAATAATTTTAAAAAGAGCTGCATTAAATACAACTTTAAAAATTTTATAAGAACAGAACTCTGTAGATTTTTATTTCACAAAGAAATAAAGTGAGTTTATGGAGGATAGTTAAGAAGTAAGAAGATGGAAGGGTACATTTTGTGCTTAGACTTTTGTCCAAGCTGTGAATCAGAAAAAGCTAATAAAAATGAAGGGCATTTTGTACAGGTTCAAATATGCAGCTGAGTGAACAGATTATCACCACCACCACGTTTTGCTCTTAAATATTTGAGCAACACAGCTCCCAACACATCTGTCATTGACATTCTCAGAAGCCACAAATGGAGGACCTTTGTAAAAACAGTAATAAACCCATTTCCAGCTTTTTATCTGTGCTGAGAGCAAATACATAGCACTGAGTGATAAAGTGGGATGACTTGCAGAAAGAAACACTGCTCAGGTCTTCCTTTTGCTCACACTAATAAGGCCTGGGAAGAGACTGTGGGGAATTCAGCAGGATCTCCTCTCTTTCCTTACGCTGTCCATAGAGTCCCTCATAGGTCTGAGATCTGCTGTACAGAGGAACAGAGAGGAGTCTCTGAAGATATTTTTATATATATATATATATATTTCTTTTTTTTTTGCACTCATCTGTGGGGTCTGGAGGGAATAGAGATTTACACTAACAGTGACATGACATGAGGGCTGCCTCCTTCCTGGGAGCTGACAAGCTCAAGGCACAGCAACAGTGCTGTGTTGAGCATTGCTGTCACTGTGGAAAAGTCCATAAGATTGCACCTCCTTTATTCGTATCAGCAGATAAAACTCAAACAACAAAAGTGTTTGGGATAAGATTTTTCTTACCTTCTTCTTCTAAGGGATGGTCAGTGCCATCTTTTAAATCTTCATCCATCCATGGGCGAGATGGATGCTTGCTTTTAGCGTCACGTTTTTCCTTCTCTCCATTCGTCTTCTTTATTATTACCCCAATCAAAACACATATAATGGCTATAAATACTGGTGTGAGGGAAGAAAAGAGTGCCATGACTATGGAAATGTGGAGCCCTTCTTCGGAGTTCAGTAGTTCCTCATGAAAAAGGAGAGGCTGAAGAGGGAAGAGCAGCAAAGCAGTAAGCAAAAAGAGGTGGACTCAAGGTTCAGTCCTCCACCCTATCTTGCTTCTACTTTTCAGACACCGCCCCCACAATCTCATCTGTGATGTTAATAAACAGCTTCTGATGTTAATAAACAGCTCCTGCAGTTAAAAATACTCCAGACCCAGGTTTATATATTTTCTGAGAAGAAACATCTTATAAACAGCAAGCAGAAGCACTGACCATACATCTAAATGCTATCCAGTGCAAAATAAATTAAAAACCCCCAAGGTCTTTTCAAACTCCAGACTGAAGCAAAAGACTTCTCCCCTCTTTATTTTTATGGTCGTTCCAGTAATCCTCCTTGTAATAGTGATTATGAGAAGAGCCAAGCAGGAATACGACTTTTAAAAACTAATGGCTCTCATAAACTCATAAAATTAGCATTTTACATGTATCCCAGGAATTCAGAATATCACCAATCACAAATCAGTTTGCAGCACCACCCTCAGCTATGTCAATGGGTCAATAGATAAGTAAAGAGGCAGCATTGCCCCTGTACAAAGCGTGAGTGAGACAATTCAGAGCCCTGTATTCATCCTGGTTGTTCTGGGGGAACTGACAAGAGGAATTCAAAGAATCAAAGTAAAAAAATATGTGAGGGCTGCAGTGAATTTAAAAGCCAGGTTTCAGCATCTTATCAAAGATTAAAAACTGATAGGATCCTGGTATAATCCAGTAATGGTCAATGTCTAAATGCTTAACCCATTTTTACCTCAGCCAGCTGCTCGGGAACTGAACCAACACAGCAACACTGATTTGCTGTCTTTGTCTGGCACTGTTGGGACACACTGGATAATGAAATGTCAGATGGCAGCAGGTGCTGAGGCTGTGCTGGAGAGCAGGGTGCAGGAGTTCTCTCTGCATGCAGTCACCAGGGTCCATCAGCTCTTAGCACCTGCTGAGCACCATCCTTGCCAAGCCTTATCTCATGCCATACAGGGCCATTTCTGATGTCCCAGCATCCATGGCAAGGTAATCTGCATTTTGAATAAGCCCCTCAAGATAAGTGGGAGCAGTTGTGAGTATAGCCATACCAGGAGAGGGTGAGCCCCAGGACACATCAGTGCTGCAGCTGGCACCTGCAGTCCCCTTTCCTCAAGATGAAAACCAGGACACAAAGGGGAGAGAGAATTTGAGGTACGCACAGGTTCCATCCTGACAGGTTCTCAGTCCATACCCTGCGACTCATGCCTCTCATCCCACCAGTTTTGCAGCCCTGGTCCCTTTTGGCACTGTCACTCTAAGGGCTCCCTACCTTCCAATGCTCCAGCAGATACTGCCAGCTGCCTTGAGGATTGGTCTGGTGTTGGGAAGCACAGATTAATGACCAGGTTGCTGCACAAGAAGAGGAATGTGTGACCATACTGGTTGGCCACACACAATGATAGTCTGGCTGACAGTCCAGACATGTATCCTCTTTTGATACAAGCTCCTTGTGTTAAAAGGGCAAGGTCAAGCAAATTGCACAGCTGTGCACATGTTGTCCAGACGTGCTTAGAGGCAAAATAAAACTGCCTCAAATCTTGTATCCAGGCTGGGCTTTCTCAGCTGCCCAGCTCAGATACAGAATAAATACTTTTACTGCATCCTACCCCAACACACAGGCCCCCAGTTCCTGTAGGTACCAGTCCTTATAGGCAATATTTGGGATCTGTGTAAGAAGGGTGGCCCCAGAACTGCCAAAGGATGGCACAAATCTATCAGAGATGTAATAAAGAGGACATGCAAAAGTTGTGCTTACATTCCTAATCTAATTCAATAATAAAGTTGTCAATAAAATTCCATCCACCTCTGGCTAGGAGGACAATTTGCTTGAAAATCCAAGGCATGAATCTTGTCTTTCCTACTGTCCAGTCAATCTGTGACCTGGGATATGTGCTTGGGTCATTGATTTGGGCTGTATGTATAACAAGCCCCCAAACCAGTACACTCTATAGGAATAGAAACAACTATCATATGAGGAAAAATGAAAATATGTAAATTTATCCTCTCTCTCCTTGATTTAGAGTAGATATTTAAACTCATTTGTCCTACCTGCTGGCTGTCCAGTCATGAGGAGAGAGGTACTTTACCTAATCCCAATTAGAAACATTAAATTAATTCATGAGACTAGAGAAGGAACCTGCAATTTCATCAGACATATTTTCAAAAGCCTACTCTGTGGCAAGGGAGGAAAACATTGTGGTCTGAATGGCACTGACTGTTTCTCCCACTGGAAATATATTAACCTTGAATATTCACGTACACATAAATTAGGATCTGGATGCTTTGCAGCTGAGAATCCATCCTGTGAAGAGACAGGTCTGTGCTGAAAGAGAGAAGCAATGTAGAAGGGTGAATGATGTTGTTTAAAATAATTACCTCTATTTGCAATGCTGGAAACTTTGTAATAGCTCACTGTTCCAGAATAACTTCCTTAGAGGCGATATTAATTTTTCTTTTGTAGAACAGAGAAAGAAAGAATGTCCCTTTGGTATTAACTTAAGCAACATCTATTTAGTGTTACATATTGAAAATTGTTAGGTTGAACTTCAACCCCACAGAAACCCCAGAAACCTGAATTAGTTTAAATAACTCTATATTGTAAACATTTAAAACAGAAACATGGTGATGTCTTGAGCAACTGTGGGAAAGGGTGGGTGGAAGCAGTTAATTTTTGTACAGTAGATTTCAATAAGTTTTTCTGTTAGATTTTTTTTCCAATCCAAGCTTTATAGAAATGTGATATGATCATGACAAATTCAAGAAAATTTATTACAAGTATTTCTTCTGTTCTACAGTAAACCCTAAAAACTAGCAGCTGAATTTTTTGGGGTTTTTCGAGTCTCAAAAAGTCAGAAGCTTTACGAATAACCCTACTCCTAGAAAGTAATGGAGCTTTTCAGACAAACGTGTAAAGAAGTTAGAAAATATTGATAGAAATACAACAATCAAGAACACCAAAGTACTCCACTATTACTGTATGAAAACATGTAAGCACTCCTAAAAGATACAGACCATCATACTAAAAGCTTCTGGTCCCAAAATACTTTCTTTAATATTTCCCATTAAATTCTGTGGATAGCTGTTTTTCTTCTGAAGGGGAAAAAAAAAGTACTTACTCTAGTATCAAATATAGCCCTTTATTCTTTTTCTTCAAAGTAAAAAATCTGTGATGAGCAAATGCCAGTAGTGGACAGAGCTATGGTGGGACAGTCACAGAACGATCACTCATGGGTACGAGTTGGTCGTGTGGTGGGCACGTGCACCATTGTAGGCTGCAAGGACACTTGAAGCCAACAAATGACACCTGCTCATCACACATTTTTACTTTGAGAAGTCTCTTTATTGGAGAACTCTTTAGGACTCCTTATTGGGTGCTACAGAAGATTAGTAAGATCTAAACATTCAAAAAGGGATCAAAGACATCTATTCAGAACTGATTCATTATCAAAGTATGGGACTTAAAACACCTAATTTAGAAAATCTCTGAGGCTTAGGAAGACATATGGAAGGAGGCACCATTTCATGCAGTTCTTCGCCTTCTTGTTTTTCCTAATCATCCAGCTTTGGCCATATACACAGGCTGAAGCACTTGATGTTCTCACATGGCTAGGATTTGGTACAAAAAGTTGTGGTGTAGGAATGGATTTACCTAATTTAGTGCCCCCACTAAAGTGAAAGCCGTGACCCACTCCCCTCCTCTCCCTCCTTCCAGACAAAGGGCAGATGTCTGTTGTTGAGATAAGAAAAATAAACAGCAACAAGATAAGAAAACTGTGTTTCCTTCTTGACTGTTGGTGGGAACACAGTTAGTATTTTGCTGGTTTTTGACCATGTCCATGAGAATGTGACAGTGTTCACCCTGTCATTTTACTCCGATTTCCTGGGCAAGTCCTTTAATCTTGCTTTGTTTTATGGCAGAACCAGCCTTCAGGTGGATCTGGGTTATCTTCTCTCCTTTCTCAAAAACTTTCTGTGCTATGTTGCCCCATACAGCGGTGCCGTCAAAGAACTGCAAGTGTTCTGGAGCCTCATCCTTTTCCAGTGCAGCCTGGATCAGTCCATGGGGGCTGTGTTTCCACCCCTGGGGCAGTCGGTTCCAGGTGTACTGCACTCTCCTCCAGGTGAAAGCAAACTGAGACCTGCATTCTGCTGCCGGAGGAGTGGAGAAAAACACATTGTAAACATCAATAAGCCACATCATCCTCCTTGGAAGTGAGAATCCCTTACTTCTGCCTCCCCCCTGATGAAATGCATGATCTAGAGTAACAACCTGGACACACCCACACAGCTCCAGGCTCTGCCACCTCGTGGCTACTGCTAAAAATTAATCTGTCCTTGGCCAAAACTGGGACAGAAGTCTTACCGTAGTGAAAAGCAGATTTGTGTCAAAGAGAGCAGTAATAGAAATAGAAGAATGGTCACAGTGAACACACAGAAATGAAGAGTAAAATGAAGGAGTAACTTGCAATAAATACAGCTTGAGTCTGTGAGAGAAAAAATGGGTTTGGGTTCGCCTAGCTACAATTCCCATTGCAAGTGTCCTTTGCTGAACATTATCACTTACACGCCTACAAGGAACACGAAGCCTCTGTTTGGACCCTCAAGTGATATACCAATATGTGGTGATGAAAGGGTCCATCAAAAAAATCTGTGTTTATAGTTAGAAGCCAGAAAATGTCACCAGTGGGTATTGTCTAGAGACAAAATAAAATACTACACTTGCCTCAGAAGTGAGTTTCACACTGAAGCTTGTGTTTGCAAAAAAAAATTCCAAAGGCTATTTCAGTGCCGTCCTTGGTCAGCTCCCAAGTTAGTATATGCCTGCTATGGACAAGGCAGAACCATGCATGAGCCACTTAATCCAATTTCCCAATCAACACATTGAGACAAATGTCTGGGATCAGCTGAAACTTATCTATTAGGTATTGGCATTACTAAAAATATCATTAGCTTAATAAGCATCTCCATCTCTGTGACATATCTAGCAATCCCCTCCTGCCTCTGCCAGTGACCAGCACACAGTGCTTCTGAGCAAGGTGACCCTCACTTTTCTGCTGCCTCTTGCCTCTTCTTGCACTCACACATACAACCACCCCTTGCCCCAAGACAGCTGTATGATCTCTTTATGACCCCTGGAGATAGCAGATATCTTGCCCTGGAGCATTAGATTTGATTATCTTTTTCATTAACTTAGCTCAGATTGCCACAAATGTTATTAGTGCTTATGAACTACCCTTTTGAAATCTAACAGTACAGTGGGTAATAGAATTACATCCCTTAGCAACGAAAGCACAAGACAACAGAGCATCATGCAACAGAGCAGTTCTTTCCATTTGTCCTCAGTATAGAACCCTTCACTTGTAAACTCCCTCTGTTTATGTATTACAGGCAGAAGAAATAACTTTACTATAGGCATGATTCAGTAGTATCTTTCTAAATAGAAAAATCCATTTATTAGGATCCATCTTATCAGATAAACTGTTAGTTGTGCTCAACAGCACAACTAGCGGTCCTAAAAATGTTTCTGATTTCAGAAAATAACTTAAATTTAACCCAGAGACTAATTTGCCCCCAGATTCATAGCAGAACAAGAAATTTGCTGTTGCTGTACCAATGTTACCACCATGAAGCTGTAGTATCCACATGGCAGGAATCTGGTGGACATTAGTAGTGCTACTCACTGAAGTAAAGCTGCATGGCTGATTTTTCAGAAACTCACTAAAACTCTAAACAAAGATCCCAAAAATGTCACTGAGCTTAAAGGGAAACCACCAAGGGTCTGCAGATAACACAGACCTTGGAAGATATTTTCCCCAAATTGGGCAAAATAAAGACAAAATATTATTTTTCCACAATCACTTTCAGGCACAGCCTCATAATAGGCTATGTTCGAATCTCTTTTATTCTGTGAGTTACCTTTGATACCAGCTGGTGGGGAAAAGTAAAGACCATTTCTGAATAGCCCCATGGGAGCACACAGCCTAATAGAGATTGTTAAAACATCTTCAGAATAGGAATTTCTAGGGAACAGGAAGGAGAGGTAGCAGTGGTCTCCTCCCAATGGCCAGCAGGCTGAGGAGAGCCTCTTTTAGATAAAATATCACAGCAAACATTATCTGCATCGTGGGCCAAAGAGGGGAAGGCAGGGACAGAATGCAGAGACAGAAATCCAAAAGACAGATTCTGTATGGCCAGACGGCCCAAGGTGTGGGGCTGAATCTCTATGTACAGATAGACCCGAACCAGCTCCATTATCAGAGCCAACACAGTTATCACCATGCCAAAGGCTTACCCAAGACTCTGACAGCTCCTCATGCTGGCACCTCTGCAGCTGCAGCTCCCCAGCCTTCATCCCCAGGGTCACAGAACCCATACCTGCTCTGCCTGGGCTTCTGACTGGAGCACAGGCATCATCCCAGATCTCCCCTGTCAGCTCACAATGCAGCAGAAAGAGTGTTTATAGCAAATTTATAGCTGTGCCCCACATGATCAGACTTTTCAGATCATGATGTCAAGTGAGGTAACAGCAGCAAAGAAATGATAGCTGGATGTCCTTTGTAGCTGATGTAAGAACCATTGCTATTATCTTTTTGATGCTAAGAAGAAACACAGAAAAACCAGAATAAAAATATAAAGTAAAAGGTAAAAGAGGACAAAAATTATCTCCCCTATTTTTTAGAGCTGGATTTTTATTTCCAGTTGCTAATATATCCTTCTTTTTGTATGTTCACAGAGAGGAAAACTGTCTTTCGTTCCATACTGCTATGACAGGATAGCTGAATGGCAGCATGGAGCATTTTAAATCAGCATTTCAAAGCTTCAGCTGTTCCAGGAATAACTATTCCTATTACTTCACTTCTTATTTGCACCAAATCAAAACACAGCTTAGCTTATTTGAAGAGTTCCTTAGCTGATTACATCTGAGCCTCTAAAACTTTATCTAGGAAAACAGTTTCTAGCTATGAACATGAAGGAAGCCTTGAATTCCTATGTAATCATAAATAGCAATGTTCAAAGGGTTTGGGGTTTTTGTGGGTTGCTTGTTTCGATTTTTTTTTCTTCTTTTTTACACACTTTGAATGAGTTTCATCTCCTAGCCCCCTGAAGAAATCTATCACAAGTGTGAAGCCCTGTCCTTACTGCCAAGGGCATCCACAGCCTCCCCTCATCATTAAGATGGGTCTGTCTGTCCATCATTGGCTCTACCCTCTCCAGCTGCTCTCCTTCACAGGAGTCACACCTTGCTGTCTACTGGGTTGGCTTGGATGGTGGAGTTGCCACATAGGCTCCTCACTCAGCCTAACAGGGAGCATCTCCCTAAGGGGATTTTGCAGCCCCCTGGAATTACCTCCAAGTGAAAACCTTCCTCCCTTCCCACAGCAGAATCAGTGGCTGAGGATTAGCTGCCCCTGGGACTCTGGTTCACCTGCATTAGGGATGATGGTGTTCAGTATTTCCCTCTCCCTTGCTTCAGCACTTGTTGCTTGTGAAGGGAAGCTGGGAAGTAAATGCCCATGCAGTGGACAAGGTCATATGCTGACCAACAGCACATATGCTGACCAAGCTCACAGGTAAACCACAAAGACATCAGACACTGCGGGAGACATTTTAAAATGTATGCTATTGTCAAATATTTTGGTATCCAGGGATGGTGTGATAGCTGGGTGGTCAGGTCAGCATGTGCCACAGCACTCCTGAGGCTGGAAAATCAGCCAAGGAACCCGGAACTGCCAATCTTGTTCTTTTCTTGAATGATCTTTTCAAAGAGAAATCCCAAGCAGACAGAAAAATTGAATTATATTTCCTGACAAAGATATTTCCACCCTTTTCCCCAAACCTAGAAAGGAAAACATTTTTCTCACACAAATCACTGGCCTAAGAGTTCAGGAGATGCAGATCTCTTGCCCAACTCTACTGTCACTTTTACTCTGTGTGTAAATATTTGTTTATTAACCTGTCACATCAGATAATCAGCACATCACTTCTCTTGAGTTGCAATCCGCCACCTGACAGGTTGCTAAGGGCTGATTAATATTCACCATCTTCCCTCCTATAGAAAGAAGATGAAGCTTTCCCTGGTCCACAAACAAAAAGCAGCCTTTCTTACAGCAACATTTTAAAATCCCAGTGAATTCAAACAATTCACTTTACTCAGCTAACACTTCTTTAATGACAACTGCTCTCTGAAATTGAAACTGGATATTACTGGACTGTTTGAAAGATACAACTGTGTGGGACAATTAAATTTCTTGAAGTTTGCTATTCTACCAGCCAGTGAACTTGGCATGTGGTTTCTTCCAGTGGGCTTAGATCTGATTTATGCATAAAAAGCTTGGAAACAGGCTTATCTGAAATTTTCGTCTGGATCTTTGGAATCAAAATTCATTGAAAAGATCAGACTTACTACATAGGAAAAACCCACAGTGAAACTCTTCACATCACAGATACATTATGACTGTAGTCATAGGTATGAGGAAGAAGAAACTGAGACTCCACAGAGGTTACTTTACTTAAAAACTTATGATTGGGTATTTCTAGAAAATACAATGTGCATCATAAATGCATGAACTCAGAGATCCAGGCATTCTGCCGGCATCCTTACCCTCACCTTGCCTTGTCACCAATACAGCTACAAAGCAGACTTCCGCCCTTTCCTGATGCTCCCAGATTATCTTGCAGCAACAACACCTTCCCTGTTCACTGCACATGGAGTTCAGCTTGAGACAGCACTGCACGTGTGGCTGATGCTCTTTTAAAGGTTGCCAAGGTGCTGCCCCAATACCAAGTGTCTTCCCACCAGTGATCAATCATATCTTACCTTGCAATCAGTGCCTTACAGTCCATTACAGTTAATCAATGCTGGAGCATCTTCTGGGTCCAAAAAGATAAATAAGCTAATTTTTCAGTATTGATTGCAACTGTTCGCTTTTCAGTGTGATTTCACCCCAAAATAAAAAATAATTAGGACCTATATACCACTTTCTCTGTGCTACAGATTTGTCCTCCCCCTGCTAACTGTGAGGTAGTCTGTCATCCTGTGCTTTGCCAGCAGGTACACACATACACAGAGGATCCTGCTTTAGAGCTTTGTCAGTGGGTTTTTGCAGCATGAGAACCCAATTGCTCATTTTAGTCAGGTTCCTCTCAGTAAATGAAAAAGCAGCAAAGCTTTATCTACGAAACCAGGCGGAGCCCCTGTCCAAGCCCTGATGTTAATTGAGGAGACCTCTGAGAAGCTTTACCTCCCACCCAGAATCAGCTGCCTTTGCAGTTGTGCTGATAGCAAAAATAGAGGTGGTATGTGACCAGCACTTGGTTATTTCTCCTTCCTCAGCCAATGCCTTATTATACAGGGCTCTGAGGGCTGTGGCTGTACAACTAACAATCTGTGAAAGCATATTTCCCCAGCGGTTCCTTCTGAGCAGCATGAACGTGTCAGATGAGGACAGAAGCTGGCATTAGGCTGCTGGCACGACTGAATCACAACAGGAGCTCTGTTGTTAACCATTTAACTGTCTAAATGTATTGTGCAGCACTGTCCTCTCTGGTTTCTGCCCAGCATTATTCCTATTAGAGAAGGTTCAGGGAGCTAATTGTCCAGCAAAATTGTGTGATGAGCCTCTGAACAGACACCAAACTGACAGATCCAAGCAACTTTTCAGCTGTTCCAGCATCCTGGCAATGGTGGCAAAAAATGCCTCAGATGATGTTAAATCCTCATCCCCTTCATGGCATTGGTTCCAGCAGATCATTGTGATCTCAGAAAGTATGTCAGCCTTCTCTTCAGAAGGGAAAGGCTTGAATTACCATGACCCTCTGGTTGACGGGCTTCTTGTGCCGGTAGGTGGCTTAAGAGAAGGGTTTTTTTCCTGCACTCTTCATTACCCTTGTATCAAACCCTCCTGGGGACACTCCGAAAACATGCTGACACAAGCTGACAAGCTCAGCCCCAGCCCAGGGAGAGGCAGTAAGTTCAGGACTCACAGAGACAAACCCCTCTTCCCCAGTGTTGATTTCTGGGAGCTGCTTGGCAGCAAACAGCTCTGCTCATTTACCATCAACCTGCTCATCTGCTCCATCCACCCGTGCTGTCCTGCTTCATCTTCCTCTTGCTTCCCCCTTCTTCCTGCTCCTTTTATTTTTGGATGTCCAACTTCATAATACGCTTCCCTTTTTAGCCTCCATCACAGGTCCAAACACCCTTTAACAGCACAAATATTGCCTTTCCTTACAATTAGGACATAAGAGTCAGTGAAACCCTAACCTGATTTGTCTGGGTGCTGGCAAAGGAGCTCACCTTCAGCAATCACCTCTCATGCTATGATTGCCCTCCAGGAAGCACTGCAGGTTCCCCAGAGCAGAACCATCTGGCCTGAGCAAAAGAAAGAAGGCAGCACCAATGAAATGCCTCTCCTGTCATCACTCCTGCTTAAACCCATGCCCTAACTTGACAGGGTAAATTAAAGGAGACATTTGGGGCGAGATGAAACCAGTTTATGGCAAATTCTCTTTTTGCTGTTAATTTGGGGGCCTCTATTGGTTTCAGAATGGATTATTCTATGATTATTCTAACAGTCTGTCAATAAATCTGCTAAGAAATGAGTCGAGCTCTCCGTTTTCCATGCCCCTGTTTACAATTATAAGTGGTCTCTTTATTTCTGTAGTGTTGTTGCTTAGTGCACTGCAGTACTTTCAGCCTCACCAAGATTAAAGGTAGTAAGAATCTTAACCTTACATTTCATTGCTCTTGTCAGTTCAAGTTAGCTACACAATGTCATTATGCTTTTATATATAATACAGAAAAAACAAGTTGTACTTCTAGTACTCCTTTTAACTAAATCCATTCCTTTTCTAGGCAGCAGATAGAAAAAATTAATGTCTTTTCTCATAATATTTTATGATCTTGAACATCAAATATTCCCTGGTCACTGAATCAATTAGGATTCATTGACTCCTATTAGCAGTTAACAGGGTACTGTGTTCTTCAAGCAGACATTAATAATAAGGCTTTGACTCTGTGAAACCACACTAGATAGCCAGGAAGTCATTTAAGTTACATGCAAGACTTGGTTTGCTGGAATCAAGAAACATGAATACATTTATTTCTTCAATGCATTGATGCCAGCCAAAGTTCCCACAGCACAACTTTAAAATATGATGTCCTAGCTTCATCATTTTTACATAATCCCTTTTATTTATTTGTGTTTCAGGCAGACAGAAAGACAATTTTTCTGATTACTGTCAGACAAGACATGAGGAAATTCAGGGTCTGTAAATTTTCAAAGAATATTTTTAGGAAATACTATTCTCTAATATTAGTGCAACATTCCCATTGACCATTTAAATTTATACTCTAAATAATAATAGGGACATTTTCATTTAGAATTATACATACATCTGCACATACAGTTATACAGCCTCTCATGAAAAAGCTCTGAACAATTTTGCTTGTATACTTTAAAAACAAAAACCAGCTTTGTACTGGAGCCCATACAACTGTCCTTGAAACATGATGCTAATAAAGGAAATTTTATGTTGTTCTACTCATAAAGTTTAAGAAGCAAATTAATTTGTCTCACTTGTGAGAACAGCAGCACAAGCTCCAGTGGTTGTTAGCAGTGTAAAGCAAATAAGGTTGGGATCCCTGGACACACTGTGCTTCTCGGAAATAATTGCTCTCTTGAAAGAGTTAAGAGCCTCTGCCTTTTCTAGATGTGGCACAGTAAAAACATTGCTCTCACTAGCAAATGTGCTTCAGTAATTGGAAAGTAATTTTAAATTCTAATTCCAAGTAATTTGATTTGCAGGAAATGGCAGTTAATTACTCATGCAAATGCCTCTGTTAGGTGTGGCTGGACTAATGCACAATGCATGAAGCAGCAGAGTTCAATGTGCCTCAGACAGCCTGAGATATCTCTCATAATACCGGGTAGAACAATATATATTTTTTTTTCTGCAAATCACTGCCCGCTGAAAGCAATTTCCGCAGAGAAGTTTAAATTAAAGGTGTAGTGCAACATAAGGAATAACTACTCCAGCCAGTTTCAACTACTCTATGCAGACTTGTGGCCAACATGCCCCCCTGTGACAGTCCCTTCCTGTCATTCTGTGTTTCACAAGGCCTGGCCCTTTCTGCTATCCCAGTTTCATCTCCAGACCATGAAGAACACCCAGCATGTCTGGAGGTGTGGGTTTACAATCCTCAGCAGGGCCCAGAAGCTCACAGACAAAGGGTCAAGTCAGACAAGAACCACCCTGTTTGAAAAGTCCTGCCTAAGGCAATGTTTTGACAGTGGAACCCAGCACCTTTTCCACGAGGGGAGGTTGATCCTACTGTGCTCAGCCAGGGCTTTCCCTCTCCCTCTCGTTCTCACATTTGTATTGTGTTAGCCCTTACTCTGTCACACAAGGTTAGCCATGCTCCACTGCTACTCTAAGTACACTCACCCACCTATTTTTGGCTCTAGTATGGCACAGATTCCAGTAGTAAATAAGGTTCTTGCTGTCTGCAGTCTACTTATCCAACCCTAACCCTGTGAGCTGGGAAAATACCACAGCACATGCAGGGAGAGAGGCAGAGAGAGACGAAGCTGTGGCAGAGCAGGGACTGAACACCCCCTCCCATGTGAGAACCCAGCCTATCTTACCTGTCTGTGCTTTAATACTTTTTCTTTCTCTGAGCACACAGTTTTTTCACTCAAGAACAGTGTGATGTGTCCTGTGTACTGGCCAAGGATGAGGGCAGAACACCAGCAGAGTGCTGAGCTCCTGAAGACCATCTCTTCAGCTCCAGGATATATTGCAACACCCAGTCAGGGCTCTGGGCCAAAGTGGCATCAATTCCTAGAAAATCACCAGAAGCAATATGGGAAAAGTAGACTGACCTTTGAACCAAGACAATTAGGAGGAATTGTAATACCAAAAAAAAAAAAAAATTAGTGGTCAACTAGAGAAGCACAAGCTACTAGGTATGCTCAGAGTACAAAAAGTTAGTAGGGCTTTTATAATGAGGTCTTTCTTGCTCTCCCTGGAGAACTGCAAAGGGACCCACAAATCTGAAGATAAGAGTAATTTGATTGACCCTACCTGTCTTGATTTTCAAAAACGTCTTCCAAGGCATTACAAGAAACCAAGCATCCATGGAAGGTCTTTGCCCAGTTAGGAAACAGAGTAGCAACGTTTTCTCAATGAAGAGTAAGCAACAGTTCAAGAGGGGTCTGTGCTGTTCAGTGTGTTTATGGAAAATTTAGAAAACAGTGAAGTGAGAAAGCTTATCAAGAATACTAAGTTATTCAGGATAGTAAGGACTAGCACCAACTGTGAAAAATTGCAGAGGAATCGCATAAAACTGAGCAAGAAAATCCCTCAAAAGCTTTATAGCAGAACTGGGAAATGTTTGGAGAAAGGCAGAAGGGAAGATCAAAGGTAGAGAAAGCTGCTGTACGAGGAACAAATGAGTGAGGTAGGACACATCAGTCTGTGACAGAGGTAACTTCAGGGCATACAAAAAAGTCTGCAAAAAGACCGATTGTCTGCTTCTCTAACAGTACCAGCAATAGGGGGTCATCAGTTGGAGTTTGAAGGAGCCAAAATAACAGCAAAAAGGGCAGCAGGAGCTCCTTGACAAAGGGCACTACAGATGGTAAAAGTTTTTTTGTCTTCAAGGGAAGGCTGGACATTCTCACAGAGAGCAGCTGCCCTGGGACCACCTCTAGCCATGAAGTCTCTGAGTTCAGAAAAGTGAAGGCTGAGAGAACATCAAGTACCACACATACCTGTCTTTCTCAGACTCTTCCATAGGTCTCCACCTATGGATACTGTCAGAAATGGCACTCTGGGCTGGGTAAACCTTGGGTCAGGATCTGCATCACCGATGTTATATTCCAAAATAACTAAATTAACTCTTCTTTTAAGAAATTTCAACATCTTTCTTTATGGATTGACTCACCTCTGGGGTTCTGTGTCAAATCTACCATTTTCTTTGGCTGCTTCCCCAAACAATTTTCTAATTCTATCTGAATTGCATATTTTTTTAAAAAATTTCATACCAGAGGCAAGCTTAACTACATCTCCCAGGCTCACAAATAAGAGCACCAACACAAAAGAGCGTAAACATAATTTTAATTTAACTTCCAATTTCTAGGCTACTCTCCTGATGATTTCAAGGCTTGCATAAAGCTTTATTGCTACTGCCAAAGTTCAATTTAAATGAAGAAAGGCCTTGCAACCAGCATATTCTGGCATTGCAAAATGCTGTCTCAAGTATGCAAAAATGCTTGAAAAAGCTGTGTGACATATATGAGGACAAGGAAGATCTCTAAGACATATATGAGATGATTTGTGAAATATATTTCAGAATTTCTCTTTATTAAAAGCTTGAAAAAAAGAAAGAAATTGTTGAAATGGGACACTATCTCACACATGAAGTACTTTGAGATCTGGGGGAAAAAACTATTAGATTCTAGTAGGAGTCCAGTCATGATGTAGTGCTGAGGAAAGCCTGTGTATACTTAATGATTTTATTCTCCACCAGATTGCTGCCTGGATTCTCAAGCAAATCAGTATGCCAGTCAGGGGAGAAAGCATACTGCAGCAAGAAAAGAGGTAAAGGAAAATAATGCTGTCATTTTCTATTTGCACATTTCTGATGCAAAGCAGAGATATCACAGAGGTTATCCCTTAAAGCAGAGCTCGCTTGGTATTTTTGGTTCCCTTCTCACAATCCTCACAAGGAAGATAGACAAAGCATCACCAGGCAAAGCTCCCGCAGGAGCAGCTGTAACTGGAAGACATCTTGTTCCTGCTCAGCAGCAGCATGCTACCTTCTTGCCCTGAAAAAAGCCTAGCAAATCCCCCCAAACCTCTAAACAAATAAACCCCAACAACCACCAAAAAAAAAAAAAAAAAAAAAAAAAAAAAAAAAAAAAAAAAAAAAAAAAAAAGAGATTTAAAAAAAAAAGAAATCCTGATGTAGTTACAGGTTCTGATTGTGGCACCAGGTGATCCCTGTGGCCAGCTGACCAGTGCCCACCACAAGGCCAGCACAGCACAGGCAGTGTCTGAGGAGCATCACACTGAGCTGCAGTGCCCAGGCTTCCCTGGGTGCCTCCTGCATTGTCCCAGTTGTGCCTTTCCAGTCCTGCCTGCTCTGCCCTAACAGCCCAGTTTCTTCCTGACATCTCACTTTCTTTACACAATCAGGGAAGGGACTGAGAAAGGCTTAAGTAATGTTTTGCATTCTTAAGTGTTGAACTACACATGAAAATTATTCATATAAATGCCCTCTCTCTTCCTTCTTACAGAGCCGACAAGCTATTCCATTCCCAATAAGATTAAAGAAGCTGGTTTCCTGGTGATTAATGTTCTACATCCCATGCACCCTCCTGATCTCAGCATACCAGCTCCAGCCTGTGATCCCCCACCACAGTGGCCCCCAAACACCTCTGTCTCTCTCCACATCACCCCACCTTGTCCTGCTCCCTGCTGAACGGAGGGCAGCACCTGCTGCAGGGGATTTGAGCCCCATGGAGATGCTTCTATCCTTCTGCAGAGCTCTTTGCTCCTCCCTTCCGACTAACCATCTTCACAGACCTTGAAACAATTCCATGTCTTTTGAAACCCCATTCTTCCACCAGATCTGCTTGAGTGACTGGTAAGTTCAAAAATTTCACCTAGGGGAGGAGGGATAGGCAGCTTAGAAAGACAGTGTAGGCTGCTCAAGCTACATTTCCTTTGGGAAGTTTGACTAATCTTTCCACATTCTAGGTCTGGAACTTTCATTCAGCTATTCATCCAATATTTAGCACTCTGTGAATTTTTTAAGGCTATTGTTCCACGAACTTGAACACTTTCTGCTTCTGTGATGTTTGAATATTCCCTGACTGCTGAGTTCAAACAAGGTGAGATTCTGGTGAGCAAGATGAAACACAGTAAATCTCCCTGTTTTCCCATTTATTTTCCTTTTTAAAATCCCAGTAAAAATAGAATTCCCTCAAGGAGGCTTCAAAAAGTACTTGAGGTCCTTTATTATAAATTGAAAGGATCCAAGAGAAAAAAAAAAGGAAAAAAAAAAAAAAGAAAGAAAGAAGACATTTTTCATTTAGAAAATGGCACTTACAGAAACATACATGCAAGGCTGTAAGCAATCAAGCCACATGCCCTGAGGGCCATGATTGCACTGCACCTAACCTGAGCTGAAGCCACTTTACTGGGGTATTTGATTTACTCTAATGACTACTACTTAGCTCAAGTTCTATTAGTAGAAGTCCCATGTAATTGGGAACACATTTATCTGGAGCCGATGGACTGTGTAATGTTTAACCAAGTATTAAGCAAGTGAGGAAGTTTAATCTCTTTTTGATTGATAGAGGAAGCAAAGATTCACAAAATAAGCATAGGCAGAATGCACTGAATTTCACTTTTACTCTTTGAATTTTCTTAACTCATTTATTTCATTTTTACTCTCATTTTTTAAAAAACTAATTTACATTATTTTCATGACCTTCAAGCTTACTCTATAAGAGTAAGCCTGAAGTATAGGAGGTCAGCTTAGATGCTCACATCAAACCCATTGAAACTGAAGTCTGCATAATCCCAGAAAATATGATTCTTCCAGCACCAGGGCAGTGATGGGAAGGATCTGCACACATTAGAAACTCAGAGATTAGGCTTCAACATAGAATGGAGAGTACCTGCCATCTTCACTGGAGTCCAAGGGCTGGTTTTGAAAAAGCCAGAGTCCAGGTCAGTGCTTATGTCCCATAAAACCTCAGTTGTGATTAAGCAGGTCACAAGTTTAAAGTCACAACTGCCCCTTAAACCTCAGAAGTTCTGTCTATATCCTAAGGATACTGGTTCGTAAACTAGGCTAGATCAAAGACAGAAGCAGGGACAGAGCCTGAAGGTAGGGGGTAACAAGAGTCAAACCTGGCTGAGGTATAAACACATTATCTAATCACTGTAACAGGATGTGCAACCAGTAACCAAGGGAGGGAAAAAAAACCCAACAAAAATGGGATCTTTTTCCAGATTCACCACAAGTACTCAGAAGATCACTGTGCTTTAAAAGCACAGCTTGTTTCAACCCAGTTCAATCCCTCTCTGCTGGAATTGGTCCCATCTTGTGCTGCAGGCATCTCCAGTGGAACAGGGCCCACGGCCATCCCTGCTGGCTGCAGGCAGGCAGCCTGTGCCAACCTCCACAGAACAGCCTGCAGCAGGAAGACAGGCAACACCACTGACTTGGTGTGCAAACAGAGAACACAACCTGTGGTATCCCAGAAGGCCAGAAAATTTTCTGTGAAATAGAGGAGACTTGCATCATTTTCAGAGAGCACTTGTCTGTGCTATGGCAGTAAATGTGAATGGGACAGGAATGCCCCAAGAGCTACAGGCATAGATAAGAAAGGTGTTCAAAAGGCAGAATAACCCTATTTCTAGACATTTAAGAGTTACCTTAAATGAATGATAGTCCTGCAATCCTTCTCAGCTGGGGGGAAAGAAAAAAAAGAGGGAAAAAGTCTTAACAACCATTAATATGCTGCACATTGCCTCTGGAAAAGGCAATTGTAAATGCAGTGTTTGTGATGAGCCAGTCTGGACTGAGACCCAAGAGAGCTTTACCCAAACATACAGCCATGTAGGATGGGTTTGCTTCTGCCAAGAAACCTGTACAGGTCTCTCCCATGAGTTACAATTTACATGCTTCTGAGTAATCACACTCAAATGGGGGGTTTTGTTGAAATAAGCAAGGAAATGAAGTGACATATTGATGCTGCAGAAAGATCATATAGACACTGAGGGAACATGTCATTTTGTTTCTCTACAGCCAGAGGATGTGAAACATAATCCACAGGTGATGTTCACATTGCAGTAGAGGTTCTTAACATGTGAGTAGCTGATAAGCTGATAAACAACATGTGTGTTAATGTAAGATAAGGTAAGGTGGGCAAAGCTGGAGTAGTTACCAACATCAGAGTCCAGCCAAGACACGCAAAAAGAAGGAAACACTGGACTGATTCAAAACATGTGTTTCCTTCTGTGTCCTCAATAATTATGAGCAATGAGGCAAATCTCCACAAGATGATTATAATCAAGGCCTTTGAGGCTCAACCAGATACCTGCAGAAGTAAACATCAATATTAAATTTGATGTTGAGAGGTACCAGCTGGACTGATGAGAAGGGAGGTCAGCAAAAAGACTTTTTTTTATCTTTTCTAATGATTTATTTTTCATCCTGGCTTCAGCTCTCCCTTATTCCTCTACCAAGTGTGCATACATGGGTGCATATATACCAACCTTGCTCTCCTTCAGCACTTCTCTTCAGCTTCTCTTCCATTTACAGACCATTTTTGTTTCTATTTCCACTTTCCAACTTCTTTCCCTCTTGGTTCTTTCTCCCTTGACTGATTATTTTCCCCTTCTCTCTACTCACTGTATTTTTCCTTTCATAGCCTAAAATTCTAATTTGCTCTCCTTTAATTTCCCAACCTTTCCTGCCTTAATGTTTTCACCTCCCACACCCAGTTTCACACATAGAGCACCACAGAACAGCTTCCACCCCCGATGGGCTCCCTCATGATAGAAGCTTGCAAGGTTTGGGCTGACTCTATTCACAATGTGTCTTTCAGATGCAAGTGAGAGGGACTTTTTCCTTAAAAATAAAAATCCCTTGTTCTTTCATTCTCCTTAGCCTTATCATCCATCAAAGCAGTCAGCCCTTTATAAAATGAGCTGCCATGAGGGGACTCTGTTGGCAGGGAACCTGCTCTGGCTGGGAAGCTGCCAAAGGCTGTAAAAGCACTTACAAACACCACGAGAGAGAGAAGAGAGAGAAAAGGAAGCCATAGCCAGTGTCTAAGAGATGGGTTAGTATTACAGAAGGGAAAAATGGCACAGAGATATTTCAAAGTTAGTGTCCCAAGCGCAAAGCCACCACATTTTAGAAAAAGAGGGATTTAGAAATTATTGCTTTTCTCAGCAGCTACCAGTCCAGAGTTAACACTCCTCCTCTCCCCCACTTCTAGCTTCAAATACAACCAGCAGCTGTTCTTCAAATCCTGTGATGTTGACAGAGCAATATCTTGTCATCAACCAAATCCTCCCCACTTGAAAACCTCCTGTTAATGAGTGTTTGCAAAAACAGATGTAAAGAGTCTCCCAGATGTAACAAGTAGAATATATATTTTCCTCTAATTCCTTTTATACAAAATTTTACTTCAGAGTCTATCTGATGTGCCACATCAGATGAGATCTAGGGAGAAAGTGAGAAAAGCAAATTAAAGTGGTGATGTTTGTATGCAAGCACTACAACTCATTCAAAGCCTCTTAATTACATTTGCTTCTGGCCTGCAAATGTACATCTGTTCCCACAGCTACTTTTTCCACTCACGTTTTTCCTTTCTTCTCAGCAGTTTGCTCTGTCCATTCATAGTGTCTTGGCTTCACTAGGCTCTAAACGATTTGGCATTCACTGCCCAGCACCTGGCAAACTGAGAAGCCAGCACTGACAAAAGCCTGGTGTGCTCTAACTGCACAGATAACTGCTTAAACAGAATGATATTTATTAATGAAAAGGATGTATCTAAAAGCCAAAGCCTGAAAGTAGAACAGCATTTAACCTCACACCAAATTTTCCCCTTCTCTTTTCCCTTTATCAGTGTGAAGAAAGAGCGAAGCAGATTTTTAGGCTGCACTCAGAGAATTTTCTATGCTCTTTACCCCAGCATCACAGAATCAGTGTGAAGTGCTCATCAGTCAAAATGGTCTGCTCATTACCACTAGCAGTACTGAGTCACTTTTCCCCAAAGGAAGGGATTACAGAGGAAGAGAAGCTGGAGACACTTACTGCAAAGAAAACTCATAGTATATTTGGGATTTTCACTTCTCAGGAAGCTGGTTTGAACAAGCCCAGCATCCGCAGAGGCTATCCAAAAGGCTGTAGGGCTGATCTGTCTTTAAATAGGAGAAACCTAAATGGTGATTTGGAAAGCATCAGGGTTTGAGCCCACTTTTATCTCTACATTTAACAAACTCAGGAATCTTCCACACACATGCAAAAGAGACCAGGAGAAAGGTGGAGTTCAGAGAGATAGAATTACCATTGTCACTCAGGTGCAGAGCCCTGAAAGAGAGCACCAACCAGAGGGAAGCATCTCAGGTAGGGACTTCTGGATTTGCCTCGTGTCTAACTAACAGGATGTTCCTGCTAATTATAAAGATGGTCTGTCAGTACAGCAACATTCGTGTGTCCCCTTCTTGTAGTGCTAAATATTTTCTCATTCATATCTGAAGGACAGAAGTCAGGATTCAGTATGTCACCTCTGTCAGGTGTTCCTGTGGTTCCAGAGCCTCTGGCCAAGAACAACAAACAGCGTGAGGAGCTGCAAAAGCTGAGTGCCGAGTAGATGTCCTCAGGGCACTTGAATCCCAAGCCTGGAAATTTCATTCAGTGCTGGAATAGGCTTTCTGCCCTTTTCTAAAATATGCTGAGCCTTTTTAAACATCTTGTAATGCAAGTTTGTGAACAAATAATTCATGCCACCCTCTAATAACCTTTGCTTTCTACAAAGACTAACATCCACGCTGATTTGTATAATATTTAGACTATGTTTTTCTTTCAAATTTAGTCTGTATTTAAAACAGATCATTGTGGGTTTATATATTTAATGAATATGACTCATAAAACCTATTTCATCTGGGATGTTTTTTGTTATTCTCATGTGATTTTGATGCTGTTATTTTTGCTACCAAACAAGAATATTTTGGTAAGGAAAGAGACTGATTCTTATGGACCTCACAAACGTTTTAAGAAAAGATAGTGCTCATTCAGGTATACATGAATAATTCATAATGCAGCCTCATTTTCAGCACCATAAATTCAACCTATTAATTTGCAAATCCATTTTTGCATTATTCATTTTCTTCTAATTGCAGAAAACCTTAAATAAAGTAGGGAAACACAGCAGTGCTAGGAATTGTTAGAAGTTAGAAACAAATAATATTTTTCATTTAGAAGTAAACCAAGAACAGAAGCACATTTTCCAATGTGTGATATTTGACCTTGGGGCTAAACACAGCTTGACCTTCTTAGCCTAATTTTTTGTGGAACTACAGCCAGTGCAATCCCTGTGTGTGTGTGCATGCATTATGAGTTTCTTAAACCCACAGGCCAAATTCTGTGAAATTTCACAAAAGAGCAAAATGCCTTTATGCAGTCTCAGTAATTTTCATCTATTTCAAGTTATTTGAAAATAGATAACTGCAATAAATAGCCATAAAGAAAAGAGAGTTTTTTCTTGCTCTACCTTAACATGAATTTAATTAGAAACCAGGGAGTCCCACTGAAGGGAGGTAAAAAATGCCCCATTTACAAGAAAAGCTCATTCAGTTCTCTTTTTAGTTTCAAAGGCTGATGTCTAGATCAGAAAGAACCGTCTATATTGGCAAGCATCAACTTTAAAACATACCCGAACACATCTGGATTTGTGCTACACTACTTCTGCACTGTATTGTCTGGAACAAGGGGAGCTGCTACATGTGAAGGTCATGCCTCTGACAGAGACTGATCCCAGTGATCCTCATCCTCTGGTTTTAGTTGTAAGTGATTCTGTCTAAAGAGCACACAGATCAGCCAGGCAGTTCATATAAATCCCCCAATGTCCTGACCTACCAAAGCTGGATGTCTCAGGCCACTGGTGGTTAAGGGAAGGCCAGGCAAGCCAGTGACTCCTGTTAGGTCTCTCTTGTTGGCCATCTACCTTAAAAATAGATAGCATCAATTTACTGAGGCAATAAAAAAACCCCAATCCCCCAAAAAACAAAACCAAAAAACAAACAAAACCAAACAAACAAACAAACACACCCCCCCAATGATGTGCAGCTTTGCAATCAAGGCAGTGCTCTGCTCTAAAACATTAGTGAAATTACTTTACTCTCACATCACCACCTCAGAACTGCTGTGCAGGGAACTTCTCTCCCCTGCAAGAAGCCCTACAGGAAACTCACAAGCAGAGCACTGGGAAGCTTTGAAAAACTCCAAGAACTGTTTTTAAGAGAGTGGATAAATACTAGTTGGACTCTTGCAACAGCTCATGACTTATTTAGCACCTCAGAAGCTGCAAGACATGTCCAGATTCAAACAGGGCTGTGAGTGCATGCAGCTACTTTGGCAACCAGCCAGTTACCAGGAAGGATGGTTGTATCTGTGTTTACATGTGAGCTGGGAAAATATGTTGAAGGCATCCAGGTAGGTATCAACTGCACTTTATATCTGATAGAAAAAACAACAATAATTTAACAGCCACTGAAAGATATGCCTCAGCCTTGCAACTTTGTCATCACTGATATAAGTGGCAATTGCTATGAACCTGAACAGGACCTTACTTTGAGCCAGTCATTTGTGATTTTCTACACATGTTCCACAGTGGGGTCCAAACCAGTATAGCCCCTTGTCATGACATGAGAGCAGATTTCTCATAAGACCAAAGCACTCACTATTTGTACAGATTTTGGATATCATGCTCGTAATTAATATTTTGGATTTTCTATCAGTGGCTCTAGTCAAGAATAACATATTATGAGAATGTCTGAAATGTAAATTATCCATATGGGTGTATATCCACCGCTTGGAATCTGGCCCTGTAGGTATCTGTTTTAAAGAAATATTTAAGCTGGGAGAACTCCAGGAGGTAATGAGGCTGTCACTGGCACTATGTTGCTGCAATGGTACAAGGACAAAGCAAATAAATTGCCTTTCATTCCCTCCTGGGAGGCTGGAGCCAAGAAGCAGCACTAAATGCTCATGGTCCTGGGCTACACATCCCTTCCCTGCAGCCTGGCCTCTTCCAGTTAAAAATATCTCTGGTTCCTCTCCAAGCAAATATTAAGCTTATGGTTTGTGAAAAGTTTTGGAAGAAGATAAATGCAATTTCAGCATTGGGATTTTGAGGGTTAGCCACCACATTTTTTAAAGTGTATTGTTAATACTAATTCTCTCCCTCACAGCTCACACCAAGGGGCAAAAAGCCTCAAGAAACACATCTGAGGACATTCCTAAAGCAGCCCTAAAATCCCAGTTTCACCTGCTATGAGGTACTATGAGGGCCACAAGCCTGGAAATTTAAAAAAAAATTTTACATGATATGCTACAAAGACAGAGCTCACCATCACTCTGTCCTGCCTCTTTCTTCCTCAGGAACATCAGCAGGAGTAACAAACTCTGAGACTGACCCCGGCACAAAGAAAAGTGTCCACCAAAAGTGACTTGTGGGGCATCCAGGACATCCTGTGTGCACACACATGCGGAAAACTGGGTCACCACCACTTCTTCCTCCCTTTTTTCTTCTGCAGGCGCTCTGCAGCATGAGGTAAAATCCTGCAACTAGAGCAGCAGGATAACAGCATTATAAAAACCATCAATAGATCAAGTGCTCTGGGACACAGAGGTCTAAAACACATTGTGAGAGCCTTTTCTTAGCCAGCAGCTCCCCATTCATCTTATCTGCAATTCAGTGAAGCAAAGTATTCAATCAGAATTAATTCCCACTATATAAAGAGTGAAACACCATACATTTAAAAAACCTTAACAGAGCTTTATATCAATAACAGAGGCAGGCAATGGGAAGGTTCTCTACAGCAGATTCAACTAGAAAAAAATAGCAGAAAACCCCATAAACATTTCTCATAGTTCTTTGGAAACAGCCATTCAAACAAAGCTGCATTGGGCAGAGCTGGGGTTGTAAAAGTGCTCTTGGCTCAGGACATGTTCCATCCCCACCACACTGGAAAAACCACACACAGGGGCATAGTTTCTCTTCTTGCTGTAAAAAGGGGCAAATGAAACATTTTAGAGCTTGGGATGATTTTCTTTGGATGTGAAGGTTCTTTGGACTGAACTATAGGTGGAAGCATTCACTGAAGGATTGGGCAAGGAGTTGTGAGAGGTCTTAGGTGGAACCCTGCAGAATAGCTGAGGAGTGCACCTCATCCTGCACCAGTGAACATGTCCACAGCAGTAACACTGCAGCCCCAGCTGCAAGCCCCCTGAAAAAGCAGGCAGATCAAGAACAGGGGTTCCCACCTGGAAATCCTGCCCTTCATCACTCATTGTTGCCCACACAGTCTGGCATGTGTAGCCTTGTCTTCACTAATTTCAGTCTGGGCAACAGCGTTTTGCACAACTTCCAACTTTTACTTCTGCGTTAGTCTGAGGGGAAAAAAGCACTCCATGCTGACTTAGCCATCTCACTGTGATGTTAGCGACAGGAGGCGGGATAAGGATGAAGGATTCAAGGACAATCCCTCAAAACAGAAATGCCAGCTTGGGAAAGGTCAGATGGAAGAAATTCTATATAGAACTGAAACAGGGCTGAGCAAGTAAAGCATACATACATGTTCTGCTTTGCTGGGAAAAAACAGAGCTCTAAATCACATTTTTAGATGTAGGTATTTATCAGGCATTAAAAAAAAAAAAAAAAGCTTTTCGTACAAATTCGTCCACTGCCCCCTTTTTCCTGCATGTGTGTCGTTGCTCACATGCCACTTGTTGTGGAGTGATGCAGGGCACCAGTAGTTTCTGATGCCACAAAATGATGAGGCAGGGACAGGTCCGAGGTCAGCAGGGAATGTCTTCTTTATTTCAAAATCTGACTCCATAGGTACACTGTACATAAGTGACCAATTGTTGGTCAGAGAGATGATCACCCCATCAATCGGGTTGGTGAACATCACCACCACTCAAAAGCTCCTCCTGGAGCAGAAGAACGCAAAAACATCTTCTTGTTTACACGAAAACTGTGAGAACTCTCTCTGAGTTCTATAAACATCAGAAGGCTTAGTTAAATTATCAGAAGGCAAGTTTAAAACATGCAGAAGCAGGATGACATATGCGTGTGTGTATATATGTGTGTGTGTTTTGGGGTTTTTTGGGGGATGGAGGGAGGGGGAAAATGGACATGGAGATTTTTTTAAACTTTTAGGTATCATTTGCTGAATTTAGACCAGAAATCCACAGCTAACACATCCCAAGGACAAGCTGAAGGTTGAACCAGAATACTTCAACAGGTGCCCTTTTCTTCCTCAACTCCCTTAGCATGCACCAAACCTGTATTGTACCCAAAATCAGTGCCTGAACAAGCTTGGCACCAAAGACAGAGGGTGGACATTACCTTGCCTCAAGGCAGTGTGGCATGTGTCTGCAGAGGCAAGGTACAGAGCTGCACCCCTTCCTCTTCATCACTTGACACAGGATAACCCAGCCAGTGGATACCTGGAAGCCACATTCTTTAGCAGATTTACCAGCAGCCCCAGCCAAACACCAAATCTTTAGTGCTGGCCTGTTCTGAAATTTTTCCTAGCAGTTTCTTCTCTCTGTTTAATTTGTCCTCTATAAGAAAGCCACCACCAAGGAGGAAAACCTTACGCACTAATGAAAAGTGGAAATTTCACTCTTGAAATCTCTTTCAGTCATCTACAACTTCTACTTCAGAGAAAAAAAAAAAAGTCATTTCAGATTTCTGAACAGTTGCCTGGTGCCATTCAGGAAGCAGCCTACATATAAAAGCACTTGTCCCCACATTCAAGGTCTCATTGGGAATCTGCCTTTTGCCTCATCTCAGGTCAAATCAAGTCTTTGGTTAAGACCTGAGTATTCTTCCTTTTTGAAACTTTGTAGAATTTGTTTGTTATCCTAAAAATGCCAGTCACAGCTAACTGATATATAAATGGTGATACCTATCCATTTTACAAGTATTTTGAAATTGAGGAAAAATACAATTCCATAGAGAAATCCCTGTACTATATGGCACAGAGTACATGGAAGCAAAAATACCAGAACACTCTTCTTGGATGCCAGATAAATGGAAGGCAAGAATGACATTCCCCTTACTTAGCATTTACAGGCCGTTCACACAACAATCCTCACTCATATATCCATCCTTCAGGAACCTAGATATTCAGTGCATAACATGAACATAACATTGAAATGTTTTCATCTTTTACTTAGGTAAATCACTGATTTTTCTCCTATTAGCAGTTTCCATGGTGACTAACAATAGTGAAGGAGGGAGAAATCCAATGCCAGAGGAACCCAGTATTTCCACATAAATGGGCAAATGAGATGAAGAGAAGACAGAGAAGTTTCATTCAGCACTCTCTGGGAGAGACAGCATAGCTCACTGCCGCTGGATATGAGTTTGTCAGGAGAATTTAGCACTGGAAAAAGCCTGGTCACATAGCTGCATAGCCAGTCAAGAAGCTGGCACAAGGTCCCTTCCTGAACACACTCAGTGGAACTTTGCCTGAAGGAGCCTCCAGTTTCAGTCTCACTCCCCCAGGGTGCAGCACCCTGTTACAATCAGGTTTTGTGGTTCTTGAATATTACCTTAGACCCAGTCTTGAAATGCAACAGAAGATGTTATACAAGTATCACTTATAAGTAACCTATAATAATTGTTTTAGAACATAAGACACTTGTGTAATTCACCTGTACTACGAGTCCTATTGTGAAACCCAGTTTTGGTGATGGCCTTCATTGCAGAGCCTAGTTATTCCTACCAGAAAGTTAATCTCTGTCTCAGGTCCTTGCAGCAAGCAAGGAAAAAGACTGTGCAGAAGCAGAAAGGGTTTGACTGGGTTGCAATTGAATGTAGGAGCAAGTGAATCCCAGGGCACAAGTTCGTGAAAAAAGCCACATGCTCACTTTTGAATCAATGTATTTTTCAAGCACCAACAGAGAGCATAAGACATCTCCAGGATGCTTCATGCACATCTTGCTTCCTGACCATTTCAGCCTCATGTTAACACACAGGGCACCTGATATGAATTGGCTGATAAAAAGAAAACAAAAACCTAACAGCCAAGTCAACTGAATAGCAGAGAATCTCCAAGTGCCCTGTCAGAGAGCTGTGGCTCAGTAGCTGTGGAGGTCACCCTGTGATTCAGTCAATGGTTGTTTCATGTGTCAAAACAGAAAATGCTAAAAGGGACCTATAAATAAGGCATCTGAGCAGGGCTTTGCCACAGGTGTTTTCCTGCCTCGCTGTACCAACTTCAAGATCTGCAAGAAGTTGGCAAAAGTTATCACACAGACACTTTCATGCCAAACAACTCCCTGTTTTTTTAGGAGCAGCCAGCTATCATAATTAAGCTGACAGCTTATTGCTAACACTTAATTTATCTAATAACATTATTGTCTATCAAACATATTCTGCACTAAGTTCAGCTAGAAGTCTGGAATACAGATGGTCTTGCAAAATCTGGAATAACTCACTGTGGAGGGAACTAAAGCCTCATTTATTTAGCAGTCATTGACTCAATACATAGCTCACATTATTTCAGCACAGATATTTAAGTCTAAAGCAGTGTTCTTGTGATTAAAAAAAAAACACTGAACAGCACACTGAACATTTTCCAACATGGTTAGAAAATGCAGAACCACATTTGATACAGAAAAAACAGGGTTTAATACAGAAACTTAAACAGGAAAAGGTAAAACTTCCAACAAGGTGATAGAAGCACCATATCATTTCTTGTGGACTAAGCTGGCAGAAGTTTCTGCAGGGGTTTGAGCACACCTCACCCATTCACATGTGTGAATGTGATGAAATAGGTACAGAATGTATAACTTGTTCCTGTATTTGGCTGTGCTATCTTTTCTGATGGGGAAGCCTTCAGTGCATCCCAAGGTCAACATAGAGCAAGTTCTGGATATGCAGCAGTCCTCCTGCAAAATCACTGTCTGTCCTTGTTTCCTACATATCCACCTGCATACACACACACACACCCTCTCTGTCATCGTCGAGACAGCCACTGCACTCAGAGTGCTTCAGCAAAAACTTCAGGGGGCTTCAAGTATCAGGACTTTGTTATGCAAAAAGTCTTTCATACCTTTTCTATGTATCTTTCTATGTGCAGCTCCACCAGCTCTGGCTCTTTCTCTCCTTCTTCTCTCTTCCTTCTGCAGTTCCGGCTCGCTGCTTCATGTCCCTTGCACAGCCGCCCGTCCCTCATACAGTGGCTCACCTGATCTGTCCCTTGACCGACCTCCTGTCCCTTTGTCCTCGCAGCACAGCCAGCAAACCTCAACTGACTCCTCCTGACTCCAACTCTTTATCACACCCTTAGCCTTGAGGGCAAGGCTGTTCCCACTCTTCGGTGATTAACACAGCTGCAAGGTATCAGCTGCAAGATTGTCTTTAGCACTATCTCTATCCACACCTCTCCCCATCCCTCTTGGATCCCAGCAGTGGCTTGCTGCTCTGCACTCTTACAGAACGGGCTGAGCCCCATATCCTGCACCAGCCCCTTGCTCTCTCTATATTGAAATCCAAACATTTGTGCCTGGTTGTCTTCTCACATAGGCAGAAGCAAGCCTTGCATGGGAGCAGATGTGGTTAAATCACACAAAATGGCATCCTTAGCAGGAGGGATTATTGCTTGTAATTATAATGGGTCACCCAGAAGAGAGCATCACAAAGTGCCAGTCCAGTAGTTTTATGAATGCAATTCAAAAGTCCCCTGACTTCTTGCTTTTTCTAAGGCATGCCATAAAACACTGCTTTATATTTCAATGCACGCACTGAAAGAAGAGGCCCATTTCTTTCCTACAGCACTGTCTGAACAGCATGAGATTCTTGAGGACTAAAAGAATTCATTCACAGAAGCATTGTAACGGGTGCTAATCAAAGCAAAACCCCAGAATGGAGACACCTGTCTGAAATCATTGAATGAGCATCATGTTATACCACACAAATGACCTGGGGTATTTTCCCTCTCAATAAAAATAATTTTTAAAAAACCCCAAAAAACAAACAAGCCCCCCCCAAAAAAAACCCAACCAAAAAAAAAAAAAAAAAAACAACAAAAAAAACCACACAAAAAACCCCCCAAAACAAAACAAAAAACAAAGAAAAAACCCAAAAAATCAAACCCAAACAACCACCCCACAAACAAACCAACAAATGTCCCAAACAAAGAAACAAAAAAACAACACCAAACCCAAAAAAACCCAGGAGACTTTAGTGTTAAAGAGCTGACAGAACTGTTTCTAAAATCAATTTAAATCACATTTAAAAACAAATGTTAGAGAGCGAAATTCATTGACATGTCTCTTGTATGGTAAAGTTAAAATAGCATCTGCAGAAGAAGATCCTTCCATTGAGAAATATTGCATAGAGGGAAAAACTTTATGCTGAAATGATGCTGTTCAAAGTGGGGGGAGGTCTTCTTGCCTATTTTTAGAATGCAGGGAACTAAACTCCCTGTCACAAATAACTAAGCAGCACAAATAATTTTCATTTCCCCAAGCTCAGACGTTTTGATGCCAGCTGTGATCTCTATAAGAATCTCAGCCTCAGAATTCACATCAAATGCTACTTTGCTATCCCAAGTTGCTGTAATTTAATTTCTGCTGCCTCTGACTGCCATCCTCCTGCCTCTGACTGCCATCCCCCCAAGACAGAAACAGTCAGAAGGGCTGATTCATGGAAAACAAGTGATCAAAACTTTCTCACTCTTCACAGCAGATGGCTGTGGTGTCACACCAATTTGGCTTCTATATTCCCATCTTGCTGTTAATCAACATGCTCACTCCATCATGGCCCCACCAGGAGTAACACCTGTGTGCTTGTGTGTTTTCAGCACACTTTGAGGTGCAAAGATACAAGTCCTTTCCTTTGGCAGCTGTTTAAGTTTGCCTTTGCATAAGGAATACGATCGATTTGCATTTATTAAGGAAACTAAAGGTCACTACCCATCAAAGTCTATTATCTGTCTGTCATATTTTGCTTTACTGAGGAATCTGAACAGATAAGCACTGATTCCTCCCTGATTACTGAAATCATTGATCTAACCTAGCAGTAAGTAAGGCATCAGTGTTAACTCTTACTCCAAAAGAGCATCTGGTGAGCAGGTCACGCCCCTGATGAACATTACCACTGCAGCGTGAAGACTGAACAGATGCACCCATCCATCTACAGCAGAGCCCTTTTTCCAGTCAAAGCCACACTGCTGAATCTTATGTGGGCCTGCCTTCAGTGTAGCTGTGCAACAAATGGACCGAGCAGAGAATAAAACCCCTTCCCAGCCCATGTGTCCCTTCATGAAAACCTGCCAGTCTGACCAGCCACTCCAAACACAAGGGCAAAGGCTGCCTGAAATGGCTCCAGAGGGATATACTGGTGAATTTAACATTCAGGACAGACACAAGATTTTTCATGACCTTGAGCAGTTCGAAATTTTTTTCTGGTTAAAAAGTGGGGTTTTTTCAGAAGCAGAACTAAAGGGCTGAACATATTTGGAAGCAGTTTTTCCACACAAAACTTCCAGGTCATGGTGACAGGAGTAGATGCTTCACCACACTATCTCACAACACAAAGCCTTATGGAAAGTTTAATGCTTCCCAACAGAAGACAGAAAGATGTTGACTCACTGCTCTGTCTTGTCCTAATAAGAGACAGAAAGAAGGGGTGGGCACATGCTTGTCAACAAAGGTAAAAAATTTCTGTGGGAGTAAAACTGCACACAGGAGAGCAGACAGCAGCCTTTTATCTGTTTAACTCCTTCTGCTCAGACACACATACAGCAAACACCTAAATTAGTCCCAGGTACTAACAATGTAAAGCTCTCTCCAAATTCACTAAGTAGTTAATTAAATCCTCCTTTACTTAGCCCAGGCAACACTGAGGGAAGCAGTGTGCTTGAAGAGGGAACAGGACTGTGCAAGTACAGGAAACAAGAAGTGCCTTCCTAATAAACATATTGGCTTTGGAGCACAAAGGTGAAGGTAGAAAAGATGAAGCATAAAATATTTAAAGGGTTGAATCTAAAAAAAAGCCAAGGGGTACTCAGAAAACAAACACTGGAAGGCATTTCTAATTCTTGCCTAGATTTTCATCGAGCACTGAAGCAATGGTGCTCTTCAGTGATTACCGTGTCAAGTATCAGGTTGTTATTGCAGACTAGGAATAAAAGTGTCATGCAGACAATTTCTAAGATTTTGAATCGGGTAAAACAGAGCAGGAAAGTATCAGCGGCACTATTCAAAGAACATATCACATCAAAGAGAACACAAAATAGAGCACAGAGGAAGGGAATGAAGTTCAGGAAAGGTTTTTAATTTAAAATCAGGACAATATAGGACGGGAAGAACATGAAGTCTCAGAATAATTTTGTCCCACAGCAGGATCACCTATCTCTTCCCAGACTGATTTGGCTAGCCTGCCCTAGCCACTTGTAGTGATGAGGCATCACCAACGCTGCCACTGCACAATCTATTCTAGTGCTTTGTTTACAGAAAGATTTTCCTGTGTCTTATTTGCATCACCTCTGCTTCACATCCAGTAGAGTCATAATAGCTACCCCTTCCCCCAGCTATCATAACCATGGAAATTTTCCTCCTCCTCCTCTCGAAAGCCTTTCATGTATTCAAAGACTGCATCCTTGTTCACCTGGACCCCTTTGCCTCAGATTAACCAATCTCATTATTTCAACCAGCAGGTGATGTCTGCCAGCCCTCCAATCATTCTCACACTTTCTACACATTCATCCTTCCAGGCAGTCCTCATTCTTCTTCATTCTTACCACCCAAAATGAGGTGCAAAGTTCTTGCCCTGGCCTATTCAGAAATAGCAATAGCAGGTATCTGGTTGATTCCTCGGTTTTCACCTTCCTTCCTCCACCAGCTGCAGCACTGGCCTTCTGCACATGGAGCTGCTGATCCAGTTCATCCTGTGCTTCCCTATAATCCCCAGATCCTCTTGTGGCAGGCTGCTGCCTTGGCATCCACCTCCCTTTTCATGGCTCCATCGACTGGTGCACAAACTGGCAGACTGCCTCAAGACAAATATTGACTGCTTCCATTTATAAATACCTACAGGTAGTACCTTGAAGTTTTTCCTATTGAACTGTCTCCCTTTATTTCCCAGCAATTCTTTCAAGTTATCAAAATGCTTTGGGATCCTAAAAGGAGGAAAAACCCAATATATACTACTCAAATCCCCACTTAATCCATCATATCACTTTGACTACAAATCTTTGACACCACCTGAGAAAATGGGTATTATATAAATTTTGATTCTACACCTTAACAATTTCATTTTGACCATTTTTTTTCTGTAGTTTACCTATAAGGGCATGTGAAAGAGTGTCAAATGCCAGCTCTTTCTTACCTGATTCTTTCTTACCTGCCAATGGGTTGCTATTTTAGGGAAAAAAAAAACAAAAAGAAAAAAAGAACAAACTGTTTAATACTTTGTTCTGGACAAATTCATAACAGTAGTCTTTATTTTGTTATCCCAAGAGTGCCTACAAAGTATCACATAATTATTTGTTTCAGAATTTATCAGAGAACTGAAGTGATAGACTAAAAATAACTCACCTGCTTCCCCCTTTTTAATTATCAATATCACACTGGTAATTTTCTCATTGTCCAGGACCCTGACTGTTCTGTCACCTCTTCTTCTCATCCAGAGGATCAGAGACTGTATCATTTCATGATCACCATCATATTAATTGCTCTCTAGCATAAACTTTTCAACTCTTCCTTCTAGTAAGAAATAAATCCTTAGGTACTTTTCTTCCCAGTTGCTTTTACCACCCGGTATCACAACTCTCCTCCAGTACACTAAGAATTGGATGAACCATCTGTGTTCTGTCATGTTTGTTTTCAGCAATTGCCTGGGTAATTAAACCCCCATTAACAACACATGCAGCTCTGAAGGATTCTGGAAGTTCATTTTTGCTGGGACCTCTCTGCCAATCCTTAAAAATAAGCAAACTACATTTGGTGATTTGTCAGTCTGGGCAAACTAGATGTTAAGTCCTCAGGGATCAGATACAGTTTTTCCTCTGTCCAGTGTTCAGATAAAATTGGAGAAAAGAAGAATAAACATTTACCTGTGTAATGAGCAGGTAGACTCCAAGAGGAGAGACTGTCATGCCATAGCAGCAGCCCACAGTGGCTCTTTGCACAGTGCCCTGCATCACAGAATTCATTCTGTTTGCGAGGATTTACAAGGGTTTAAATCTTGTGTCTGAGAGGACGAGAATCACCCTGTTGGATGAGAGCAATGGTCCATCAAGGCATTCTGAATGTGAAAGATCCAAGCTACAGTGCTCCAACTAGAACTTTTTATCCATGTTCTTCAATGTACAAAACTTGAGCATGTACAAAACTTGAGCAGAGCAGCAAGGCAGAATCTCACTGCAGTGACAGAGACTTCCCAAGCCAGCTCTGTTCATCCACATTTTCAGTGACCTTCTTTTTTCCAACACTCACTGACCAAGGGTGTAAATCAGATTCACTATGTGTTCTCTCCAGCCCCATAGGTAGGGTTCATAGGCAGGAATTACAATGGAGATCCACCAGCCTGGTGCCATGGCAGGCACTTGGAACAATGTGTCACACAGGCAGAAGAGCAGTAACTTCACCTTGGAGATCCTCCAGAAGTCCAGGCTGGATGCCATCTAGCCTTAGGAACTTCTTAACCTACCTCCCTAGTCAAACTTCATCTGGATCCTTCCTGGTGTGAAAAAGATAAGTTGGAATCTCCCCAGCAGCAAAGACATGTGCAAATACAGTGAGGTGCTTGGATACCATGCACTGAGACCATCTTTCACCTTTGGCCAGCAGTAGTCCCATGGATCCCATGTATGGTTTCCTAGTAGTTATGGGTTTGAAGAACTTGTCACTAACAGCTCAAGCATCATTAGCGAGGCTCTCTTCAAGTTTTAGGGTTTTTTTATCTGTCCTCTTAATTTCTTGTTTATTTGTCATAATTTATGGACTGTCTTAATTTGGGCAATTTTCACACTTTTTAAATATCAATCCACTATTTGTAACAGCCTCAACCTCTTTATTAAGCCTTGAAGGGATTTTACTGGATTTAGGTTTTTTGTAATGCAAAATTTACCTCTACTTCTAATAGTGTAATTTTTAGAAGCTTCAATTTTCTCACTTCCTAGACTAGTGTTTTCAAGGTTGTTTTATTTTCTTTTTTGACAAACTGCCTCATTTCTGCAGAGCACCCTGTCTTGAAATTGAATATTCATGTTCTGAATTCACTTGGCTTGCTTTTGCTGAAATCTAATCATGTTGAAACAGTTACCTCCTAAAGTAGGTCTCATGAACCAAATGGTTCAAAGATTGAACCTAATTTCAAAGAGAGATCAGTATCTTCTCCTGCAAGTTGTTCTACGCAGCAGGAAACTCTGCATGTCAAAATTTTTTACCTCCACACCTTGCCCTTGCATCAATCCAGAGGAACAACACAACTATCCCCTTTGCTCTGTTTTGCAACTGCAGCTCCTCTCACCTCAAATTGCCCAGTCCTGTTATGATGATCAGTCCCTGTCCTTAATCAGGAGCTTGTCAGTACTGTGCCACCATTAACTAGGGTCTCCTTTCCTTGGAACATTTTTATGCCATTACACTTCACATTATCCTTCAAATACAACGTCGCTCTCCCACCAATATGTCCTCCTTTCTTTTTCTGTAAGATTGGTAGCCTGGCAACACCATATCCCACTGATCCTACTCCTCCCACCATGTCCCTGGGATGACTGCTCTGCCAGGGTTCCCATTTGAGCCCAGGAATGCTCATTGTCCCATCCTCATTTTTAAACACTAAGTGCTGCTGTAAAAGCAAGGTTTTATTTTTCCCTAGCTCTGTCACTGAGCATTGCTGGCTAAGAGGGACTACAGGCAGCCTCATTTCCTTGTTCATTCCAATCTGTTTATTTTCCTCCCAGACTTTTCAGAGGCACAGCCTGACCTCATTTTGCCCATGGCATAGCCTGCACAGGGGTCCCTCTTGTCCCAGAAGTGTCCTGATTTCCCCTAAAACACTTTAATCCTACCTTTCTGCCCCATCATCTCCTCTGTGAAGTCTCTTTACCAATGAGAATCTCAAGGCAAGTATCCTGCTGGAAGGCCAAGGTTCCATCCACGTGGTCCACATTTTGACTCTGGCATAGACGGATACTACCAGGAGAGGGTGGAATCAGGTCTTCCATCATAGAATGGTTTGAGTTGGGAGAGACTTTAAAAATCATGTATTTCCAAGTCCCCCACCATGGTCAGGGACACCTTCCACTAGACCAGGTTGCTCAGAGGCCCATCCAATCTGGCTTTGAATACTTTCAGGGATGGGGCATCCACAACTTCTCCCCACCCCCTAAGATTACCGCACCCTGCTCCTCCTGCTCCTCTGTAGGGACTGGGCTATGCACAGACTCTGTGTCACATCTGCTGATATGCAAGGCACTTGAACAGCACTAGATGGCTGCTGTTTAGGCAGCTGAACTGAGCTGCTTAGGAATGTGAGATTAGCCCTGGAACAGCAGGGAAGGGATCCCAGACTGGAAACAGAGAGATGCTTTGGCACAGCTAGTTACAGTAGACAATAAATGGTACTTCCTTTGAGGAAAGGAAGGAAGGCTAGGGAAGAATTAAAGCCACTTTTTCCAGAGCAGAGACACTCAATAAATTTGATTCTAGACACAACTGCTATTATTAAAAAAAAAAAAAAAAAAAAAAAAAAAAAAAAAAAAAAAAAAAAAAAAAAAAAAAAAAAAAAAAAAAAAAGAAAAAAAAAAAAAAAGAAAAAAAGAGTTCTATAATAGCAGTGAAGATAGAAGTAGCATTACAAAAGCAGCCAGAGGTTCTGGTCCTGATGCTTTCTTCTGGGTTGCCCCTAGTGCACACATCATGGCAGAATCATCTTTTCTAAGAAGAGCAGCAGTGAAGGGGAGACAAAAAGTTCCCAAAAATCTAGGTGAATGGTCTGGGGTTTTACATCACAGTTCTGATCATCACTTTCCAGAAGTTTTTGTATCCCTGAGATCAAGGATGTTATCTACTACGTTTTGCTTTTAGTCGCAAGTTCTGTGAAGTTAGATTTGTAGCACTTTTGCATTGTATGTTATTGTAAGCACAAAATAAGGGATCTCAAACAAAATATCAGAAGTAACTATCTCTAACATCATAATTAGGTGTTCTTCAAACTGTAACTTTCAGTAGACTGATTAAGTGCTTTGTAGGATAACTTCTCTGGTTTTGGGGGCATCCAACATCTGCATGAAAACATCAAAATAAGGCAATCTTGCTGCTGAACACGTAATCAAATTTGCTTTGCTTTTTCACACAGCTACCACGTCTGCAAGTTCCTTTCAAACACAATATGAATTTGAAAGTACAGCATTTTTCCGCTGAACAAAAATGTTCTGCATGACCAAGGACACTGTCTAGTGTCACAGTACATTGTGCCATGCCCTCATATATTGTGTAATTCCTTTTCCTTTAAACCACTGCACATGGGTTTTTCTTTGGACCATGGATCCAGCAAGAGTAATGGACAAGTCATGCTGTGATTTCACCCAGAATTTCATGGAGTATTCACTTTAGATTTCAGTGGTTTCAAACACCATTCACTGGTGTCTTTTGTGCATGTCTTAACAAAAAGCATGTACTTACTCCTTGTGAAATACTCCCTTTATGGGATACTTCTGGCTACACATTGCAAAATATAGGACAACTAAAAGTTTTCCTTCAAGTGATGTAATACCACAGAGTAAAAGGGTAATCCATACTTAACCTTGGATTAATAAAAATTGAACTCAAATATGGACTAAATACATAAGTACTTCTGATTTGGACATCACTGAGCTCACAGGTTCTCCAGGGGCAAAATACAAATTGCACAGCCACCCCTGGCACATGGATGGGGCTATGAAGCAGTGACTCACTGAACATTTTACTGACTCAAATTATATTCTTAGTTCTCAAGCACATTAATAAAGTAATGTACAAGGAGACTTTTAGTCCTTGTGCATTACTTACTTCCCTTTGGCACTATTTTGCAGCGTCAGTCTTTTGCCTTCTGTGAAATTATTCCTGATCAACAGCAATTAAATAATAAACCAGCCAATGGTAAGCTCAGTACTGTGTGAGAACAAATGTAGCAGAGGAGAGTTTCAGCAAATGCAGCAGTAGTTACCCAATTTAACCAATATATATCCAGTCACAGAGCAGAACTATTAGAGAATTCTAGGAAATACCATGTTTGTTCTAAGCCAACATCCAAAGAAATAATCATATATTTTTCATTATTCCTTCATTTCACAGACATGTTTTTAATTAGCACAGAAAAAGAAATCCCAGGTACTGCAAAAAACCCAACAAACTACTGCTAATGTTCAGCAGCAACCTTCCCCCTGCATCTGTGCTGAACTAAAACCGTGACACTTGGCCTGGAAGCACTCCTGTTTATTGTCCTCCATCCTGAGAGAGGTTGTGCCTTGGAAAAACTGCAGTTTGAGTCATTAACATTCATCCTACACAAATCCTCTCTATCCCAATGCCTGGGCATTGCGCTCCCTTCACACATCCCAGCAGCTACTGCTCAGTGCTGCAGCCCAGTGCTCAGCACTGGCCACACCCCTTGCAAAAAGTAGCTGTGGTTCAATGGCAGACAAAACAATTATTTAACATAAAATCTCCAGCACAAAAATGCATTTTTACTTTTCAGAGTAAAGATGCATGGCATAGAAATAATCAAAAGCAAAGCTGTCTAGATGAACTCAGAGGGGTTGGATGATGTTTGTCTTTCTGTTACACAAACAAAAATAAAACTATTTTACCACATAGGGACATTTTCTTAACATTTTCTTAGTGCTGAATAGCTTTGTTTCCAGTCCAAAACCTAAATAAATCATACTTCCAAGCCAAAAAGATTTTTTTTAATATTCAAACCACAAAGTAAAAAAGGAGTGTTGTGGGTTTTTTTCCAGCAAGTTACATGAATGTGGTAACCAAGAACTGCACAATGTGAGGTTAGAAAACCATATGAAGTGATGAAATGATGTATGTAAAACTTCATTTTGCACAGCTCCACCAGGGATAAAAGTGCTACTTCAGTGAAAGATATTATTAGAATTTGTAATGCTCTTGCCATGGAAATAGCTATCATGTCACCCACCAGGATTATGGGTGGACAAATAAGAAAAGCAGATGATACATGAAAGCAGAAGAGATGGAAGCATTTTTCAGAATTAGACAGCAATGACAAGGGAAATGAAAATGACATATAAGGTCTAATTGGAATTCCTTTAGTCACTTGGAAAGGATATTAAAAAGCCTTTCTCAAAGCACTCTTATCAACATTTTCTTCAGGAATTAGTGTACAGCATAATTTAGTCAGTGCATAAGCATATTAATTTTTCATTCTGTGAGCAGGTGACAGAAAACTTGCACATATTAAAGTGAGCCCATGAGCCCTTGTTTGGGCCACAGCAGAGAGCACAGCTAGGGAGCAGCAGGCAGCTGGCTGTCCCCTGTGCCCGGCTCCTGAGACACTGTCCTGCACAGTCCTCAACCTCAGGCCATCCACAGCCTTAATTTTGCCACACGAGCTCACCAGCAAGAAGCTGCAGGAGCACATCTGAGCTAGGCAAGCTGAGCTAGGGGACTAGGAAGGGACATGACACAACCAGGGTGTTTGATTTCATTTGTGCTTCTTCACCCTGTTCAACAAACCACACGGAAGGCAATCAAAAGAAGTATTTAAGATACAATCACGTGTCTACTGTCTTTGAACACCACTCCCAATCCCCACACACATTGGCCCTCACTCCCAGTACAGACCTACCTTGGAAGAAGTGGTCAACACAACAGTAAGTGAGGCTGAAAATAAATGACCCATAGGGAGCAAAGACTGGCTTTCCCAACCCAATAAGAAGTTTCACCTAAAGCCCACATACTGCTCAGCTTCTCTGGGAGACAGCAAGGTCCAGAGTTTATGTCTGTTGGGGAAGGTACTCTCAGAGCGACCAGAGAAAACACACAAGACAAGCAGTCAGTGTCCTGCCACTCAACAGCTGGGCAAAGACTAGCTCTCATGGACAGGAAGAGCTGCTAATTTTCCTCAGCCTTCCTTGTGGAGTACAGTTGGGTGTCAGTCCTATCCAATCACCTCTCTCTCAGGGCCAGCCCAAGTGCCTGAAGTGCTCTGTTTGTAGCACATATTTGCCATTAACCCTCCCAGCCCAGGCTGGCAACCCAGCTGACCTTTTATCTCAACATCCTGCATAAACTGCCAACATCACAGCCCCGGTGAAAAACGGACAATGTGAATGGATACAAGGCAAAAAATGGACCTTGAACAATTCATTACTTCTTCACTAGCCTGGCCAAGACACAGTGGTCCACACCAGGGCTTATTGCACTGTGATTAGCCCATGGCTGAGCACTGGAACTGCTCAACATGGTCACTGCATCACAGAGAGGCCCAGACCAACCTATTTTGACGTTTGAGGTTAATGCTGTTTTTAGAAAGAGGTTAGATTAAATTACCTCCAAGTATTCCTGTCACTAATGCTGCTCAACTCAGTTCTTCCAATAGTTATTGAAGATTCCTACTTTTTAAAGATAATCCTGAGCTATAACCTCACCCCAATATCAATTTTCACCTGTACTGTCCTTACTGCATTTTACAGGGATCGTTCATGCAACCTTTGGGGTGAGATGAACTGGAATATGGGCTACTGAGTTCTCCCCACAGCAGTTGTTGGAGGGCTCATGTTGTTCCTTCACACATTGCAAAATTGGTTTCTTTTGACAGGGGAACAAGTCCTTGATATCAAAGGAAAATTTACATGACATACTAGGAGAAAAAACTCCTCCTTTATTAGCCCTCTCCATTCTCTCTCTGAGACGAGGGAATGGCATAAAGGCTGTGAACACTCATCATCTAGTCTGGGAAACCAATCTAGTAAAGTCAGAGCAGAAAGTTCTATTTTACCAAAGCTAGTAAGTTCTTTTTTGTTCCCTAACATGTTAATAACTCCAAACATTTCATATGTTGGTTTTATTTAACCATCACAGATCACTACCAATGTGTTGGGTGTTTGATGTAATCCCAGGTCAAGTTCCTGATTTATCCCTCCCTGCTCCCTCAGCTCTTCTCAGGGCTCTCATATGTGGAGTCATAACTGTTTTGCTCTTACATGCATGCCTGAACATTCATTTATGCTGAATGTCATACGCAATTTCTTTTTTTTTGCTCAGTCACTACTACAAGGTTTGTCTACATGCCTTCACAGCTGGTTCTGCTTCTTGCTAATTTGAGCAATTTAATGCCATCAGCAAATGCTGGCAGCTCACAGGCTAACCCCTTTTCCAGGTCACACAGAAATCTCCTGAACTGCACAGACCTGAGGAAAAGCTCCCCTGGTGATTTTTCTCCAGTCCAAGAACTGCACACTTTCTTCTGCCCTGGTTCCTGACTTGAAACCTGAGTAAGGATTTTCTCTTCTGTGGGTTGGCCAAGAGTGATATTTCAGGAGACAGCAAGTGGATATCCTTTACTCTGTGCTAAGATTCAGATCTTCAGCTTGTTTGGCTGGGCTCTGTCTCTCTGACCCACTACACTGAAACCACATCTCTGAATTCCTGTAACTACATCAGTAACATTTCTGCCCCACAGACAGAAGATACACAGGTACATTTCCTGTTTGCCTACACCCATTCCTCACATGCCAAGGGCCTGCTAAGTTAAAAAGGAGTCTACAAATACACCAGTGCTGTTTTTATCAAGATGCTGTTCTCCTGGTTTCAGGGCAAATGAGAGCCTGATGTACAAGACTGCTGCAGAGCTCTTTTCTGCTTAAACTGACTGCCAGGCACCAGCCACAACAAGGGTAATTGAAATCTGAGAAAAAAAGACATTACCTTTGTCAGTTGTTTTTGTTTACTGCACAGGTTTTATGGTTTTATTATGTGACTTCCCCCCCCCCGCCAGCCCAGGACTCTCCCATTTATTTACTGCGCAGAATTGTTGGGTTTTACTTTGCAGTTATTTTGGTTTCACCTTTATTTTTCTGTGTGAGGTACAACTTAATCCCTGCTCCCAAGAAAGAATTAGTTGTTTCCTCCAGTGTTTTTCAAGACTGTCATCCTATGAGATCTCCAAACGTGTCAGAAACATTCAGATGTCAAATGGGGAAAAATACATGCAAACCCTGCCAGAGTTTAGACATGCAGCTGACTGCTGCCACTCAGAAAAAAAAGCACAATTGAGCCAAACCTGGTTTGCTTCTTTTACCATCTGCAGCACCAGGGAAGAGGGAATATTTTGCTCATGGCACTTCCTGACAGCAGAGTAAGAGTCAAAGAGGAAAACTTCAGGTTGTCATCACAGACTTGGAAGTAAAGGCTGCTCTGGTGGACAGTGTTTCGGGTCCTCTACCACGACGCAAAACCTGACCACTTTTGCCTTTCAAACCTAAATACAGAGACACTAAGTCTTCTCAAATAAAAAGCCACCATACCTTTTACCAGCACAGTCACAGCAATGCTCTCCACCACAGCTTCAGAGCAACCAAGGAGGTGCTGGCTCCATTCACAGCTATCAGCAAAGCCACATCAAGTCAGTCACAGCTTTGTCTATCTCAACCCTAAAAACCTCCAAAACCCCTCTAGGTAGCTTTTCTATGCAGTACACATCTCCTTTTTCCTTGGCTCCAACCCAAGCCCCTCATGGTGCAGTCTGTGGGCATTGCCCCTTCTTACACTGGGGAGGAACTTGGGTCCTGCATTCTTTGTAGCTATTTTTCGAGTACTTGTGCACTTCACCTTTTTCTGTGTCAAACATGTCTGTCTTCTCTCTCTGTTAGCAGATCCATATTTACCCTGAATTTCTTTTAGCAGCTACCATACCTGCAGGATTCCTTCTTTGTTACCCTTAAAAGCCTGCCTCAAGTCTTTGCTCCAGCTGGGCTTTTGTCTTCTTGATTTCATCCTTAGGCTCCCAGGGGATGCTTTTATACTTCTATTGTCTGTCCTCACTTCCATCTTCTTCATGATCCCAGGTCTCATCCCAGTTGTCTAGAAATGTCCCCGTTGTCTTGAAATGCTGTTTTTCAGACACATTCAGCCTGAGGCAGACAACTGGTATGAAAAATTACAGCCCAGTAACCAAAATGAGCATCTTACAATGAACAGGGTGAGGAATTTCAATAATTAGTAACTCTAGCCCTCTGACTTGTAATTATTTACTGTCAGCTGTTGCAGCCAGCACTCGCTAAGCTCTGGCCATATAATCTTTTTAAGCAACTCTGAAGTATATTTGTGTTACTCAAACAAATACAGCACTGATCTATCCTAGCAAATGAGTGCTAGTGCTTACTCTATTTAATGTTACTGTATTATCTTCCACTGTTTCTGCAGCCCTGGACATTTTAAATTTAGTTCTAATATTTATATCTTCTTTTCCCTCAGTCACACATCATTTTATGCTTTCTAGTCCTAGTTAAGATTTTTATTACATCTGATATCACTTGCCTGTACTCTGTTCCACTTTTTTTCATTTCATCTCAGGCTGTTCCCTGCTGCTCACCTGCTTCTTCCCTGCACCTCTCTCACACAATCAGTTTCTATCTTCATCTTTCTTCTCAGACACAGCTCTTTTGGCTCGACACAAGCTCTCGTCCATACAATTTTATTCCAGAGAAATTCAGCATCACATATCTTCCCTCCTGCTGTGGGGAGAGGCCAAGCTCAAGTGCAGTGTTTCCCTAGGACACATTTGCTCTCCTCTTGCCCTCTGTGCTAACCTCATCCCTGATCCTTATGGCTGGCAGCCGTCCTGGGTGGCCTGTGTTTGGCAGTCCAGACCCAGCTGCAGAGATGTCCTCAGTCCACCCAGAGAGCCAACAACCTTTTCTGACTCTGGTAGTTATTGCTGCCCCTTGGCTTCAGTGAACAGAGAGGAGATGCTCTAAACAGGGCTGTTCCTGCATCCAGGCCTGAGCTGGAGGTTGAGTTTGGTTTTTATCTCCTTCTCAGCAGGGACCCAAGATCACTGTTTTACCTTCTACAAAAGTCATTGGCCTTTCCTGGAAGATTGAGGTCAGTCAGTGATACCCACTCCTCCCACCCAGGTGCTGTAAAGCTGTGTACACAGTTGCCCCTTACTGCTCCTGGATGCCACCAGCAACAGTGGGAAGGACACTGTGCCCAGCTCCTGTGGCAGCAGCCAGGAAGAATGACATATCCAGCAAACTTGGAGGCAAAGCCCCATGCCCTGTACTTTCTGCATAATCTTGGGCAAGTCCAGTTGCTTCACAACCCCTCTACTGAGAACAGAGCTTTCCTGAATCTACTTAGTCTCACACTGGCCTATGAGATACCCTAAGAATATCCAGAGCACCATGAATATTGATAAGATAAACACAATTTTGGAATAAGAAATCAAGAAAGCTGCCAGAGAATGTTTTCTATTTTCTTTGCCTGGGGAAAGCACGATCGCTATCCATTCACTTTGGCAACATCCACCCACGCAGAAGGGAAAATAGAGGGAAGCTGGCAGAGCGAGAGCTCCAGTGTAGGTCTACAAGGACATACCACAGCGAGATTTGCCCACAGCAGATGCATCTTTATAAAGGAAAGGGCCTGGTTCCCACTGTGGCTGACCAAGAGACAGATCCAGGAGCTGCCAAGCAGCTGAATCTACAGGATCATCATTCTAAGAGCACTATCCATTTAACTGAGCAGTCAGCCCCACATGAAAATCCAGATCAGCCAGATAGTCTCTTGTCACTGTGCAGACCACTTGGTATGAGGCAAATGATCTTTGCACATTTGTCTTCTGAAGTGTTGCCTAATTTAACTGTTTAAAAATTGAGTGCATCCTCAACACCTGCTTGTTTGCTTTGTTCTGTTTGTAAGTGCTAAATATTTAAAAAGGTCTTACAAGGTACCTTCTTACAGCAGGTTCAGCTATTGCTGTGCTGCACATAAATAATTTAACCCCCTGTGGAATAAAAGCAAAGCCTGGAATGGTTCATTGGTGTAACCTTTATATTACACCTCCGTGTGCTGGCAGATGGGAGACTACAGAGAGGGACTTCAGAGGCTGCAGCAAGACTGCCCAACATGTAAGGAGTTCTCTGTTCCCACCTCCCTCCTCTCTCTCACACACCTTCTGCCCCTGAGTCCCCAAAAATGAGCTGCCTCCTTTCCTCTCCAGCCCTCCCCCTTCCCTATTTGCTCCACGCACCTGGGAAGGCTGCTTGTCACTATAGGAACGCGGCAGAAGTCAGCAGTCCTGCCGCCTCCAGGTGAACGATGCTTCATCACAGCACCAACAGGCTGACAGGCAAGGGATGTGCTGGAACCTCCCTGTGCACAGAATGGGTAAGAAACAGCCTTACTGCAGAGGACAAGCTGTACTTTGGCTTTCCCCTCTCTTGTAAAAAATGCGCTTTCTTCCAGAGTGACACTCACAAATGTTTCAGCTTTTATTGCTAATAAGAGCCTTGCTTGCTCCTTCTTTCAGGGGATCCTCACGGTTGTTGGTGCATATCACCAGAGCCTTTGCAAGGGAACCAGATTTCCCAGACAGCTTTGCCAGCGGAGCAGAGGCTCCACCAAGCCCCAGAGCAGTGGACCAAGCCTCCCTGCAACCCTCCACTGCGGACCAGGGCAGGCATGCAGAAAGGAGCTTTGTGCCTCTAATTATTTGACCCATCAGCTTGCCTGAACATGTTCAATGGTGTTTTCACAGACAAGCTGACTAGGAAAGCATTGAGCCATCAAGGAAAGAAAAATTCACAGAAGTCTTTTTTGTGTACCTGCAACTAAGGTGAAAGGTGCTGGGACTCTGTAAATAAAGCTCTGAGTATTTGACCAAGACAACAAATTTGAATTTTGCCAAATTCAAGTTTCTGGCTACAAGCTTAGCTTGTTTTTTTATTATGCACAAGTGCATAAGAGTATAATGAGGGGAAGAGAAGCAAACAAAAAGCAAGTAAATTAATACAGATTTCAGTGCAAACACCAACTTTGCCTGAAGTAACCTGGCATCGGGAGGCACTGCTGGGTAACAATGCTACAGACAACGCAGGCAGAACTTTAAAAATAGTAACATGGGAATTATTAGCACACCAGCTTGCTATTCCCCTTCAGCTCTGTAACTCAAGAGGGCTCTGCTTCTGTTTAGCAAAATGCAAGGCACGTCCCGTGGGTAGCATTAGCCTTGTAAGTACAGCACTTCCCACACTGCTAAAAATAACCTTTCTTGTCTCTATGCGCCGGACTTTGGGGTGGCTTTGCTTTCTGCTTTAGAACATCAACACAATTTCCAGGCAAGCTAAGAAAATCTACTTCATCCAGGCGAAAGTGAGACGTTCTGTGATGTGAGTTAGGTGCCTTCGACACCCTGTTTATCGGATTCAATCAGTCAAGACACTGAAGTGTTTCATGTCACCACAAGGCTTTGTGGCCTCAGCTACATTTATCCTGACAATATGTGACAAAACCAGCCCTGGACCATTAGGGCAAGGGGGGTTGATGCACAGAAGCAACTGTCATAAGGCCACACAGAAGACTGCTGGCAGAACAGCAAGCCTAAATCACAGTTTGAGGAGATAATATCCTTATCAATGACTTTTTTTTTTCCTTTATTGCAGCCAAAGCTCATTTGTATCGCCAGTTCTTCCCTGCCAAACAGGAAATCCCCAGAACACCACCCAGGTGCATCAGAGCAGTAATAGCTTGGGAGATCCCTGTAATTTCTCACAGGAGGATGCTGTGCAGCTGCTTGGCTGTAAGCAGCAGCCCTCAGCTCAGCCAGAGGTCTGCACATCTTCCTCACAGTGTTGGACAGCATTGAGAGGCTACAGCTGAACAGAGCCCTAGGGACAGGAGGGGGGCAAGGCAGGAGGCAGTCCAGTCACACTCCCCAGCGGGCAAAGAAGAGCTGCCAAAGCAGGAGGGGTCAGGGTACGGGTGAGGGATGGCGAGGACAGACACTAGAGCCTGAAGGCTAAATGGACAAACAGTGCAGTGCCCCACGGGGGCAAGCACAGCAAGGAGCAATCTGGGAGTCTCTCTATAACAGGTCAGGAATATTTTATTTTACTTTTCTACTCTGCTGGATCAAGCCCTGGTCCAGTGCATGCTACCAACATCTGAAAAAAAAGTATGTCAAGGCAGTGTTACCTAACCAGAGCAGCCAGTTAAAATAAAAGAGCAATCCATGAGTCTAAAACCAGACTAAGCACCCAAGAAACCTCATATGTGCTACTTCCTTCCTGGGGTATCTATAGGATCTAAGTAGTGCATTTGGATAATCCAGTTCTTTTCAGGCTACTCACTGAGCTGGAAGCCTTGCAGTCAGGCACTCAGGTCTCTTCTTACCCACCAGCTGGGTCAGAAAGAGCTCCACAAGATTTTCTGCCATCTTCCAGCCAAGCAAAAACAGTGAGGCTACAAAACCAAGAGATAATGGCTTCATACAAAAACCCCTTTAACAATACTCAGGGTCCAACGTTTCTTATTTCATTCAAGTCCATTAAAGCCAGCTGACACAGCAACCCACCTATTGCACTTGTCAGCAAACACTGTTTGAAGCTGACCTTCACTCAGACCACAGCATCCCAAGATCCAATAACAACTCCAGTTCCACCAAGCCTGTCCTGAGCTCAGAAATTCACCATTTGGCTTGAGGATTTCAAGCTCTGTTTGCTGACAGTGAACACTGCATACCTGAGCCTGACTCTTTATTCTTAGCCAGTTATCAGCAACCGCCTTTGCTTGGTTCATTGATTTATTCCCTTCCTTAGGCTGCTCCAGATGACCTTGCTCTGCTCCACACATCAGGAAGACCATCCTCTGCAGGGAAAAATACTCATATGTCCTGAACTGAGGCAGGCAAACACACCAAAACACCTCTGCCCACTTCAAATAGCAGAAAGTCCTGCACACACACCAGGGGCAAAGGAGGAAGCAGTGGTCAGTGTAAAATGAGTATTTTACATAATGCTACCTTACTGAATTTTTAGGAGTTCTTGGGGATAACAGAAGGTAGTTTAGGAGGTGGATTTTTTAAATTTAATCCCAGATTTTTATGGGGGAAAAAGACTTTGGCCTGCCCTGCAAATCAGATGCTAGCATTATCCTGTCAGAATATGGCAGTTTATTTAACCATCTATAAAGCCTACCTTCCCCCCCCCACTTTTAATGCTATAGCACCAAGCAGTCACAGATCTTCTTACCTAGGCATGTGCTATTCATTCATCCATCAATACTCCAAAGGTTTTCAAGAATGGCCGGCAAGCTGGGAGCCTCAAATTTATAGTGCTCCAGGTGTGAAACATTGTGAAGAGTATTACTCTAAAAATAAAGGTACATTTAAAGTGCCCCATGTGGAACACCAATAAATCAAGGCACTTCAAATCAGCAATTGTTATGAATGCCTCAGCCCTTGGCCTTAACAAGGTTGCAGCAGAATGAGAAGTGTGCATTGCTAGTAAGAGAAAATCCTCAGCTTCAAGCTTGACTATTTAGACTACAAGAACCTTGTATTTGCCCATAGAGCATTCCTCTATGGCATAAAAAAAACAGTGTATCTCCAATGTTCTGGAAGGATAAAGATTATTTTCCCGTTAATAATAATAAATACCTTAGTCCTATTTAAACCTTTGAAATATACCCAAAAAGCAACAGTGCCTCAGCAGGATTCCCACTCGTTACATCTGCCACAGCTCCTCCTTCACAAGTGATCTTATACTACACAGTTTAATTTTTTTCAGAGTTATTTTAAAAATACTACATTATTTATGACTCCTGCCAGTGAGTCATAACTGAGAGGTGATGGAGGATGGAAAAAGTTAGAGAAATGTGAGCAAAGCTCCTCAGCATTAATTTATGTGTTTACCTTAAGCAGTAAAACCTCATTAATCCTCAGAAATTAAAGAGGTTGGTGTGCTGTCTCTGATGTGTTCAGCCTAGACAGGGCCTTTGCTACCAGGAGGCAGGCCCAGCTGGAAGGGAAAGATGTTAAAAAGCCACTGAATCAGCCAAGAGATCCCCTGCAGATTTGCTTCATTTTTCCAAGTCACTGCCAACTTCCTGTAGTTTCCTCCTGAATGCTTCTGACATGTCAGCTGCTGAAAGGACCAACTCCACTCCTTTAGGGAACTAGAAATCAGGGAATAAGCAAGGAAAAAATACTGATATACCATTAGATGTCTGTCCTGAGAAGCACTACCATTGAAGTTTACAAGGGGCACTGGGATTTCCTTTCCTTCCTTGAAACAGATTGATCACAACCTGTTTTGACAATGTGATCTAACATTAGATGCAGGAGAGTTCACCTTTGTTTTCCTAAAGGCAGCAGACTGTCTTACACAAAGCTTTTGGCAAATCAACTGTCCAGAACTCTGTGAAGAGGAGAGGAAGAGCTGCTCCTTGCTCCTGACTAAGCACTGGTGACAGACTCACCTGAGATCTGTAGGAGGGAGGGACCATCACCCATGCCCGGGCTTTCAGCCACCTGTGTGTTTTACCTGAGTCCCAGCTGGAGCCAGTAGGCAGCCTGTGCTCACTGGAGTCTTTCTCTTTCCCTAAGCAGTGATGGATAGCACATTGTCACGATCCATGTAGGGATAATGCAAGTAGTAGGAATTAACATCCAGTTTCATGGCAGTGGGTTAATGCAAAATGCTGTCTTATACCCTCTTGTGGAAAACACTTTTCCAAGATCTGCAACACAGGAGACATGACAAAATAGCAGAGAGGAAGAGATTTTTAGGTTGGAACAGGATGGATGGGACAGAAATCTCAGTCTTGACCAGGTCAGCAGGCACCAGAATAACAGATGAAGTAAAGAATAAATTCTGTTTAATTAATGACAACAAATAAGTGGGGAAAGGAAGTATTTTGTGGTCATTAAATGCAAGAGCTCAGTCATTTACAATGTCTAAGGAAATAACTTCAAGTCTTTGATGCGCTGTTGTGGCACTGACCTCTGGCTCAATTTTGAGTTGTCTGATACCAGACAAACCAGTGGGATCACCTGCCCTTCCATGCAGACCTGGTCTTTCTCTGGGAACCCTTTCAATTCCCTGCACTACCCTAACAGGGGGAGGGCTCCCATGAACTGGAGAATGAGATACTATTTAATTTGAACAACTCTCAACAGCACTCACACAATTCTTGTAAGATAATCCCTGTCCAAAGCTCTATACAGAAAGTAACCACTGGTTGTCTGTTCCCCTCTGCATTACTGCAGTCCCAGATCATGAGGGAAAGATCTGTGGATAACTGAACCCCACACCTAATCTGTCATTTACAGAAAAAGGATGTTATGAAAACATTTTCATTTCAGTTTGCTCCCCCTGCAGAGCTCCCCACAAATGTGGCACAGAAAGCTGTGTATCCATCTCCCAAATGCCATTACACAGCTCTGAAACCTTCTGCCAAGTTTTGAGCATCAACTACTATTCATTTATTAGTGTTGTTTGCTCTCAGTAAGTGACCCTTTTAAAAATGAAAAGAACTCAAAAGAGTTTTTTGATTTGCAGGGAGCCCAGCATTTGACAGCCTTCTTCTGTCCCCAAAGGGCAAAATTTGGAAGTATAATTGCTTGGGGTGTTAACGAGGCTCCACTGCAACTCACTTTCAATCTAAACACGTATTAAAAATGAGCTTGCTTCTCTCTGTCCTCAACTATTTATACCAAAAAGAGAGAGCTGATTGTTTCTAGAACTCACTGAAGAACTGCTTTTTTTTCCACCAGGGTCCCTGTGTACTGCAGTTAAGCAGGGATGAAGGGATACATAAAAGCCCCCATTACCAACCTACTTTAAAGGAATGTTGCTTCCCAGCTAATGAAATGAGTAGCCTGCACTGGAATGGATAAAGAGTAAACTAGATCTAATGCCAAGTGACACCAGCACATTTTAATTTTGCCTAGCTTGTCTGCCTTGAAGGGTTTTGTGCACAAGCAGGCCTGAGCTTCTACCACCACAGGGAGAGCCCCATGGGCTACATGAGGTGCATCAAAAAGGGCACTGGAGCAGATCAAGAGTAAGGTCAGCTCAAGCACCTACAGATGTTATTTCCCTGATTGTCTCTGGCTTTAATGCTTTTATCACAAGCCCAGCATCTTTCTGAGGATTTCTGTTCCTGAAATTGCTGGAGATGGGAAAGGAAATTTCAGTCCCCCATCAACAGTATGAACAAATTACAAGTGGTCCCTGAGAAAGCAACACAAGGAACAACCAAAGCATTATAAAAGATTCAGGACTCCACAGCCTCAGAGTCTATTTCACTTGTCTTATAATTCTTGAGCATTTGAGATGAGCAAGCTTCAGACAATGAGGAAACTTTGAAAGAAGCGAGAGGTCAGCATATTTCATATGCCTGCTGTTTGATCTGGGGTCCCTGCCTCCCCACATGTTTGACAGTTGCTCCACAATTTCTGATTAATAAGACTGAGTGGTTGGATACAAAGGACAGCCCCAAACTCACATATTTTTTAAAAAAGCCAACCTCAAGAATTAGTTCCATCTGAGATTTTAGAGCCAAATCCCAGAGTTTTAAGTGCTTTATTTTGGGTGCTTAAACCACTAAAATAAACACACTCTCCTAGGGAAGAGTCTGCTTCTGTGAGAAGATGTGAAATTCAGGAGTGGGCTGGGCAATACAGCCTAACTTTCTCCAGCAAAGAAAACACAGCAATACTGTGGGTTAGTCTGATTTATTTGATATCTCTTGAATCCCTGCCTAGTTATCTTTGCTGGTGCTGCAGATGTGGCATAATTTTGAAGTACCTGAATTTCTGTTGCAAAAGGATGAAAGCAGGAGAGAAGAATTCTAAGGAAGGGTGAAAAGTTGTTAGCACAGATACTAAATGCTGCTATAAATAAAAACTGTAAGAAATACAAGTACTAAATGAATTAAGAATCAGCTAACAAGATTAGAACTGAAAAAATCATACTAATTTCAGGAAGCATTCAGGATTTTCAGATTTCAAAGGTAATCAAGAGAGGAAAATGTTAAACAATTATCACTTCAGTCAGCCCTGGCATTAAAACTTTTAATTTTGAGTTGACATATATTTTTGAATATATTGTCCTTGTGCCAAGCACAAAAACATCCAGCCTCAGAGTGATTAAGTGCTGAGCTGAATGTAGGACTTCATAGATGAAGAAATAATCAATACTTTAAGTATCAGCTCTTGGCACATCAGAGGACAAAAGAAAGAGCAGACTCTTGAGGTAAATTATTAAAATTCTAAAGATTTACCATTATGAAACAAGCATTACTGTGGTAGATTGTTGATATGGAAACAGAAATACCTTTGAGACAACTCTAAAGAGGGGAATCTTACAAACAAGTTACAGCCTCTTTCTGATATCAGATCATTTTATGCCTGGTTCTAAGTTTAAACCAGCACAAGAAAAAAATCCCCAAAGGTGCTGAAGCTTTTCTTATGACTGTGAAACCTATATTAAAAGGTTAACTGGAGTTTAGGAGGCATGAATTAGATTAGTTCAAGAAAAAGAACATTGAACAGCTTCATTTTCTCACAAAACCAGATACTGCCAGTTGGTAACAGTGTATTTACAGCTATACCTATTTGAAAGGCCTGCTTTTTAGGTACATATATCAGAGGAACATAGTTATTGGTATGTGCAGGTAGCTAACAAACTACTGCACCTCCCAAATGAAAACATGCTCTTTCCTAACTTAATTCCTGAGAAACTGCAGTATTCCTTAGTGGCAGTGGCAGCAGAGACTGTACACATCACAGTCACTGCAAAATGGAAAAGGGTGATGACACATCCTAGCAATACTCTGCCTGAAACCCTGGCTTCTTAACAGCCCAAACACCAGATTCAGGGTTAAGCAATGTAGCTGATATGCAATGACACAAATGTGCCCATATCTGCAGTATTCTTCAAGGACCAGGACTCACTTTTCCACAGGGCCCCTGCCTGGACCCAGCACAAAGCCCAGTGGAGCCCAAGAGAAGCAGGTTAGTCTCTGACAAGCACTGAGCTCAGGAGACATGGATGTGGGGCTCTTTTTCTTTTCCCAAAGAACACAAGGAATGTGTCCATTTCATGAGTTTGTGCATCTGCCACCTTTTAGCCCTCGTTTCATTACTTACACTACACCCTCAGGTTTCTAAACAAGAACATTTCTGTGGCACTGCAAATGCATCTTCCAGATATTTGGGGGAAGAATAAAAACCAGAGTTATATTTCTTTCTCAGAATATAAGAGAAACAGATTACTTCTAGGAGCTTTGTTCTCTTCCTATGGTCTGTAGTTGAGTTGCACACACACACTGATGAAAACTTACTCGAGGAAATAAAGAAATAATGCAAAAAGTGAGTGAACTCTAGCAGTAGGAGGCCATAAATCAGAAGACACTAAAATTTACAGTATCCTTTCTAGTCTTTTGGACTGACTTGGTAGTGACAGCAGAAACACTGTGGCAGAAATAGCACCATGACACATTTCCATTTCCATTTCCATTTAGTAGTAAAAGATCCCTAAGAGAAATAATCAACCTGTTAAACTTGAAGGAATGAGGAAAAATAATGCACACTGTAGGCAAACACACCATGAGGTACAATGGGCATCAAAACTGACCTGGCAACTATTGCTTTAGCAGGCTTGAAATTAAATCTGGAAAGACACAAGAGAAAACATGGAGTTCACTGGAGATGGTTAGTGGCAGAAACTAGGAACAAAACTTGCAGGAGCCAAAGCCTTGCTGACACTGATTGTAATATTCTCCTTTTAGGAGGCAGGAAAGCCTCTCATGCTCTCATCCCCTCTGCCCCCTAGAAGGGGTAATAAAACAAGTCTCTGTCCTTGAAGAGGATCAGCTCCTACATTTTTTGCCAAGTAATTATGGGCTTCAAGTCCAACCCAGTATTATACAGTTAGGTAGACTGAAACCTCTGCTAAGGGCTACCACAGGACGTTTTTGATTTTGATCTGAGAAGGTAAAAAGTTCAACTAAAACACCAATTCAGTAAGACACCTGAGTTTACCACCAAACAAAATTGTTACCTGTGCCTTCAAAATAATTTTCAGTCTTATATACATTTTTTAAATAATTTTTAAAATAGCTCAGTTTCTTTAAACAACTAATGTCAGTTTTTGTTGGAAAACAGAGAAGTCTGTAAACAGTGTAAGTTCATAGAATTTGGTCACCAGTTCCACCAAAAAGCCCTCAAAACAAATGAAACTCCATCAGCAGTAGGTTAGATTATTATAAATAGCAATTTCAAAACTTCAGAAACACTTATTTACACACTGATGACCGAATCCTTCAGAGGCAAAAATAAACTTTACTGCACTAAGCACTTTCTGGTCACATTTCCTCTTCTTCACATCAACTTCTCTCTAGCTTTCAATAGCAACTTTAATTATGTTCACAATTACTATTTGCTAACTTCCAGAAAAAATAGAAGCAGTAACATGAAAGCCAAGTAAAAAATAGTAGAGTTATATATAAAATGTGTAGCTAGTATTAGTAATCTGATTTGACCACTACATAAGCATGTAGCTACATTGCAATAATGCATAGAAATCAGTTTCCTATTAGTTTTCTCTGCTTTAACAGAAATCTAGAACCAACCAACCAAAAAAGAAAACAAAAACCCCCCACCCCAAAACAAAACCAAAAATAATCACAGCAAAAATAACACCAAACAAACAAACCCCATTAAGCAGAAGTCTTGAGTTTTAAGGCCTTTGATTACCTTGACTGAAGCTGAATAACTGGTCCAATGACAACTTATCTAGAAAAGCATCCAACTTAATTTTGGAGATACTAATAGGTGTCAATCTCATCTATTCCCATCTATTCTTGAATAGCAATCTCAAACGGCTCATCACCATCAGGATGCCCTATTTTCTTCAACAATTTAAGTTTCCTTAATCTTCCAGGCATTCCTTCTCTTCATGTTTTTGTCCAATACATGAAAGCATCGGCATCTCTTATTTCCTTTCCATACAGAAATATATGCAGTAACACAAGACTCCTCTGTTTTCCTAACAGGTAACTTTCTCAGTGATGTTTTTTCCTGGACTTCTCAATGTCTGATTTCTTTTCTGGCTTTCTCCCTGTTATCTCAACACCTTCTAAAACTTATTGCATGCAGTTACTCAGTACCTGTACATAATCTGTGCATGATGCTGGCAATGATAAATCTTATGCAGCCAAGAGACAATTTCTCCTTTTGTTACAGCATTTCATCAGAGTTTAAAGTTCAGCTGTTTGTTCAGAATAAGACCTGCATTTTCTTCTAGCTTCCACTCAAACAGGTCTTCTGTTGATGTGGCTGGCAATAATTGTTTTTTACCCTGAAGCTGCATGTTTGCATTAAGCCTTGAATCTGAAAAACCATTTAGAAATAAATTGCTGAGTAATTTCAATTTCACATGTACTATTATACCTATCAGCATAAAGTACTAAGAATTCTTACTAAGACTCTGTCACAGAGTTTGAAGTGCACAAACAGAGCAGATATTTTGCTCCTACTTTTCTTGGCCATATTCTCTGAGAACAGAGAAACTCTCCCTTCCACATTCCACCTGATGTTCCCTGCATAAATGGCAACTTCAGGGCTGAACCCCATTGTTGGGGGGAAGGAACAAGAATGAGCCTGGCAGACAAATGGCTCATGTCCTTTCTTCTGTGCCACAGGAACACACCACCCTGTCACTGCAGCCTCATGAGGCACACTAAGTATGATTACACAAGCACTTTGCTTTTCCTTCTAAGCCAACTGTCAGGTCCTGCTGTAAAACACACAAAAGTTAATTATGTCACAAATCAGACTCCAGAAACACGCTGTTGCAGGCAATTTTTTTACACTGGAGAGGCACTTCAATTCCAAAACAAAAACCTCAGCTTCACCATGTATTTAAGAAGGAACTTCAGTTTCTTTCATTAGCCACTTAAAAAGCCCAGAGGAAGCTCTCATTGCAGCAACTTGGCCCTCCTCATGAAAGCTGCCCAGCCAAGACAGTGAAGAGACTGGGCTGTAAGATTTAATTTCAAGTTGTTTCAGTAACAGTGTGCTATTTATATCCCCCTTGAATACTGCCCCAGAGCCAAGAACACCCACACAGTATAAAGACATAAAGCACAATTAAATCTTTAGTGAATGGGTCAATTCTCCCTTCAATAACACCAAGGCCAAGAGTAGCTCCATTAAGTAAAAATTAGCAAGAATGAGACCGCGTAAGTCCCCAGGAAAATCAGGCCAGCTGCAAAAAAAAAAAAAAAGGTTATTTTGTTTTGCTCACTGACACTTCTAAGACAGCAAAACCTGTGAAGCTGGAGGAGAGAGAGAGACCCTTTTGAGAGACCCTTCTCAAAAGTGACTTATCCTATCTCCATGAGGCAAGAAAACAGTACAGACTGTCCCAGTCTTCACCACTTCTAAGTGTACCACCAAACCTACTAGTTTTAGAAGGGGTACACTGCTACTTTCCATAGCTACTTCAGTGCAAGGTGAATAGGATAAAAAACACAAATACATCGTGTACAGTTGGGTGGGCAGCTTTTAGTCAAACAATGAGAAAGAAAAAAATATTGGTGGATAGTATTTTTTGCTGTAGGTAATCAGAGAACTGGTACAGTTGCCATTAATTGACATCTCATTTGGCACACTGTTACTATGGAGGAAAAAAAAAAGTGATATATGAAATAGTCAGTGAAGTCACAAAATGCATCTGTGGATGTAAAAATTGCTAGAACCCTTATTGTTCAAACTGTGGGTTGTTTCAGACTCCAGCTCAAAACTCTGAAGATAAGAATTGCCAGGGAGTCTCAAATCAAAAGATTTTTTCCCACTTTGGACATTCTAAACTGTTTTCACTTTGAAAAAGGGTTCTCAGTGGTTTATAAACCAAAAAGCTTTCTAGAAAAAGTACCTGCTCACTCAAATATCAGGCTTGCTATTAAGGCTTCTTTATATCACCACCAATTTCTGCCTCCAGAGTTAAGTGACAAATCTAACAAAAGCCCCCTTAACTCAGCAGTTAAGGAAGTTTTCCTGTAACATTCTCTCCTTCAAAGGGTGATGTTGATGCAAACTTGGTCATTTAGATCTAGCCACATGAGATCCTCTGCAAGGAGCAGGGACCAAGGATTCTTGTGGCAAGAAACATTGCACACGTGAGCCTCTTTCAGAACCAAAGACATTCCACTGATAATGTTGAAAAAAATAGTGGGAGAACAACACAGAAACAGGTGAATTCACAAGGTCCTCCTGATTTCTCTGAAGTACAACTTTAATTTCACATTTCTAAAAAAAAAAAAATCTGCTGGGTGACTCCTTAGAAAACTAGACCTAAATTGCAATTTCAGCAAGATACAAGTTTTAAATTTAAAATGCTGCAGGTGAGTCTTTTCTCAGGGGTGCTAGAATTTCTTGAGGATCCAGAAAGGTGCCTAAAGGAAGAAAGGTAGAGTGTCTCCTGAAAGACCCCCTTCTGCAACACCTTCACTAGGAAACTGAGAGCCACCCAGTGTAAGCCCTCCCCTACAGTCCCTCTCTGGTGCACAAAAAAAGTTACCTGAATTAATCAGCACTTACCTGAAAGAATTTCCAAGCTTTTTTCTGCCACCCCTTTTTAAATTCCCTAGGGCACAGGGCAGGAAGGCCTCAACTGGAGGAGACTTTCAAAAGTGAAGCTGTGCACAAGGTCACAGGAGTTTGAGTGATACTGAGCGAGGGCTGACTGACACTGAGTGCATTAAAAGCCAGTTAAGGTTAATACACCTGGGTTCCCATGTACTTACCACCTCACAGGCTTCTCTTTTTGACAAGCAATTCCATTTACAAACCTACTCAGCAACAGTAGTCTTGTAAAGTGTACATGTAACAAGTCACAAGTTGTTCCATTTATTTGAGTAAATATCTGGTAAATAAAATCATCAGTAAACATTACAAAATTAAATACATTAAAAAAGCTTGCCAGTATACATAAAATTCACAAACATGTACTTCTTTTGAAAAATAAAATATGTTCAGAGCACCCTTGATATAAAATGCCTGACTAATGTCACCTACCAGTAAATGGTAGCTTATTAAACATTCTAGTTAGGACATTTTCCAGAAGGGAGCAGGGATCTCTCTTCTTGCTCTTACAAGTAAGAGAGCCCAAGTTAAGAAGTCTCTCCACTTCTCAGGGCAGAGCCATAAACAAAGGCTGTATCACTCTTTGCCTACCTTTATAGGAGAGGAATCTGCATTTGACTAAGACCACATCATTAAATGCAATACAGTACTTGCAGCTCATTTTGGTATCACTGCCTTTCCTCAAGCATGAACTAGGTTTTAAAAGGTGATGGACATTTCTCTAGGTGTCACTCCAGGCCCATATTCAGTATAGGTTAGCACAGCTCCAAGACACCATGAGGTGGAAAGGAAGTGATCCTGGCAAAGCATTAAAGTCAATCAAATAACTTTAAAGTCTACAAATTAAGCCCTTAAATGTCCCAATTTTCATATGCTGCAGTCTAACAAGGAGATATGATGAGATTCTTCACTGGGCTGCTTTAAGGGTATTTAGAAAAATGGCAGCATTCATTTTAGTAATCTAAATTGGTACCTTCTGGTAGCAAACTTGCAATAACCACCATTTAAATAATTTACTATAACAAACTTCTCCTTCCATCCATGTGAAACAGTATTCACAGCCCACTTTAAAATTTATGTACAGACAAGCACAAGAAACTTGACATCCATGAGTTAAATGTACAACCAACTTAAGAAACGTTATCCAACTAGTTGCAAGGAGAAGTCTCCTAGCTCTGTAAATTTACAAGATCTTCTGATTCACACATAGGCTTGCTGCCCCTCATCACTAACTCTTGGATTCTTCACTTGCTTCAGTAATCCTCAGGTGAAAGTTGAGCAGCATCCAAATTGTTGATATTTTCGATTAAAAAAAAAATTGACACTTAAAAAAGAACCCTTAAAACACACACAAAAAAATTCCTTGAGTCAAAACTGAATAAAATCAAAAAAGTTGTGGAGAAAGACAATTATTTTAATAAAGGTCTTGTATTCAAAGTCCCATTTCCCTTGCCATGTCTTTTACAGAGTGCTGTTACTTTGAGTTATTTATATACTCTTCTTTTGAGGGGGACTGAGTTTCCTCATTCCTCTTATCCGAGTTAGCAGCTCTTTGATAAATTCCTAGGGGGAAAAAAAAAAAAAGAAAATATGAGTAATTTTAAAGATCCCATAATACCATAATTGAGGGTTTTTTTTAAAAAAATGCGAACTGTACATTTTTATTTAAGCTTTTACTGCTAAGCTGGAATTTTTCTGGCCTGATCACAAGGAACCTTATATACATCCTTCTCATCCAGCAGAAGTGTGAACAATGAGCTTGTGATTGTGCTGGCTCAGTTATAACCTATCTTTCAGGCTTTACTGCACAGGGCCTTATAGCACCTATTGAATGGAGCAAAACCCATGGCTGGATACAATGCAAACAGCCAACACAGACTTCCACAGCTCAAGTGGAAGTGTGTGTGAAATCTGTGCAGAAATCAGTACTTTTGCTAAAGGAGGTGTTTCTCTTGCCACTCTCCATCCTGGAACTAGTATTTTGGTTGGCTGCATACTCAGCTGTACAAGAAAGGTGATTTGGCTAACAAACTCAGCTGTTTTTCCTCTCGCCCTGCTACTTTCCAAGCTGGCTCAGCCCTCTGAGCAGGCCCACCACTCAGCCCACACTAACACTTGTGTCAGTCCAAGGCAAAGCAGGAACAAGGAGCCAGAGGTAGCACCACTGGTTTACAATGGATGAAACTGGTTGCACAGGTACGTGAATGACACTACTTTGAAAACAAAGAAAAACCAACCCCCCTCCCAAAAAAAGCCACCAAAAACCTCAGAACACAACAAACAATTCACGGATCAGGCCTTTATTCAAGGTTATATTTTCCCCAGTTTCAGCAGATTTCCTCTTTTTAAACTGTGTGAGAACAGAAGCTCACAGATTTGCATCATTCTCTGAAATTCTTTTGGTATACAATTTCTTGCAGGTGCATTAAAAGCTAAATGACCTCCTTATTGCCACATTGGGAAAATAATGATTATTCACAGTACTACGTATAGACCTACAAAAAGGTTCTATGAAATCAGCTAGCTGTAAATATGGAATGTAATTATTCAGTTAGGTTGACATGAAAAGCCAGGTTGGATAGGGCTTTAAGCCTATTGGATGGTGTCCTGGCCCTTAGCAGTCAAATTAGGTGATCTTTAAGGTCCCTTCCAACTTAACCATTCTATGATTCCATGAAACAACTAAAAGCTTGATCTCCTAGAGGAGTGCTTGAAGTTAAAAACTCCAGTGAACAAAGTCACCAGTTAAATGACAACACAGTACCTTTCCAAAAAGGTCACAGTGAAACATGCATTACAAGGTGCTACCCTTAGCATAAGGAAAGTCCATGTAAATGTGTATTTTAATTTGAGAAATATGTCAGGTTTTTCTGGTGGGACCATGGTCCCCATAAACCAATTTGCTTTCCTGACAGATTATGCACATCTATAGTGACCTGCATGTACTGTTGCACCACAATTATAGCTGCATTCACTACCTGTGGCTGCAATGAACAGCAGCAAAGGCAGAGCAGCTGGACAACAGTGGGGTCTCCACCCTGAACTAAGTGCAGGCCACTTCAGGAATACATCTGTGCATATCAGTATCATGCTTCCCATCTGGACAGACAGCCAAGATGAGATGACCAGAAAAACAGGTTTCTTAAGACCCCCAAATCCTCTCCCCTCCCATCCTCTTGAAGCTGTCTTATTTCACAAAGGCACAAGCCACTGCAACAATATCAACTCTAAACTTGTCACAATCCAGAATTTCACTAAAAAAATCAGAAGAAGGAGGAAGACATGCTTACTCTAAAAATTCACAGCTTTCAACAAACTTTGCATTAGTTCTGTATCACCATTTCACCACTGTAAGAATCTGTTGGATAATGCAAAAACTATATGGCATGATGCTGCTTGAAACACAAACACACTTCAGAATTTTTTACTAGCAAACTTATATAAAGCCCTGCAGTACAATTATTAGAAAAACAAACTCCCTAAAGCAATCTTAGAAGATTTTCACCTGGGATTATCATTTGTATTGCCTCTCAACAAGTCTTTCCATTAAAAACAAACAAACAAATCTATAGTCCCATCAGATTAAGACAGTTTTGGCTGAAGTGCAGTTCTTCCCTTAGAAAAACTTTTAAAATTGTCTGTTCAAGCCACAAACACTCTACAAGGAGACACTGCATCTGGAAACTCTCCAGCAGCTTCACAGAAGTAAGAGCCTTATGGGAAGGGGCACCTGCAGAGTGGACAGGGACATCTATGGTACTCTGTAGTTACTTGGGATATTCCACCCTGCCATTCCTCTGCCCATTCTCCCACAACTCAGTAGAGTCTGGATCAAGTTTCCCTTAGATATGAAATGTAGCCAGGGGTCAGATGCTTTTAAACATGACATTACAGCAAAAGAGAGGAATTCCTCCCCTTATACTTTGGAGAGTTATCACAAGCACCTTCTTTTACAAAACAAGACATTTGCTTGAAGTTTTAACACCACCTGGAAACTTCTTAAGGCTGCCAAAATAAACCAAGCTGTAGGGTTAAGACCCTAAAGGAGATCTGAAGCAAGTGCAACTATTCTTAAGGTAGAGAAGGCATTCATTTGAAGAAGTACATGGAATAATTTAAAATGCTTTATCCCTCAGGAACTAGTACTAGCACTATTGTGCACTTCCCGTGGACATCCAAACCACAACACTGGTTCAGCACATTTCTGATTTAAATATCACTTTGCATCTGACACTTACATGGAGCTGTCTGTCATTAACACAGTTGTGCTCCAGTGCTGGTGGCTTTCTTGCTTTGCAGTTCCCCACAAAGGAAAAGCAGTGTTCTAGAGAAGATGCACATTTTCCTTCATGGAGGCAGGAAAGGAGACTTCACAGCATTTCAATAAGCCTTCACTTTGTAACTAACCAACTCAGGTTTATGTCAACAATACCCATTTTGTTTTCTTAAGCCATCGCTCAAAAATTGCAGTGTTGTTCCTTGTGGCCATTTGAGTCAAGACTTAATATCCACATCTACCTCCATCTCATACACAAAAATCATTTTACACAGAGCATTTTACTGAAATCCCCTTTAACAAGAGACGCTGAAATTTAGCATCAGACATTTGAAAACTGACCATGTACTAATCTATGTTAAAGCACTTCTGTAATACAGGTTGTATTATCTACCTGTATATACTGATTTAATTCATGCAGTTAAAAAACAAGAATAATTCAGCTAAGGGTTCAAGAACTTATTCATCATTCCTTGAAGGGTTATAGCCAGGAATACACAGGCTACATGCACTTCTAATACAAGAAAAATCTCATACAAGCACTTCGTGCCTTGGTAAATAAAATAAAAAGTTTTTTAAAAGTGCAAAAATTCATGCAAATTTTGTTAAAATCCTTTTTTACAGATTTTCTGCAAGGAGGCATCCTCGTTACAAGTATTGAGAATCTTGTTAATTTGTAATACTAAATCACTGTTTCTAGAAGACATCTTTCTAATTCTAAAGGCAAATTTTAATGAGAGACAGACTAAATTTATAGTTCATTTGAACTCATCTATATTCAGCCTTGGGCAAAAAAATAATAAAGGCAAAAAACAAAGGTGAAATGATAATTCAGGAAAGGGGAGGAAATCACCTCTCTGCTTTGGTGGTGTGACTCATTGTTTTAATGAGGTCATTTGACAGACAATGAATTCCAGGCTTCCTATTCAAGTCTTCCAATTAATTCTGGAGACTAATTAGACTCTGCCTCTCCAGATTTCTCTTCCTCAAACAGTACACATGTAGTAGGACTAGTTTTTAAACTAAAATTTAGAGTTGCCAGTTCTCCTGCTTCACTAGAGCATGAAATGAATCCTAAGTCAGCTTTCCTTCACAGCTTTACTTCCCTTTAGCCAGGTCAAAAACCAAGATTTCCTTAACTGTTTGCCCAAGGCTATTTCTTGGAGATGGCTTCATTAGTTGGATGTAAAAGCTAAATTCAGCCTGGAGAGCAATCCCAGAGCTACTTGGCAAAGAACCTAAATAATAATCCATCTTACTGCCAAACACCTTTTCTTCCACACAGGCTCAAACCACCCAAAGTCGATTGTACAGAAAGAAGGGAACTGCTTTGGGAGAACAGGGAGAATAGAAGATGCCTTCTATTAGCAAGAACCAGTGCAGCATCTCTGTGGCCTCACTGAACAATGCCCTCTCCAGTCAGGCCACAGCATCATCAGCGTCCAGAGCATGAAATTTTTGCAGCAATTTAGCTTCTTGGTGAACTCTGTAAAAGGCACTAACTACGTACCCAAAAGCTTAGCTACAGTAAAGACTTGCAGCCCAATAATTCTCCAAATCGACAGCACATGAACATGCACAGCTTATTCTTGTCAAATAACCACTTGTTCTCCCACTCTGATATTGCTATGGGTGTTTGTAAGTTGTATTCATGAGGACTTGCAGAAATGAAAACCTGCAAGCTTAATTCCCTCCAATGCTGTAGGACAATATAGAGCAGATCTCAGCAGGCACATAAAAAGTTTTAGTTCACTGAATTCAGTAGTCAAATGGATGAACAAGAAATCATATTTTACTGGAAATGCATCTGCCTGCATTACTTTTAAACAAGCATGTTTTCTAACCTTTTTTCTCTAGAAATTCTCCCATTTCATTTCAAGTAATATGGACACAAAATACCTTTTGTGTGCTGTGACTTAATAATTTATCACCCATCAGCTGCCCTGGCTTGCCCAGATGGAAGGCAGCACACTGCACTGAGGCTTTAGGACACATCTGCAGTGACTATTGCTTCTTGTGGGTATCCTACATATTGCTGCCTTGCAACTACATAGAAAAAACAAACAGTAACATTAACTTAAAATAATTCATAACACAGTAGGCCCAAAATAAACATATGATCCTTCAAATGTAAAGGTGTTCTGTTTCAGAAGCATTGAGCTTTCTATTCATGTTTGCCTACTAAAAACATACATTATATCAATAAATACACAAAACAGCTTTTATCTTTAAAAACCACAGCGCCTAGACCACTCTAAGAAGTTGCATCACAAGTCTGTCATTTGCTACAACTAGGAATTAAACTTGGAGACACATAGTTAAGAAAATGCATCTCTACCTTTTTCAAAAGTGTTAAAAGCTGCTGAAATAGTCCAACCACTGAAGTAATTGAGCAGTCAGTAACTTAAATCTCTGCCCAAGCTCTCCAGAAAATATGCACAATTCAACAGTTTGTTTGCAAACCACATGGAAAATTATTATTAGAAGTTTCCAGAATGTAACTTTCCTTAACGATGGAACTTCATCTCCTTTTTCTCCCATTTTGCACTAAGTGAAGAACTGCACTAACAAAACAGATCCTGCCTGAATGGGAGATATCTCCAGCACATTCACCTAAAGCTTTCTGTTTCTATAAAAAAAGAAAGAAGTAAATAAACTGCAAACCTAATTTATCCCATTGTCTTCCGACACTCATTATCTGCAGACCTTGTGTTGCTCAGCTGCATCTTTTGGAGTCAGTAAGCATAAAAACTGCCCACTCATTGGATTTCTCTCCCAAAGCAGTTTAAGAGTTTCCTTGTCATTTCTCCTGTCACTACATTGGCAGTCCCACTAGTGGAAGCTCTAATTCACATCAGCCACAAATATTCCAGATTTTCTCCAATGCCCAGTCTAAATGAGTGGCCTTGCTGTTACCAACAGCAATACAGATTTAGTCAGCCTTCTTCAAAATATATGCCTTGAAAAAACCTCATTGATTTCACAATCACAATTGTCTTCCTATCCTAAACTGGAATATTGTGAAATATCTAAACATCATCATCAAGATTGCAGATTATATTTAAACTTGTTATATTCACTGCTAACATTAAGATGTTCCACCATCAGATGATGGCAGAGAACAGACAGAACTGAGACAGCAACTCGACAAAGGTCAGAGTGGGATTTTCCACAGGTGACTTGTGGGATTGTATGAGGAACTGACTGCTCTGACACCCAGATGATGCAGGAAGAGGACGCTGCTCTCTGCTCCTCTTCAATTACCAAAGTTCAGATCCAAAATTTGATTATAGCACTGATTTAGCAGATATCATAGCCTTTAAGTTTGTGTACATAGTAAGTTTTTACATAAAGGTCCCACATTAAGCATATTTCCATACAAGTTAAAACAGCCATAACTGCTTCTTAAGAAAAGCTTTTAATATTTTAAAGCACATTCAAAATTTAGCTATATTTCCATTAGAATAAAGGTTTTGTGAAAGTTTCTCATAAGTTACTGTCAGTTGTTATCTTTGGCCAAATTATTAAAGAGGCTGGGAACTCTTTCCATCTTTTAAGTGACCTGGATAACTCAGCTTCCTCTGATGAAAAGTCAGTCCAGGATACATACAAAAGTTCCTCAGTCTTTCCTTAACCTTTAGTCTAAATGGAAGATACTAAGCAAAACTGACTTAAGACACACATTTTCAGGTTTAGAGGGGGTTTTTTTAACAGTTGGCTAAGAGCTTGGAGTTAATAAGCTTTCTGCCTGTACCATTTTTCTTAATGTTCTGAATAGCAGGGTCATTATATTACCTAACTTTCTTCTCAGTTGGGGATTACTACTTTTTGCAAATTGTATAACTCTTGATGATAAGACCCTTAGTGCACTTGACAGACTGTATTTCATTGGTCAGGAGAAATTCCATTAGCTCACATCCATTATCCACAAATCTTCTAAAAATCCTTTCACAAGCCAATTACCTCAATAGTTTTGAATGACTGCAAATATAAAAGGATTGCAGATTTTCTAGACAAGGTGTGGATCCTCATATAGCAAGTTTAAGCCAATAAAAAGGCTCTTCTTAGTCCACACATGGCAGGATAAAAATCTCTATTTTTAAGTAGCCTAAGCTAGCAGTCATACAGTATCATTGGGCTTATCATGCCATAGATGAAGAAAAGTTGGTGTTGTAAATAGTCCTGGGATGTGACTCATTGTGGAAGCTATCTTAACAGAATAACAATTATTCAATTAGGTTGGAAAAGGCCTCTGAGATTGAGTCTAAGCCATGACCAAACACCACCTTGTCAACTAGACCATGGCACAAAGTACTTTCCTTGAACACCTCCACGGTGGTGATTCCACCATGGGCAGCCCATTCCAATATCTACCAATCCTTTTGTGAAGAATTTCTTCTTAATGTCTATCCTAAACTCCCCTGTCATAGCTTGAGGCTGTCCTCTTCTCCTATCACTAGTTACTGGGAGATGAGGCCAACTCCACCTGTCTACAGCCTCCTTTCAGGTAGCTATAGAGAGTGGATTAAGTGCCCTCTCAACTTGGCTTTCTCTAAAGATTATAAAGGAAGATGAATATTCTCCTAGATAAGGAAGCTGTCTCCATCCCATCCACAGAAGCCTGAAGACCCAAGTCACCAGTTCAGTATTAAAATCTCACCTTGATCCAGGTGCCTTGAGGGCAGACATGGACATGTGTCCAGGACGTTGTTTCCTCTGAACTGCCACACCAACTTAATTTACCAGTATGGCACAAATCTTTCCTGTACAACCAAGGTTTCCAGTGGAACACTTGCTGACATCTGTCATGCACCCTTATAAGCTCCCTGAAATCTGTCTTTGCATTGGGTCAAACTTCACGGCTAAAAAAATCATTCATATGACATGTTTAATGAAGAAGGAAGAAGAGTAACTGTTTGATCTCTGCCTCCAGATAACACAGAGATAAGAGGTCAGCACATGAGTGACTGTTAAACTCTCGGCAGCCTGTTCCACTCACCTAGTCACGACTCCAGCTTTCTCTTACAAAAAGAAAAAGCCCCTGACAAAAGCCACATCGGGTTCCACATGCCATATCCCTCTTCACACCTATCTTGAGAAGAACCACCAAGGTTCAATAGCACTTGCTTGGAGAAGGCTGACAAGGTCTGTGGTGTAGCATTACTACAGTGAGACAGCTGAAGAGCTGGCATTATGGCATCTCCATAACGGGAGACGTGTTATCTGCTGTAAGGCAACCAAGATAGAACACAAAACAAACTCTACAGGTGCCATCAGGTGAGTCTTTCTAGGTCAATTCCCTGCACTGTCAAAATGTTTGTACCAGCAACTACCATAGCAATTCTGGAGAATCTTCTCAATCTACCACAGGAATCAATAATAATGGAAAAGCCTTGAAGAAAATCTCACGGATTGTGAAGTGCCTATTCAACCACACCAGTTCTTCCAGGCTTCTTAAGCCCTGCCAGTTTATGCAGCTACAGCTGCAGATATTACAGAATAACCAACCTATTTGCACCTTGTTTCAAAACCAAACACCTGGCTTTTAGTCATGCAGAGCTGAAAGGTCTCTGAAAAGAGAATCCTGTAAGCCAACCCCTCTATTAAATACTTGCAGCAGCCACTTCTGGGAAAGAACTGACTCTATAAATGGAACTAACAAACTGACCCATAACTTAGACTTTTGATTTTTACAGTGAGTCCAAGGGGTGTTTTTACAATATTTACTCTTCCTAGTAAGAACACATGACTGTACGAAAAACAGTCTATATTGGCACTGGACACATTAATAGATACGTAAGTTGAAAGCTGAGTAACTAAATCCTGCTAGTACAGGTTATCCCACAGTTTTATTCAAGTCCATTCACACAAACAATTAGCCAAGCTGCACATCTGCATAACATTCTCAGAATAAGTTTTACTGTCCTAGATAAAATTAAATGATTTTACAGTGAAAAGCACAGTCCAACATGCAAATATTTTAGCCATCTGATGAGAACTATATATAATTTTCCTATAATGTGCCAGCCTTAAAAGTCAGTATAGTCAGGAAGGACATTACAGCAAACAATATTGATAGTTCAGCAGGAATGACCAGCAGTTCCTCCACTGGGTACAATCATATTCCTACTGTAGCTAAGTGACAGGCACAAGCATTTTCAGGATATAAAGCTCCAAGTTTATCAGCTAGCCCTTAATATTCAACTAGTTACGTTATCATAAGAATAAAAATAAAGTTACTTTAGCTTGAAAATAACTATTGTTTCCACAGGTTAATAGCATTTTAAAAGTATTTTACCTCTGTTGGTTTGTAGCAATCTACAAGAGTTTCCTAGAAGCAAAATATGAAAATGTCAGTATCCATACAGAGTAATAGTGAACATAAACAACATGGTATGAAACCTGGAAAGGGAGGGGAGAAAGAAAAGGAGCAAGAGCAGGAATCACTGAATGAAGATGTTACTGAAAACCCAGAGTTATACAAGTCACCTTTGCTCCCTATGTGGATCAGAATGATTTGTACCAGGATAGAAATAATGGCTTCTTTCTCCAGGCAGGAAGTTACAAAATCCCCATCTCCAAGAAAAACCGAGGAGAGGAGGAGAATCCAAGAACATTTCTCCCAGGAACAGATATGTGAAAGGCAGCTTTCTGTGAGGACATGAGAGTCTTTGCAATGCAGAAATACAGACGTTAGTTATTCCTAGCAGGGGGCTGCTGTAGCTAGTTTAGGCAGAAGCAGCAAAGCTATTTATGAATGCTGAGCAAAGAGCCTGGTGGGCCATGCCCCATGTCTCTGTGGCTGGCCAGTGGGCACCAGTAAAGTGGTGCTAAAAGGCACTAAAATGAGATGTGCTGCATCGAAGCACCACATTAGTCACCTCCCAAAAGAAAGCTGAGGGCAAGCCATGACTCTGAAACAGTTTTCCTTTTCTTAGTACATCTGAAAAAAATATAAATGGAGACATTTCCTATTGGTTTTATATATTGATTTAGAGAGAGATATTAAGGCATTGATGTTTCTTTTCTTCTCCCCCTCATTCTTCCATTCATTAACTCCTACCTCACACAAGATTCAAAGACTTAGGGAGCTGGTTTGAACTGTGTAATTTCAGCAGGTAGCTTTTGAATTTTCCTACTAATTCCTGTTCCTGACCATCTTACCCTTTCAATTTTTGATGGGTTCCAATTTCTATCTGGTGTAGACAGAAATAACTGCCAGTAGTCTAAGCACAAGGGAAGATTTCTGGTCTGTGTACACATGTATACACATCTCTACTGCTGAAGTACATCACAGAAACTATCCGATCATCATAATCGACTCTCAGTCATACAGCTTTTTCCATGTGCTGTTTTTCATTTTCCTATGTTTTCTGTTCTTTATTTTATATACTTGTACAAATTGGAATTAGGCTAATTTGGTTTAGCATATTTCCCTCTATTACTGGGTTCTTTGAACTTTTATTTACTAGTGTTATCACCTACCTTCCAAAAATTTTTTATCTAAAAGGATTTTGATTGCCTTTGAATAGTCTGGTAGACTATGCTAGACTAGACCTAGGAATTTCTCCATTCTAATTCTACACTTACAGTGGATTCAATCAAACACAAGATATCGATCCAGATACATTACTCCAGCCACCTTCCGATTTTAAATAATAAAATAATATTACCTGTAATTTGAGAGCTCTCTCCTCTTCATTGGCTGCATCAAGAAGGTCATCAATGTCAATTTCTACCTCTGGCATTTCTTCTTCCTGAAATGCAAAAATAACCACTTAGTCCATAGAGCTATCTTTTAACCAACCCCAAAAGCAGCCTCATGATAGCACACAAACCCATCTTCCCGGAGCCAGACAAGGAAATCAATAAGGTATGGTGGCTTGATTCCTTGCTCCCAGGCCAGCATCAGGCCAAGCCCCAGCCTCATAGGAGGTGACAGCTCTTAAGCAATCCTTTCTTCACAGCCAGGACATGTCACTAACTCATGGCCAGCATGACAAGTCAAGCTATTCTCACAGTACTGGGCAAGAGGATGAAGAACAAAAAGCAGAAGGGAGAGAAGTAGACAACAACTGCAGCAAAGCCACTAAATTGTTTTGAAAGCATTTTTGACTGGACTGCTTTTCTTGGTAACACTGTGGAAGATCTCCCTTGTGTAAAGTTGGCTTACAAAGATGACGCACACGCTCCATCAGAACTCAGATTTTCAGTACCTGCAGTGAAGTACAAAGTCTAAGGCATGGAGTATTTTAGAGAATTTTTCTTAAATCTCCTCCACCCACACACTTCTTTCTCTCTTTGCATCGCCAACATATCAGATGCCTTGTTTCCTGAGTCAGAGCAGCAGCTCATACATTTTGAAGGACCCCTGAGCTCTAGAATCCCAATGAGAACTTATCATCCACAGACATCACAATTTATTTCATTTTCAGTTATGCAAAAAACATTCTGCTGGTCATTTTATACATTTCCTCATCAAAATTGTTAAGCAACTCCCTGCTGCACATACAAAACTCTGGTCTCAGCCACTCTCTCAGGCCAAGTCCAGCCTCGACAGCAGCCTCAGTGCCATGGCACACACTCCTTTGTTGCCCCTCCTCCATCTAAGCCAACACATGGGCACGGCAAGACTCTCCTCTCCCACAAGTACACTGCCATCAATCAACTCAGTGATGCGGCATCAGTTTGGCACCTACCTAATGAAAACAGAGACCTCAAAGCCTCCAAAGGGGAGGGTGGATTTAAAAGTCAGGATGAAGCAGAAAGATCACAGCAGCAGCTGCTGCCTTCTTGTACCCCACCAACACTTTTCAAGATCCTTTAAAGAAGAATTGTAGTGGTTCTAGCAAGTTGCAGAAGTTTCAACAACTGTGAAATAATTTGACAGCTCCAAGAGCAACTGCCTCAGATAATACCAAAATTATTCTTCTACTGGGTAAAAGACAGTCCAAACATTAGCAATGAAAATAAGTTAGCTCAAGTTAATCTAAGTGAAGTTAAGCACCAAAGTGGCAAACAACTAGTTGTATCAAACTTCAGCTAAAATGCCAACTGTTCAACATCTCTGTGAGTGTGAGTAGGAAGGACAGAAGTTGGATGATTAGGTTCCCCTTTCCTCATTACTGAAGGAAAGTATGCAGGGACACTATAGCACAGTCATGTGTGCAGTTAGACCCAGTGAACAAAAATACACAAGGCAAACCCTTTGCCCAATCAACCTGGTCAGAAAGGAAGCATGGAAATTTGCTGAGATGAAGTAAAGACACCAGTTACTGTAACACAATCTGGCCATATGGGAGTTCCTAATCCAATGCAACAGATTCACCAGCAATTTAAACAAGAGGAAGGGAAGTGTTCCATAGGCTATGTATTCAATAAAAGCTATCAGAATTGGAAAGAATAAAGAATAATCCATAACAGTGATACAGTTACTTCATAGCTTACTATCCCAACTCTTTGCTAATTTGCATATCACACCAAGAACCAGAAATTCCCCACATAGGTAGTAAACCTCCTGAACATTTTATCTAAGCAGCTCAGCCTAAATACTTTCAAGACAGGTGCCTGGAGTTACTACTAATATCATAAACTTACCAAAACACACATCCACTGAACTGTGTAAAGAGCAATTGTGCATATGTCTGCATTCAGAAGTGCTGTTCAGCACATTGAATATTTTGTCAGATACACATTTTGAACTCTTGTCTCTTGGAGCGGCATTCTAGCAAACTGAAACAATGGTGAAAAGCAGCAGTGAGGGGAAATTGCCTAGAAGGTATAGAACGGTTTTTTGTGATCACACTCCATTGAAGTTGAGTGCTCCTGAAAGGTTAGTTTTACTCTAAATGGTATCAGATGAGTGGAAGAAATCCTTGCTTCTATGCCTCTACCCTCTTATCTTCTTCAGATCAGCTTTCTCCTACATCTTCAAGGTTCACAGTGCCATCAATTCAGAGGGCAACTCCACCAGTTCACTGAAACTTTGGTATAAGTGGTAACACAGCTCCTTTACATCACAGAAAGCTATAAAAAAAAATTACAAATATTTCTGAAACAAGAAACAATAATTGTACCTGACACAATGGCATTCAATTAAGTTACATTTTCTGTAAAAGATCATGTGTATCTTCTTCACTTCACAGCAGATTGGAACTCGTATACACAACACAAATGTAGGGGGAAGCCCAAAAACATAACTCTTGCTCTTATTTTTGGCTGAATGAACAAACCGAAACATCTTTTCTCTATCTGAACTACTGTGCCTGCATGATCTGAAGAGTCTTATGTTAGGCATGAAAAACATGCCCTTAGGTCAGGAGCCTGACCATTCCATAACAGCTGTAATGACAGAGGGAGGAAAGAAAGTCATGCCTTCTGTTTGACAGGTTTTCTTGGTGAGATTAGTCTGGTTGCTTCAATTACAACTCAGCAGCTAGATACAGACTGGGCTGGGCCAAGCCTGAAAGGCTCTGTGAATAGCCAAAGGATGGTATTTTAAGGGTCTTGTTACTGTCATGATGCTGTGCAAAAAAACAAACATTGCTACCAGTTCTGCTCCAGTAAGAGGAAGACAAAGTGATGCAAACAGCAGATGGTGGGGGTGGCAGGGGGCAAGAAAGCACTAGCAGCATGCTGACAAGGAGCAGCCCCCAGAAGAGCTAAAATAGAAGGGGTGTGGGGGTTCTGGGTGCAAATATCTATCAACTGAAACTCTTGGGGGAGAGGAGGATGGATACTCTCCTTTTAAGCATCCTCTGCAGTCTGCACTTACAATGTAAGCAGAACATGAGCAGATTTCTGCTTAATCATTGAAAAGTCAGAAAATACCAAGGACGACTTCCATGACACTTAATGCAACTTAAATTCAACCTTGCATTGAAAGACAGCCCCATTACTCTAGGTTGCATGAATTCTTTGCAGGCTACTGGCAAAAGACTTTGGGCATAGATGTGCATTAAGTAGTAAATAGCTGTAGCAGTTTAAGCCATTACAACCTCTCCAGCTGGCAGTGGTGAATGAAACAGAAACAGGTGAACATCCATTAGTGAGACCAGAGAAAGATCTTCAAAACCAGTGCCCACAGCAGCCTAAGCCAATGGGCTGGATTTTGCAGCACGTCTTGAAGAACACTTGCACACTCCAGTCTGCTGACCCTGAGGACAGCACCTCCAGTACAGCAAAAGCTGACATCATTCCAAGTATCTACTAATTAAACATTTATTGGAGGCTTTAAAATTTAAAGGGCAATGGTAGCCCTATGGATAATTTCCCACCATAAACCCAGCTGGCAAATTAACGTATTATCCTACACCCTCACTGTCGTTCACTGTGCATCATCACGTTTGCAGTGGTGGGAAATAATTAAATAGGTTTGTTTGATTTTTACTTTAGATTTTAAATCTGGGAAAGAAAGGAAAAGCTAAAGGCAGCATAAAAAGTTAAAGCCATCATTTGTATAGTGAGTTTGGAAACAGCAGTAAAGGATAATAGGAGAAAAAAGAAGGAAAAGGAAGGAAAGACGACCATACAATTCAGACATATGAAAGTTTCAGATTGTATGAATCAGGGATTTCTCTAGGAGTCCGGGAAGATCGCCAGTAAGTGATCAAAACCAAACTAGAAAATAGGACCAGTTTTTCTGGAAATATCCATTTAATATATGAAAATATTTATGTCTTTTAGAAGAGGATTCTAATAAAGGCAACTCCAAACCAGTTCATCCGCAGACACAGATGGCATTGCAAGACAGGGGTGCAAGTCTCAGGATGATAAAAAACCCCATAGATTACCAGGACTAGAAGTCATTGGTTTCATATCTAACCTGGCAGGATTATGAATGGATTGCACTTAGTCCAGGTAAATGAATATGACCAAATAGTAATTTTTAGGAAACAAAAAAGAAAAACTTACATGCTTCTTGTTTCAAAGCATTCAGTTGTTTGGGGGGGGACTTACTCATGTGGGCAAAAGTGGATTAAAGTGAAAACAAACAAAAAAAATACTAGTTTAAATGATCAAAAATTATTAATCCAGAATTAAAGAAAGCTCTTTTTTTATTTAAAGCCAATCCTAGTTAAGTGTAGAGTCAAAATACACAGCTAAAATAAAGCTATTTGCAAGACAAAAAGACTGCTCTGTCTATTGATTGGCATGAGGCAGAGAAGATTAGGAAAGAATGCTGAAGACAGCAAGAAGGTAGTCAAAAGTGTCAGGGTTCATGAAATTTGCAGTAAGAGCAAGAATCCTCGGTGTTAAAACCCAATTACTAAATGACAGCATGTTTTCTCCAATCCTAAAACATTCAGAGCAGTAATGCCATAGCAGACATGATGATCTAATGTTAGACACAAAAAAAAAAAATTAGCTGTAATTTCCTTTGGTCCAGGTGAAGCAGTTCATGCAACAGTGAATATTAGTTTGTACTGCTGATAATCAGTGAACACATTTAGGACACTGCTCCCACTATGAGAAAACCTTTAGCATGCAGTTACATATTATTTTCTCCCCCATCAGGAACTTATCTCATTAGCAACCAGCCAGTGAAGGTGGAATCTCAAAGGCAATACAGAGATCGAGGCACCAGACTCCTGAGCACATGCCATTCAGTCTTGGCTTCAACTAAGTGGTAGAAAAATCCGTGTTGTACCCAATCTGTTCTAAGCAGAGCATCAGCCTCTTCCACCAACAGCAAATCCATCTTCCTCTATCACTCTTGTTTAATTGAATAAAAGTGCAGAGACATTCAAGGCAAACTTACCAGATTTCTCCACTCATTTTGAGTCAATGAAACACTCCTATTGTTTATGAATAATCATAATTTATCTGTGGCACTGTGGCTCTTTAACAGAAATCTTCTTTGTGCTGAGCCTGTCCTCAAGTCTGACATCAAGTGGATCCAGTTAAATACACAACAAAGGAGGGACACTAAGGGCACACCTGCCAACAGAATGGCTTATGCAAGCTGCCCAGTATCTCACTGGTGCACCAAATGCATCTACAGCTACATAACATGGTATGAAGGGCTGGATTAAAGTCAACGACATGGTGTTTTATCTATGTGGTCCAGATGTGGCGTACCCTCACCCCGGAGCTGACAGTCCATAGCCTTGTGCACACACCACTAGAGGGAGGTAACACTTTGCAAACACAAGGGCCCCTGAAGTTGCTGGTAAGGCACGGAAAGGTCTTCTGAGCCCTACGTACAGTTCTCGGTCTGGAGAACAACAGTCTAACTTGTATCCTCAAGTACACATTGTCCTCTGCTCCTGTTCTCAAAAGTAGTCCTCAGCTTTTACTTTAACATCTTGTTTCCTGCAAAATCCTACCACCTCTACTACTATCTTTTCGGGTATTTGTTTCTACATCCATCCTTTGTACCCTTTTTCTGCAACCAAGGGCCAGAGAAAGGCCTGCTGGAAGCAGAAAAAGGAGCAACCCAGCTCCCAGGCACCGTGATGAGGGCTCCCTGCCAAGATGAAACTGCAAGAGCCCAGCCCCTTCTAGTTCCCCACAGAGCAAGCTTGTTCACATGTGACAATCTTTGAGCTTATTGCCAAACTTCAACAAGTTCAGGCACATGACAAGCACAAGTGAAAGAGGAGGGGAGTTGCCTGATTAAACTGAGAACACTTTCATAAACTGGCCACAGGAATCTCCGACGCACAGCAAATCTGGTCCCTCCTAAATTTCCAGGATCACACATACCAGAGTTTCAACTCTGCTGTTGAAAGCCCTCAAGCAATGTGGAAAACCACTTTTTTTTTATTTCCTGATTGCAGACTCAACATCAGAAATAACTGAAGTCTTACCAAAAAAGCTTTCCAAGATATTCCAGCTGAGACAGGCATATACTGTGAACCTCCTCAGCTCAGATTATTTCAATTTGGACCAGTTCAACATTTTAAGTGTGTTTACCAGTTGGTCATTCAAGAGTAATGCCAAGAACAATGCTTACAGAGCTCTGCATGGAAGACTACAAACTTTGCTGTGAAACAGAGGGAGAGCTTACCTAGGAATTTGCAAAGTCTAGGAATATAGAGGATGAAACAAAGCTGCACAAAAAGTGAGAAAGATGGACAGACACTTAAACACACAGTGATGGTGTTTACACAGGCAGGCACAGCTGGATCACAGCTTGCTCAGCCAGTGTGCACAAACTGCACAGTCCAGAAAATGTAGCTGCATTAGGGCAGCTTTCAAACCAAGAGAACAAACCCTGTTGGCAGAGCATTTATATTCAAGTGCCATAGTTTATCATCACAGCAATTTCCAGACCAAAGCTTGCCCACAACCACCTGGCTCAGAGAAGAAAGAAATAGCTTTTAAAAAGCCGGTCTGCATCTGCCAATTTACCCAGTGTTGGTTAGTAGATAAGTGGGAAAAAGCCCCAAGCTTTTATTAGGAAGTACACATAGTATTACAAGGAAATCTCAACTAGGAAATATGTTGGAGATTCATGTCTGAACCCAAGGAACAGGAAGCACTCTCAAGCTCCAAGATCTAAAGCACAACCTAACAGCATCCCAGATCCAGGCCAGTATGCAAGTTAGGTGTGTGTTGCTCCCAGCCAGAGACACATTATAAGAGAAAGCATAGGGTTATATGTTAAAAGGATACCACCATACTCTTTGGATAATTGAAAAAGCATGCCTATCCCACAGCCTAGTCAGCCTTCCCTGAAAGAGCATTGTTAGGAATTCTTGGCCTCCTCCATAACCATCACCATCTCCATTATGTTTTCCTGTCATACAGTTAGGAGACCTGTTTTAGCAGTATGTTCCTCACAGAAAAAAAGAGGGACACAAAGTTTTCATTTAATCAGTCTACATAATGACAAATCTAGAGATTTAGAGTCAAACAACAGGGACATGCTCCCTCTGTGAACTATGTTACCTGACATGACTTGTCAATTAGTACTTTTGCAAGCTGCCTAGAAAGAGTAAGTAATGAGGGTCACAGATTTGTGGAGTTTGAGTTTGGGTGGTAGGAAGGAAGGAGGAATTAGAACAGAATGATCTCAAGCAGGACAAACCCTGTATAAGGATATCACCCTAGGACAACTGGAAAACTAATCTTTTATGTTAATGTTAACAATAGTTAAGAACAGCTCAAACTTCCTTACTTAGAACAATTACAAATAAAAAACATGGTGTTAAACATTTGATCATTTCTGGGAATCCTTCAAGTATAAAGGCATCTTATTGTCCATGTACATGCCAGCAGTTAGGTACAGCTGCAACTTCAGACATCAAGTGGAAGTGAAAAATATATTAACATGGCAATGGATATACAGTACATACAAAACACTTAAATTCTAGCTGTGAACCTCATTAAAGCAATTAACAACTGATATTTTTAATAACCAGGGGAGGATTACCCACTCAAGCCAAGTTCTTCCATCTCATTCCCCAAGCTGGCTCTTTCTCCTGCCTCAGTGACTGTAAACCATTGTTGTTTGTCTCAAGCTGGCACTGCCATAGATCAGCCTCTCCTCTTGGCTCTCAAGTGATAGTAGAGCAGATGAAACAGACAGATGCTATTCCAATTACAAGTTCCATTCAAAGAATCAGCCCCTCTAAAGCAGTAAATGCACCCCAAAGTTTTTACTGTAAAATAGCACGCAAATACACAAAAATGGCAACAGCACAATCCTGGCACTCAGGTGATACAAAAGGACACAAGCCTCTCCCGTCCTTATTCCAGGTGGGGTCCCTCTATCAGCAAGGAGGGATCAGGGGTTTGGGCAGAGATAACATCAATCCCTCAACTCAGTTCCTGTGAAAGCTCCCTTTATGGGCAAGTATGAAAGAGGATAGGGAAAGGACATCCACATCTAGAGCACAGGTCTCCCCACCCAGCTTCCCTGAATATCTTCACCCTCCCCCAGAACACAAGCCTTTCTGCATTGACATTCAACACAGAGTCAGCTGTTGTCTTTGCAGATGCCACTGCAGTTTTGCCTTTCCTTCAATTAGAAGGTCAGAGGGCAGAAAGACGATGGCAGAAAGACACCATGATTTCCCCCAGACAAACTCCTTACAGTTACAGGCACTAAATGTAAGTCAGCTGTTAGGTCCTGTATCACCACATGGTTAGCAGAACATTTTTACCTGTATAAGGAGTGAGGGAAAAACAGGACAGCCAACTGTGTCCAAAAATTCAGGTGAAGGAGGGGAAAGGGGGGATTAAGCTAAAGTGCCATGAGACAGGTACAAGCACTGCCAAAACCCTAACTGAAGTTACTCAGTGAAGGGGAGGCAGGGGGTGTTTCTGAGAACAACTCATATAAAAACTAAACTGCCTCAGTGCCACACAGTTATGCCAACATAACTTCATATAACTAACTAACATAACTAACATAACCAAGCTTCAAATAAAACATGGTACCACTTCCCAAACAACAATAGAGCAAGTAGTTGAAAAAATATTGCTGTATCAACTTGAAGGTAGAGCCTTATAGTATTAGCAACTTGCAACAGATGAAGCATCATGATTTCCACAAGCTTCAATGCAGATTCGAGCCAACCTACACCCAGGAATGGTGGCAATGGGATTTTCAAATGGAGATAAGGGACTCTCTTTAATCAGTTTGGGCAAACTAGCCATTAAAATTCACTTTATATTTCTGCATCAATGTCAGAGTTGCCTTTGAGTTTATACAGACCATATGAAAATGGAGTACCTCTGCAGAAAAATAAATCTTGGTTCCTCTCTTTCCACAGTTCTCCAGCCTGCTTGCTAGCAGGGCCACAAAGCTGCTATTGAAAGAATAACATGTTAGGAGAAAAACTAAGTTTTATTGCACTTAGAACTCTGCCAACTCAGTTGAGGTCATGCTTGCCTAGCAAACACACTGCCTGCTGTTGGTCACCAGCACACCCAACAAGTTTTCTTCCTGGAAGGAAGGATTTCTGTGCTCTTTCAGAAGACCATTCCTCTTTATTTAGATGACTGGGCTGGCTGCCACATTTCAGTGGCTGCATTCTCCCATCAGCAGCAGGGAGGTAGCTCTTACAGTGTTGGATGCAGCCTGCAACTCCATGAACAGCACTGGAGCCCTGGCCTGGTGCCTTGGCCAAGAAAGATAAATAACAGATTCTTTTACTTTAAATAACAGATCCTTTTCTTTCCCCCACTCCTGTTCAAAGTTTTTTCCCTCTTAGGTTTGTTTTGGTTTTTTTTGGTTTTTTGTTTTTTTTTAAATTCATTCATTATTATATGGAAGCTAAGGATGTAATTTACAAAGAATCAATAGGAGATGTTTTCCCTCTAATTAACCGCTAAATGAAATTTTGTAAAGGTAAAACAAATACATGCACACACTACTTGGGTTTTTTTAATCAAATCAGTTTGTTGGTATCCTGTGTTTTAACAAGTTTCCAAAAGAGCCTATTATGTAGGTGACTGAATATACTTATCCTGGGCCTTGGGCTTGCTATTTTTAGTTTGGTATTTATCTGTTGCTTGAATGGGTGACTGAAACACTAGTCAGGGGTCACAGTGCAGACTCTGGTCTGTCCATACACAGTAGTTCTTGTATGAGCAGCTGCTTAGGAAGCACTTGCTCAGAACCCCTGCCACAAAGCATCCACCACCGAGTAACCAAAATTGGCTCTGACTTGGAATGGAACAGCTTACAGGGATCCCTAGCTGGCCAAAAAACAGTTTGGCAAGCCTTGCTTGGTTCACGGCCCCATCATTCATTTAAATACTTCCATCAGTTGATTTGGGAAATCGAAGTTGAGAGCAGATACACCTTGTTATTTACTCGTCTTTTACCATGTATTTGACAACTTCAGCAAAAATTGTGATAGCCCTTAAAAATCAGATGGCTTTGACTGTGACACTGATGCAACCACCCAGTACAATAGAAACATGGCCAATTCCCCTTAACATGCAGAATATCTCTGTGCTTTCCTCTCCTGTCTGGGAAATTCTTGCTTAGTCTCCAAGGAAGAGTCATCATGATGCCAATGCAGATGCTTCTATTAAGTTAGAAAAAGCCAGCTTTGCTCAACATTTGTCTGCAGACAAAATAGGCCAAGCCAGTAAGAAACATACAAAGAATTTCATTACCACTTGACAATTTAATAAATGTCTCATCTGAAAATTTTGTATCACTGGAAGGCAGAGAAAACAACTAAGTGCTGAAAGATGAAGCTGAACGTGTAAGTTCAGACTATATTCTACGTCATTGTAATGTTGTATTAATTCCTTTCAAAATAGGGATTTTCAATGGAATCATTCAGATCTCTTTCTTGCACTTAAGTGTTATCTTCCCAGCTGGTTTGTTAACCGGGATTTCCATCATGCAGCACCACCCTTCCCTCACACATTTCAAAACCTGACATCTGTGCTCATGGATTCTGTGTCATGTCATTTTTAACTTGTTTTAGTCAACACCTAATTGCCAGCAAGCTTTGAACCACTCACATTCTTTCCAAAATCCTTTTATTATATCCAAATGGAGCATGCTTGAAAGGAATTTAAGTTTTAGCTACCATTCTGGGATACCTCCATTTAAAAGTTCTCAGGAGACTGTCAAAATGCCTTGCCATTCATTTGGTTTCAAGTACACACATTCACACTTTCCTGAGAGTCTCCAAAAAATGGGTTGTAAGGAGACGCTCTATTTCCACATCAAGAGCACATCCTTGCCACCAGAGCACAAATGCAAGAGAATTCATTGCGAAGCAGTCCAAAGCCCAAGTCAAACAAAAGCTTCCAGCAGACCCTTCTGACCCCCAGCTCCTCCCACATTCTTGTACCCATTTCACTATGAAGCCCCCCATGAGCACATTTACCTACCCCAAGAGAAGCTAACCTTTGCTCACTGCCAAAAGAATTGCACTTTTAACAGGAAGCAAACCTTATAAATTGTGTTGCCATCTTGAAAATGCAGACTGAGCAAGTGTCCCTTGGCAGAGCCTGCAGATGATTTGCAACAACTGTTTTGAGAACAGATATCAGCCTAACTGCCTCCCAAGAAAGCCCACAGCACCAGGAACTCTCATTTCAGCTGTCTTGACCCCTGAACAGCACACTTTTTCAACTGAACTCTCACTTTGCTGTGGTCAGCCTAAAACTTGTTCTCTTCTCCTGCCTCAACTTCACTTCAAGATTTATCTTTCTTAAGCAGATGTCAAATATATGTGAAAATATTTGCCTCCATTTTTCAGAGACACAAACATGCAAAGTCAGGACTTGTCAGCAATCTCTAATCATATGCATTGTTGGAAATTGTCACAGGCGGAAAAAAAAGTGTGTTTTTCTTCCAAGTGGCATTCCAAAAGAAGTAAGTTATGATGATATGCATATATTTTAACTTTTTTTTAAGAAATAAAAGCTTTGTAGTTCCATAACCATAGCCTGTGAAGTAATTTAAGGCACACAGAAGGAGAAAAGTATAATGTAAAGCAAGATATTTGCTGTTTTGGCTTTGTATAAAAGCAGAAAACCACGGTAATTGCTGAAGCCTCTAATTTGCTTACAGCTTTACTTTTTAAATGCTAAAGAGCCTATCATCTTCCACAACATACTCTCTCGCCAGCAGCAAAGCATGTGACAGACCTTTTCATATCAGATAATGAAAAACTGCAGTGAGATACATGATCATGACAGTGCTAGCAAACCCAAAAGAGAATGGGGCCAAAGCACTGAGGTGTCCCTCTGCTCCTCAGATACACAAACATTATTTTCCAAGGCAGTATTTTCCAGCACAACCATAAAAATTCCAGATGAGCATGCAACAGCTGCTGGTCCTCACAAATCACTGCAGAAGAAAGATGATGCAGGCAAACAGAGCAAGTCCATGACTTATGAGGAACCTTAAAATAGACGAATTTGCAGGCTGGCAATAGCAAAACCAGAGAAACTGCAATTGGGCTGAACTGAAGAGAGAGAACTCCAACACACTGCTGAAGGGTGAGCACTTATTCCCCCCACCCTTTCTTCTTAGCAGTATGGCTCCCATGGACGTGCTAAAGAAAACAACAGCTTGAACTGTTTCCTCTGACTGAACTACAGCTCCAGGAAAAGACTACTTTTTAAAAGCTGTATCAAGCCTAGCCCTTTGTTTCCAGGGTTGGAGCCCTAGCAGAGGGACTATAACCCTCATGCTATCAAGTTAACAAAAGTGTGAAAGATTACTCTTAAGTATCTTAATTAACATGTAAGAGGGATAAGGGAAAAAAAAAAAAAAACCAAAAAGAAAAATATGCAAGGAGGAGAAAAAGATTTTAAGAGGAATGTAATTTTCTCAAGTATACCTAAAATGCCAGAAGGCGCCACCTTTAATTATCAGGAATACCAAAGATTCCCAGAAAGGAGAGAACTCATATATACTCAAGATCTCATTTCTTAAATAGTTTCCTAGTTCTGTAGGGCAATGCACAAACCAAGACAACCTGGGTGTAGCCTTGCAATTCCTGGAAGTCCCAAACACAATCAGAGCAATTCTTCTGGTTAGCACTGAATTTCCAGGAGCCAAAATATGAGTGTGCTATCAGAGGCTTTGTCTGTAGCCAGCTAGACTCAGCTTTTCAGACATAACCCAGATGAGTACAGCAGTCTCTCAGTTTTCTCCTGAAGTTCTTTCCGTACTATGCAAAGCCTTTCCAGCAGCTTAGGTATATTAAAAATAGAGCCAAACAGTAGCTTCATTGAGACTGATGTTGCACTGAATGGCAATACTATTTCATGTTACACCATCCAAGAGCATACTATATACACAGTGCACACATATATACACACTAAGCCTTCAGAACCATGTTAGCAGACCACAAATATACATCTACATCCACATATGCATGAACAGTTACCTGTCATTACAGAAAATTATCAGAAGAAAGAGAATGTACACAAATTTCTGCAATGAAAGTGTAGCTAGCAATGACTTGAAGAAGCATTGCTATGGCTTGCCATAGCACAGCAGAACATATTAACAAGCCATCTGTTCACTATAACAAGCTCAACAGGATTCATCTTCTAGATGCAGAGATGCTACCTACAGCATGTCCCTTGATCAAGCAGAAAGTTGTTGGATATTGCCAAAGTCTTACCACATCCCTTTCAGAGAGCATGTTACACATGCACAGTCTGGATTTAAAATCTGCTTTCCCAGAGGGCTGTGCCTTTGAGCAGAATTAGTCACACTAACAAGCAGCCCACAGTCAGGCTCCTCCAGCTAGGTACATGCAGACAGAACCAGTGCTATTTGCTTAAAACTCTCAACTTCTCTCACCTTGGAGAAATACGCATTGTATTTCCAGGAACACAAACATGAAGAACATGAAATCTGTTCTCAGAGGAGTTACTGGCTCTCTAAAAAGAGACAAGAATGATATTTCTAGTCTTATGCAAGCAAGACGGCTGGTCTTTCAGTCTCTCCCCCAACTCCCCACTGCTGTGTTTCTCCCTTCAAACAGAAAAATGATGAAACAGCTGCTGCTTTGCCAGCTTTGTGAGAGGCAGAGAACAGCAGTCAGAAGTAGCAGCAGGCGAACAAGACTGTAATATACTCCGGATTCCATCTGCTGAGAGTGGGTTAACAGAAGACAGAGGGCAACGAGACAAACAGGGACTCCAACATACAGTCAAACATCCCCTTCCTCACCACCTATCCTATGGTCTTCAGCTCAATAACCACCAACAGCAGCAAGAGAAAGGACACAACTCTTCAAGTTAAATGTACAACATCAATCAGATTAGTATCTTGATAGTGTTCACAAGCAAGTTGTTTAATTAATACACTGTGCAGCCAGTATTTTGGCTTAGTTGTTACTCTGCCATGTGGCAAACTAGACAAAGCAGATGGTCAATAAGCTCTGTTAAACTGTCAGGGCCAGCTATTATGAAGAGATACAAAACAGCTCTCAGCTAGTTCCAAAATTTTTAAGCTAAATCTCAGCAACCTCAGCTCAGTTTCTCCTCCTAGAAGAGCTGGCATCAAAAGAGTCAAGCTTAAAGTAGTAACTTTCCCAAGGCTCCAATCTTGAAATTCAGAGCATGCCAGGCACCATGCTAAGAAATGCTCAAATTCACTAAAAGCTGCAAAAATGTGAAAACAGCCAGTATCATCTGCACTACACTAAGAAATCTTGTGGTTTGCATCTTAAAACAATAAAAAATTTTAAAATGTGTAGAAAGTATATCAGGAGAGCTGGGATTGAAATTGAATATCAATTCCTCAGCTTTTGAATTCCAAACAGGAAAACCAACACAGCCTAAGTCTTATTTAAAGGAGTGCATAATATTTCAAAATACATTTTTCTCTTCACTAAAAATGTTGTTATACAAACTCCAAAACAATCTCAGATACTTTACCTCACATGTACCTCCAGATAGTACTTTGATCCTCACAACAAAGACAGATGCTCCAAACAAATAACCAGAGTTGAAGTCTGGTTCAGCAAAGAGCACAAGCTTTACCACATTAGAGGATGTGGTTACCGGTAGTATGTACAGTATTTCTTGGTTTTTTCTGCCAAAATCCACCTCTTTGTACTACAGGAGCCCCTTTGCCTACTCATCATCCAGGGGCCTTGGTCTGAGCGGTCTCCAGAGCTAAGTGCTTTGACATTTTAAAAAAAAAAATCCATCATGCTTTGCTCACAGGGCCACAAGGAACCCGAGCTATGCCTATGTGTACTGCTCTCTGGCCACATCGTGGCTAAAAACAACAGATATTCCTGCTTAGAACTACACCTAGCTACAGGAGCTCAAATTTGCTTAGGATTAAAAATCTCTGAAAATCCCCATGAGGAGAGGCTAAAAGCTTAAATGTATCTTTCCGGTCCCAAAACACCTTAAAGTGCATCAGAAAAATACTGTGATTAGAAGTTAAGATGCAGTTTTTTACTTAACAGACAAACTGGGAACTTTACAGTCTTGAGATGATGTCCAGTGAGCTGATTTCCCTGTCTCTGCAAGCTTTGAAGTGTCCTTCTAGAAAGCCACCTTTGTGTTCACAAACAAAGTATTATTAGTTAAGTCTTCTGCCACTCAGAATCTTTACAGGGTCCAAAATGGTGCTTTATCTTTAATCTCCTATTTTGAGACCAGCCACCTCAGATGAAACCAACTACCAACAACCAACTACCAGCTGTTGGAGACTACCAACAGCTTTTGGATGGATTGAACACCATCTCACTTGGGTGCACTGCAGTCATCATTACTAGACATTCTTCAAGCAGTACTAAATTTCATTTGTGTTTGTGACTAAGTGCCTATCACAGTAGGGCTCTAATAATGGTGACTTTGTCTTGCAAAAGGACCTGTAACAATTGCCAAAACCTTTTTAATAAGGTTTTTGGCATCATTCAAAAGCTGCTGGCAAGAGCAATTAAGGAGTAAAGAGACAGACCAACTTTGCTTTTCTAAATTACCTCATGATTTGTGTAATATGGGCTCAAAATTTCTAGATCTTGAACTCAGCCAACACAATATATTTACAGCAATTAGCCAGAACAGCTTGAGCAAGCCATCAGGTGAGACTAATGTGTTTTATCCTTCTGGACAATACTCGCTGGTTTCTAGCATCTAGGACGCTCTCAAGGAACCATTCAAGGAATTTACCTGGATTCCTGCTTCAGAGGCTCATTCCTGCGTTTTGCTTTCCTTTAACTATCTTGCTTCTTGGAAACACTTGGAGGTTAGCCTTCCTCATTCTCCACCTTCTCTGCTATCAAATACACACATGCATCACATGACAACTAAAATTCATACACACAAAGCCACCCAACATGTAAAGAATCATATCTAACTCAGAAGTAGACAGCTTCCAGAATGAGAATTTCATCTGGTCAAAATCATTTATGTTGGGCAATATTTTAAAGCTAAGCTACAATTTTTTAATTTTTTTTTAACCAAAGTTCAAGGCTTGCTGGTTGGGATTTCTCTCACCTGGCTTTCTGTGTCTACCACAAGCTTTCTATGTCTACCATAGAAATAGTATCATGCCCCATTCCTGAAAGTGTTATTCTCCATCCTTGGATGTTTTCAAGGTTGGATGGCACTTACAGCAACCCCAGCCTACTAGATGGTGTCCCTGCTCACAGCAGGGGGGGTTAGAACTGAATGGTCCCTAAGGTCCCTCCCAACCCATTCACTGATTTTATGACTGAGCAACCATCCATCTATAGTAAACAACAGGAGACTGGTAAGGGAGCATCAAGCACTACAGCACAGAGGTCTGTCTCCCAGCAAATGAATCTTGCCAATGGTATTTCTCATATAATACACAGAAAACCTACATCCTTCTGTTACAGGAGTAGCTGGAGTTCACTGCTGCTGTTTTTGATCCTGAAGGCAACATACAGCACCATCGTAGTCCAGGAAATCTGGAGAGAGTGCTTTCCTTCAGACCATGATAAAATTAACCAGTGGGTCAGGACATGGGACTAAGGACAGATTGTCTTAAAGGCTGGCTGATTGTGTTGCTCATAATGCTTAACCAAAAGACACATTACAAATCACAACTAATGTAAATTTAATGTTTCCATCTGTTACACTGTGTTTTAAGACAAATTATTTTATTACCACATCCAAAGTTCTGAAGATGGGCACTACCAGCCAGTTATCTTGACCACCTAAAATACGTTAATTTCAGTGATAAAAAACTAAAACAAAAACAAACAATCAAAACCCCACAATCCTAACCCTTCTCAAGTCAAACATTCAACTCAGACAGATTTTTCAATATAGTGTAGTAGGCTTTTCTGTAGAAAATTATTTTCTACTTCCAGATACCATGAAAAGGAACTAATACAATCTGAGCATCCTTTCTGCTCTAGTTCTTAAACATAGTTCACTTTTTATCACTAGCACACCTTAGACAAAGAGCTGACCATTTTGCATTCTTTTCACATTACTCCACCTTTGAAATTAAAGATAGGATTGGAAATGCAGGAGAAGAAAATTTCAAAGAGTTAAACACCACAGCTTAAGATAAAATGGTAGGTGTGAAGGACAGCAGTGTTCTCACTGACACTGTACTTAGCATATACTCTAAAACCCAAAGTGACAAGTAGCAGTGACATACATATAAGAAACATAACATCATTACCCTATAGGGCATAGCTGAGGAACTAATTCCAAGGAATCCAAAATAAAGTCCTTCAGTAGAGCTCCTTCTTATTTGGCCCATGCCTGCAAAACACCTGCATGTAAACCAAATACCTGCAGCAGCCTATTTCCATTCTAGGGACAAAATGACAACCATAAGCAATCACATGCCTTCTGCAAACACTGAGTCTGACCTCACAGTCGTGGTTACAGAACTGCTGCCATCAAAAGGAATCCAGAAGCACTCCTGTGCATTTTAAAAGTACCAGTTGTGTGCTAGTCTATGTCTGATACAGAGTAGCCAGTTCAAAGGAATTTTGAATTCAAAGCATAATAATGTTAAACAAACAATGAAGTTATTTTTAACTGGCTACTTTTTTTACAAATATACAAAGTCTTAAGGTTTGAAGCCCTTGTAGAGATCAGCCTGGACACAAACATGTTAATGAGTAAGACTCCTATAATCTTTGCTCCTCCAGATTCTCACAGGCTTTTCTATCTCCACCAACAGATTTTCTCAAATGGGAGATACTTCAGGAACACCAGAAATTATAATCAAGTCTCCAGACATGAAACTGCATGAACGCGCACAGGTGGAAGGAAGGTAACAAGATCAAAGTCAGGCACTCCCTTTCCCTCCCTGAGAAAAAAAGATAAGAGGAAGCTCCATGCTGCTACTGTCTCATGCTGCTGTTGTTTTCCACTTTAAAAGATTTCATTTGTCAAAATAGTTTTCAGCGCAAACTACATCCAATGCCTCCCAAAAGCGTTGACTTCCACAAGATTTCTTGTGGACAAAAGCTGGTACTCCCAGCATACCATACAGGATCACTGGGGTGTGGGGAAGTGATGTGGTGTATCTCCAGGTAGATCATTTTTTCTGTTGTTTGTAGTTTGCTTTTTTTTACACTGTGGCACACCAAAAAACAACGAAATAGCACATCAACAAAGTAGATCCAGGGAATGACTGGTAGCTCGACAGTGTTTCACATCAGTGTGGGACTTGTTGCTAGCAGGTAATTTTCTTTAATAAAACTTCAAAGTGAATAGTCTTCCATAAACAAACAAACAAAAAAACCCACAAGAAACCCCACACCAAAACAAAACAAAGATAAATCTGCCATGATTAGTCTGTCAGTACCCAACAAAGGAGCTACTCAAAAGAAGGCTGTGTATCACATCTGTGTTTGAATTCCTTGTGTCTGTTCTTACACGGAGCAGAAACAAAGACATGGATTGGGAAGCACTAGTGCTAAGGAAGTGTGTGTTTCCTATAATTCATGTCTTGATTCTCAGGTGCCCAAATAAAGCCTTTTCCTTTTCAAGAATACAATAGAAGCTATAACAACTTACCTGTGTGGATTTACTACCAACTCAAAAAGGATGAACTTCTTCCCTTTAATGAAGATGCTCAGAGGGTAAGTTTTGTGAAAATAAGCAGCTTAATTCTACAGTTATCATTGCGTTATGATACCATTATCTCTCTGGCCAGTTTCAAGCTAGGGTGATAGGAGCATGGCAGAAGACACACACAGACAAATTCTTCTGCAAACATTTATAACCTGTCATTTTAGCTTAATAATGGAAATAAATAAATTTAATGCCTTTAAAATGTAGCCAACCCTGATCTAGTTACAATCCAAACTCATATAGGCCTGAGAAGCAGCTTTCAGGATTGGTATTTGAATGAGGTCAACAAGCTGTCCTGAGCTTGGAAAAGTGTTTATGCCCATTAAAAAAAACAAACAAAAAAAAAAAAAAAAAACAAAAAACAAAAACAAAAAACCAAAAAAAACACCACCAAAAAACCACCCAAGTGCTCCTGCTCAGCTTTTAAGTACCTTGCCTGTAGCAGTTCAGAAGACTTTCTGCAATGGAAGAGGACCTGTTTAAAACTGGTAGTGGTAAATCAGTGTTCAGGTAGCTCCAACCCATCTTTTCCCTGCTCTCAAATCAAAAGCCTGAGCTGTGGACGACACCCCACGCATGGTCATGGTTGCATGCAATTGCTCTCTGTCCAACCTACATTACCAGATTCCTTTAAAACTCTTTTCAGGCATTCTAAAACATGCTAGCATACCACATTAGCCACAAGCTGCAAGAGATGTACATTTCTTTAATAATTTCTCATATCAATGAACAAGCAAACAAAGCAAATAAAGAGTAGGCATAATCAAAATGACAGGTGGATTCCGAAAATCACTTCAGGCTACAGCTAATAATAGAATACCCAGTTTCAGATTATAAGTTTGGATGAGTCGGCTGACACCATCGAATTCTAAAGAAACACCAGTTCTTTTCCAAGAGCTGGTCAGGCTGAGTGAGCATGCAAAAACACAGGAGGAGAATGAGAATTTTCCTCATGCAGTAATTGGCCTGAATCCAAGCTCCTGGATAGACTTTTTGCTCCAACTAAGCAAAACTGGGCTGCACACATATGCAACCTCCACAGGCAAGCTTTGTTCAGCAAACCAAATCAAAGCATTTGAAATCTAGCTTAGAGAAGGCAGTGGCTGGCACAGGGACTTATCAGTCAGCACAAAGTGGTATCAACTCGTTCCCACTGACATTCACTTGGTGTCAGTCTTCTTAATCATTCAAATGGCTGATGCAAGCAGAGTTTAAAGTTCATCTCACCACTTTCAGAATGTCTCCACGACAAGAACATCTAAACATGAGAAATTCCCCCAGTGCGGCAAACACTTTCCATACCTGCATGCCCCTGTTTATTGAACTTCACTGTAAAAGCAACAGCTAGGAAATGTCTGACTCCTCTTAGAAAGCTTGGGCCATCTGCTGGTTCAAAGACAACATACAGGATTGGAGTAGTGAGAACTGTTTTCTGAAGACAAAGAAGAAACAAAAGGTTGAGGTGTTTCTAAAGAAGCTACATTCAGACGCTGTTTGAGGACCCCACTTTCTCATTACTGCCCAAAGCTGCCAAATATCTACTTTTAATCCTTCTCAAATTCTTCCAAGTCCAGATGGTTTGGGAGACAGAAGATGGAGCAACCCCCTCAAACGCATCTTCACAGCTTGCAGAAGATATGTGTAAAAGACACTGTACCCATATTCCTCCCACAGGCAGGTAGCTTAGATAAATCACAAATGGTTCAGTTCTGCACACACAGTGCCAAGCACAGAAGTCAGGACACTAACAAATCCTACATTCATAATAAACAGTGCTGCCTTCCAGAACAAGAGTTCACAGGATAAAATCCATGGAATATGGAATGGGTGTTGCAGCCCTTGCCTGGTCATTTCAGCACATAGGCAAAACAAAGCATAGGCAACCAAGTAGCATTTTGTGACCAGAAAAGAGGCTAACACAAGCTTTCTGGCTTACAAGGTAAAAAGAAGCCAGTGCAACCCACTGCCAATCACTGGAATCAAACATACCCAATATCCCTTTGTTTAAAATCCCCACTACCTTCAGCTGCAAGAAGGAGACAGCTGTGCCAAGAGTATTTCTATATTTATTCGACTTTAAAAATGCTGAAGATGCTTCATATAATGCCTTTGGCATCTACCACTGAATAAAGACAAGCCAAGTCATAAGATACTTTGTAAAACAAAAATATTCAAAACCAAAGTACACAAATTTACACCACCATTTTCCAAAGGGACTAAACAATTATGTAGTTAATCAGAAAAATTAGGACATCAGTTTCACCTTGTTTCTACACAGACCAGAACTCACTTCCTACTGTGGTTTCTGCTGTAGATCTGGGTAACTACTTATGAAAATGCACTAAAGAATGCAGGTTAATTTTTAAGTTCCTTCATGCTGTTGTTCTTAACAATCAAACAGAAAGTACACACGAAGAAAAAATAACTACTTTTCATAACTGAAAATCCATGTATGAGCTCAAATAGGGAATATTCATATGAAGCCCTGAAACACTTCATATAGAGCGAAAGGAGAAATAATAGCTGGTTGAGCTTCCAACCTACAAGATTCCAAATGTACAGAGAAACAAGCTGCAGTTAAAAATTATCAATCTCTCAGTAAGAGCAGTTTGGTGGCTTATGTTATCTATATATTCAACCTGACTTAGGTGAGAAGACTGCTGGGCCAAAGTTTTACATCAAAGCATCTTCATATTGCTCTAGAAGCCAAGGCAATGGTACCTGTCTCGTTTAACTTTTTTATTCATAGGAAACTATCTTGGCCTTCTTGTAACATTTTGTTTTATAGCAAGTCAGCTTTGGCTTTTACTCACGCATTGCTCCAAACGAGCTCCCACAAGTAATCAGTCCACCTTGCATGCAGTGCTCGGTAGCATTGGAGCTACAGGCAAAACCCTCACTGCTGCTTTCTTGTGGGCTAGTTCTCTTCCATCTTTTGATGATTACAGCCCTTTGATTTCAGCCCTAAAGCAAATTCAGTTATTTGATGCTTTCCCACAATATCTTCTTCCCCTCCCCCTCAAAACATGCCCCAAGAACAGACAAGTTTCCACAATTCCCTGGGAAACAAAAAGCTGCTCAAAAAGGAAGAAGTTTAATGCAGAAAAAAAACAAAAACATGGGAATAAGACACCAGCAGTACTAGCAACAGGCATATGGGATTGAAGTGCCTAAATACACAGTGATCCCTGCTGCTTACGAGTGCACTGCATCCAGGAGCCCAGATCAGGACACATGCTCTGCATCTTGCTGAATTTTACATGCAAGGCTGTCCTGCACACAAAAGAAATATGCCAGCTGAATTCATTTGTACACTACAAGACTGCTACCCTGAAGAAGTTTGCAATTCACAAGGAAGTCTGTTTCTGAAGAGAGTGAGGAACTCCACACTTAGGAAACAGGAATTACAAACAGTAAATGGAGGTGGTTCTACAATTAAACACAGTTTAAACAGATTAATCATTCCAACAACCTTCCACTAGGATCTTACCATCAAGTATGTGTGTCATAAAGTGATTGTTTCCATCTTTGGCATGGAGGAGATACTTAGCTAGCCCTTAGTGCTGAAGCTTTGTTCATTAACCTTTGAGCACTTCAGACTGTGCTTCAGAATTAAAGCAATATAAATATTTATCTGGGAAACAGGAAGAATAAAATTCTCTACAAGTCAAATGAAAACTAAACTCAGTTTTAAAGATCTGTCTTCCATTTGTTTGTCCTCAGTCACACAGCTTCAATATTACATTAACAAGCTTCTTCCTTTTTAATTCCATATAATTTTTCTTGAGATGTGTTTAATCCTGGCAGTTGAATGGATCATTAGCATTGGAAATGTTCATCTCTTTGGATATAAATAGGATGAAGCAGGGTAAGTTTTTGTTTTCAAAGCTGCCATTAGCCTGCTGATAGTTTTCTTTAACACAGCAGCATGTCAAGACCAGCTAACATTGTTGCAAAGAAACTATTATCCAACAAATTTAATCCTTTTTGTTTTTTTTTTAACCTACAGGATTTTTGCAGCAATCTTTGCAGGTCAAGTAGTACTCTAAACGTTATGAAGATACAACCAGAAAAGTAAACAGCTCCTGTACTTCCTGTAATCTTGTGTTACCTACCACTGCACTTGCATGACAGTGATGGGAGGAGATTGCATGGCCAGCTTCTGCAGAAATAGTGGATCTGATGTAATACTCATGCCCTTACCTTCTTTTCTCCTTTTAACACCTCCAGCCAGCCCCCAGTTCCCAACAGGACTCCAAGCAGCACGGATGGACTCTGAGCTTAGCCTGTCCCCCTTCTCCCTTCCTGTCTCCTGCTCTGCCTTTTACAGCTATTTCAGCCTCAGCAACAAAGACTCCGTAGCAAGCAAAACCTTTCAGCGTATCAAACTGTTGTGATGTGAGGAAATTAAAATAAGAAATGCGGTTTCAGAAGTTGACATTTAAATGGGTTTCATGGCTGAACAAAGGCACTTCAAAACACAAGTCTTTACATAAAAACTAAATTAATGGTGCAATACACACCTTCTCATCAGGGTTCATATGGCCACTTTGGTTATGATAACAAAGCTGGGTCTGCACTGACCTCTTCAAATGCTCAGTCATGACATAGATGTTAACATAACCCACAGCCTCACATTACAGTCTACAATCCAGACCTTCCTTCAAGGACAAACTTCTTTTATTTTCCCCAAACAGCTTTAAAAAACACCTAGTCCCAAAGGCTCCTGTAAAAATGTATCCTAAAACAGGCTCTACCCACAGGCAAGCCAGCCTTTGGCTTCTTTGACCCAGAAGCCAAAGTCAAGAGCCTGGGCTGCAGAGCCATCCCCACGGCCCCCCACGTCAATGAGCCAATGGCCCAGCCATGTCCCAGCAGGGCCAGCTCCCCACATCCCTTGGCTCAGGCACAAGGAGACACCCAGGGCTGGGGCTGCCTGCTCCTGGCTGGGGGTGGGACAGGCCCAGCTGCCATTCCCTGCCCCAGGCAACTCCCATGGAACAGGTGTGGTGTGAGCACGCTGGGTGACCTGTGGCAAGGCCCAGGGCCACACGCTGCAGTGAGCCCCAAGCAGCTCTGCCACACCACTGCATAAACCAATACTGAAGAGAAGACCTTCCACCAAATACCATTTTTGCAGTCATTTTTGGCAGAGGCATCCCCAGCTGAGCTCACTCAAGGAACATCTCCTGCCCAGCACGGGGGAGCTAGACACAGGGCTGCCACTGCTGTCGACCATTGGCCAGTGACAAGGAGTGTCCCTCAGGGTTCAGTACTGGGATTGGTTCTGTTAAATAACATTACTGATGATCTGGATGAGGTGGTTGAGTGCACCTTCAGTCACTTTGCAGATAACATTAAGTTGGGAAGGAATGTTGATCTGCTGGAGGGTAGGAAGGCTCTACAAAGGGATCTGGGCAGGTGGGATTGTTGGGCTGAGGCTCAACAAGGACAAGTACTGGGTCTTGCACTTGGGTCACAAGAGTCCCATGCAGTGCTACAGGCTTGTGGAAGAGTGGCTGGAAAGCTGCTCATTAAAAAAGGACCAACAGCAGCTGAACCCAAGCCAGCATGTGCTCAGGTGGCCAAGAAGGCCAATGGCATCCTGGCCTGGAGCAGAAATAGTGTGGCCAGCAGGACAAGGTAAGTGATCATCACCTTGTTCTGAGCTCTGGAGAGGCCACACTTCAAATCCTATGTTCACCTACAAGACAGCAAGGTGTTGCAGCATGTCCAGGGAAGCACAACAGAGCTGGTGAAGGATGTGGAGCACAAATCTTACAAGGAGCAGCTGAAGGAACTGGGGTTGTTTAGCCTGGAGAAAAGGAGGCTCAGGGAGACCTTATTGCTCCCTACAAGTATCTGAAAGGAAGTGTTGGTCTCTTTTCCCAAGTGATAACTGACTGGGAAAGAGCAAACAGCCTCAAGTCATGCCAAGGGAGGTTTAGATTGGATATTAGGAAAAATTTCTTCATGGAAAGGGATGTCATTCATTGAAACAGGCTGCCCAAGGAATTGGTCGAGTCATTTTACCTGGAGGTATTTAAAAGACATTTAGATGTGGCACTTAGGGACACGGTTTAGTGCCAGATGTTGCAGTGTTAGGTTAATGTCAGGACTTAATGATTGGAAAGGTCTTTTCCAACCTAAACAATTCTATGATTCCACAACCATCCTCCTTTCCCAAGGGAGCCCAGGTTTTTCTTCCCTCGCTGCCAGACAAGCTCACCAGCAATACCACTGCTTTGCAGCTGCAGTTTTATCAGAAGTCAGCTCCAGCATCACTGCTGCTCTACACTGAGCACTGAGATTTGAGAGGGGAGAATTCGTATATCAGAAGTGAGGAGACAAGAAGTCACATTCCTTTTCTTCCAGCTTCACTCCATGTCTCATTTCCTGCATATCTCCAACACAATGTCAAGAATAATGCCAAACAAGAATATCTTTGCATATATTAATTCCTCTCCAGTAACACACAACCTCCACTTGCTATTACTCTTGCCCTTCTCCTTAGACTACAGCAAGTAAAGACTCCTCATCTACAGCAGCAGAGCTGAAAGCCAACTGCTCTGCACACAGCTACCCTGCAAGTCAGTCTTTGCTAATGCACAGATGGCTTCCCTTCTTTTGCCTTGTCTATATATGTCGATGTATTTTGTCTTCCAGGGCTAGAAACTACCAGGCTAGGCTTTCATGCAACTTTCTTAATGTTGGTTTGCTAACTGACCATTTGGGAATCAAAGCCAAAAACAAAATCCACATAAACATAGATGACTCCTAAAAGTAACAATCATACAATATGAAAAACAAGCCAGTGTGGGAGGACGGAGTCAGACATACTCGAACTTCGCTGCTTTTATGCTTAACACTGCAGCCGTGAAAATTAAAAGGGAAGAAATATGCTTTTTCAAGGCATAGCCAGCCAGTCTGTTACAGTGCTTCCAAAATACATCCCTAATTCTCCTGTTCAGTGCTATGGAAATAATTGCATATATTGTTCAGGTTTTGCTCTTTGTAAAGGTTTTTTTTTTTAAGTCAAAAGGATGAGAAAATAGTGGCATTCAGTAATGAAAGCAGATGCCATAATGTGACAGGGTGAACAGGTCACTTCAACAATAATGGTGGAAGACTGCAATTTTCTAACACTAATCATCTGTATCAGAGGTGGAGTACTAAAATTAAGCGTCTAGCCGAGTTTTTCACGAGTGGAAAATCTCCTCTATTAAAAATTTGCCTCATAACATGCCTTTAAGAAGTACAGAGTGCAGAACATCAATTCAAACCTATTATTTCACTTTTGCTGTAGCCAGCACCTCAGACCTTCAGACCTGGTTCTGTCCCATAAGAATTTCCCTATGGCCATGAACAACTTATCTTATTGAACACCCATCATCCCAGAACTGTCTGAGGAAAAGCCATCTGCAAAGAGGAAAAGCCATCTACAAAGACTATTTCATCTACTGGCAATAGGCTTGGAGTGAGGGGGTGACTGTAAAAGTGAACCTGAAGACACTTGCCCAGATCTGATGTACAAGTTGCAAGAAACACTGGACAAATGCTTTAGAAGCAGTTCAGTACATCATGTGTCTCCAGAGTTAAATGTACAGACATTCTCATTAATTGCAGAAATACCAGCAGTTGTTGATAGCGACTGTATTACTTCTCCCTCTAATCCACCTCCAATGGACTCTCCAATACTGGCACTGCCCTAAACATTATTCAAACAAGTCTTCTTAAAATACAAAATTCCAGCTCCTACTTGTCCGAGAAGCAACATCTAGAGCAAGAGAAACAAACTTATAGTGAGCTACTGTCAATCTCATTTGTCCCTACAACCCCTGATTTCTGAAGTTCTCTCTTTCACTGCCGTGAATATTTCTGTGAGTCTTTAGTAGAGAAAGACAGAAGGGACACGTTCAATAGGAGACTTGAGGGCATAGGAAGAAAGCGAGCCAGAAAAAAAATTACTTGTATTTATCAAACTGGCACAAGCAAGCCAGCAGAATTTGGCTGAAGAGAGACATACACCTACACACCGGCATCTGAAATACACACAAGTGAAAGAAATAACCTGAAAAACACGGACACAGGCAGGCAGCCTACTATACACTTCATACATGCATACTGCCATCTCTACCTTAGTTGAACCTCTCCAGGTCCACACAACTTTCCAGTTTCTTATCCAATCTCTTTCCACCTGGCCCTAATAACCCAGCACTTCCCATTGGTCCAGAGGCAGTGGGTATCCTTCTACTGCTTATTGCAAACACAGACAGAAGCAAGCTCTAGAGGAGAGAGGTGTATTTGTTCTCCACTAGTAAAAGGTATGGTGCTTATGACAGCTAGGAAAGCTATGACTTGCTAGGACAAGGGGTTTTTTAAAAGTTACCAACTACTCCAACTTCTCAAACACTTACATTTCAGAGCAGTTCTCAAGGCAGGAGATGTGTCCTTGTGGTATGCACCTTAAGAGGATAAATTACCCTAGAGCCACAGGCAGTGAACACGGGGATATTGCCAGCAGGTGGGGGTGTGGGCAAGACACAAAGCAGAGCAGTTCTCTGGGATTCATGCCATTGCTACTAAATGATGAAAAACAAGCATCACATGAAATACAAGGGCAAATGCCACAAGATCCTAAATTTTGAGAACCCTTCACCTCATTGTGCCCATAACTTTAATAATTAAAGTCAAACCCCTGCTACATTGGCTGCAGCCTTATCATCTTTAGCACAACACAGTAAAAAAAAAAAAAAAAATCATTGGCAAGATGACGTGAATACAGGGGAAAGATTTTGCAATACAAAAATACCTGTTTCTCCAAGAAAAAACTGCCAGTCATAGTAGAGTATACCAGGCACTCTGTTTGTCCATAATGTTAATTTTTTTAAAAATTAAATCTCTGCTCATTACGCAAAGAACCTTGCACTCTGCAACTTCAGTGTCGCTTATAAGCATAGAGAGGAAACTGATTACCCAGTCACAGACTCCATTTAATTTTCTTCAGTACTAACACTGCTATTTTGCTGTTTTCATAACTGAACTGTCAAAACAACTTCAACTTATCCAAATATATCTAGAACATGCTGGTTAAGGAATTGTTGTCTAATTTGTGCATCTCCGCAGAAGTCTAAAGGAATCACTAGAGTGTGAAATTGCTAAATGAAGAAGAGGCACTGATCACAGACTATACTGAGCAGAGGAAGAGAAGCATTCAACACTTCCTAACCATACCCATAACATGGATCCAATCTCAACAAGACATTTGTTGAAAATCAAGTGCTGTCTCCAAAACAAATGCCTTGTGTTCTCAACACAAAAATAGGATGTGCTAAGTCTATGCCTGGATGTCACTTCTGTTACACAAAACACTCCAAAGCAGATAGGAAGGACGCATCATGCTTTTTGTCATCATCCACTTTCACATCAAGCAGAAATAGTTTGGTATTAGCAAATACATGTTGTACACCAAATCACTGTTACCTAGTCACTCTTGAAAGGCACAGAGCTTAAGCCACCAGGCTTAAATGTTGCTTAACGACTGTGCAAGTGGAATGACTTTCCACGTAGTAGACACAGGACATACCTACCCTCTGCAATTCACAAGAGCAGGTCACTCTCCATCTCCAAGCAACATAGGTGCAGCTGACTGCTTCCCTGCAATTTGTACATAATTCTGCCTACAGCAAGAATGCAATAACGACAAGGACCCTGTCGCACTAGGTCAAATTTGACTGATTGCTTTTTTCTAAGAGAGAAGATGAAAAGAAACTTAAGGAATATATACTCTATGAAAAAAATTCAATCAAACATGATCAACACCAGGTCCTTTGCAGTCTCAGAATTTAGGCTAAACAGCAGTGCAATTAAGTAGGTTTGCCTCTTGGGGCACTTCAAGGATTAATTACTCCATCAGATTGTTTGAAAAGAACACAAGGAAAGAGCACGTGCTATAATGAGGCCTCCAAATGGCTCTCCTCACCTCAGTTTCAGCAGCCCTGTAAAAACAATCTGTTAGTCTCCAATATTGATTTTCCTTACACTGAGAAGCTGCGTGTAAATTGACTTCTGCAATAAAAGTCATACAGTATGGGTACATCAGGCATCTGACACACTCACAGTCCTTTCACCACATTTTTGTCTTACCAGCAATTAAAGTGTTACTGGTTGGAACAGGAGATGGGTTTCAATCATTATAATATCTTTAGCCAGAAGTATTAAGTCCTTTAAGATTTAACATGAGAGACAAGAAGTCTGTTTTCTGGAGCAGGGGGGAATGTTTTATTCAGTGGTATCAAAACAAATGCACTTGCATCCTGCATAATCTAGAAGCAATGTAATCTTTTTGAAGAAACTTAGTATGCAAGAGATACAGAGAGTTTCACATGGTTTGTAACAAGTCATTCCTCCAAGTGATGCCTGGGCATAGCAGTGTGCTCTACACAGTAACAACTCTCCCTCCCCCCAGATACTCATTCGGAGCAGCAGGCAGGCCAGGGACTGGCAGTCAATGCATTTTGGCTCTGGTCCACTGGTGTCAAGAAATATCAGCAGGAGTTCTAACATGCTTTAAAGCAGACACTCCTCTTCCCTGGGGGCCAGAGACACCACTTGGCTACACAGGCAAATCCCTGAACTGCAAAACATGCAGAAGTGCCTGAGGGATCTTTAAAATGAATGCACAAACAACTCCAGATCCAGGAGGTGGCATAACCTGCTGTGACTATCCCACCAAGGATGACAAAAAGAGAAAAGAGCTAAAGAAGATATAGGACCCCTCTTTGATTCCAGTGCTGCTTCTGACTGTCAGATTCCCAGAAAAGTATTCTGGGACATAGTCCTGCCTCCTTCCACTTGCTACATTAAATGCACTGCAAATTACTGACCCAGAGTAGGAGCTAACAATACTAATACTAAATGTAGTCATTACATATTTTAAGGTGAAATCTGATAAAAACTTTTAAAAATGAAGATGAAAAAGTGTTCAGAGGCATACTGGGGGGAAAAAAGTTTAGGTGTTGATTTTTATAGAACCAGTCCTGGAAGCCTCTGTTGCCCCCAACCTAAGACAAGACAGTCTCTAGATTTTACAGTGAAAGACTGATACCTTGCTTCCTCATATAAATGAATTCTCTGATTATCACAATTACTTCACGACACTAAAGCAAATCTTCTGCCCAAGAGTTTGGGTTTAATAAACAAAGAGTAGTTGGCTAGCTGTAAGCAAGTTGATTAAATCTTTAGCTAAGCAGACTAGGCAGAACTGCGGCAACAGCTGAAGTAAGAGCTGGAATGTTTCTGGCTGCCAGTGAGCTAGTTACCATCAGCATTCCTTCCCCTCACCGCTTTCTGCACTCAGGAAAGATTCAGTTTTTAGTATCAACATAATCCAAATTCTAGGGAGCTTTGTTAATGTTTTAAGAAGAAGACGAAGCAGTTTTACTTCAACACAGCTAAAACAGGAATACAAAATTTGACTACAAACCTAAAACATCATGATTACTACCAACATAAGAACAAAATTACACGATAGTTCATTCCAGATCATTTGGAATTCTTTTCTGACAAAAAAAAAAATGCACTACATGCTTCAGGTACCATTTTTTAAAATGTAAAGCAACCAACTGTAAAGGGCATTCTTTGTGTTTAATGTAAGTGTGTCAAAATGTTATACACCAGTCACCTAAAGTAGAATTAATCACTTGTATCATTCTAGAGTTAATTTAGATATCTACCTCAAAAAAGTTATCATTCAAGTGCTAAAATGAGTTATGATCTTAAGCCACTAACATATTTTCTGAGGAGTGCTAAATTAATTCCATGAAATATTAGTAAGCATATTTCCCCCAGAGTCTGCAGATGTATGCAAAACATGGATTTTGTTATAAGGTAGTAAGTGACCTACAGGAGAATCGCTGTCTTAATACTTCTGCCCCTCAGCTGTGGTCATCACTTGAGTCTGATGATGCTCAGAGTAAGAACAGGCAGTAAAGCACATTTACAATCTGTTTAAACTTCACCCCAGAGTGAAAGTTCAAGCAAGCTCATTCCAAGCAAGTATTGGCCTTTTGTTTATGTCTTTCTATATTTTATGGAAGGGATGGGAAAGATCCTAGTGCCTAAAGGGTTTAAAAGTCATATTTAAATACATGGAATAATGTGGAAAGAAACATCATATAACTGAGTTACTCCATTAAAAAATTGTATCAAAAGCAAAGAGCTTATCTGAAAATAAGAAGGTAGACCATATGACCTAGGAGATCCTTCTCAGTTCTGTATTCTGGAAAGTAATCTTATTAAGACAGTCTGGTAAGAGGATTTTCATTAGGCATTGACTGTGCCATCATTTGCACTTATGAAGTCCAACACAGAAGACTGAAGTGTGTGATCCTCTTGTTGGCAGCATATTTATAATGGTGAACTCTTCTGAGTCACCACTAGAAGCATCACCTCTAGTCTAGCACCACTACACTCACTAGCCATTCACTTACTTACCATTAGGCCTCTTAATTAATGCCATCTTCTACACTACCTTTGCTTTACAGGCTGAACAGTATTCCACTGAATTAATCATCTACCAGTGCTCTAATAATTAAAGACCTATAGTAACATGTTAAAATTTTCTCTATACTTAGATCCACTAGATCCACGCTACTGATAAATATCACATGGACTGAAAATATACAAGATGCCTTCTGGGGCTGCGATCTGTGTGTTCTCTGAAAATAGTTTAAGAGCCATGCTGAACTGGTTCCTAGAATAGATATCAGGCTTCCAGAGTGGGAGAGAGTGGTGGAGTGTGGAGGGGAGGTAAGAGTTCTGCTAATGAAATGTGATTCTCAGAATTAAATACTTATCACTTCAAAGAAGATTTGATTTGTTTCATTGTGTACCTCTGCCCAAACAATTCCTTGTTCCAAGGAGATCTTTACAGGCTAAATTTATTCTATCCTTTGAAATACAGTTGTACAGCTGCTGTATGGACTGCATACAATTAAGATTTTATACCCCTTCTCCAGCATTAATAAGTTCTAGAAATCTTGACTTCCATAATTCCATGGGCCACATGGGAGAACAGCAAAAGAAGCTGCTAATGTTTTACAACAGGCAGCCAAAAGTTGTGGTGACAAAGATGGATGGGAATGTCTAACCTACTCAATTTGTGCTGTCAAATAGAAGTTTCTGGAGTTAGATGTAAGGCAGGGAAAAATGAGAACTTGGCTTTGAATACTGCAGGCAAGACTGGAAGAATGGATTGATATTGCTGCTGCTGTTATATCACCTGTAGTGACAAGAGACAAGGGGACCATAACTCAGACTGAATCAGGTTAGAGACGGGATAGCTTTTTTTTTTTTTTTCTCATTGGTATCTCCTGCACTGTCAGAATATTATTTAAAGTATGTACACATGTACAGTGGTATGCTCTACAAACCACATGAGGTTTTTTGGTTGGGTTTTAAGTCCCATTACAGTGTTTTTAACGTGGCTGATAAAACCTGTTCTAAAGAGAGAATTATGAGAATGCAACCAGGAGCTCAGCCAGTCTTTGCAAGGTATGAATCAAAAGAGAATGAGTTTAGGTTGGTCAAGAGAGTAAACTATGACACTACCTGTTCTAGTTGAAGTAAGACTTAATTTCACATCTTTTTATTTAGATACAAGACCTATCTAGAAATATTCCCTATGCTTATAAGAGGAGTCAGACATTCCATGAAATAGGGATTTTCCTAATTTAAACAGTGTTATTTTTGTTTCAGTTATTTGCTTCGACAGCACAGGTTAGATCAGCTAATGCAAAGCACAGAGAATAAGGAGAGAGATCCCACTCTGTCATAACACAGAGTTACATGGCACAACAGTGCTAAAGTCAGCCCAGCACCTTCAACAAGGTGCAATATAACCTGCTCTCAGCCATCTGTGGATGGATCATCTGAGTTGTAGTTTAACTGTGCTACAAGTACAGACACATCCAAGCTACACTCAAGTCCAAACGCGATATAATGAATTTTGTGATAAACCTGAGTAGTAAAAAGGGGTAGATTAATGACCTCCTCTTCCCCTTCAGCTGTACATTCAATGCATGATCAATAGCAGAATTTACCATTTTTTTATCCACAGTTTTTCCATTGTATCCATGTTTTCCCACCCACCCCCTCCTCTCCTTTGTTACCCTGGACAATCAAGTACCGGCTCTATGTAAAACAATTTGCCTAAAGGCACAGGAGTCTTTGTAGCCACAAAGATTGGAAGCACCTGTTAATAAGAAGTACAATTATAAAATCTCGAGTGATGTAAGCAATCAAGTATTTATTCGCCTTGTTATAAAACAACCACACCTATTGCTCCAGCAAAGAGATCAGTTGAATCTTGAACAGAGAGGAAAAGGACAAAAAAAATTGCTATGGAATAGCTGTTGAAAGATAATCTGTATTGTGAAGCTTTAAATTGGAAGTCAAGAATATTTCTGCTGATTCGGGTAAAACAATTAACCATGACCAGTACAGAAATGTCATCTAGACTAAACAAAATCAAATAGTAGAAAAATCCTTTTTTTGAAATCATAGAAAGGTTTAGGTTAGAAAGGATCTTAAAGCTCATCTAATTCCAATTCCCCTGCCATGGGCGGGGACATCTTCCACTAGGCCAGCCACATCCAACTTCAACTTAAACACTTCAAGGCATGGGAAGTTCACAACATTTCTAGGCAACCTGTTCTAGTGCCTCACTACCATCACAATAAGAATTTCTTCCTAATGCCTCATCTGAGCCTGCCTTGTCAGTTTATGGCCATTCCTCCTTGTCCTCTCACTTCATGCTCCCCTCAAGCTGTCTTGCAGGCCCCCTCTAAGTCTGACTGAAGCCTTTTCTTCTCCAGGCTGAACAATTCCAACTTCTGGCCTTCACAGGAGAGGTGTTCCAGCTCCTGGTCATCTTTGTGGCACTCCTCTGGACTCACTCCAACAGGTTCATGTCCTTCTTGTGCTAGGGGCCCCAGAGCTGGTTGCAGTACTCCAGGTGGGGTCTCACAAGAGTAAAGTCAATGCTGAAGAACTGTCCCCCTCGACCTGCTGGCCGTGCTGCTTTTCATGGGGCCCAGGACACAACTGGCTTTCAGGGCTGCAAGTGCACATCACCAGCTCATGTTGAAGTTCTTGTCAACCAACACCCCCAAGTTTTCTGCTCAGGGTTGCTTTCAATCTATTCTCCACCTCACTTGTATTTGTGGTTAGGACCACCTCAACTCATGTGCAGAACCTTGCACTTGACTGCGATGAACTTCTCTCCTTGAATTCCTTTGCACTGTTGCACACATTTTGCATGCAAACAGAAGACACTTTCAGCAGTAGCTGAACAGAGGTACATTTCCTACTAGAGTAGGGTCTCTAGAACTTAAGGTGAGATTTAAGAAGTTCATTTAGAAACAAAATGCTCTGGCTTTATCACTATCAGGTGCTTGCTACCCTCAGAGATCCTTAAGCTCACTCTCTGAAAAGAACTGCATGCATTTTTCAAGGCTTGTTTTAAAACAACATGCATTTCTTAGGCTTCCCATTTTCTGCTCTTGGGATCCAAATATGTTTCTGGGGTTGCTACAGGATAGAATAAGCCTTTGCTACACGTGTGTTGCCTGTGTCCTTTACAGGTCTCTGATCACCGCAACCCTTCAACAGACACAAGTATGTTGTGCAGTATCCCTGCCCTCAAGAGAGGACACCAACGTTTGTGCTGTTCAACATGGAGATCTGTAAGAACTGTCCAAAATAAATAATCCAAATAAATTTCTAAGCAATTTGGTGGACCTACAAGCACTTTACTCCAATACAGCTAAACTGTAACACTCAATTTCCCAAAGAAAAATCCTTTATTACTCCTCCTACTAACTTGCATCTTTTTAAAAAAGTGACACTTTCTCTAGTTCCCAGATCCTTCTCAGCCTCTTCCATTTCTAATCTATTGAGAAAGGAATCCACATACAATTACCATTTCAGGGATTTTAGTCCAAGTTAGAAGAAGTCTATTCAAAGAGCAAGACTGTAGGCAAAAGTTTGTTTCTGTAGTGTCTTATTCCATGGATTTTCTTACCAAATGCCTTTCTGAGAAATGAGTAATGAATTTCAAGCATTATCTCACTAGAGCCTGAGGCATCAGTAATACCTGATCATGCCATCAGGTCCACATCACCACATGGCAGCCTTAGCAACATGCTGACCAGGCTGTTTTGGAAAAGACTGAGTGTGTGGATGGAAATGTTAGCATATCCCAGCAGCTTCAGAAAGACAAAGAGGGTGCTCTCCAGCTCTGCAGTCACTGAGCAACCAGGTGAAGGGAGCTCTTGATCCATGCAGGACTGAGTTAAACTGCTCCCTTCCCTCCCATACTCCACTGGCCATTTCAGTGCTTCATCCCACTCTTATCATTGCAGTATCTGTACCAGAAGAAAATCTAACACGTAACAATTCTCAGTTCAACATGGATTTGTACTTTTAAAAGAAATGCCTGAAGGGCCTTTATGGGCAGCTCTTCCAACTGTATTTTATTGTACAGTGAATTTTTAAACACAATCTCAGGGTATTTCCCTTCTGGAATGGAAAAATAATAAGCTTGGACACAACACTCTGGTACTTCCAGACCAACATCATATTCCCTGCCAAGCACTGACTTCCATACATCACTAGACATACTCTAATAAAATAGATGATTAGTCAGCTAAGCTCAGCAATATCTCAGAAGGCAAGTCTTGTATTCAGCTTTTAGAGTGCAAAGTCTAGGGACTTATTTGATTTGCACATGCAAATCTCTACATTAAAAAATATTCTCTACATTAAAAAATATATGCAACAAACCCACAGCACAAGCAAAATCTTTCTTCATTATTGTGCAAAAACCTGTTTGCCATTTAATCAAATGCTATAATTCTACATAGACAGGACCCTAGAGCATAGAAATTCACCTGAAAAATTGAATGATTTCTGGGGACAAGTCCAGTGGTCTCTTTTTTTCATATACAAAGTCATACAGGTTTGGCAGGTGCACACAACATAGATTATCCATCTGGAAAACTGGTCTGTCACCACTTTTATGCTGAACTACAAGTTGCAAACCATCAGGGAATGAATAGTGATGATGTAAGTTGTTCTGTGCAACATTATTTTGCAATTCTTAACCAATAATGGACTTAGCCCAAAACACAAAGCATCTGTGGAGAAAGTATTTTTAGTACCAAGATACCTAATAAAGGTCAGCACTGAAGCTAGTTCAAGTCCTGCAAATAAGACATCGCATTTTCAATACACTAATCTGCAATTGTAACCTCAGTTTCAGCATTCACAGAAACTAGAACAGGCAGGTTATAAAACTTACTTTTTCACAATGAAGCAGTCCCAGAAGCAAACAGCCACACTGATACTCACCTGAAGCACCTGACCTGAGTACATTAGCCTGACAGGTTCTGGTGCCAAACAAATCTTGCTTAAGTCTCTCTGGTCCTATTAAAGTTTTCTACCTCGATAACCTTTACCATTCAGCTAAAGGGTCTCTTATCCCTAAAGTCTGCATCATGTGGAAGTTACCTTTCTAAAACTAATCTCTGTGCCATATAACTGAGGTCTTCAGTAAAAATAGGCTCAAATAGCTTCTTCTAAGTCACACCCCCAACACCATTATATTGCTTGGCATGCAATTTTTAAAACTAAAAACGTACCAGTAAAGACAAGATCCACTAGAAAAAGAACACAAACAAACCTGTCTCGTTATTTCCCAACCTCATCTCCTCTGTCGCCATGCCAAGACAGGCTTATAGCTGACTTAACTTGCAAGTACTTGAGAGACTATGAGTACATGCTTAGTTTTGAATAAAGGGAGTCTTTCTGTGAGTATTCACTTACTGATGAATCTCAGCATAACAGCAAATATTAATTCAATGGAAAACAGTGAGCAAGCACTACATTTGTGCAGTCCCACAAAGAGACACGCAAGTCCTCTTACAGACTTTCAGTGCAAGCACCCTCTATGTATGTCTGTTCTTCCCAGAAATGAAGTACATGGCTCCTTAGAAATAGAGCTCTGCATCAGAATAGCAATGAAACACTGATATTGGTTAGCTCTTCCAGGATTAAAAATTCAATGGCTATTTCTGACAACCTGGAAGATTTTAGATCATTACAGGACTTAAATGTCATTGCATTTGGAAGCTACCGTAGATCTTCCACAGAAATTGAAATGAGCAATTCCCAACCCCCTCCCAACCTGCCCTCAGACAGGGTTATTAACTGTCTGCATAGGTGATTAAATTTCAGCCTGAGAGCTACATCTCTAAGCCTAGAAGTAATTCAAGCAGATTCAAGCAAAGCATCTTGCACTAAATTGCTATTGTCTTTAATCGCTACACTCATCATACATCTAAAACTTAATTCTGATAGCATATTAATAGCTTGACCTTTTCACTACCATCATCTGTGCTGACTCTGGATAGGGTTCATGCATAATATAGCAAAGAAGAGCAGAAGATGACTTAAACATTTTGCCCTTGGCCTGCAAATCTAAAAACATTTTGTTATGTTAAATCACTTTTCCTCTTAAAAGTCACCTCAGAAACCAAATCATCAAACAAGTTGGTTTTATGCAACTATATATGGTCTCCACCTTAATGGAGACCTTCTAAAGCAGACGTCCTTCTACTTTAGTTGGAAGCAACAACTATAATAAGGAAAAGAATGAACAATTTTCCTCCAACAAGCTTGTGATTTGAATACCATGAAGGGCAGCAACAATTCCATTGGGCTTTGCTTTGGTCCTGTATACCACATCCTTTCTTATGAACAAGTTCACCTGTATGTCAATAGCACACAGCCCAAACAGACCTGGTGCTTTTGAACAGTGAGAGTCAAACCAGCAGATAGATCCAGCAGGCCAAACTAAGTTATCAGCTTGTGCAGGCACAGAATCATCAGTTCACCCAAACAACTGCAAACGCTTCCGGCCTCAGAAGAATCCTCACAGCCTACAGGCTATGTGGCCAAACAAGTCATGAGACTGGAGAGGCGAGTCACACCAAGACAGAAACTAAGAGCTGCTTATTTTTTATTATTATTTAACTGGAGTTTCCATCTGTATCTTTCTTTCCCATAGCTCATGGATGTGAACAGTTAAGGAGGTTTAACTTGACACACGCACATTTTTTGTGTGCCATTCTAACAAATTGCCAAAAAGTCACTTTTGAGATTAAAGGAGTTTCTTTAAACATTTGTATTATGTGTGTGCTAGATATTCTATCCAGGTTATTTATATTTTCACATCCACTCAAGACATCCAAACCTCAAAGACTGTCAAGCGCTTGTCTTCCTAGCTGCAGTATGCTGAGGAGTGAGATGTTGGCTGCTGGATATGTTAGCTGCAAAATTCACATCTGGCTCCAACAAATCTCACTTCAGAAGCCTCTAACAAAAGTGAATTAGACTACTGATGGGAAAAATATGCGCAAACATCAGTCTAGCCTTAATGTTTTGATTCTTTATAAGAGTAAATATCCGAGGTGAAAGGCAGATACGATCCACTGGGGATTTGAGGTCTACATTTTTAATGAAGCTTTAACAAAACAAAGTACTGGTACTACCTTTACTTACAACATCGTTATCTCCACAAGGAAGACAACAGTTGGCATTCCTTTGAACAATCTTGAAACATCCTCCTGCTCATATGTCCTCTACAAAACAGAATTCATTCTGGCAACACTCCCTCTTTGCCCACAGTAACAGAAACACGTATTTGATACATACAAATCAGGCGCACACAAGCCCCCAGTGTATTCGATTGTCGTCCTAATGATCTCCGAATTGCTCACTGGGATTTCCTGGCTAGTATCTCCCCCGCTCCTGTAGGTCGGGGTAACGCAAAACCACGATCCAGAGGGGACCGTACCCGCACCGGAGTCTTTCCTCTGCAACAGCCGCCTCCACACAGCCCCGCGCAGGTCCCGCTCCCTCCTGCTGCTCGCCCTGTGCCCAGCGCACCGCTCTGCGCTCCGACCCGCCGGGCTCCCCGCCGCTGGGCCAGCCCGCGTCTAACGGGGACTGACGCCTACCCAGCCCGTGGAAGGCGTCTCGGAGCCCCGGTCCGCCCTAGCCTGGAAGGCTGCGGGGACAGCGGCTCCCGGTCACCACCCCCGTGGGCGAACCTCCTGGCATTCCCGGACCTGCCGCAGCCGCCGAGCCCCCTCCGGAGGAGAAGGACCTTTCCATGCCCGGTCGTGCGGCAGCCACCGCCCGTCCCCAAAGGGCGGTCCCCTCTCATTCACCTCGGGAGGGCACAGGGGACGCCCTTTCTATAGGACATGGGGCACCTTTCACCATTCCCTGAGCCGGGGCACCACTGAGGCGCAGGGCAGCGGAGGGGTGGGGGCGGCGGACCGGGAATGTCATTTGGAGGTGGCGGTGACAGCGCTCCTCTGCCCACCGCCGAAATGCGACTCGGGGCAGGAGGAGGATGCCGGGGGTGAGGGAGACAGCGGCGGGCGAGGGGACTGCGGCGACAGCAACCGCGCCGAGGACCCCGCGACCCCGGGCCCGCACCTCGCAGCCGTAGAGCTGCCCCAGCTGCTCCACGATCCACTCCTCCAGCACCAGCCGCTTCCGCAGCTCCTTCCGATCGTATTTCACCGTCACTTTCCCCTGCTGGTGGCGCCGCTGCTGGACCTGCACCACGGCCGCCGCTGCTGACACCGAGTCCTCCCGGGAAGAGCTGCCGGAGGAGCCGCCGCTCCCGCCGCCGCCGCGGGGGCTCTGGAAGAAAACGCGGTTCCCGCCGCCTCCGCCCGCTGCTGCCGCCGCCTCGCTGCCCCCGGTCGCCACCGACATGCTCCGCTCCGCCGCGGCTCCCGCCGAGCCGAAAGGCGCCCGCCGCTGCTACCGCCGGGCCGCAGCAGCCGCCGCTTACGCGTGTGCTCCGCTCCTCCGCACCTGCCGCTTAAAGCCTCGCATGGCTCGGCGGCGCAGCAGCCCCGCCGCCGGGGGGTGGGCCTGGACCGGCTGGGGCGGGGACAGAGGAGGGGCTGTGTGGCACGGCACGGCTCGGCACGGCTCGGCACGGCACGGCAGCTTGGGGCGGAGTGTGGAGCACGCCGAGGGTGCCGCGGTGCCGCGGCGGGGGCTCTGGGCTGCCTCGGTGCCGCCTCAGTGCCGGCGAGGCGCGGGCGCAGCCGCTCCTCCGCGGAGGCGGAGCGGCTGCGCCCACGGCAGGGAGCTCCCTGGGAGCGTACGCTCGCTGGGTGGTTTTTGACTTTTTTTTTTTTTTCCCTATAAAGGAATCCATTATTGCCCCGTCACGCACACTACATATACATTTATATACATTGCATACCTGCAGCACTAAAACGCTGAATGCGATTGTTCACTTCGTGACGCGTGTCAGTGTGGGTGCGCGTGAATGATTTCAGGATAGCGAACCCCAACAGCAAATATTTCAAGCCATCAGCAATCAGTGTAACAATTAGCCATGTGGAGATGGCTTTCTAAAACACCCAGGTTAGCATCAGTGCTTTCAGCAGCTTCATGTCTCTCAGGAGATACTGAGTGAAATCACTGATGGCCCATCCTGCACGCCAAAATGTGCCCGTGACTGCACGTAAGCAGCCAACATATCCCAGGCGCTGGTTAGGAACGCCAGACCATCCCCATTAGCAGAGTTTTGCCTGGGACAAGGGGGAGGAGTCAACCTCTTGCATGTGCAGACCTGCACGTGGGACTGGAAGTGCTTGGTGTCCCAAGTTTGGGTATGGCTGTGGGATCTCCTGTCCACACTGCCCTGGGGGTGGATGTCAAGTCAGCAAGGAGCAAAGGGGCAGGAGGCATGGATCACTAGCCACATATGCCTAGGTATATCTGCTTCAGTCAAATTCTTGCTGCTATTTGAAATGGCCATGTGGTAGCAGTGACATTTCAGCTTCGTCTGCTCTCAGCATGTGACACACCACTCAGAAAGAGGCTAGCATGAGGCATTTGAGCCTCATCAGGCTATTTAGGTAAAACATAGATTGTGCCACTAAAGGGATCATAATCTGATAAAATCTTATTACTGGTCTGAAATGCTGTGCTAACTTTTAGATTTTTCATCTAAAAAAGCACTGGTTTTTCAAAGCAAAGCATATGGAGTTAAGCTCCTTATCGGTATTGTAGGGACCACATAATTTTCAGAGATACTGAGCAATTGCAACTAGGTACCAGTGTAGATCACACTTGAAGCTTGGGCTGCAAGCAGAGCTTGAGAAAAAGCCATATCCCACAAATCTGAGCTTATGCAAGAAGTCTGCCCTATTCACAGGGCAGCCATTATACAAGTGAATATCAACTTCCAGCTGGGTACTGCTGCCTGCCTGGCTGTTATAACTCTAAGCTTGTGTAAATGCAGTAGGAAAATACCATCATCAACAGCTTGTTCTTAGAGAAACCAAAAAGAATACAAAAGAGTTTTTGAAAGAGGGGAGTGGCTGTTTTTTAAACTTCTGTGTTTGGAGTGGCCTGTAATTTGGGTCTTCAGCTCTGCATGTCATGTTGGAAGTCTGGTGCTGACGTACTCAGCCACAAAACTTGAAACTTTCCTGTTCAGAGCAGGAACATTTTCATCTTTATAGAATGGTTGTTTACAGTTGCTGAGAAAAAGAAAAAAAAAGATTAATGTGAAATTAGTTCAATATTGCTTAAGAGGCTTTTAAAAGTCATATTAAGCATCATACTTGGGATATATTCTATGAGATATAAAGTAGGAATATATATATACTTTCACCATAATAGGAGCCAAAAGAATATTGATGTGTTCCACGTTGGACCTAAGCTGACTAGAAAACACTGAGGTTTTTTTTCTCTGCTGCTAAAATATTTTCTTTGAGTGTGAGAATCCAGAAGGTCTCAGCTGAAGGACTTTCCTGATAGTATCATTAACAGGATATTGTAATCACTGCAGACATTTAAAATCTGGTAGCCGCTATTCAAATAACACTTCCACAACTCTCTGAAAGTAGAAAATGAGATACTGGTGATTAAAAAGCATGTCCTCAGAGGTTATAATTTCAAAGTTACAATTCTAACATAATGCATAGTGCTTCGTAAATGTGGGTGGATGAGAAACTGGTAGAACTGCCAGCATTGTCGTGAGGCAGTTTTATGTGCCATTGGTTTTTCATTCAGTTTTTAAAGCGGGCGCATTCCTCAGGAAGCCAGAGAAAAAACTGCTGCCAAGAATCTTTTCTGCAATGATTTTTGCTTCATTTGAAAGAAAGAACTAGTTGTTTAAAAGTCAAAGTTGAGCAAAAACGTTTAGATCTGCTAATATCCTGGGAATGAGCAATGCAGTCCACTGTGGGCACAATCTCTACTTTACTCCTGAGTGGCTGGAGGCATAGGAGAGCATTTCTTGAAGAGAGAAGTTTCCCCACAAATACTTCTCTATACCACAACGGAACCATTAATGGTTACACCCATAACAAAGACAAGAGTTAATGTGGCAGGGGAAAGACAATCCTTCCCAAAACTTCAGCTTTAATTTTAGACCCACCTTAAGGAATGAATTTGAGACATAAAATATCAGGCTTCATAGACAAGGTTCTTTCAGCAGCTGAATCAAAATCACAGTGCAGCATTTAATCTAAAGCTAACAGTTGATCAATAAAGCCAAAGGGAAGATAATATACTACACCTTTGTTGTGCACTTTCAGTGTGATCATGTCCAGATCTCTCTCTACAAGAGCATTGCATCAGGGGACAGGATAACTAAAGAACAGACAACAAGAAATAAGAAACACCAAAGGCAGAGGAACCCTTGCCTAACCTGTACTTCCTTATGTTTCTTTCCCAGAGAGTGGATGTGGGAATCTCTTGTGAATGTAAGCAACATGAAGTTGTATCCTCTTCCCATGTACATATTGTATACTCCTAATTCGTTTTCCAGTCAAAGAAAATAATACAGAACATACGGACTAATTTTTCAGGAAGCTTAGGCAGTGACCCTTAGAGATTCAAGGCCCTTTAATTGCCTTTTCACCTTTAGTAACCCTGTATGACAGTATTCTCTTCCTAAACAATTGATACTTCCCATCAATGCTGGCCACAAATGACAGCATAGACTCATTTCTGTGGCTAAGAGGTTCTTCTCCAGGCAAGCTTGCTGTTTAGGAAATGAACTTTAGATTTGTTATCTCCACTAATAGCCTGAATACCCATTTTCCTATGCTGTCAAATACTACAGTAGCCAAAACCAAGACCTCTTTGGTAATGCTGCTCTCCATAGGTTTTCCTTCCCCAGAGGCTGCTTGAAGGAAGCACCCCTGCAGCTTGTGTCTCTCCATGGCTTTCCATTGTTTCATAGCAACTTCTCATATGTTTTTCCACGCTTTTTCTGAACAACTTTGGAAATAATAGTTGCTGGGCTCTGAAATAAACCAGTATGTGTAATGAAATTTTATTCTCTTCAGCATTTGTTATTTTCCTGAGGTATTTGTCTTTCAGGGATTCATATCTTTCAGGGATTCACCATTAATTCTGGTGATTTCTACCTCACATGATAATGTGTTCATGAAGAAATTAAGAGCTGAGTGGAAGACTCATAGCTGGAGATTTTCAGCAACCCACAATTGTTTAAAACTGCAAAGTACACACCAGTTGGTGATTTTAATTCATTTTTCACATGTTCTCAGAATCATAGGAGTCATTTCATGATTGTATTCCTTTGCTCATTATCAAAATACTCAAGTTAAGAGTTGCCAGGGAATCTCCTAGGTGTGTAATGTTAGACTCCATTATTTTTGCAAGGCCAGACAGTCTTTGCCTACTGGCTAACCCTGCCTTTCAAAAGCTCTGTGTGGCATCTTGAGCTGTGAGACTTTGCTCCAGGCTCACCAGGGAGATTCATTGTTGCAGGGCTTCTCTTTTGCATGATTATTGCAAACTTCATCAACCCGATAGTCTGTCTTGTGCCTGGTGAGGGCATCTGAGGAGGCTGAAGACACCATCCTAAGTTAATTGGTGTTATTTTAGTGTAAGAAAAGTGTTTCACCTCTGAGGAGCCTTGGCATCCCATTCAGCTCGGAGGTCTCACCTCAGTGGTGTGGCTGCTGGGGTCATGGTTGATCCTTGTCTGGATCTGTGTAGCCATCCTCCTCATCAGTAAGCCAAAGCACTTCAGGAGGATACTGCCATACTTCATAAACCACTGCAGAACTAAGCTTTGCTTTCATCACAGCAGTACCCCATGTGTGTCAGGCCATGTATAAATGTCATTTTTGAGTCTCCTATTTGAATTTAGCTTGGGGCTATGAGCTGTTAATGGGCTCTGTGTCTCTAAGTGATTTCCTACTTTGCATGTCCTAATTAATGCCCCTCCCTCTGATTGATAACTTTCTTGTCTTTCCAGATATATTATGATTTTGTTTTCATTTATAATGGCTTTTCATCTCTTTGTAATATTGATGTTCCATACTCCAAAGATGCTGTGTTTGTGTCAATCTATCACTCTCAGCACTGCTGACTTTTTGTTCTCGCAGTCATCCTTTTGATGCTCCAAACCCCTACTTTTTTGGTTTGTTTTGCCTTTATTACAAAGCTCATCACAGTCTGGCTCATACAAATGCTTGTTACCAAGGGCTGTTTTGTTCTTTGTTCTTCCTTGTGAAGAGAATAGCAGCTCATTGCTCAACCTGCTGCTGTTTTACCTGTGGTCAAAACAGTAACTCTAATAACACAAGTCAGATAAAATAATGGCAGAAAGCAAATATTTGTTATATTGAAGTGTTTGCTCTGGCCCCTTTGCTTATAATATTATCTGTTTATAGCTTGAGATTGTGATAATGTAACTGTAGAAGATTTGGATTTCAGGAGGAGAATGTTTGATACATTTAAGTTACACTGGCCAAGATACTCAAGTACAAGGTAACTGCTACACGAGAAAGAAAAAATAGAGAGAAAAATTATTTGCTACACATGCAGTCATTATTTCCTACAAAATGTGCACAATGACAATTTCTTCCTGTCTCAGAGCAGAGATCCAAGCATGGAATGTGACTGGAGCCTCACTTCTTCCCAATGCCAGTAGCAGCTAGACGCCACAGTGCCCTGAACCTGCCAGTGGTGACCATACCTCTGTGATGGAACTCCTCCAAAGTGTCACCCACATAGTGTAGGACCACATGATAAACCTCTGTAGCTGCTCCCAGACAAGGAGGCTCATTAGGACCCCTCTATACCAGCTGTCCCTAGGAGCAGTCTCTCCTTCCCCCAGTTCTGCTGCTGGCTGCCCAGCTGGTGTCCCTTTCAGGCAGAAACCTGCCCTTCAGGCTTGCCTGTCTTGGCAGTTTACATGAGATCCACGATGTTCAGCTCTGGCTCTCCCAGCTGCTCTTGCAGCAGCAGTGGTTGGAAAGGACACAGGGTCCTTTAGAGCAGGAGGTCTCTGTGGAAGGGCTCCAGTGTGCAAAGGCAGGCAGCCTGCGTGCCCACTGTTGTGTCTGGCAAAGCAGTCAGAAATTCGGAGAGCTCTCAAGTGTCGGGTACAACACTTCTGAGCATCTCTGGTGCCTGCTGTTCAGACGTGTTAGGATGCACAGACTGTGCTGTCATGGCACTTTGTGTGGAGGATAGGTAGCAACTAAAGAAAGGGGTAACCTGTTTACTTGCACTTGCCCTCAATAACATCAGCAATTCCTGGTACAAATAGTCTATGATTGTTCACCTGAGCACTACCATCCGAGCTGTCACTTTTATTTAGAAAGATGTGACAGCCATCCTTTTTTCTGGAAGGGATTAGTGGGGAGGTAGGGAATCAATAAAGGCAAAGATTTGAGAAAAAAAAAAAGCCAACAGCAAAACAAACCAGGAAGCAGGGCTGGACAATTAACATCCCACAGCCTCTAGTAATATTGATTGTTGTTTTGCCCTTGAATCCCACTCTGCTTACATAGATGTATTAACCCTTTGATAAAATGCAAAAGGAGAAAATGAATGAAAGTATTGGTACTAGTTCATAAAAAGAGACAAACAAAAATATTAAAAGATAGTATGGATTAGAGAGCAAGACATTATTATCTAGACTGATAATTGTCAGGATAAGTCATCTCTCAGACTGGTACCTGTCACCTCTGCTACACACTCCATTTCACTTGCACTCAAGAAATAATGAAGAATGATAATATGTTATTCTGCATAATTTGGCCAGCCTGTAAAGGAGGAACATAATGTGATTTACCCATTGTGCTTAGCTAGACTGAAAGTAATGACTTAAAACTTTTGATGCCAATAGTCCTGCTTTCCTTCAGGTCATCTCACTCCTGTTTCTTAATGCATTCTGCAGCACAGTGTATGCAGAGTAAGCCCAAGATTGTCTGAAAACTGGCAGCTAAAACCTGGCTATTCTTGATTGTTGTACAAGATAGACATGCTAAACTTCCCAAGTCCTTAGTTACCTCTTTTGGGAAAGCAGGAACCCTACTGGGCTGTTTAGCATAGAAAGAGCCTGTGCCCTCTCTGGCAATAACAAGAGATGCCAAGAGCACATTAAAAACATGAAGTAATGGATGCTATCCCAGTGCACGCTCTTTCAAGCTAAATGCCATTTTGAAGGAGGAGACATAAACAATCAAGAAGGCTTGCTGGTGAAAGCTATCAGCAAGGGTTTGAATAAAAAACAAATCAAGGAGCAGAAATAGAACAATACTACTTAGGTCCCTTTCTGAAAGATTTTAGGATGAGTGCTGAACACACTTTTCAAGTTGTTGCATATTCCAAGATGCCATTCAGAATCAAGTAAATGAAAAACATGGAGGGTGCAGTATTGAGGACAGGAGATCAGCAATATGTAGAACTGCAACAAAACCAGTTCATCAGTTTTATATGTACATCACAGGATGCAATTCAGTAAAAAAAATGCAAACACTCCATATTCATCTGGAGTAGTCAGCTACACAAATACACAATTGGAAAATGTGAATTTGACAGCAGGTCTACCAACAAGGACCAACAAGGGACCTGAATTGCAGACTGAACATGAGCCAAAAACATTCTGTGCTGAAAAAAGCTACTTTGCAGTGGAGTTTATAAAAAAGTATACCATGCATATGAGACAGGAGATAACTTTACTGTGCAAGATTTTGTGGGTAAGGGCTCTTAATTCTCACTTGTGAGACTCCAGAAGAGATTGGACCAATTTGGTAGAAATTGAAGAGAAGTGACTGGAATGACTGGACATCTAAAAGACATACCCCATTGTAATATCCTACAGGGAAAGAATAAGGAAACAGAAATATTTTGTTTATAAAATGCAGATGTGTTGATAAAGCTGGGGGAAATAATGTGCTCTGGATCTCATGTGGTGAGTGCAGGGAATAATGAGCCTAAACTGAAGCGAAGGAGATTTTGATTAAATGTGCTGAAAAAATTTCAAACAGTAGGGATAGAGAAATGACAAAATACGCTGCATAGGGAAATTGTGTAATCCACATCTTCAGAGGTTTTTCAGGAAGAAAAAGGCAAATATTTATTGTTTACTTATTTCTCTGCAGAAGCAGTTTATCCAGCTTGAAGGTAATGAGGTGAACCAGGAGTCTCTCAGGCTATCCCCCTAAGCTCTCAAGGGTCAGGGGAAGGCTCAAGCACTGATGCCCAGTTACTCACTAAGCCACCAGGGTTGGCCCCATTAGAACTCAGCCCTGCCCTGGTCACTGACCTGAGGAAATAATCTCCAAAGGCTGTCCCCAACATCCACTATGGACAAGGCTTTCATATATAAGGGGGAAAGTACACTATGCACCATGGTATTTACCCTCAGGGAGAAAGAAGAGGTCATGACCCCATTTCTTGTAAAGACAAACCTAAAAGTGCCCTCCAGTCCTAATTTCTCTGGGTATTCCTGTGCCAAGCTATTTTTATAAAGGAGAATCCAAAAGCCCTCTCTAAATATGTGCAATTTAAATGAATAAGCTTTTATGTGTACAACAACAAGCTCTGGGGCATTCATGCAATTTTGCTGCACTTAGTAGCTCTGTATAAATGACATAGGAAAAGAAACGTTCTATGTGCATGCATAAGATGTTCATAAATACAAAATAGTTATAATAATTCATTGCAGTATTACCTAGATGCAAGTCCCATTATCCTAAATACTTTCACAAACATGTAGCAAGAGACACTCCCTGTCCCAAACACTGCCCAGGTTAAAAAATCATGGTCATGTAGGAACAGTTTTTTAAGTGAAAAAATGAGATTGAAGTATTTTTTAGTATAAGACACAATTTAGCATTTCCTCCCCCACTTAAGCTTAAGTCATTTTCCAGAAAGTTCAGCTAGTAAGCTTTATACAATGACATGATGGCTCCAAAACTTCCTTTTCTTGTACAAATATACATATTTGTTAATCTCCTAAATTTCTGTCCAGATTTTCTCCATTTAACAAGCTTTAAAGAATTGGGTAGCTCAGAGATGACTTGAGGGCTTTTACCTATTTTGTCCCATATTTAACTTTCTAATTGTAATAGGAGGAGAGTGAAATGCTGTCAGGTTCCATAAAAACTAGTTACTCTCTTTTAACTGTTGTCAACATTCAAGCTATTTTATCATTCTGGCTTTGCATGTTTCTAAGCACCACTGAGAGTCTGGGTATCAGCACTTCATAAACCATTTCCTAAACTGAAATTCAGAGAAGTGTTGCAAAATGAACCCATATATTTCTCACAGTAGCAAAAATACCATCTGAAAAAAGTCGGGGTTATTTTCTTTTCCTTTTAAACCCTCATAAGAAAAACACTACAGGCATCAGCTAGTTAGTAACCTCTTAGTGCACTGACCTGTTTGATGTTCACAGGAGGGTTAGTCAATATATTAGCCTTAGATAGGGTACCATTAGTAATTTATGCATGAATTTTATTACATAGTTCAATCTTCGTCTGCCCCACAGCCTGCAAATGCCCCTCCATCACACACTGCTACATAAAATGTGAGTTATGAGAAAAAAGATATTAATTCTACTTAAATTTTGGTCCTATGCAATGTGAAAGGCATGTTATTGAAGTATGTTTGTAGTATTTTGCACTTTAAAAATGGTAATATGTTTCTACTTTTAAATACGGCATCCTAGCTAATGTTAAATTAACCATTAATCATTTAGGAGCTTTCTAATGATTATTATTCCTATGGCCCTCTGTATTGATTCTGAAAAACTCACTAGATTGACCTCCAAAAAAACCCTTGGCATTTGAAGAAATGACATGTAGATGGGTGCTAGCTTCTGTGGCTGAGCATGTTAGTAATTCATCTCTACAGAACAGACAATTAAATGTCCCTGGTATGTTGTAAATGGGAAAAGATTGCAATCTGCCATGGATCATCCTGAGAATGGGAGCTTAATGAATCAAAGAAAAACCAGTCAGAAACTGAATTTGATAAGATACACCTGCTAAGTTATGTGCTTTCTGATGATGAGGCTGTATCTAAAGCAGCTGTTCTAGAAAATGGAAGGTGAGTCTGAAAAAACTAATGAGGCAGAGCGTATGGAGATGACTGAACCAATGTTTGTTGCTGTGTGAAATGGTCCTTCAGCTCAGACACCCTGTTGTTGAATTGTCTCCCTGTGACTATTTTTTTATATATAAGTGCGCTTCACACTGGTATTTTTTCTAGCAACAGTACATTTATATTCATCCATCTAAATTATTCCTGCTATGATACATAGTCCAGCTCTGTAGTACTAGGAAATGAGGCAGCTATAGGTAAAGTTAATAAATCCCCTTTGACTGCCTTCCCCTTTCAGAGCTGAATCCCAAGCCCGTGGTTAGACAGCTACATTTTCTACACAGTACAGGGGCATCTCAGAAAGGAAGCCAAACAAACCTCTTGCTTTTGCAGAAGTTGCCCAAATTGAGTCTGAAGCAGTGAGCCTTGTTCAAAATTGCCTCCACTGATTGTGAATGAGAGCTAGGAGCAGCTTAGCAATATGATTGCAGCATTTTATTTGGGTTTATTTAGCTCACTGCTCACAGTCTGACTTCAGCAGAGGCTGTGGGGGCTGCCCCAACAGGCACCAGAGGAGCTGTCTGGGGGGAGGCACATTTTGAGGATGACTGAAGCAATTCTATAGTCAGCTTTTCCATCTTTCTATGAGAGTCTTTTGACTATGGAGTTGCTCTTTAGGCAGTGGAAAACAAACACCTCTCCCTAGCAGTTAGTAAGCCTGTCACACCCTAAAAAACTTCTGCCAGCAATTATCATGAAAAATACTATTAAACAGCCTTTCTATGAGTTTTTAAGTGAAGTGTTGCACTCTTTCATGGATGGAGCCAGTGTCTCCTGCTAGATTTTGTCAGTTCTCTTCCCTCAGATTTGAGGCCATAGGATTTTGGCCTACGGTCTCCTAGTGAAAAAGAACAAAAAAAAGATAAAAATCATCATTAAAAAAAAAAAAAA
>VZSR01003807.1:15888236-15906311 GCA_013398615.1 Brachypodius melanocephalos
TGCGGGCAGTTACACAGACTTCTGAGGGTTAAGTCCACACCCTGAAATTCCCTTTTAATAACAGTAACTATCACATCCAGATAAAATCGGCTGTACTCCATCATTCTTTCCATCCCCCCTGGGAAGAGAGTATGAAATCTGTCTGGGCTGGCATCCATGCAGCCACAGGCTCATTCTCCCTTCCACATCCCCAGGCTCATCGTGCACACACCTTCTTAATGCGCTAGAATTGGCTTAATTTGATCTTGACAAAATAAAATTAAGTAAGCGCAAAACCACTAAAGTTATTATAGTGAGTGACTTTCTAAATCACATTTAACTTCATGCCATGCCAGGAGATAATCCCCATCTAAATCCAGCCTCAACTGAAAAGAAATATGCAACTAATTCAGCTCACTATACTTTAGATCGCAACAGCAGAGTAGCTAAAACTACTAACCACTCTTAAAATTACCTCTTTTCCCAGGCTATTTTAGCATGAGATGATCTGGATGATCATCCTTAAAATCAATTTGAAATTCCAGGTGCAGATGATGTTAAATTAAAAAAATATATCTCCTTCAGAAGTCTCTCTTCTACCAAAGGGTTTAGATGATCTGCGTGTTCCAGCACTTTCCCAGTTTATTCAAGCTGAGCATACAGAGGTGGAAACCATATTTGTCTCCATTACAGAACAACAAGATGTAAGGGTATGCAACAGATAGAAGCTGTGATTAAATTGTGATTACATAAATTCACATATAGATGTAAGATCAAATCCTGAGTAAGTGTAAAATTATTATAACCCAGATTGATTAATTGAATTTCTGCTTGTTTTCTTCACCTGAGATTGACTAGAGCTGAACTTTTCTGAGTAATCCTCATCTGTCTATTACTAGCATAATTAGTAATTTGCCTTTCCAAGCATCTTGCAATGTTTCTATCCATTCATTTATGTGGAGTTCCTCATCAATGTTTCTTGTAGCTTGAACCTGAAGCAGGGATCCTTCTTGCTGAATCAGGGCTCAGTGCATATACTACCAATCATTTTTCTCACAAAGGTGCTTAAAATAGCATCTTTAGCCCATCGTAGCTCACTGGGAAATCTGTCAGCAAATTTCACATTTCTATTATTACAAGACCAGTTTTAGAACTAGAAAAAAAAAATCAGCAATGATGAAGCTGCAGGTGGAGACGGGTCAGTACTGCAAATACTTTCATAATGAAGTGCCAAAATTTCAGAGCGAATTCATTTTAGCATGTTCATATTATCTTGAATTGGTTTTCCACAAACATTTGGTCGATTAAAATGTTGATTGACAGCAGTATTTACACTTCACTTCTTACAAAACTGCATATGCAAGTATTCATGGCTAATGAGTTTGCATTAGCATGAGCAATTACTCTTGCTAGAAATGCTCACACATTTCTGAATTTAGGAGAGCAGGTAACTCCCTCCATATTGTGGGAAGTATTGAACTGTGTGCTTCCATCTCAAAGACTTTCTCCAGGCACAGTTTAGATTCATCTATTGACATGGGGGACCCCAGAACTGAAGCTATAATGGCTGGAGGAGGTGGAGACTAGGTGCCATATGACTTACCGAGTAGTAAGCTTAAATAGCTGAAATCATGCTATTGCCCAGAAACTTCATAAAAACATTAACAGAAGTGGTTAAAAAATTTCTAATAATACATCTTGAGAGAAATCACAAGTGCTTGTACATGTGCTATAACTAGGGAGCATCCATTATTTAGTCACTTCTGTCAAATACTACTTTTAAATCAATCCAGTCTAGCACTGGGGTTTTTTTTTCTTTTTAGAGCAGACTGGAAGCACAACGGTTAATATCAGAAGATGAAGAACTTCTGACATGCTTCTAAAAGAGAAAAGTGCAAAAAATTCCTCAACATCTATGAGACTAGACATCTATTAGTAAAGAATTAGGTAACTCTAATGTCTTGACTAGTCACTGTGTTGAAGGGAAAGTCTGATTTAAATCACAGAATCATAGAATCATTAGGATTGGAAGGGACATCTAGTTCCAACTACCCTGCCATGGATAGGGGTGCCACCCACTAGACCAGGTTTCTCAGGGCCCCATCCAATCTGGCCTTGAACCCTTCCAGGATGGGCCATCCACAACTACCCTTGGCAAGCTGTGCCAGTGCCTAACTATCTTTTGAGTAAAGAATTTCTTCCTAACATCTTTTCTAAATCTCTCCTCTTCTAGTGTAAAAACCTTCCCCTTTGTCCTATCACTATCTGCACATGTAAGAAGTCACCCTCCCTCCTTTTTTATAAGCCCCTGTAAGTATGGGAAGGGTGCAATGAGGTTCTCCCAGAGCCTTCCCTTCTCCAGGCTGAACGATGTACACGCACCTCCTGGAATAGTTTTCTGAGCTCTGTAGCCCGGTTCCAACCGCATTCTGAAGGGTGTCTTAGAGTCCCTCCCAGCACAGCACAACACTGAGGTGGTCAGAGTGGTGCTGCTGAACTGACTCACTCTTGAGAGGGCAGCCAGAGACCAGACACTGTCTGAAGAACTTTTAAGATGTGGAGAACTGGCTGACTTCAGTTGGAAACTGAAGTAAAATATAAAACGAGACTACAATAACTTGCTGTGCCTGTGAAATTTGAGGGCTTAACCAAGCATTGCAGATATGTCATTATGATATATGACTTCATGGTTTTTCATGGATGTGTCCCTCAGGGACCAACACCACTCTGAATAGGTTGTTTCACATTTGGTTGACTTTGAGCAAACCTATAAAATCTATAACTGTTATGACAGGCAGTATAAGACGCACAGATCATGAAGAATGTATTTAAGTCCTTACTGTCCTCCTGGGTTTTTCTTAATTTCAAGTTAAGAGACAATAAAAAGCAGGATTTTTTTAATGGACAGATTTTTGGTGTAATTTTTTATTCCAGTCCTAGGGATAGGCATCAGGACAAAGATTTTTACATCATAATTTTGGGGTCCTAATAATACACATGCCCAAATTATTTTTTTAAATGCAACAATGCATGCTGCTATAAAACAGAGTCTTGTAGGCCATAAAAAAACTTCCCTTACCCATATATTTGTTCAAAGAAAATTAAATTCATAGTGTCTAGGTATTGCTTTGAAAAACTGATATCAATAAGGATGCAAGATCTGAAGATACGAATAATTCAGAAAGACAAATTAATAAAAAACCTTAATCTAACAATTCTGCCTGGACTCTGAACATTCTACTAATAAGCAAAAGAATTGCTAACTGCTGGCTGGGTGCTGCTGACTTGTGCTGTTCCTGCTTCATCTGCCACCATATTACTATTATTTTGCCTCAAGCATTGCTGTGGAGCTCACTTTAGCTAATGATCATGCAACTAACAGTCTGTCAGCCTTAATATCTACGGGAAACAAAATGGAATTTGTCCCTACACTATTAGCCATGCTTTCTAAACACACTTCCTTTGGCCATATGTATTGAACATTAGATTTAATGCCTACTCTACTATATGCCTACTGGATATGTGAAATAAAGAAAAATTTTATAGGGCAGTACATAGAAGTCTACATAAACTTATTTGGCACACCCTTGAAATACAAAACCAGATCAACTTAGATCATTGCTCAGTTTTTGGAGTAAATGCAAGAGCTGAGAAGCAGCAGGTCAGTAGACTGGCAGCCAATAACGATGCCAATTTATTGAAAGACTCAGTTTTTGCCTGAGGTCATCTAATTACATGTATTGTACCACAATGAGGTTTAACACAAGGGCAATTAAAGCTTCCATTTTGAGGAGGTAAAAAAGTCTAACTCCAGAGTGAATCAAAGGGGAGGAAAGGCAGCTGGGGTAAAATCAGCAAGGGTTCCTCATCTGTGAGTCCCGTAAACGTGGTAGGGATTAATATTGCTAGCGATTCCTACCCGAACCACCACTGCCCCCAAAGCGATGGGTCCTGAGCTGTGTGAGGAGAAAAGCTGGCTGCCTTGGGTTCCCAGAGTGAGCTGGGAAGGCTCAGAAGCCCGAGTCCTCACTCTGCTCTTCTGCATTTTCTACAGTGCTGCTGAGATGACCTTTTTCTTATGGCAGTGAAGTAATCTGTGAACTGCCAGGAAAGCGTGAGAGAAGGGAACTGGGGAAAACAAGCCGTGGGTTCCTTTCAGGCAAGCTATTATTGAGTCAGAGTCTGTCCTTCTAGACTATATTTCCCTGGTCCACAAATAGCTTTGCATCCAAAAAAAAAAAAACCAAAAAACAAAAAAAAAACCCCGAAAAAAAGCCAACCAAAAAACCAGGAAAAGTGAAATGACTATATCATGTTTTCATCATTGTTTTTCCATTCCTGAACACAATTATCACTTTCTCTCTCTCCAGTCACTTGTTCAATTGGTCAAATTTCACCTCATTAACTAAGGAAACGAGAAGTACTTGAGATTTACTGGTTCTTTTCAAGTGTTCAGTGGCAGAGACAGGAAATCTTCCCTCCCAATTTGAACTCAGAAAAGATTGAGTTTAGGACCTCCTAACATACGCCCAAATGAAGTGCTAGGAAGCTTTTGAACCTTTAGGGATCTCTACTTACTCTAAAACATGGCTGAAAGAGCAAAATCTCATGCAAGGTAAGTGTAAGGCTTATTGTCTACTGTCAAGAGATCTGTTTGCACACAGATCCACATTATGTGAGCCTTCTGTCAAACCCTGAAAATTCTCTACAAATCCATTTCCCACAGTCTACACCTCAGCTCTGCTATTTGTCAGCAACCAAGGTTGAGGTCCTGAGTATTTAGATATTCCTACTTTGAAGCTAGTGAAAATATAGTCAGTTCACTGATACCTGTTTAAGTTTTTCTTAGAAAAATGGATTTAATTTTCATGTGGTGGAATGTAATCACCCAAATTGCTTGGAAAGGGTAAAGTACAAAATAGACATATTAATTCTCTGAGTCCTTTGATTAGCTTCATTTCATCATATTCTACTTCCTTATAACTGCCCCAGGGTCCTACAAAACACCTCGCACCTGCTGCCACATTTTGCTCAGTACCAGTTTTCCACCAAAGCCAGTTTGTACCCTACCAAGAAGATTCCTACAGAACCTTACTTCACTCTCCTACATATATTTTGTTATATATTCTACATTATACTCTGTAGGTATGTACTTTACTGACGTAGCTTCAGGGATGAATATTTCAGGAACAAAGACAGTCTCTTAGAGACAGGGGTGGACAGTTGGGTGTATATAAGCACCCAACTGGAATTCTGCATACAGTTGTTTATATCACGTGCTTTAGGAAATATGCAGATCATCTGGAAAAACCCAGGGTAGGCAAGAAGAGGAGTTGTGAGAAAAATGGGACTGTTTAGTCTAGAAAATGGGGGATGTGAGAAGCCTTTCAATATTTAAAACATTATTCCAAAATAACCTGAATGAATAAATTCCAGTGTGACTGAAGACAGGAAAAAAAAGCAACTGTTGATGCTAGAGCATGAGAGATTTCAGATGACCTTCTGGAAAATCTTTTTAATAGTTAATGGCAGTTCAGGATTGGAGTATCCACTGGGGAAGTAGTAGAGTACTTAACTGAAGTAGTGAGGGATAAATCCAGTGCTTTTATAGGGGTCTTGACATAAAGTTATTAACTGTTTAAACGTGTCTCTCCATGACATCCATCTCTCACCACTCAGAAAGGCAACTGCCTTTAGATGGGACCTTCTGAGGCAGATGCACAAGCGTTTCTTCAGCACAGCAAATTGACCATTGCTGAAGCAGGCCAGGCTCTCTTTCCATTTACACATTCAGTGAGGCCAAACTATGGACCTTTCACTCCTTTTCTTAAGTGGGGAAACAATTACTCCAGTATTCAGATGGGAAGTGAATTGCTCAGCTGGTTAGTAAACATTGCTAATTATTTTGTGGTTTTGAAGCCTTGGAACTATATATTCGCACTCTACTGGGCATGAGACACCACATCAGAGGCTTGAGGAAATTAAAACAAAGAAAAGCAAGTTTTTCTTAATAAATCATATGCAACACCATCAGAGTATTCAGAAGTCCTTCTGGGTTTTCAGAGAAGTTGTCTCAAGTTCGATCTTAATCTTCAAGGTTTTCATAAAAACTGAAATTAAAAACAAGTTTAATGTAATAGCAATCGGGTAGAACACCCAAGAGTTACGTTATTTGAATGCTCTCTTCGGCCCCAAACCACTAGTGTTAACTTCATAGAAGACTGATACAGTCTTCTATTCATTGAAAAGGTCTTTGTTTAAACAACACATGAGGTTACAAATGTCACTTGGAGGTAAAACCATTCAGCATATCATCTGTCAGAATAGCAAAAGACATAGAAGCCAGTCCTGCTACAGTAAAAAGCAGGACAAGGATATTTTGTCAATGAATGAACATCCTGGAGAAAGCTTAATTGTGTACAAACTTTTTGAGGCATGAAAGGTACTAATTTTAAACAGTAAATGGCAAACTAAACACAAGATTAAATATAGGGCCTTGTAAATAATTATATTTGCATCATAATATTAACATTATAAATATAAAATTATTGCTAAATTGTGTCATTCTTTCTTAGTATACAAATTCAAGTGAATAATATAGTGTTTTCACTGGTGGTTAGGTTGTACATAAACACACTTCTATTGTAGTAGGAATTACTGTTTTCATCTCCATCAATTGCAAGGACTATAAATATTTTCTCTTTTTACATCCTTTTCTCTGGAATATTAGCTGAAACTCATGGAAACACACATTTTGACACTGAACAAAAGTTGCCTGAGCTTAGAAAACACCTCCATTATACAGGAAAGAATATATATTTTTCATATTAGGACAATAATATTTTTTAATCCATTTGCATTTTAATGGAGTGATGTGGACCGCTTAGGAAAAAAGAGAAATTTGAGTCTGAGCAATATATTTGTCTTTATGGTAACTGCTGTTCTTCCAAATATAAACAAATTGGGACTTACAGCACAATAGGGCACTTAGAGCCCATTAGAATCTTACTGTCTATTTCATTGGGGTTTTTTAAAATAAAGTTTTAAAAAAGGAGCTCCTACTCAAAGTTTCAAATTTAAAGCAAAAAGCACTTAGATTTAACAGTAAGTGCATTTAGGATTCTTGACTAATACTGTAAATAAAACAGTTACTTTTTTACTGCTCAGAAGGAAGTAGGTGCATTCTTTCTGACATTCTCTAGCCATCTCACTAGTCCCTGCCATGCTCTGACTTATAATCAGTATAATTTGTGGAGCAATCAATATTTCCATTTTTGTGACAAAATGACATCTTGTGTGCAAATGGAATCTCTCAGAGCATCTGTATCAGCATGGCAGTAATCAAGTTGCTTGGTTGCTCAGTATCACAAGTAGGGAACACATCATGGGAGTAAAGAGGGATGTTCACACACAGGTGGAATCTGCTAGTCAGGGAATAGCCATAGTAAAAAGCTTGTGTGAAACATACTCTGTTCCATTTCCTGCTTCCAGGGACCCACTTCGTTTGGTACACTTAGACGCTCTGCATCCCCACTTGTCAGTCAAGCCACCATCTGCTCCTACTCCCTGTAACCCCTTCCAGGTTCCTATGTACCCCCACAAGGCTTCAAATCCCTTCTACTTCAAAGAGTTTGAACAACCTCTGATCCCTTCCCTTCTCCTTTGAGCATGTCCCAGCTCCACAGTATGGGGGCTGAGAAGTGCTGGCCTGTTAAAAGGTTATGTCTACATCCTATTTTGAAGACAGATGCAAGTTTGCATCAAGCTGGTGGGAAATTAGCCAGTTTGGATGCAGCGGCCATGTGACTGCATTATCGGCATAATGCTGAGCTTGATGCAATAAGCCTGAGAGAAAAGCAGAATATATTAGCTGAGCTTCAGTCAGTGCAGAGCTCAGGCAAAGCAAGCTTACATCTGTCTGCAATCTGTCAGGCTGCTCCATATTGTGCCTGAATCACATAATTCCCCCTCCAGTCTTAATAGCCCACACACAAACTGAAGCAGGGACAGAAAGCCATTCTGTTTGCTCTCTACAGATGAATTTGCTGATACTGGGCTTCTGTCAGAAATGGCACACCTGCATGGAGCTCTACTCTGCTGTGCTGCCATTTCTATCATAGGAACCAGGTATACTCCACACCTCTATTTATATTTGTTCAGTTACCAGTGTAAGACTTTTTTCTGTACTGCTACCTGTCTCCACCCACTGAGAATCATCTTGAGAGCCACGAACGATTTATTACAGAAAAAGATTTGCAATTCTCTTTCCATTTTCAGTCTGTCCAAAAGCACATGAGTTCTGATAAAATAAGACTCACAAAAGCACTACTTGCTTTCAGTGGTCCAGCACTGCTTAGGATGAAACCCACAGTTAGCCATTTTGAAACACATCAATAGAAAATAAAGAGACTATTAATCCTTAGGCCCATATACCCCTGGGAGACTACCTTTCTCAAAGTTCATTTTCAATGTTACATCTATTGATCATAAAGACTGGACACTGTTAAATGTCCAGCTGACACATAGGCTATTGAAGGCCTTTCTTTAATAAAACTTGCAGACCTCTGGCTTAGAGTTCTCTGTGCACAAGCATTTTCTCTTTTTTTTTTTTTTCCCCTCACCCCAAGGAACCCCTGATATATAAAAATGTCTTCCTCAAGGAGACACAAAACTAATGCCTGCAGCTCCCTGAAGTGACTGCCTAATACTTAGGTTACTGCACTGATCATATGAAAGTCTTGATCCCTTTTTGCATGTTGTTCTTGAATATGTCTGTAAATTCCTCTCTCAAATTACAGAAATCATCTTGGAGAAATATTCATTATCCATGCTGCTTTGTTCTGTAGGAAGTGTGGGTGTTCTTCAACAAAGAGTGTCTAGCTTCCCACTGGAGCTTTAGAGATTATTAGACCTTAAGTAGCATCCAAATTCACTGAAATTAAGAAAATGAGAAGATGCAAACTGGTCTCCAAGAACAGGTAGCCACTACAAAATCTAAGGTACAGGTTTTCCCCTCTCCCCATGCCTCCAGAAACATGCAGTGGAAGCTGGTGCATGCTGGAACAAACCACACAACCATGTTCAGGCTAAAGGAGAGGGTGACAGGACCAGCATGTCCATGGCTCAATGGTACCTGGTTCTCTTTTATGAATCCTGACCTCATTTATCCTCATAACATGGAATTCATGACCTGTCTTGCAGGCATGTGCATCTGGCTTGACTGAATTTCCACTGTGTCACTCCTCAAATTCCTTCAGACAGCAAAGAACTGATGATACCTGAACGGAAACAAAGATGACAAAAAATACTCTGGGCCATTGTCCTAGGGTGACTATAGTGCCTGTATCCCCAGTCGTCTGTTCTGTACCTTTAAGACTGGTTCTGAGAGTGAGCAGGAAAGAAGAAGCACGCAGTTTGTTTTGAAAAAACAGTTTTTCACTCCTCCTCACTTCTTCTTCGTCCTGGGGTGTTCGTTGGATGCACAGACAGTGGCGAGAGAGAGGGTTTTTTTCCATTTTAGTTAGTCTAGCTAGCTGAGGGAAAAAAGCTTCCTGGACTGTTGGTTTTTTTCCCCTTTTTTTTCTTGAGACTGTTTAAATCTGCTCTGGACTGAAAAAACCCAGAGGAGCACCAAGAGCTGCCCCTGTGGCCCACTGGGCCTGGACCTCGGCATTTTCCAGCACCGAAAAGGACTGGGACTGATAAGAGACTCAGAGAGCTGAGCTGGCTCACGGCAAGGACTTCTCTCAGTTTGCCATCTCTCTTCAGGCTAGCGAGAGGTTTTATTGTTTCATATTATTCATTCCTTATGCTTGTGGGCAGTTTGTTTGTTAAATAAATAGGTTTTTTTCCACTTTTCTCCGAGAAAGTTCTTTTCCCGGACCGACTGAAGAAAAGAGCCATTTAGGTTTTGCTCTCCAGAAGAACCCCCATTTGGAGGTTTCCTCCCAAATTTGCCCTAAACCAAGACATACATTTGTCGTGGCGCCCAACAAAAGGCTATCAAGAAAAGCAAAGTTAAGGGACCTGCTCAAAAGATCCAGTTCCTGAGAATTAAGTGGGAAAATAGATGGCATCAGATTCCCACTGATGTCATCAACAAAATCACAGCAATGTCTCCACCAACCAACAAGAAAGAAACGCAAGCTTTCCTAGGCACCTGTATCCCCCACAACTCCCCACAGGCATCTACCAAATTTCCCAAGCATGGAGAGAGACACCAGCATTCACCAGACACCAGCCATGGTGGCATGAGGAGCAAGAAAGGTTCTTTTCAGGAACAACAAGGAGATGAGCTATATAGATGCAGCCATAAGCTTTAATGCTCACAGGAATTAGCCTGACATTTTTTGCCCTGGCACAAAACATCATTTATCTTCTGTTTGAGAACTGTGATACAGCCAATGAATCAGCACTGCCATGGTCACAATGCCCAGGTGCTACAAAATTGTTCTCCCAGCCCTGTTTGTGGTGTGCTGAGACAGCTGCTTGACCAGAAATGAATCCTGCTTCAGCAATTGCCTGGCCAGGAGCTCTCCATTGGGTTCCATCCCACTCCCAGCCAGGAGCAGCCCCTGCCCTGGGTGTCTCTCAGGGGATGGGCACAGGGCATGGTTTGGTGGGACCCATGGCTGGGCAGGGCTGTGGGCAGCTGGCGACTGGCCCTGCTGCCCCGTAGCTGGGGCAGAGGCTGACAGCCCTGAGGGCTGATGTGGGGTACTGGACTGTGGGGAGCCCCTGGGGGCTGGCAGGGACAGTCAGGGCTGGGGGTGCCCCTGGGGCTCTGTCACCACATTTTTTTTTGTTCTCAGAGATTTTTCTCTCATCTAGACAGGTTGATGGTCTTTTGCTCCCTCTCCCTTCAGCACTCCTTGACCTTTCTTGGCTGTAGGAACTCACTGTGGGTCACACTTGCTCACTAGTGGCACTAAAGCTGCCATCTCTTTGAAACACACGTGTTTGGCTGCCTTATTGCACAGCTCCCCAGCTCTTCCTTTGGAGAGATTGGTGCCACAGTGCACTGCACTGCATCATGCCTGCCTGCAGCTCCAGCAACAGGAATTCCCCACCTTTCCCCCCATGGGCTTTCAGCTTCCTTGTGACTACCTCCCTTGTGAACCACAGACTCTGAATCGAAAAAATCCCCATTCCCTGGGTTCAGAAGCAGTAGTCACTGCCCATTCAGTGCTGCACCCAAGGGACAACTGCTTCTACTCACCATGGTCTCAGCTACAGCTGCCCCTGAGCCGCCATGCCACAGCTCCCTGCCTCAGCACTGGGCTGTCTCTGCTTTACGACCCACTTTTCAGCCATCATGCTTCAGTCAAAATTTTCTACTGTAGGTTGCAAGAGCTTCTTCCAGATGCTGGCTCATTTACAAGAAGTGGGTTAGCCTTCACCAACCTTACTCACTGTTAACCCTCCCTGACTCATGCTCCAGTTCAGGGAGTTCAATCCTGTAATGCTCTGATGACATTTTATTTTAAGTGCATCAATATTTTGAGTGGCAGCACCTACTTTTAAGTTAGACAGAAAGAGAGGAGAAGTTAAGGTTCTTCCCAGCTAAAAGGCCAACTTTGATACACCCAGGGATCAAGGAGATGAAGACTTTTCAGCTGAGGATCTCAAAGAATTGAAAGCATTAAATACTCCACGTTTTTTAAAGTAAAAGATTACATCAGATCTAGAACACCTCTTTGTCGAGAAAAGGGAAAAAAGCCATTGGAAAGAAACATAGACTTCAGAGAAGCATAGGAAAAATGTGGTTAGGACTAGGCAAGGAGATGGGCGGGTGAGTGGATGGGAATAATCACTGGAGAAAGCTGTTTCACAGCATCTGTAGCAGAGTTGAAAAGACAGACCTGCCATTCCATGGGTGATTTAGTCCACGCTGAATCTGAACTCTAACACAGCTGCCATTTTGGCAGTATCTTGTAACAAGGAGTCCTATGTAGCAGTTATGTATTTGCCCTTTAGTTTCACAATTCCCTATTTTTAAATATATTTTGTTGCTTTTGGTTTGACCGCCCCTAACACTAAATCGCTAATGCTCTGGCATTCAGTGCAGAACTGCCTTGTGAAATGTCTCACCCAGTAATTGCCTCCACTGCCCTTTCTTCCCAAGGCCATTATTACTGTTTGCCTCCCAGGTCTGCAAATTTGCCATCAGCTCCCAGAGCTGTCTCCCAACCACAGTGACCTCACCTCTGCAGGCCACAGTCTCTCTCACACTTGACATAAACTCAGATCAACAAATCTACCTCCTAAAGCACAGATAATTATACTCCTCTACTGCCAGGAAGCTCTAGTACATCCTAGTGAATCAAATGTGGAACAAATCTAGATCTTTGCCAACAGGTGCAATCTTTGTTTCTGTAGGTGTCTATGTGCACCTCCAGTTGGAGTGTGAATGTCCTTGGGGATGGCTTGTGCAGCAGAAGTTTGTCTCAGGCACCCTTTCATGATTATTGGGAGAGAGAAACATTTTTTGAGTTGTGACAAAAAAGAGTGAATTTGGTTGTCTCCATAGAGTCTCATGCAGTTGCTCTTGGATACAATCAAGGTTCAAATTCCTTTCAAAATCATTAAGCTGCATTTTCAGTGGGACAGAGTTTACCTGAAAGTAAAGAACTTATGCTGCAATGAGATAAAAAGAATGTACTCTCATGGAGAAATAAATGGTTAAAGGATAGAACACAAAGGATAAAAGTCCTTGGAGGAAGATCACCAGTGGAGTCCCACTGGGCTGTATTACATTTTGTTATTATTATATATTATATACAGTGTATTCCCACAGGAATGCACTGATTGATCTAGTCTTAAGTGACCTGGAAAGTGGAATGAGATAAAGGGACAAAGTTTGCTGATAATAAAGAGTTATTCAAAGAAGTAAATTTAGAGCCAACTGCTAAGAGCTGCAGAGGGATATCATAATGCAGAATGACTTGGAAAGAAAAATGCAGTTGAATTCAATATTGATAAATGTAAAGTAATGCACATGGGAGAAAAAGCCCAACTATGCATATGCAATGATAGCCACCAAAGTAGTTGTTACTACTGTGGAAAGCAATCTTGAGGTTATTATAGTGAGGCCTATGAAAATGTGAGCTCAGTGCTCAGTAGCATTTAAAAAAGCAAACCAAGTATTAGGAAAGAAATAAGGACCAAATCAGAAAATAGCATGAAGTTGCTGTACAGATTTACTGTGCGACTGCACTTAAATAGTGTGAGTTCCTCTGTCCCCATCCTCTCAGCTTAAAAAAGTGTGTGGGGAACAAAAACAAAGATGCTGCAAAATCTGGAACAGTTTTGGTGTGAGAAATGGTCAACAAGATCAGGAACCTTTGTCTGGGGGAAGAGAAAACCAGGGAGGGCACATGATAAATGTCTAAATAATCTTAAGTGCCTAGAAGGAAGCAGATGGAGAAAAAGGGTTCACTGTCTTCCAATATAGCATCAAATGGAATCAGTAGAGGTAGTTTTAAATAAAGCAAAAGGAGGTAACTTTTCAACTACAGTTCAGCTGTGCAACTCATTGCCACAGGAGACCATGGGCACAAAAATCTCTGTGGGCTTAAAAGACTCACAAAAAGGGAACCTGTTAAGAATTCCTGGATACGGATTTTTCCAAAGACACAGACCTTGAGAGTGTGAGAGAGGGGTCTGGCAGCATGGCTGTGTCCTTGCTCTGTTTCTCTACTCCTTTTTCTGCTGTGCATCCATTCTTGCCCAGTGCTGATGAGCTGTGGTGGACCCACTACCAAAGTTCTGGTGTTTTATGGCCATCCCCTTAAAAGGATCACACTAAGTCCAAAAGCTCACTGTTTCCTCCTTTGAAATGAGTGAGGCAAACTTAGCTCTGATGCCTATTTTATGCTGGAATAAAATATAATTTGGTCTAAGTCAGAAGGGAGGTGTAAACTGTGTGACTTGGATTAATTTGGCATTCAGTGGGTGTGTGAATGATGACATACCCACCAATGGAACAGATGGTCTGGGCAGCAGAAAAAATAACCAGATAGCTATAAAATAAAGCAAACTCCTTCCAGGCAAATTCTTATCTTCATTTCACCTAAATAAATCTGAAATTATTTCATTGGAAAGACTGAGTTGTTTACCTCTTGCACTTGAGGTATATTTTTTATCTTTGCTTAACTTGAACTCACGCTGGGATTTACTTGCTGGAAATTCATCTTCTTTCTCCAGCTTGAATTTGGGTCCTTATATTATTAAATCTCTTGTTTAATCTCTTACAGCGTGTCTATGGAACATCTAGACTGACCTCTAGAAAGCTGAAATCAGTCTTACATGAATTTCTCCTCAGCCCTGTGCATCCTAGGCGTGGAAGCTGGGATGAAGAGATCCTGAGGCTGATGAGGCAGAAGTGATACTCATGTCTCTGCAGGCATTGCTTGGCACCATGGGCAAGCAGAAACTCTGAAACCTCCTTAAATTAAGGTAAATCAATCTTGAAGTTGTTGAATGACAGCAAAGGTATGAGCCCTTAAACAAAAACTACAACCTTACACTGCAGTAAAAATACATCCCTATGAGATGCATCCACTGTCTCTCCTTTTCTTCTCTTGTCCTTTCCACACACCCCACATAGCTCTTTGTGCTGTGGCTGTACTGGTGTCAGAGGCAGACCACACAGATAATAGCCAGTGTTGCATAAGAAGTTTATCAGATACGTCCCAAAGCAATTAAAATTTCATATGCCCTTAAATGACAGCAAGATAAATAATGACAATGTGATAAACAAGTGTTCAGATTTTAAAGATAATACCAAAACTGAGAGTTCCCCATCAGAGCTTTATCCCAGAATAATATTTTCCACATTGCAGAACATAGTTTTCTCTATTTTCATGTAATCTGATAAACATAGTTTCTGTTATCCTAAGCATGAATGTTTGTCAACACCAACTTTAAGTAATAAGTGGCTGATTTGGATGCAGAAAAAAGGAATGAGTCATCCAGCTGAACAAAAGCACTGCATTCTTGTAAACGTATCCTGTATATCTGTATACTTCAGCCTAAGATATGATGATGCTATATTGTTTCCAAGTAGAAACGGTATCCAGATCTCTGTGTGGGTGGATAGGTAGTGGGTGGATATAATAAAAACCTCTATGATGTATTGTACATATCCCTCTGTTGTTTTCAAATATGGTTCTGAATTATTAATACCTAAAAATGGAATTGTCCAGTTCTGCTCTTATGCATCATTGTTTACTTCAATAAACCTTAATTTAGCAGGAAATGGTGAATATTTAATTGTGCAACATAAATAATGAAGATTTCCAACCATTCTAGAAAGTCCCTGTTTCAGAGATGGCAAGTGCTTGATTTTATGTTTTATTGCTGTACTCTGCTGCTAAAGTCTTCTGATTCATGACTCAGCCACTTGATATGCTGTGTTGAACTCCTTAATTTCACAAACTAGGAGGAGAAAACAGAAGGGTCTCTGACTTTGCCCATCATATCTAGGGCATCGTTTACCAAGCTGGTGCAAACAAGTACCCAAAGCCCTAACTTTGGCTTACCTTTTACTTTGGGACTCACTAGTGGAAGATGCTGAATCTTCTGCTCATTTTTTCCTTGACTGGTTTACACAAACCAGGCCTCCTTGCCTGTCCCATCTGTGCTTTTGTTTGGGTGCTGTCTGGAAGGAAAGCTGTGTGCCTGCCCAGGGAGAGGCCCAGTGTGCTTTTGCCTGGCACCCCAGACAGTGGAGGTATGGCTGCCTCTGCTAAGGATACACCCTCAAAGCCAGACATGAATTTCCTCAAGTGGTTTGTAGTGCAGGATCTGCCCAGCTTGTGAAGGCAGGTACTGCCTTCAGTTGCATAGGAGATGCACTGACAGGGGCAATGTTGATCTCCTCCAGTTTTTTTCTGCAATGCTTCCCCCCCGCCCCCGCCTTTTTTTTTTTTTCTTTTTGGCACTGGCACATGTCTGATGCCTCTCCTTCACTCTCTTTGATCTACACCTGAGTGTTTTGCAGTTATGAAAATCTGTCATTAAGGCATAATTGGACTGTTTACTCCAGATCTCCAGGAAGTCCATGGCCTCTTCCAAAATCTAAATGGGTTTCATAATATTGGATAACTCAAGGAAACACAAAAATGTGGTTTGTCTTGTTGTGGGCCAGCATGCAAATGTGCAGCTGGATGCAGTGGGGCTGTGCTGGGGGCAGCTAGATTTGTTGAAATCACAGAAACATCCTGGGAGAGTTGTAAAGCACCTCCAGGAAGCTCTGCTCTCCTCCACAGCACAGCAGCCTTCTGCTCTTCCCCAACCTAAAGGTGTTCTGGGCTGTGCAGAGGTTGCATGGCCCCTGTTTGGCCCCAAATGCATCCTTAAAAACATCAGCATCCTTTGACATCTGCTGACACAGGAGTCTGTGTAGCACCTGCTCCATTGGGGGACACAGCCTAAACCATCTCTGCATGCTCAGGGCCTCTCCTTCTGTGTGTACACAGAGAGGCCAGTGCCAGCTGATACCACACAATCACAGTTTTTAGAATAAAACAGGGAGTTGAAGTTGGCCTCAGACCTAAGGTGTCACTGCTCAGTCTGGAATACTAAATATAGTCCATATTTTGTGTGTCTAAGGAGATTCATCCCTATGAATGAAAGGGCTTCACCATTCATCGTCTCCCTTTTCTGTACAGAGCCACATCTACCTCTATGACTTTAGTCCTTCGTTGTTCACTTCCATGCACTCTACTAAGAACCAGAGAAAACTGCACATTTATTAATCTTTTTAAGAAATTGCCTGTGTGCTACTGTAGGAGTAAGCTGGCTGGCTCTGGTTGCTGCCTCCTGTTCCCAAACCCCATCAACCATGGGGCAATACACAGTCTGGCAACACATTCGCATAGAGTTTGCGAGCATGGCTTGGGGTTCAAGGGAAGTAGTGTCAGGAAAAAGGATTCTACAGAAGGATAAACAAGCAGATACAAAGGCACACTGCATATTTATTTCAAATCAGTTTGTATCTTAATTCCTATCAAGACTGAGTATCCAGGTGATTAGAACTTACCCAAGCTAGCAGAGCCTCTTCCATATAATTTCTTCTCAGGACTTCAGAGATCCAGAGATGCCACCTTTAGATTTTCATTCACTTGTCCTATACACAGCATACAAAATGGCCTACCTAAAATTAAAAGTATTTCTAAAACATATTTCTTAAGCATAAAGGAATAAAAGCTGATAATTTCACATTGCATCCATTTTGTATGTCCTTCCTGTGTAATGCGAATTATGAATCCTGTAATTTCACACTTCCTTTTGTAGATAATGATAAGCAATTTTAACATTATAGCTAGTGCACCTGGTCTGGGTCAGATCTGCAGCTTCATCTACAGTGCAGATAAAAGTGTTAACATCTATATTTTGTGTCACAGAATCCTATGCACACAATATAACTTCCATGGTGAGGGAATTGAAAGCAGTATCCCAGACAGGAATTATGAAAAGGTCTCTGAGTGTGATTGCAAAGCTGGAGGTGGACAGAGATAACTGGAATTGAATAGTGAATGTAATTAATACCAGAAGAAGTGCTTGCTAACCTGGTAACAAGGCATTTTATTGTGCTGGAGAAGTATGAAGCAAAACTAAACAAAACTTGTTTGAATTATCCTTTCAGAGCCTACTGAGGAATGAGTGGCCACAGAGGTAATACAGAGCATGATAAAGATATTTTACAGCAGTATATTGCTATTGCAGATTGTGAGACAATTCTTTAAAATGAAGGGCTTTTAAGTCTATACTCAGAGCGCTGCATGACTATTTGTAGAGCAGTGTTGTGGTTTAAGCTCAGCCAGCAACCAAGCCCCGGGCAGCTGCTCACTCCCTCCCCCACCAGCTGGATTCAGGAGAGAATCAGAAGGGTAAAAGCTTGAAAACTCATAGGTTGTGGTAAAGACAGGTTAATAGAGAAAGCAAAAGCCATGTAAACAAGCAAAGCACAAGGCATTAATTCCTTGCTTCCCATGGGCAGGCTGGTGTTCAGCCATCTCCAGGAGAGCAGGGCCCCATCACATGCAATGGTTACTTGGGAAGACAAACTCCATCACTCCAAATATCCCCTCC
>VZSR01003807.1:15906411-15936284 GCA_013398615.1 Brachypodius melanocephalos
TTTTTTTTTTTTTTTTTTTTTTTAAATTCATTAAACTGATATTGAAGCCAATTTCAGCCTAGTGATGGAGCTTGCTGATAACTTTTTTACCACTGGCAGCATCCCAGCTGATGATGGTTACCAAGGGCCTAGACTTTTTAACAGCAATTCTGGGGGTTTTGATGTTGAAAAGCAGATGGCAGGAATAGCACAGTTACTCATGCATTTGTATAAGGCATAAAGAGTGATGTTAAAACTCCATTCCTAAGATAAGGTGACAATTTCCACCGTGAGGATAAAGTCCACCTATCAATATCATCTTCGGGACAGAGCTTCAGGCTAAAGAATGAACTCTTGCATCCACAGAGGATCACCTTAAATATTATCCTCCCTGCCTTTCAAAAGAGACATTCCCCTTGAGCCTTGCCTTCTCTGGAAAAAACCCCAAAACTTTAAGTACATTTACACAGCTTTATACGTACAAATATATGCATATTTGTTTTATTTATATATAGAACAGAAACAAGACCCTATTTAAAGAAAAACCAAAGCCTATTAAAACAAAGCAGTGCTCCAAATGCACAATCTTCCCCAAGAGAGCCATGAGGCTGAGCTGTTAGTGGCAAAGAGCAGATCTATCACTTCAGACTTGTGCTTGGATATTGCTATAAAGAAAGTAAAATTAAAAGCCACATGGAGCATAATAGAGCACTCAATCTCCACGTGCCAGAATCGCCAAAAGTGTAAGAGAGAACGCCCTCATAGGAACGGAGATGTTGGCACAACTCTGAGCTAGAGTTCCAGGCTGCCTGCAGGCTTCAGGTAACAACATGCTGGGGTGACAATGTGCTTCACCATGTCCCAAACATGTAGATTATTTGCAGCACTCAAATTGAGGAGGAAGCATGGGAACCACAAGATTTTCCACTCTGATAGAGAGTTCACTCATTTCCCTCATCTTCCAGGTAGCATCTCTCTGTCTTTAATCAGAGCCTATATCTTCTCCCAGTGAGAACCTGGTTGCTTAGTAAATACCACACTGACATCCAACCTTCCTTCAAATCCACCTCTACTTTATCTCATGCCAACTCAACTGTGCTGTGCAGGCAACTCCAACGCTGCCCCAGCTCTTGGAATGTTTTGGCTGCCTAGAGGACTGGATGGCTTTGTGTGGAGGCAGTGCTAGGTGGCATCTGGGAGACAGTATGCAGGTTTCCATGTAAAAGTTTGGGAGTTGGGCTGTGTACATTTGTAGGCCATGTTTAAGAGGCAGAGCTGGGGTAACCTGGGTTGGCAGAAAAAAATTTGGAGCGCAAAGGCTCAAGAGCTGACTAAGCTTCTTCAGCTTCTTTACTTCAGCTTGACAGGTGGAGATGGTTTGGCTTAACTGAAGTCTTCTTTGAGCAACTCTCCGCACCATGGCACGCCTGATCCACAAACAATTCAGGAAAAGGGATGCAGAGAACTCTGGTCTCAATCTATGTCTTTCCAGAGCAGACCAGGATAAAAGTGCCGTGTTGTCATTCTCCAAATGAATCACAAGATTTTTTTTTTTTTTATAAAAGGTATGGAAAGCTATCAAACAAAATTTCTAAATTTTTATCCCATTGTTTTAATGTAGTCAAAGTTCAGAAGGATGCACAAACTTGTCTTAGCTAGACAAGAAATAGTGCAACAGCCCTGGGACCTTATTGGGGTAAGGAAGCAAAACACAGCCTTTTCGTGACCTCAGTGAGCATTTCAATGTATTCCTTTACTCTCCACTGTACTGTGTATAATAAAGGCTTTACACTCAGAAGTCTCTCCTCTTTATGCATAACCAGAATAAATCAAATAGGGGGTTGGGGTTTTTTTAATAGAATTAAACTCAGATCACATTTAGCTGGGAGAAAGTTATGGGCCTGAAAGGGAGAACTGAGGGACACAAGCCTGGAGGTCTGGTTGGGAGACCTGGTCCCAATGTGCAGAGGAAGGAAAAGGGCTGTAAGGGTCTGTCCTGTTTGGTGGCATGTGATATAGAAGATAGTGGAAGAGAGGGCAAGGGAAAAGGGAGTAGAGTGGTTATGTCCTGCTTGGGAGAAATGAGGTGTGATGCTGGCTAGTGTAGGGAAGGAGAGAAAATTCATAAGGGCTGTGACCTGTCCAAAAGAGACAGGGCACAAGACTATTCATTATACAGACTTGGGGTGTAAGGAATGCAAATTAATTTCTAGTACAAATTAAATCTACTTCCCAAAGTGCAGGCTCAGACTCTTCCAACAGATCAAGCTCCACTTACTCAACGTCCTGATCCAGAACTGGGGTATCCTAGGGATATAACTGCAAGAACAGCACTGAGAATTTTCTTCAGGATGTCAACGGTATGGAAGGAATTCACTTACACAGAAAGCCATGCCATTTTTCAAAAGCTTTTGGATGTGGAAATTGTTGAAGCAGATGTTCCCTTTATTCCTGTTGTCTAACAAATGTTATTCTCTGTAATACCAAAATAATAACACTCCCTTAGATAAATAAAATTCTATTACATGCTAATTCTAAATTATAATAATAAATACTGTTTCTCAAATTCTAAAGCTGAAGTGTTGTGCAGAGATGATCCCGGTGTCTCTGGTTTTGGAGAGGCAGCCTGGATTAGCGTGGCTGCCTGGATGTTGAAAGGCCATGAGCTAGCTCGGGCAGAGTAGGGTGATGGTTGGGCAATACGTTGTGAGGATTTGGCAGCTTTGTTACAGGAGAAAATTATACTGGGTACTCATGCAGGCTATTGCTAAGCTCTTTAAAGCAATACACAGATTAATAAATAATTGAAACGGCTTAAAGGAATAGGAGGATAAATTCACTGTAATCAAGGGACACATGGTGCAAAATCAGGCAGGACCCCAAACTCCATTAAGAACAGGCACGTGACTAAGTGGTTGACCAAAGGCAATGCCAGCCTATGGATAGGTGTGTTATAGTCACTGAACAGCCTCCAGGTGCTTAAGCAATTTTTAAATGGTATAATTGTGTAACACATCTGCCATTCCTTTCTATGTCAGACCAATGTAGAGACAAAAACATCCAGAGGCCATGGAAGACCAAGACACCGTAGAGTCAGATCCCAGGTTTTAAACAGTCTACCTTGAGATGATATTACATCTCATGACATACTGAATATGGAGTAACACCAAAGAAATGATCCTCAGACTCGAAGATTCAACAACAGCTCAAAGAAAGTGAGTAAGCAAAGCTGAAATGCCCTATTAATACCATAGCTGACAAAACAACAGTAAAGTCTTTCTCTTTTTGCCATGCATGCTGTAACTAAAACATTAACTGGCTAATGGCACTATTCCTTAAAAAATTATACATTATTATTATTTTCAAGGAAGATGCTTACTCACAAAAATTTTATTTCCACTAAGGAGAGGAGAGTTTTGCTGTAGGAGCTTAAAATTTTTTCTATGAAGTATGGAAATTACCTAAATATATTTCACCTAGTTTTTTCTTGAAAATAGGAGTTGAGTAACAATTACATAAATAAAATATTATAACACTGTGGTTAAATTTCTAATTCATGTAAGCATTAAATTACATTATGCTTCTGCTCCTTTTCTTGGAAAAAAAAAAAACGGGTAAACATATTGTTGCCTCCTCTGGACTAAAAAAGTTGATGATAAAAATGGAAAAGCAAAGGAATTAATGGAGAGATCTTTTTTAACAACATTAAATGAAGCATATAAACTTTCCTGAGAGCTGTTCAAAAATACCAGAAAACCCTATAGCACATACCATTATCACTCTAATCTACCTCTCAAATAAACTGTCAATCCCACACACTATCCAAACTTTCCATACCATCTGGCAGGAAGTTTATACAGAACCCGAGAAAATTCCTCAGATTCCAGTCTGGATGGACCAAACAGTGTGATTTGTGAGGTTGATCTAACTAAGCAACACATTTGAATCCTTGTTCCACACATAGCCAAATTTCCTAGCCCTTGCAGAAGACTTTCATTTTTTTATATAGCGAAAGGAGAATGGAAAAGAAAAGACATGCATTCTAGTATTCATCTAAGTATTAGGAATCTGAACATTGTATGTTGGCAGAGAGCAAGAGGTTGAAGTCTGGCCTGGCTGGAAGAGATCCAGCAAGATCTACTCTACAAAACTTACTTTGATAAGAAGAACAAATAAACTCAGTAATTTTATCAAAATGAGCTATTGCAGTGTGTCCATGCTTTACAATCAAACAACAACAATGAAGATGTTCTACAGTCAGGTAGCTCCATAATAGCCTGTAGCAAAGCCTCAGTAACTCTGCTGAAGGTATGAGTGCCAGTCAGGAATATGAGTTACCAGCAAAAGACATCTCACTCAAAGAGCTAACATTATTCTGGTGACACGGGCTCAGCATTAGTGCTTTGGCTTTTCTGTAGCTGCTGGAGATGTAAAAATATGGGCAGGCTTTCAACTCCAGAAGTGCCAAGCGCATATGCACTACACAATAACTTGACTATGAAGGGAAAGCCTTTTAAAATGCCTTCATAATTCAAATCAAATACACTCTTACTGTGAATTGCACCATTTCTAATCTCAGTTTCCCAGTTTCAGGTATGAATAACTTCTGTACAATATTAGCAGTGGGAAAACCACCTAGGTGAAAAGTATACTGTGTAATGCATTTAACTGTTCTGTCACAGCCCTTTACACTGGCTAAAGCATTATCTGGTTTAAGTAAGAATGTAGTATCTTCATGAAATAGAATCATAGAATCATAGAATCATAGAATCATAGAATCATAGAATGGTTTGGGTTGGAAAGGACCCTGAAGTTCATCTGATTCCAAACTTCCTGCCATGGGCAGAGACAACTTCCACAGACCAGGTTGCTCAAAGCCCCATCCAACATAGCCTTGAAAACTGCCAGGGATGGTGCATCAGTAAGTTTTCTGGGAAACCTGCTCTAGTGCTTCACCATCCTCACAGTAAGGAATTTCTTTCTAATATCCAACCCAAATTTCCCCTCTTTCATTTTTTACCCATTAGTCCTCATCCTATCACTGCAGTTCCTGATGGGGGGTCCCTCTCCAGCTTTCTTGTAGGCCCCCTTGTAGATACTGGAAGGCTGCTATGAGGTCTCTACTCTCTTATACAGTCTGAATAACCCCAACTTTCTTAGCCTGTCTTCATAGAGGAGTTGCACTATCAACTTATCAATTTTGTGGCCCTCCTCTGGATCACTCCAACAGTTCCATGTCTTGTGCTGGGGGCACCAGAGCTGGATGCAGTACTACAGGTGAGGTTTCATGGGAGCATAGTCAAGGGAGAAAATCATATCCCTGGACTTGCTGCCCACACTCCATCTGCTGCAGCCAAGAATATATATATATATATATATATATATATATATATATATATATACAAACATGAAAAGTATTGATCAAGTCCAAGTATTTTCTTTTTCTCTCTCTAAAATAAACAGAAGAAGGGACAAACTGGTTTGGTCAAACCATGAACCTGCTGGAACCTTCATGTCCTGACATAACTGAGTTTCAGGGGAGTTGTTTCTGAGGGTCTGAAATAAATGGTTTCCAGATTAGCTCAGATAAGAAGTGTAGAAATTCTGACAAAATGGTTGTTATCCCAATATTTCAAGTCCACCTTTGGAGTAATAAAAGGTATTCATGTGCATTTAAAAAGTATTTTTCAATAATATTACCAGCCAGTTCTGGAAATTGTAATATGCTATAGCTCACATATGTATTCAAGCTATGGGTTCTTATTAAATAATAATGAAACCTGAAGTGTTGGGAAAATTTTGAAACTTACACTCCCTGAAACAAAGTCTATATCACATTTAGGACCTATTTTGGTTAATGCAACCAGTGATCTTCATTGCACAATTACCCTGGGTAATCTGTATCAAAATGCAGATATTCTCCCACCATAGTGTATATACTGTGAGAACACTTAAAATACAGATGACTGAGATAAAATGACTGGGATTTTTTATGCTGACACCCTGTGTGTTATTTGCCTAGCCAAGTTTGTCACCTGCGAGGAAACATATGCATCCTTGGAGGCACGTACTGGAGAACAGTAGGAAGAACATTGGAGGATTATTTGCATTCAAGTCATTTTGCCTCAAGCTTCAATCTGTGATTTGCAGCCCAGTTTAAAGAAAATTCCACTCTCTCATCTGTCTAAGTTAATTTAACAGCCCTCCTGCTTTGAAGTCCAGAAAGACTTTTTAATGAGGATAAAAGTTAAATGCTTGGGATAAAACTCATATAAGTGTTCCAATTAACAGGCCAGTTTTGACACACCTAAAACCCATTTCTCCACTGGTAGCAAAGCAGAAACACCACTACACCACACCACTGATTTCACCTGGAGAGATTTGCGTGTGTGTGACCTACAATGCTACTGCTAGAATTGTACAGTCAGAGTGCTTATAAAAACCCCCACAGATAGCCAAACACAGAAATCAAAGGCAAACACAGTCAGACAAACAGCAAAAGAGGAACTGTATTGTACTGAGTGAAAAAGCAGACAACAATATTTTTAATTGCATCACTTAATTATTCAATGCAATGATCCCAAAGGGTGTTATTAATTAATTTTTCTATTGCAACTCTCCATTTATAGATATCTAATAGCATCTCCAATTTGCAAATAAGAGATGCAGGTTTTGAATCTGACCCAAAGACAACTAAAGCTAGCAGAAGACTTTTGTCAGAGCTGACAGGACAAGCTATGTGATCTGCTCTCCAAAACAGAGAGAGGATCTATCCATCTTTTTTGTACACTTTCAGACAAAGAAAAAATGTTGTGCTTCCAGCTATCATGGGTTCATTTTTTATGCCTGCAACAGAAAAATACATTGGGTCCTACTTCTTTGACAAAATACTAGATAGGCAAACCAACATGGCAAGGCTATAAGCTATTGCTTCAATTTTTAAAAATTAAGTGAAAAACTAAGAACAGTCTTCTACTATTTTTGAACAAGGTTCAGAATTCCTTTACATGAATTTTATCATTTTTCCACCCAATTGTGGCTACATACACTTCAGACAGTAGAAGGATAGGAAAGCATCAACTCAGGTGACTGACTGAACCAAATTGCACGTTTTCCCAGGGCTAGCTGATTTATTTAAACCAGCCAATGCATTCTCAATGTTAAGAGACAAAGCTTTATCCAAGAAATAGCTTTAGAAATGTCACTGAGAGATTTATTAGCTGTAACACAATAGGTTAAAATTATATGCAATGATTGCTACACTCATTACCATTATTTAACATCTCCAAGAAAAGAGCAGAAAACAGAGAAGTCTGGAAGAAAATGGAAGTATATTTGAGTTTACAAGGAGTTCTGTCATTTGCAATGGAGGTCAAAAGGAAGCCTTGAAGAGAATGGAGTGAAGGAAGCTGACTCCTTTCAGTATAGTTCAAGCTGTCCAGTCAGCTCGTGATTTTTACTGTCGCCAGTAAAGCAAACATTATCATAATATTTTTGTTTTCCTGTAGAATCAGGATATAAAGGCTCTTCTGCCATTGCAAAACATTTCCAAAGAGTTTGGAAACTGCCAAAAAGAAAGAAATGCTGAGAAGTTCAAAACAATTCATGTAAGAGGAGCATAATAAATGATAGAGTTCATAAATGAAGAATTCCATATAAAATCGCTCCCAGTGGCCAACTCTTAGGCCTCTTTTTGTCCTTTTTATGAAAATCATGAGGGATCACTTACAGAAGAGGGAGTGTTGGTAGTTACATCCAATGTATTCACTAATTCAGTGGCATCTGCAGAGCCCCCTATTATTTTGCGACCTGTTTCAAAATCTTGACATTATTGATCTATGTCAGAGCTGCCACCAGGTCCCATTGACTCACTAATCATGAGCGTATTACCCAACTGATTTTTATCACCATACTGTGCTGCAGAAGAATCCATGGCTGAAGTAGCAATGAGTAATTTTTTCAGCTAGCTATTTTCCTTCTGGGAAGCGAGCCTTTGTAGTTTTATACACATCAAAACTTTTAAAAAATGTATTTCAAAAAAAAACCCCTCCAAAAACCCAAGCATAAAGGATTTGGACTGTCAGTTCTGTATGTTCAGACAGTAAGTACATGAAATAATTTTCCACACTTTCAATATTCAGTAGGATTTTTTTTCAATGACTGATGGACATAGCTTATACAAATCTTTGCTTGGCTAACACCTTGGAGCACAAGTTGTTCTGCTACAACAGTACAAAAAAATACAAATACAGAGACAATGTCTTCAAAGGTGATAATATGCTGACTGTAAAAACATGCATAGTATTGATTCATCTTCCTTCTCTCAACTGTTCCCTTCTTAATGATGCTGTTTACAAGGCAAATTAATTTTTTTGCTCCTAGCTTAACCTGGGCTCTGGCTGTTAAATTAGGTTTTTGCTTTTTGTAAATCATTGGTAACCTATTTCTACAGAACTGGATGAAATTCTGAGTAAAAATCTGCAGCTCTAACCCTAACTAACCATTTCCCAGAGAACTACTTTATTATATTTTTAAAATAACTGTCCTTCATCTCTCAGACTGTGGTTTTACAGGTTTCATGTCCCAAGAAGCTGCTGCCACTGCTGTTGCACTGACCAGGAGGACGCTGAGGAGTATTTGGTGGATTCCAGTTGAAATGTGTTTTTCCAAGATCCAGCAAAGATATGTGGTAAGAGTGGTATTACGCTGTCAGCAATACTAGGATTTATTTGCTTAGCTTTACCCTACCTCTCTTTTTACCCTGCCTGATTTTGATTTTGGTGAGTCAGTTCACCCTAGTAATGGCTTAGGAGAAGGCAGCAAGGAGCATGATGATTATGCAACCTCTTCTCAGGGGGAATTTCACCTTACACCAGTTAATAAACGCTGCTAACTTGACTTTACAGAAATGGCTCCCCTCTTCTCACCCCTACCTACCCCTGTTCTCTACAAGGAGGAGTTTTGGGGTGGTTTTTTTTTTTTTTTTTTTTTTGAATGTTTACCTCAGTAGCGGAACCGCAGCGCTTTTGCCGTCACAGTATCTGTGCTGATACCACGTGGTGCCTGGCTAATGCTGTGCAGTCAATTATGCAGTATCTGGGCAGAGAAGCACTCGCAGCACCTATGAACGTAACGTTAAAGCAATCACCTGATGTCTCAGCCCGAGCCTTACCTCTGCTGCCAGTGGGGAAGGGTCCCTAAAACGCAATCTCCTGCTTTTTTTCAGTCTCTGACTCCTTCCCAGTTTTGCAGTAAAATACTCGCTTTGTGTTAGACACAAATGCAGTCAGGCATAGAGAAAGGAGGGGGGTTGTTAATAATATTTCACTTTATCAATCAGGAGAGCTCTCATTTTTAGTACACTGATATTTAATACAACAACAGAAAGACGAGCACATTTATACACACACATACACATTCCAAAGACAGGGCTTGGCTATTTTTGTCTCCTTTAAGAGGGCAAGAAAAAATGTTTACCATACTTGGACTAAAACTATCTCAAGCTGGAACCAGTTATATCTTTTTTAATTTGCATCACCATGGGATGTTCATAAAATCAATATGATATGAAGCACTTTCACGATGATATTCACATTTTTCATTCAGGAATTTGAAAAGTTATTCCTCCTGCTGTTTTCATAACAGGGGTACCACAGCATTGCACAATTTTGCTTGAGAGGGATGTGAAATATTAAAAAAGACAAAACACAAAACCTGAGTTAAATACCTGAGTTAATTCCTTTGCCTCCACTCTAACATTTATCACCCTATCTTCTGTTATTTATGCAGAGCTCCTCTTACTCTCATGGTCAGAAACCGGAATTGTCAAGCTGCAAAGAAAAGGTTATCACTTCAATTCATTCGTGGGCAAATTGCTCAAACTCAGCTGTCAATCAACAGTCCACTCCAGCATCTGAGATGATTTGCATCTATCATGGGTGTTTACTCCACAGATTCTCACAAGCAAACTGGAGCAGAGAAAATGTGTCTAATGATAACATCATGCCGACAACATGTTTTCTGCAGATAACATTTGCATTATGTGTTTACTGTTTGCAGAGCGTCTGGAAGACATCAAATGAAAAGGAAGATACGTTTCTTTTTCTGAGCACATATTCCAACTCAAAAAAAAAAACCCAAACAAAAAAACCCCAAAAAAACAAACAAACAGGAAAAACATGACTCCATAGCAAAGCACTTCAGATGAGGAAGCCTAGATATAACTTTGCCTTTGGCCTTTTCTGCCTGCTCCCTTTCTACATATTCCATTTCTTTTTCCTCCTACTCTATTCCTTTCTGTCCCACGCTTTTTAAATTCCTGTTATTCTGTTACTTTGGAAAAAATCAACTAAAGGAAGAGAAAAGCAGATGCACTCAGACTTTATTCCCATAGTTTTAGCTATTTTATGAATTTTGAATATTAATAGAGATTGAAACTAATCAACAGATGGCTGGAAACGTGAATATTCATGAATTCTGAAACCCTGTATTACTTTGCCAGGTATTGTTTGGAGGTAAAGCATATATGTGTAGTTTAATCTCCACTTTTGGAAAAGAAATCTGGCAGTCTCTTTAGCTGGCCCATGCCTGATGAAGAGGACGTTTTGGACAATAAACTGTGGCATGTATCCTTTGAAAAGGGAAAAGAAATAGTAAAACCTGACAAACACCTTTATGAATTTCCAAGGCCCTCTGCATGAAAAACAGCCATCCCAAAACTTCAATTTGGTGAGAAACAGGAATAAAGTATTCTTAGTGTTACTGTAAACTAAATATTAGTTTTGATTTGCAGCTCCACAACTCAAAGAAAAGCTGAGGCACTCACAACAATGAACTAGTAAAGAAATGTGAAATTAAGTATAAGTAATTATGAATCTAAGATTTGCCTTAGGCAGACATTGATGCTTAGCCGCCATCTGTTTTTTATAAGTAATAAGCTGCTGCCACCTTCTGAAAAAAGCTCAGCATGACCACAAATGCCATCAGGGTAACAACATACATATTCTGAGCCGAGAAAATTAGGCAACAAAACAGGTTCTGCTCCAGGATCAATTTAAAAAAAAAAATCTAGTGGACTTAGAAAATATAGCCCAAGAAGCTAATCTGAGGATGGTGTCAACACTTCCACATAAAAATGTAAGCATGACATCCTTATCCTAATTTAGGAAGATATTCTGATGTCCTACTAACTTTCAAACTGGTAAATGTAACACTGAAGGAAGACAACAGGACTGTGACCTCCCTTTAGCAAAATCCTTCTTTATCTTTTAAATGCTCACCTACTTGAAGAAGGGTCTACTCCTCTTAGAGATACCCTCCAACCACAGGTTCCTCGTTATAAAGCATTAGAAAGTGATCACTTTTCTTTGTGTTTTCTGCAAGAACCTGCTGCTTGGGACAACCAGGGATCAACTTTCTGGTAGAACTGGATACAAAAAGGATGGTGGGATGAGTGACCCTCTGTGCCCTGTAAATGGACCCCCACTAACAAACTCTGGCTGTGTGCTGATCCAGAAGGGGGAACTTCTGCTCAAACAGAGTAGTTCCAAATCTTTGATGATTCTGAGAAGGGATGACCTGGTACATTTTTTCCTCTGCCAACTTCAGTGTGCACCACGCTGGCGTGAGCTTTATTTTGGTTTATATTCTGGAAGCAAAGGCAGTATCAGAGGGTACAACAGCAGAGCAGCAGCAAACCAGAGTCACCTCTAGTAAATCAGTGCTTCACAGTCAGTACCTCTGCTATGAACAGATTGATCACCACTCCAAAATATTCCTAAAAATAAAATGGTGACATTTTAGCCTGATTTTCAAAGCAAATGCAGATTATATCATCTTACTGTCTAGCTCCTCCATCTTCCTGTAATCTTGGAATGTATTGATCAGTTTCAGCTAAAATTGATGGGAAATTGAAAGTGTCAAAAATATAATTTATAGAAATTTAGAAAACCCATAGAGCACATAGCCAGAGAAAATCAATCTTCAACAGTTTCACTGCTGACAGGCCAACATACTTCAGTGAATCACTGAACTACAGTTCTGTGATTTGGGAGAGGAGGAGGAGAAATCATAATCCAAACTACAAGCTACATGTGAATTTCCTGGGCAACACCCAAGGCTCCATGATGACAGAATATTAAAGTGGATTTGTTTTGGAGGCAATTCTGAGTTATACTGGGAACATGGCCTAAAAGAGGCCAAAAATACAAGAGAGCACAAAGATGTCTTAAAAACATTCCTAGTGTGTCTTTTTTTTTCCTACTTATTCTAAGCATCCTGACATAATAATTTTCGAAGCAGCCATTAAGCTTTTTCCAGTAATTTAAGAAATGAGTCTGCTTAAAGATGCTTGGGAGAATGAATGGAATGAAAATGAAAACACAGAGCAATCACTTGACTTGTTACGACATCCCTTAATATGTAGCTCAAAACCTATCACCACCTTTCTACATTTACTGGCAAGCTTATGTTTTTCAGTGCTTGTAGACAGGTCTCTAGCACTTTGAGGTTCCACATATCTGATGAAAAATAACAAAGCAGCAGTTTTGAAGTGTTGCTGATTTTCAGGGATAATGCTGTTATTAATATGTTTTACAGAATTAGAGCAATAATTTAATGATAAAGCAGAAGTTGTGACAGATGTAAAATTGATTCATTTAATTGCAAGTATTATTCTGAAACTCATTTAGCAAAGACTTCAAAGACTTGCATAGGGAACCTGCTTTATCACAAAAAAGAAGATGTGAAAGAGTCCATCCCAGGCATGGCATTTCTGTTCAGAAATTAAAAAAGAAATGCAGTAGTCAAAAACATCATGTGCAGAGCTGTGACCTCTTGCCCTGAAAAAAAAAACAAACAACAACAACAACAACAACAAAACCCAAACCAAACCAAACAAAAAAAAACCCCAAAAACAAACAAAAACAAAAACAAACAAAAAAACACCCCCAAACCAAACCAAAACAAAAACCACCCAGATAGGATCTTCACCACCCAAAACAATGGTGAAGAACCTGCACATTATGTTTTTGACTACTGGCTTTCTTTTTTCGTACGTTCTGAACAGAAATGCCATGCCTGGGATGGAGTCTTTCACATCTTCTTTTTTGTGTCTTTATTTGTTTGTTTTCTCAGGTTCACAGAACCACGAGCAGTTTCAGTGACTGCCACCCAACCCTGATTATTTGCAGGTCTCATCTCCCCATGTGGAGTCACAGAATCACAGATTGTTAAAGGCTTCCACAGAATGGAAGGGACTTTAAAGGTCATCTAATCCCAATCCCCCTGCCGTGGGTTGGGAGGCCTTCAACTAGACTAGATTGTGCAAGGCCTTATCCAGTTTGGCCTTGAACACTTTCAGGGATGGGGCATCCACAGCTTCTCTGGACAACCTGTTTCAGTGTCTCCTCACCCTCACAGTAAAGAATTTCTCTCTAATATACATCTTAAAATTCCCCTCTTTCCGTTTGAACGGCTTACCCCTTCTCCTGTCACTGCGGCTCCTGAATCAATGTCCCTCAGGGGGGCGGTCCCGGGGCGGGGCCCGCCGGAGCTGTTCGGGGCGGCGGGTGCTGAGCGCGGCCGCTCCGCCTGGTGCAGCCGGGCGGGGCCGGCGCCTCCCCCCGCCGCGCTCGCTGGGGGTGCCCCGGGGGGAGCCGCTCCCGCCGCCGCCGCCGCCGCCGCCGCCGCCGCCCGGGGCCATGGCGGCGCTGGTGCTGCTGCTGCTGGCGGCGCTGGGCGGGCGGGCCGTGCTGCCGGGCGGGCGCTGCGCGGCGCCGCTGGCCGACCTGCGCTCGCAGATCTCGGGCGTGGAGACGCTGCTAGAGGAGTTCCGCCGGCAGCTGCAGCAGGAGGATCCGGGACCGCCGGCGACAGCGGGCGGCGGAGGGGGCGGTGGGGAGCGGTGCGGTGCAAGCGGCGGCTTCTCCGCCAGGCCCGACTCCATCATCCGCACCAAGGACTCCATCGCGGCCGGCGCCACCTTCCTGCGGGCGCCCGGCGCCGTGTCTGGCTGGCGGCAGTGCCTGGACGCCTGCTGCGCCGAGCCGCGCTGCACGCTGGCCGTGGTGCAGGGGCCCGCCCGCCCGCGGGGCACGGCGGCCGAGCCGGGCTGCTACCTCTTCAACTGCACGCACCGCGGCCGCCCCGTCTGCCGCTTCGCTCCGCACCGCGGCTACAGCTCCTACAGCCGCCGGACCGCCGGCATCGCCCCGCCGCCCACGGGTAAGCGGCTTGCGCGGCGGGAAGGGCGGCACGGAGATGGCGGCGCTCGGCGCGGGGGCGGCAGGGCCGCGGAGCCGCCGGCGGCGGGGAGCGGCTGGCCCGGCGCCGGGAACCCGCTACCGGGTCGTGGGGCGTCGCCGGTGGGAGGACGGGGCGAGGAGAGCCGGGCTGCGCTGTGCCATTCGGTGGGGTTCCCTCGGCCGGGAGAGGCCGTGCCCGAGGGAACCTTACCAGCGTGTATAAATACCTGAAGGGGAAGGGGTTTCCAAGAGGATGCTTACAGGCTCTTCTTGGTGGTTCCCAGCAATAGGACAAGAGACAACAGGCAGAAGCAGATGCACAGGAAGTTCCAGCTGAACATGAGGAAGAACTTCTTTACTGTGCGGGTAGCCACGCACTGGAACAGATTGTCCAGAGAGGGTGTGGAGTCTCCCTCACTGGAGATACTCAAGAACAGCCTGGACACAATCCTGTGCCATGTGCTCTGGGACGACCCTGCTTGAGCAGGGAGCTCGGACCAGATGACCCAGTGTGGTCCCTTCTGACCTGACCCATTCTGTGAGGGCTTTGGAGGTGTTTGGGCTTGGGGAAACCCATTCGTCAACATCTCTGCCTCTGCAGAGCCCTTGGTGGGGCATTGTGCCAGCCAGCTGGTGGCTGGGAGCCAGAGAGTGGGATGTGCATGTTCACAGGCCCTGCAGTCCCTGGGGAACCGGAAAAGTCCCAGCTCCCCAGGAACTGTGCATATTGGGCACCTTGGAAAGCATGAAGTGCTGGTCCCAGCTATGCCATAACCTGGTGTGTAGCCTGAGAGTAAGCACATGCCCTTCTTGGGGCTGCTGTCCAAATGTCATTGCCTAAGACAGCTTCTTACTCATTTAAATCAAGATTTTTTTCGTGCTTAAGAGCTCGAGAGCTAGACTGAAGAAGACAAGGACATCTCACCAGTAGTCCAGACGCAGCAAGGAGATTCTCCACAAGCATCTCTGGAAACCAGGCCCCATCAAAAGCCGCAGTTTGTTCAACTCTGAAGCATATTTAAGAACAATATAATCCAGAGCAAGCAGCTGTAGATTAAAACAAATCTGGATTTCTAAATTTGGAGTCTGTTTCCTAGCACCCAATTCAAAGAATTTATTTGCCTTTCCCCACCTCCTGTTGTCAAACAGTCTCCTCTTAACTAATTTTGACTTAATTTTCTTATCTCTGGACAATACTTTCCCAAATGTCATCTGTATCTTACTCAGAGATAGATCTCATCTGGCGTAAATTAGTCACTGCATGCAACATGAAGAAATGTTGGTGTGGATGAAAACAGTGCCCAGATGTGCCTGCTGTTACTGCTCTCTTGGAAGGGGAGACCTCAGGCTTGAGGTCCATTCAGTCCTGCATGTTTCATGAGAATGTCAATGGGAATCCCCTGGAAATACAAGAGCAGGGGCTCAATTTGTGGAGGCATTATGATGCCTGAGTATTTTTTTGCAAAGTGCATGGAAAGGTAAATTAGAGAACTATAAGGAAGGATCTCACAGCAACAGAGATGAGGCAAGCTTAAGGTACCAGAAAAACCCAAGGTGTGATTTTGACATTTTCAACAGGAGGAGTATTAGTTCCACAGTATTATTTATGTAGCAGCTTCGGGGTAATTGTATTTCATAAGCCTGTATGCACTTGCATGATAGAAGGCTTAAGATGAAATTTTACATCAAAGTCACACAGAATTAGGCTTCGTTTTGAACTGCCTTAATTCTATTAAAACCTGGTACTATTTTAGAGTGCAGTTATGGGACAATATAAATAATATATGGTACAAATGATCCTCTATCTATTAGAAATCTTGAATTTCTTGAATTCCTTAAATTTCTTGAATTCTGGAGTTCTTAAATGCTTTGTCTTTTTGGCAGCATTTCTGACTATCAGCAAGGCAGTTTCAGTTCCTAGTCTGTAAATTGCTCTGTGTCCTGTTGGTTTTATTTAAAAGTCTGCCTTGTGGGTGATGGTTGTGTTGGAAACAGGGGGTTATGATTGCTTAATGCAATTACACTGGAGCTGAAGTAAAGCCACAAAGGAGAATGAACTTTTATTCAAACATCTGTCAGATATGACACAGACCAGGACAGAGAAAATTAAGATTGAATTATTTTGCTCTGATGTTTTGTTACCAGTGCATTCTTGAGTCACGTTGGGAAAACGATCTGCACAACAGGATGATGAAGGCACATTTCTTTTCCCTTCTGTCATGAATGAGTTCAGGAAATTTAGGAAAGAAGTTTTCATTTCAAGATTTTTTTTTTCATGAGGAGATCACATTTTAACTGCTCCTTTTTTTTTTCTTTCATAGTACTTTGTTCTTGAGTCTTCCACTGTTTGTTTTCTGATAATACCAAACCAACATTTACCCACAGATGTGGTGCCCTCATAATTCCAAAATATTTCTGTTCATTGGGATACAGTGATCTCTAAGATCATTAGTGGTGAGCAATGGGAGGATTCCACATCCAGGTAAACTAATACCAGACACATTCAGGAGCTGGCAGTGGAATAACCTTTTATAACAAAGCCTTCGTTCATAGAACTAGCTGGAGGCTTTGTTATTGGCAGGACAAGTCTGTATAAAGGATGAGGGAGCAGAATAAATAAAATGCAGGATAAAAAAAAAAGCCTATTTATTAGCTCCCAAAGAAAAAAATGCTTCACCCCTTTTTCTAGAAAGCAGGCCAGCTCCAGCATCTCAGAGTGTTGACCTAGTATTTCAGTTCCATACTGCTTATTTACATTCAACTTAAATTTAAATTCAACTAATTTAAATTCAACTTATTTACATTTCAACTTAAAGTTGAAAACAGAAGTTAAGAAATTATTTTTCTGCTGACCTGTGGCTGATAGTGCTTTATTCCTGTGAGTGGTGGCTGCAAGTGGCTCCTTGGAGTACGCCTCCAATGAGTTTGCCTCCTTGGTTTTGTATGCTGACTTCTTATGCCCCAGATTTGCAGGTGTTTTGCTCTCTAAGGATCATGTATTCCATTGCTTAAAACTTTACTGTGAAAAAAGAATCTTCAGCTCAATAGGCTGTCTCCTCCCATGCAGTATGTTTCTATCAGATTTTCCTTTTTGCCACAGATTTTCCTTTCTGAAGATGATCTGGTGGCTTAAAAGCAAAGGATGGTGCCTCCATCCTTTGGGACCAGTGTTCCCTCACTCATCTTTAACGAAGGGCTGGCATGAATTTCTGTGCCTGACAACCTGAAGTGGTCCTTCCTTTGCAGCTCTTGCTGCTGGAGTATAAAGTTAGTCCAGGAAGAGAATATCCTTACTGCCTAGGGAAAGTGGGCCTTGTCTCTGCCTCTGCAGGCCATTGATCAAGTCACTTAAACCAGACAGATGATATGAAGCCCCTGTCCAAGGTAGAAGCAGAAGACTGGGCTGTGCTCTTTGAGACCCAGGTCAGTCTCTTTTTGACAGTTATTTGTAAAGTAAGTAAGTGTGTGAAGACTGTACCTAACTCATTTTTATCAAGTAAAAGTTGCTCTGGCACCATAATGATGGTGTTTATTAACAGTTATTTTGGGGGTTTTATTAACAATGAGTTTTGGGTGTTTTTTTGCACTTGGATTTTGCATTTTTAAACAAAGTTGGTTTTGAAGAGCGAGTGGCAAATTAGGCAAAGCCTCCATTGTCATCAGATGAGCAAGAACTATTTCATACTTTCTATTATTAGACCTGGTTTTAGTTATTTGTATGTTTTCCTAACTTTAGGCATTTGCCTTGAAATTTTCTATGCCTGACTTACTACTGAAAAAAAACAAGAAATAAGAATTTTGCTTTTCAGTCAGAGATAAACAGTTGTCCCACTGCTCCCAAGAGCTCCAAGGCTTCAAATGCTTTCATGATACTGTTGAAGACCACTTGCAAGGAAGATTCCCCACACTGATGGGAAAGCACCTTTCCTTGTGCAGCTCTGCCCACACAGAGTGCAGTTACAACCTTGATTTCAGTAATTGCTCTTTGGAGCATAACACAAATATCCTTTACAGGGTATCCTTTGCAGAGGTTGAAGAGCAGAGAGCATCCTAGCTCTTCAGGGTGCCCAGAAGAGGAATGAAACTTGAATGGGGAACTGTAGATAGGTACAATCTCCTGGCCACAGTTGTCAAATACTGACTTGTAGAACCAGATTTTTATTCCTCTCTTCCCTGCCTGAAGGTTGCAGAATAAATTACTTAAACCACTTCTGACAGGTTGTGTCACCTAACAGAACTTGACTTTTGTTAGTCTAGCCCAAAAGCTTGTGGTCTGATTAGCACTCACCAATTTTAATCAGTAAGGATTGTACTTTGAATACAGCAAAATGCTATAAGTCCTAAATATTCTGAAAATCAAGCTTTCAAAGTCTTAAGTGAGGCACTTAAAATTGCTGGTCTCTGATGATTTTTAATCATGTGCACTGCTTCATCAGGGTGCCACCTTATGCTAAATAAGTCTTTCATTCCTATAATGATGCATTATAAATTGGGACTAGAAGCCTACAGAATTATGCAGAGTACTATAAAAGGTAAAAAAAGTAAAATGCTGTAACTGCCATCTGTATATAAGCCATATTTAAACCTATTTCCCTTACTTCAGATTTAAAAAGTACACTGATGCTAATAATCTTATTTGTTGTATTGGTGAAACATCCAGGTACCTAGAGAGGTTTTCTATGCCATGTGTTTCTAATGTCAATTCCTGAAGACATCATAGGACAATTAGCTAAAATTGAAGCAGATACTCCTTTTCTTAACAAAATGTGCGCTAATGAACGTGTTCCTCTTTCAGGAAGTTGCACAGAGGTGAAACAAGACCTTAACCAAGGAAAATAAGTATTTTATATAAATAATCACTCAGCCTCCCCTCATAAATAACTGATCTTCTCTTTTTTTAATTGAAGAAGAAGAATATGATGAGCCTCCACAGTGTAAGGCGGGCCAAGACCTTGTGCTGCAGTCACCTGTGGACTGGGTGCTGTTGGATGGCCGAGAAAGTTCCGATGACCATGGAATTGTGCACTATGAGTGGGCACTGCTGCAGGGCGACTCCTCGGTTGAAATGCAGGTACGTGTGCAGCCCCCCTTGTGGCCAGTTACTTCCAGATTGTTGTGTTCAAGTTTTAAATGTTCGGCTAAAAATGTTAAATATATTCAGATCTGTCTACCAGGCACCAAAGGATTCCTGTACAACTCGAACATTTATTTCACAGAAATGTAGAGCAGCCCAGGTTGGAAAGGACCTCAAAGGATCATCTGGTCCAACTGTTGGTGGGACAAGGAACCTTAATGAGATTATTTTAGCTGTCCAATCCCATCTCGAAGACCTCCAGTGAAGGAGACTGCACTGTGTCCCTGGGTAGTTCAGTGATTATTTCTAGTGGCTTACACAGTTAATCTCTATCCTGGGTGGCATGGGACAGCCAGAAGCAAACAACTGTATTTGAACTCTGCTTTATTTGTACTTGCTGCATTTGGTTTTCAGCTTCTGTCACTCCAGTTAGAGATCCCCCTCAGTAATTCAGTTACTAAAAATAATAAGGGATTTTCACCAACAGTCTCCCGTCAGTGCTTATGGACAAGGTGCCAAGAAACATGATGAAGACTTTATGAGATATTTTATCCATACATTTTCTGCTGGACTTTGGTTTCAAATTAAAATTATCCATGAAGAGAGAGATTTTTCATTTTAGCCTTTGTTATGAATGCTCTAGGATCAGCAGAAAAAGAAAGAAAAAATGTCTCAAGTCCACAGACTCTACTCATAGTCTGTTCACAGCCCACAATATCCATGGCACACTGGGAACTCCACCTAGAGCAAGAAGGATATGTAGAGAGTGTGAGAGAGTGTGAATCAAAATGAAGCTTTAAGAATAGTTGCTAGATATCATCTAGGTAAAAGGAACACTTTGTTATCAAACACTTGTTAATCTGACCCCTTGAAGCATTATTTTCTTTAAAGAACAATTAAATACGTTTTAAATTAATTTGTGATTTAGTAACATAGAGTAAAACAAAAATTAGAGTTTAATAAAAACATTTAAACTTGATATTTTAATATTAGTCAAAGTCACTTTATAAAATAGAGACAAGTCTTATATACATTCAAACTTGTAAAATTCACATTAGCCTTGGTGGCTTCTTCGTATTTGTTAATAGAAAATGAATTTGACACACATTTATGATTAAATAAATACTTCTCCATTGTGCTCAAATGACTAAGGATTTCTCCTACAGATATGTACCCTGGTGATTAGCCATGATAATTTAAATTTTAGAGTTGAATTAATAACTGTGATTTTTTTATGCATTCTTCAGTTGATGTCTTTAGTGCTCTGAAGTTACTGGGTTTCGTGTCATTTATTCTTTGAGAATAATGCATGAATCCATAGCTACAAGAGAGAATGGGAGTGTGTTTAAGTAAGATAAAAGGCAGCTGTTGAATTGCTCTTAGGTAGCAAAGAATAAATAGAAGGCAGAGGAGGGGGAAGGTCTGCTATAAAGAGATCTTATCATATTATATAAGTAAGCCCTTTTTTTTTTTCTATTGTGACTGATTATTGCTTTTTTAGATAATTTGCTTCTCTGATTGCTACCCTGCCCCCCCCCACACACACACACTCTGTAGCTGCATAGCTCCTGGACACTTAGGGATGGTAATGGGTTGGGGTTTATTAAAAATGGTGATTATCTATTTTCAGCTAAAGTTTCTGTGTAAGCAGATACAGGCCAGCATTCTTCAGGGGAGCATGAAAATACCAGGAAAGCACAGAGGTCACTGGGAAGAGTCGTGGAGTATTCAGAAGTCAGTGGCATGCATTTCTCTGTCTCTGCACTGGGAAGAGACTTGGGCTCCATGGCTCATGAGTTTTAAATACCACATTTGCTCTCCCAGCAGTCATAGGGAACAACAGCAGGTGTTTTTTGGAGCATAATAATTTCTTTAACACACTAAAGAATAAAAAATCTAAGGGGTCATTGCTCCATCAGGAGGTACTCAACAGTCTGATCAGATAACTGAGTGCATTCATGTAAAGAGAAAAGGAAAGAAATTTCAGTTAGGGAATTTTCTCACTGAGAGTAAAAATGTATAAATACACTCTTCTATAACAGAAGATCTAGGACTCTTAAGACCATATTAATCAAAAATTCTTGTTCTCTTTCAGGCATGAAAGTTTATTTCTGTGGATCCATGTTATATTGTCTACAGACTAACTTGATAAAGAGCTAAAGGCCAATATTTTACTGCCTATCCTCTAAAATTACATTTCTAATTACTCAAAAATTGAGTTAAATGTATGTGACCATTTGTTCTCCATTTGTGTGCTGAGATCCACAGCTCCAGATAACTGAGTAGATCATGAAAACACTACCTGAATGTTGTGGGTTTTTTAACAAATGGATGCAGAAAAAAAAATAGAGATCAGATGTTCCATGCTGAAATACATGCTTGAATAGGCTGACTGGACTGCAGGAAGTATTTAATCTGCATGATGAGCTCCTTATTCTTGGAAGGTGATGAAAGGATCCATTGTACCAATATGTTTTTTTTGCTGTGTGCCTTTACTCAGGTTCCACAGCCAGGAACACTGAAGCTGTCCCACCTTCAGGAAGGCGGGTATGTTTTCCAGTTAACAGTGACAGACACCGCAGGTCAGCGCAGCTCTGACAACGTCTCTGTGACCGTTCTGCCCATGGTTCATTCTGCAGCAGGTGAGAAAATGACTGGAGCTGTTGCCTCTTTGACACCCAGGGTGTGGTACTCAGAGCAGGGCAAGGGTTTTGATAAAGGTAAAAATGTTATCCTCCATTTTCAGTGTTTTATTTTGCCCTTGTTCATTACATAATGACATCTCTTTCAGCTTTGAGTCGCTCTTTCAAAGTGAAGAAACAAGCAAGCATCACTTGCCTGTTGGAGCAATAATGCTTTCAAGCACTGAGTATTTGTCCTTCTCTTGCTAATAAGCATGCAGGGTTGGAAGAGTGAAATATTGACACAAGTATCAGGTGTATTTCAGCAGTCAGATGATGTGGGCAACATGACAGGGCTTGTGCTATAGGGAAAACCCAGTTAAAATTACTTAATAGTATGTTTGAGGCAGACTAATACTAATGCTGACCTGCATATGTAGTCTGAGAGTTGACGTTTTTTTTGTTTTAATGCATCTATTTTTTTCTGTCTGATGGTTGTTGTTGAAGCCGTATGTTACTGGGGAAGGTGAAACTGGAACTGACACATCATTTTTAAACTCTGAGCTTCAGAAACATGTCAAAAGCATAAAAGGTAGAAAGTAAATTAGATTTCAGTGGCTGTCAGTCCTGCTCTTAAATGTAATAACTTCTAATTACATTGTAATTAACAAGTTGCTAGTGCAGATCTGCTGCTCTGGCACAAAGTAAAAGTTAAATAGCATTATCACCATGTTCAGCAGAACCAGTGAAAATCCTGCTCTGCACCAGCACAATATCTCTGTGTGAGAGGGTAGTGGCAATAAGCTGTTATTACAAAAAAATCTGCTTAATTACTGCCTGTGTTCCAGTAATGGATGATAGAGTTGTGTTCATTAATGTTTAATTCAGCTAAAGCAGCCAGAGAGGTTTGCTGGTTTGTTTATTTGCTGCTGTGGGTATCTGGGGTATCTTTTGTATGGAGCACAGAGAGAATTTGCTGTCTTTTTTATTTTTCCAATTCCCCAGCTGTGTTAGCAATTCAAGTGCTACTGCTATAACTCAATCAGTTCCTGATGCCTTAAAACATGGAAGATCAGTGCTATTACTAATGCTGAAGTTCTGGAAATGCATTTTCAGATTTTAGGGGTTTTAAACAGTTGTCTGCGCTCCTGGCATCCTTCCCTTACTGTGGCGCAGCGTTTGGTACACAGCAGGATAACAACCAAAGGCTGTGACTCCCTGATGCAAATTGATTTGCTCTTACAACACTAATCAAGCACTGAACTGGATAGTGCTTTACAAAGTGATGAACTGCACTGCAGTTGGAAAGACAAAAGCACAGATGTAAACACTTAACAATTACAGAATCAGAATGGGTTTCAGGAAAGCTTTGAGTGTGCAAAATGGAACATCCAGGGATACTCTCCATTTCCAGGGGAATCTACATGTTAAAGCAGGCAGCAGTCAGTTCTTTCTGGTGAAAGTAATTTGTGAGAAAGTGACCTAGTCCTATCCTGGTCTGTGCTGTATTGAAGTCAAGAGCATTCTTTAAGTATTTTAACTAGGTTGCAGAAAATACGCCATAAAAGATCCCATATAGTCCAAATGTGTGCATGTAAAACAACATCGTGGTGTTTAGTGGATATGTAGTAGGAATTACGTGTTGGAGGAATGCAGTTACAGTCACAGAGATTTCATTTATTTATTTTCAGGACTGTTCTGCATCTTTTAAGCCTAGGAAGATCTCCTTTCAGCTTAGACCAGCAGAATTCAGAGCACTATAAGGGTGCTGCACAAGGTGTAAGGTGCAACAGCCTCCAGGTTGAGTATTCCTGTAATAAAGAGATTGCCAGGCTGGAGGTGAAGGTGCCAGGAACAGCTATTGCCTGTATTTGCTTTTGTGTCCATATGATGTCACACAACTGAGTCTGGACTTTCTGCCTTGTTCATGATGCTTCTTGGCATAGCCTGGTTTTGCTTTTTCCTTTGCTGCAGATTTTAGGCACTGACTCAGTATTTACTACTTGGATTTCTCTTTTGGTAATCTGGGAACTGTTTCTCGACAGCCTGTGTTGGGGTTTGCTCTCGCTACCAGTTTATCTGTGATGATGGCTGCTGCATTGACATCACGTTTGCGTGTGACGGTGTGAGACAGTGTCCTGATGGATCAGATGAGACTTTCTGCCAGAATCGTAAGTGTGCCAGGCCACAGTGGCACAGGAGACTGTGAAAGTAATCACAGCCTCAGTGACCAAAGGGGGATGATGCCACTTCTGTGGCCTCTCTCCCTGTGAGCAATCAGTTTGCTCCCAGCCTTTCACTGGAATTAGCAAATGGGAAGGTTTAATATCCACATACTGAGGTGCTCAGAAGTTTTCTTCAAAGCATATCAAAACTGTCAAGGATCCCTAAGTGACAGGTTTTGTATTCAGCAGTTAAAAGATTGGTTTTGCACTTGCAGGATGATTCTGGAAACAAGAGCCACGGTCTCTGTCTGAAAAGGTGTCTTAGAGGTACCCTTCCCAGTGCTGTTAGACACCTTGCAAGAATCTGAAACACTGTGGACACGCAAGGGAACCAGTTGATTCACCATCATGCTGTTTGTTTTCGTTAGTCACCCCTCAGCATGTGCCCATGCTCAGCTAAGTGAACAAAAACCATCAGAGGGTGGATGGCCACAATGGCTGACCACTCTTTCATTGTATTTTAGTTGGCTGGATTTCACTGTAGAGGTCATGAGTGTACTCTTGCTAGCAAGTGTTAGCTATCTGTGACTCACATTTCATCATATATGTGAGCCTGAGGAAGTTGTTTACTCTGCCTCAAAGCCCATCTTGGACAGACTTCCTTAAGAACTCTTCCATTCCCTTCAACGTTGTACAAAAAAATTTGTTTCTGTTGACAGTCAGCTCGGGTCGGAAGACAGTGACACATGCAGCTCTTGGCACTACCCAGCAAAGGACTGCAGGGCTGACTGAAAACACAGAGGAAAACTCTGCAGAGAACACCCTGAAAGCCACTGCCAGAAATCAAGCATTTCTCCCAGTGGATGCAGACATGTCTAACCGATCGCTTTCTCAGGGACCAAAGAAACAAATCAGTGGATTTGTGCCAGGTAAGAATTGAATCAGTTTCAATGAATCCTTCTCCTTAAAGAAATGAACTGCCTTGCACCTTGAGTTTGTCTTTTGGTGCCTGGCTAAGAGGAAAAGAAAATTCAAATGCAAATAAATACAAAAGAAACCTGTAATAACTAATTCTAAGTAGGTTTAGATTTATTATTGTCAAGTCTGGTTTTTTACTAGTTGCAAAAAGAAAGTTAAAATGTAGGAATGCTAGGGAAATAATACAGTCTAAAGACCAAAATGTGCAGTGAACTAAATAAAAATTCTGCCACAGGTTCAGCTGTGTAGGCTGATGCATTAAGGCTCTTTAAATTTGCAGGGGAGTACTTCAGGAGAACATAATAAAGTACTGTTCAACTTGGGTGAGAGTAATTGGTTTTCTCCTGGTGCTAAGCATTACCTCTCTTTCTTTTTTTTTTTTGACTGAACTAATATCTTTACTATTATGGGCATTTTTTTTTCCTGAGCTCTGTCTCCGGGGCAGGAGAAGTCTTTCATCACTGTAGAAAAGTCTCAGGCTTTGGTAACAAGCTAGCTCAGGTGTCCATGTACAGGTCCCCAGTATTGTTCTGCACAGTGGCTGCAAACCTGTAGTGAGTCTTTATGTGATGTTACAGGCAGAGCCCCAGCCTTGGCCTTGGTAAAGTTCCAAAAGCTGCAATGAAATTGATGTGTCTTTTAAGGTTCATGCTGATGAATTAAAATTATCTGAAATGGCAATTATATGAAAGCAAAACTCTGTGCGCAGAGCCTAAAATCAGTACAAACGCCCTACTTTTATTTCTTCGTGGTTTAGACTGATTCATGTGCCCCAAGACACAGCTATTTGTAACCAGCTTTATTTTCCAGTTACATCAGAGCAGTGCTCAGTGCCCTCTGCTGTCGACTCTGGAAAAGGGCACTGCCCTGTTGGCATCTGGACATTCCTTCAAGGTGCTTGTACTTCATCTGTGGAGTACAGAAGAAGTGAAAGGTCTGCAAAGGGAACACTCCATGAACACTCTGGAAAGGGATTGAAAACAGTGTTCTCAAGAATTTGAAGGCCTCAGTGAATGTGTGGGGACTGACTGCAAAATCCTATCCCAAATGTTTTCCCCTGTTCTGGCAGAATAGATGACCTCTAGATGATTCCTCACTGCTGACTATAATTCTGAAGTCTGCTTCAAACCGTTTTCACTCACATAGTCTTGAGTGACACCTGATATGGGGCCACCCAAACTAAACATCAAACTTCCAAAGGGCTTTGCAGGCTCCAGTGGGAAGTCAGCTGCTAAGTAGGTCTCAAAAATCATTTGGCTTGTGAATCCAGGCATGAAACCAGAACTGAGGTCACCATCTTCAGCAAATGATAATCAAGGGTTATAACTGGAAGTACAATGCAGAAGCATTTTTCCATAATCATTTTCTGTTTACCCATTGCACAGTAACTTACTTGCACCAGTTTTGCTCTAAAGGTAGCCTTTTGCACAGCAGTACAAGCAAAGAAAAGGATTCTTAGAAAACTAAAGAAGTGTGAGGGGGCTTCAGTGATTAGTGTACTACCGGTACATGTTGTAATCTTCTAATTTTCAACAGGAAAGATTTCAAGCTGTTATAATTCTTGTGGGTTTAATTTTTTTCTTTTGACAGGGCTCAGTAAAAATTTAATTCTAGATGCTTAATAATTTCTCTGTGGAATAGAAGGATTCAGTTTTTACTGACCCAGGAGCCCAATACTTCTAAGCAAAAAAAGCAGCAAAACAGCTCAGCAAGGTTTAAAATTTCCTAAGGATCAATTCCAATTAGGGTGCATGAGATGGGACATGAAGAGGTGCTAGGTACATGCTAGGTACATGGGTCTGAAGGGCAGCTGCCAAAAACTGCTCTGCCAGAACCTGCTCTGAGCTGCTGTCTTCTCCTGCAAACACTGAAACTTCCCAGAGGGGCTCAAGTCCTGCCCCACTGGGAAGCACCACAGTCTTTATGGAGTTGGAAAGACAGGCACCTAACCTATTCCTTAAAATCCACCCAGATCCATTAGACTTCTCTCCACCACTTCCATCTCAGGGAGGTTACAGACTAAATCTAATAATTATGTGATACAAAAATGAGAGGCACAGAAATGCTGGAGCAGCTCCATGAAGCTCATCCGGAAATGTGTCCAAGAGAGCAATAATGCTAGATGCATTTTTGAGGAGAGGTAAGCAATGCTGAGCAAAAATTATACCAGCAGCCTCAAAAGTTCAGCAATTCCACTGGCAGAAATCTTGTTCTGGGAGGGATTGTCTCCTGCTGCTGGTGCCAAGGTAGAATCTCTGCCTCTGAACCACTGTAAATGTCTTTATTGGACCAAGGCAATCATGTTCTTGTTGGCCTGGAGCTGACATTGCAAACATCCAGGCTTTTTACATACTATTTTACATAAATTTTGAAAATAAGCTTTAGTGGTTTTAATGTCACTATAGTGAAAAGCTGTCTACTTAAGGTACATATTAGGGCATATGGCTTTACAGTGGCAGCACAGGTTCCAGCTTTTCACTTGCAAGTGCTCCATTCAGGGCCGCATTTTTCTTAATTCTCAGCTGACAGTTTCAGATCATCATGGAAAAAGAATCCAGGAAGGAAAATGCAATGCTCTTAAATCCAGTGACTGCAAGGCAGAGTAAGTGGTTTTACCTACTGGAGACAGCATGTAGCACATTCCAGCTGGCTGCTAGATTCCATGCTTGATACAGAAGCTTTCAGTTGATTTTTAAAGAAGTTTTTCCTGAGAGATTGTAGGACTGGGGAGTTCATTTGTTTTCTTTTTCACATTTGTTTTTTTATTAGTGGTGGCTAAAGTACCAGTAAAGACTTGTCCCTTCTGCTACTTTCCATAAACTGCTTTCATCTCTGAGAATTCAATAAAGATGTCTAATAAAGGGACTTCCTTGTCAAGTACGACCATATTTATCTCCATTTTTCTCCAAAGGCACTGGGCTAAATTGTAATGTTTTGAACTGTGAGATAGTTCCTGGTAGCAGATACATGAGCTTTCTGCCTATAAGGGTGATACTAGGGGAACTTTTTTCCAGAATCCATTTTCTCTTAATAATTTCTCTGCTCCAAATATCCTTTAACCTTCCTTACAGTGGCCCTTCATGCTTAGCTCTGAGTTGATACAAACTTTCTAAGGATTTACACTATAGTATGAAAATATGCAAGCCCAAGTTAAGGACTGTTTAAAGTTTCTACCTCACCTAACAGGGGATTTATTCACAGTAAAAAGAGAAAAAAAAAAAAAAAAACCAGCCAAAACAAAACCTCAAAATCATTGGTTGCTTGCAATGGGTAAATCTTGTTCTGCACTCCTGCCTTTTCAATGGGATTGCTTTAGAGCAGGGCAAGTCCAAGGGAACACCGAGTCTGACTTTCAGATGACCCCCTCAGACACTCAGGGCACTGAGTCTTCTGCAACAGATTAATGGTCTACTTTTGCCCAAGCTGAAAGGCCAGACATTTTCTTTCAAAGTCATGAGTGGATGGAGGAAGAGGCATTTGATGTCAGTAAAAGAGTCTGGCCTCTCTCTGCAGACATGTCTCCATGGTAGTAAAGTTACCCAGACTGCATCTCCTGCAAAGGCCAGCGTGGCATTTCTGCATGGCTGCCTCCAAACAGCCCCAGTGTTCTTCTCCAGGGAAATTCTTAAGCCCAGCTGCATATTCTGGCACTCCTGAACTTGCAGATGGATATAGAAAACACTCAGTAGCAGCACAGCACTTTGGAGTGAGCAGCAGTGGCCAGTAGCAAACAGGGTCATGCAGACAGGTTGAATTCACAAGCAGCCTGAAGATTTGCACTCTCCAGCACAGCCAACTCAAGTGTATAAATCACCATAACAGCTTTGCATTCCCCTGGCACAGGGTCTCTGCCTCTCCTAGGCTGCCCGTGCAGTGCTGTTCTGGGCTGGGATTACAACTTTTGACTGAGTGCCCAAGCCTTGGTCATGTTTTTACTGTGGAGGCACCCACAGCAGTAGCCATAACCTAGATCTGTAATTCAGGGTAATTGGAAAGGGCTGTAAATGGCAATTTCCTTGGAACAGACTAGAAAATCAAGAGAAAGTGAAAAAACAAATTAAACCCTTGTAAAATGCTTTATGCCAGGCTCCTAAAATTCTTTGGGGAAATTACTCTTTATGTTCTAGAGATAACAGATAAGATATTGAGCAGCATTGACTCTGATAGTCTCTCCAGTCATGTAAGAATAGCCACAAGTCCTAGCAAAACCCCACAAGCTTTATTGAAAGAATTCTGTTCTTTCTACCCTTCCAAAAATTTCCCATTAAACTTCTCTCCATATTTGCCAAATTTCTTTACAAGCAGTTGACTTAAATATTCCCTTTACTTAAATGGCAGAGAAACAAATTTCTAAAACAGGTATTTAGAGGCAGGCTGGAGCTCTTCAAAAGAGCTGATATCTTTTGGGTATTTCCAAAATAGATATTCACTTAGTTTAATTCAGGAAAAACAGAAGCAGAAAACAGCTGCTGTTTTTGGTGTCAGTTCCATTCTCTGATACCCTACAGGTATTTTAAGGCCAGTACATTTACTGATTTTTTCAAGCCCACTTTACACGCCAGGACAACATCAGGAGCCCAATGAGGAGAGGGCCACGGCTTGTTTCTACAGCATTCCCTGTGGGTGAAGTTGGTGTTTATGCACCCCCAGCCAAAATGGCAGGGCAATAAAGCCACAGCCTGGGAGGCTGCATTCTGCCTTGGAGTGGGAATACTAGCATGGACTTCCATGACAGTACCAATAAAACAATTTAAGCCTTAATTAGCAGTCATGTGCATTTGCTGCTGCCACTGCCAGGGACACCTTCTGCAGC
>VZSR01003807.1:15936384-16233542 GCA_013398615.1 Brachypodius melanocephalos
ACATATTCTACAGATCTTGTAGCATAGTGTGTTTCTGCTAGCTCTGTCACAGTTCCAAAGGCTGCCAGTGAATGTATCACAGCACAGTCAAAGTACCCTTGCTTTTGGTTGAGATGCATTGTGGTTTGGAATTTTACTCAGTTTTAGGTAAAATTGAATTTAAATTTTAGCTTTAGTTTCACATTATTTCAAAAATTCAAATTATACAATCGAAGTTCTTAAACTATCCTTTTGTTTGTTTTTTTCCCCATAAGTTTAAGCACTTCACATTGTTTAATACTAGTGGATAAGACTTCGTGAGTCACTGAACTGCAGTATTAATTTATCTTGCTTGATTTTGTGCAGATAACAGTTCCTCAGGGAAAAGAACAGATGATAAAAATGGGGATGGCATAATGATGCCAAAGAGAGATCAGTTTGAAGGTGGTCGCCCAGTCCCAGAAACAGGTAAGAGCAACCATGTGAATTAATTTTGAATTATGTCAGTTTTTCAGTCAGGTGCTAAGGATACAGATAAAGTGGTCAAGAATTGGATAATGTACTTACATAATCTGAACTGTCCCTAACAAGATCGTACAGCTTAGTTTCATAGTATGAATTGTTCCAATTACTATCATCTAAGTGATAGACTGGCTGTATTTTTACAGAAAAAATTCAGGTTTTTTTCTACCAGCATCTCATTTTGTTAAATAAAATGTAATTTCTCTTAACCTCATTGTAGGTGCTGTGTTACCCTTAGCCTTAGGCTTGGCAATCACTGCTTTGCTGCTGCTTATGGTTGCTTGCAGACTGCGCTTAGTGAAACAGAAGCTCAAAAAAGCTCGACCCATTACATCTGAAGAGTCCGATTACCTCATCAATGGGATGTATCTCTAAAAACTGGATTTGGGTCAGTTGTTTCCTCCCCTTTCTCCTGTGTCCATGAATCTCTGCCTCTATAAAAGGACCAAAATCCTTAGTTTATTTTCAAGTGTAGAAGAAGCTTATGAGATGAAGAATATATTCTTTCCCTTCGGTGATAATATAAAAAGTGGGTAGATGTCCTTGCTCAGAAAATAAGAAACATTCAGGCTCCTGAGAGTAGCTCCAGTTGATTGTTGTGCAGAAGACACTGCAAGGTGGGGAGACCCCAAACTGGATGTGGGGTGCCCTTGGCCTCCCCACAGCAGCTGGCATCTCAGCCAGGGCTGAGGGCATCCCAGGGCAGCAGACCAGGCTCCATAGCCCGGCTGTGTTGGCCAAGGTGTGGGGGGAAGCCTGTGCCACCTTCTCTTCTCAGTGCTGCCACCACTGTGGGGCCAGAGATGCTCCAGCCAACACGTTCCTTCAGCATCCAGCAGAGACCAGTTGTGTTCTTTCCACCTGATGCACTGGAAACACTTTCATTAAAGAATGTGTCTTGCTTTGTTAATTAAAAACAACTGCTATCCAAGCACCAGCTTTTGCAAAGAAAATTGGGGTTTAAGGAAGAACGCATCTTATTTTCACTTGGTTTAAACCTCTGTGCTGCTAGCAGACAGCCATGCTTGCTAAATGCTGAAATGAAAAAATGCAGCTCCTCAGCAGATGAGCTGGGACTTCTCAGTGCTCAACAGCAGTTGTGGATGCCCCATGGCTGGCAATGATAAAGGCCAGGCTGGATGGAGCCTTGAGCAACCTGGTCTAGTGGAAAGTGTCCCATGGCAGGGGGGATGGAGCTAAATGATCTTTAAGGTCCTTTCCAACCCAAACCCCTTTATGATTCCATGTACAATCCCAGAGCTGTGTCTCCCCAGACAGGAGGGCTTGTCCATCCTTTTCCACATCCAGCCCACCACTCTCCCACAGTGTGAGAATGCAGCACACAGCAGTTTCTACCTGAGATGCCAGAACGTAGGATTCCTGCTGGTTATCCCCTAGCTCCCTGCAAAGCTTGAAAGCTTCAGTGATCTGCCCTCACCCCAGAAAAATTCTCATAGAATTAGAGCAAGTAATTGATATGTGTGAGTGAACTGCAGATGTGTTACCGGTAAAATGTGTACAGTACATGTTATATATACATATATATACACACACACTGTGCTGTCTGTCTTGTTTGGCTGTCCAAGGATGTCACATTCCTCATGGGTCTCAATAAAACCAGAGTCAAATGAGGCATGCATTGTTTTGTATGTCGTCTTTTTGTACTTCAGTAACTTTGAGTCAGCGAGAATCTTGCCATGGTATACAAATAGTTCTTCAAGTAATTTGTTCTTGATTACTTAATGTAAAATAGCTCTAATAAACTGATTCTATTCTTATATTTATTGCATTGTCTTTCGTTTCCATTGCCAGCTCAGTTCTGTGCTACAGGAGTGTGACATGAGAGCAGACAGAAGTACATTTCTCCTTTCTGTGACACAGCCTTCTAAGAAGCTGGAATGTGTATTCCAGCGTGGGGGGAGTTTTTGAGATAGTTGTTTCAGGGAGACAGAGAAGGACGGGGCATCTGCCTGTGTGAGCTGTCTCTTGAGCAGTGCTTGAGCTGAGCAGGACAGCAGCTGTAGAGCTGCCTGTGCCAACTGCTCAGGGAACCTGGTTGCCAGTGCTCCTTGCTCATGCCCCTGAGGCAAAGTCTGGTTTGTACTTCAGAGTTATCATGGGTCCAGGAGACCATCTGCTGATGCTGCCCATTTCCAGTTTGAGAGTACAGCCTCTCTTCCATCCCAGCCCCCAGCAGACGGCAAATAGAGCAAGACCAAAAGACCACATTTTAAATACAGCCTTCTAGGGAAGACTGCCCCTTTGGTTGGGTCTTATTTTCCACCATTGAAATTTCCATTGGGTTTTAATTAAATACCTAAATGTTCTTCTTCACCACCTTACCAAAGCAGCAAGAAAAGCGGTCTTTTCTCTCTGTGCCCACTGTGCTCCTATTACCAAAACCCATTACCCTGGCATACAGCCAGCAGCAGAACAAAGGCTTTGGTTTTGTTCTGCTGGGCAGGACAACAGCAAGATGTGGCACAAAGCACAAGCCAGCCAGTCCAGCCATGGTGCAGGAGCTCTTCTTTCCAGACACTTTACCCAACAGCAGGCTTTGTTTCTGTGCTGCTGCGGGTGGAATAAACCTTCATGGATTTTGCATAGGACAGCTGAGAATGAACCCCTCTAAGCAGAGAGCAGCAGACAGCAAGAACAGTACAGGAGTCACAGTTAATGCTGTGTTAGAGTTGCCATAGTCTTCTCAGGGACTCTTCTTTCTGCCAGGGGAGATGGTAACAGTTGCTGCCCGGCAGGCCCCTAGCTTGAGGCCTGTCACTTCCCAGGTGACAGCAAACTCCACGTCTGGAGTGAAATAAAATAGTTTTCACCTTACCAGAGAGCCTGGGGGCATTGTCAGCTGGCTGGAGAGCAAGACAAAGTGAGCAAAGTCACAGATTGGCTTGGCAGCTCCTACAGTTAACACACACGCTGGTCTCAATACCATGTGTTTGCATTTAATAACTTCCATGTTACTTGATTTTAAATAAGTCATACTGAACTATTGAGCTGAAGCACACCTGGGAGTAGCAGAAAATACTGTCAACATGCTCAGGATACTTTTCCCCTTCTCCCCAGGCAGCTCCCAGCCACTGCCTCTTGCTGACACCACTTCTGTAGCTCCTTCACAGCCACTCCCAAGGTTGGGTCTCCCTCTGATGTCAGAGTGGTCAGAGCAGGCAGTACTTCTAGCCTGTCTTTGTGGCTGCTTTGCTAAAGCTGCATTCATGGCCTCTCATGCAGACCCCAGAGCTGGGGGGTTTTACAGTGTCACAGATCACAGAATATTCTGAGTCGAAAAGGATCTACAAGTGTTTATCCTGTAGCAGAAGTGAGATACTCTGTGTGAAACTCGTCACTATCTGAAGTCTGTCAGATCTGTTTTTCCTGTCCTAAACACTGACATTTGTCTATCCACATATCTGTGAGTATGCTCAGTCCACCTATTCTTACGAGCACTTTAGGTAAGCAGAGAATATTGACTACCCTGACTGCATAGCCCTGTGGATGTTGCTCCTCTGTGTATTAGAGAGGTCATTAAAATTTACTTTGTCAGTGTATTTTAGTGTTGATCAAGATTCTTACTTCACTTAGACTGTTTTTTTAGAACTGTTTTGCCCTTCAGAGAGCTTAAGGGTACAAATTACTTCAGAGTAGAAAACACTACAATACTTACCTATGTTTGATCCATATTCAGAAGTAAGGGGGTTTTTTTTCCATAATATGGGCTGCTTTCTTCTCACTTTTGCAGGGGATCCTAGCCTAAACATCTCGCTGTAATCATTCTATAGCACTGTAGGATGACAGCAGGGGCAGTTCCAAGAGCACATTTGCAGAACAAAAAGACTGAAATAGGTCAGTGTGATGCTCCATTTGCTTTTCAAATCCTAGATAAAGCGTAAGAGTTTCAATCCCAAACTGCACAGAGCCAGTCAGAGACAGGAACCAATAGCAACACAAACATGCCACCCCAAAACAAAGGGAGAGCCTTTCAAGTAAGCCCTAGCAGAATCCACAGTCATGCATCACTGAGGTCTGTGCTGGCTGTTTTCATGTGCATCAGGAACTGCGATCTTTCAGTTTCTAATGGAAAACCTAAAAGAGTAAGACTGAAGGGAAAAGCTAGAGAAGATTCAGAGAGCACGGATGGGCATAAAGACCAGACAGAGACAATAAACACAGAGTAATTAATATGAAAAAGAGCAATGACACAATCGGTCTGCGCTGAGTACAGGGAAACATGCTGAAGACAAGGAATATTTAAAGGGGGAAAAGTGTGTACAAGTAACTCTGCTCTATATTTTTCAAGTAATAGTTATTTAAAACAACTGAAAAAGAGTTGCACTGCACTGGAGCCCTGAAACACAAAGAAAGAGAAATCTAGAACAACTGGATCATCACACTTCAGAAACAAGTTTTTAAATACACAGAAACAAGTTTTAAATTCTTTTAAATAAAAATTTTAATTTTTGCAGTTATAAGGCTCCTGGCAGACACTTCTAAACCAGTCATAAATCAATGGAAGGTGTATTTTGAGCAAGCTGGTGGAAACCAGACAAGTCAGAAAGGTTTGGTGAAGGACTGAGTCACCACTTCCTTGGCCAACAGAAATGCAGAATCCTGTTCTAAAGAGGGCAGAGCAAGACATTGTAAGTTCTTTAAACTACCAGATCCTAATGCAATAAAGAGATGCATTTAAGATTTCTACACCCCAACCAGATGGCTGGACAACACAGATGCAGAGGGAGGAGGAAACCTGAATGAGTACAGGACTGTAAAGGCTATAGGGAAAGCATCCCTGAAGGGTAATTCCATGCCCAAGAGTTGACTATCCTGAGGCTGCCTGTATATCCAGAGGAGAGGAGCTTCTCTAGAACTCTGATCAGAGCAGTAGCCTTGGCAGGTGCTCTGAATCACCCATTTGCCTAACCAGAGGCCTTTGAGAGTGTCCTTCTAGTCCATAAGGCACTTGCAATAAAGGTTACTGATTTATCTCAGATGCCACTTCTCCATTATAGTTGAAAAAGGATTTGGCAGAATGTAAGAAACAAGAAACATGGCTTGTAGTAGTACAAATACATAAAATGCAAGCAGAAGCCCAAACATGGCTGAAAAAAAGGACTTCAGCTTCTCAGGAGCATTAGGGAATGTTTTCAAGAGCATCTACCAGGCCAGCTGCTCAGAAGCGTATGATGAAAATGACTGGACTACAAAGAAACCTTAGAGAATCAAAGTGAGATCTCAGAGTAACACCATCAACAGTCTTTATGAAAATAGTCTGTTGCTGCTAAGAAAGTTTTGCTAAAAGGCATGAGATTGTCTCAAGTTCTAAATTTAGTATGATGAGACACAAAGTGAGTTACTTTCATTTCTCCTTCCTGAAGCTTTCAGGCAATTCTCAATGGGCAGCTGGATCTCCTCCATATGTATTTCAGCAATAGCTATGTCCAGTCAATTCATAATTTAAAGAAATACAATTTTAGATCCCAAGTACATCCTGCTGAGCATCTCATTAACACCCTGCCAAGAGCATGAGAGAACAGTAACAGCATTTCATAGGAAAGTTCAGAGTGCATCAGCTGCATCATGGATTTGTGCTGTGTAAAAAACTACTACCTGGAACAGAAAGCAGCCCTGTATGTCAAGGATGAAGTGTGGCAGGTAAATAGGCCAGGTCAAGGGAAGTTTACATCACCTCTGCCAGCATAAGGCCAAGTTTTAGTCCATGCTTATTTCCTCAGATCTGGCTGAGGCATGGAACTCCAAACCTTGCCAGCTAGGGAGCCTGAGCACACAAGTGTGTGTTATTTACAGTGAAGACAAAGTGGGGTTATGACAGCTTGAGAGTGTCAGTGCACTTACAACAACTGGTCTGCAGTCCACAACCTTTCACAGTTAAAAGCAGATGGCCAAAACTCAAATAGACCCAACAAAGGCAAAATGTATGAACCCACAAAACCTACTTAAACCCCATGCCTGAAGCCATCTATTGTATACCAGAATATAACTCTAATTTACCCTTCCTGATCTATGAATTCTGAACATTCTGAAATGCAAAAGACCAGTTTCAGAGCTCATCGTGTCCTGCATCTCTCTCGGCCGTCTCTGTGGCAATACTTCCCCTCTGAATTTGTTTGGTTCTGCACAATATACTTGTGTGAACTCACCATCTGCCTTTGTTCTGAACCAGGACCACTCCTCATTCACTTCAGCAGAACGCCTCTTCCCCATTGCTTGGGACGGGAATTAAGGTTCCATATAGGTAATTATCCATCTTTTGAACTGCATCCTAATAGTATGTTTAAAATCAGCGAAACAGAACCAAAGTTACAAATCATGAGCTTGGTTTGCGTTACTTGCCCTTTCTATCATGTCAGAGTTCAGAAGGAATTCTGATGTCCTCCTGTGAACTGCATTTAAATCAAAAGCAGTACAACCTAGGCCACATTAATGAGCAGAAGGAAGAAAACACTGCTACTGTAAGAATGGGTTAACACCCTTCTTCCTGGCAGGAAGGAGAGTACTAGTTCAGAATTTTCCTCAGAGTATTTTACTTCACCTCTTTGTGCTGATGTGTTAATTCCACAGTCTCTCCACTCTCTAAAATCCTGGAGCTTGTCACTCTGTCACAAAACCACTGCACATGTAGAGAGAACTGCTGCCAGCTGGAAACTCCAGAGCTTACCACGCAGAACCCTCTTGGCTCCAGGCATTATTGCCTGTTTCAAACTCGATGACAACCAACATTTCAGGAATCATCCAGGTGGCTTCATCAGCAGAGCTGGTGCACACACGCTGTGTGCTGGTTTCCCTCCAGAAGTCACGTTACGGGCTCTGTGGCCTCAAGCCAGCTGGCCAGTCTGAACAGAAAAAGTACATAGTCATTCCTGCTACATAAACAGAAAGCATCCAGCCAGCACATCAAACTCCTCTGTGGAGAACCCATAACTCTCAGTGGCTTTTCAAGATACAGGTATTGGCTTTCCAAGTCTTCTACTGTCTGGATCCCAGAAACAACTGGATAAGCAACTCAGAGTTCAGCCAATCCACTCTCCCAAGCTGTTCTGGCTTAGAGGTGATAGGAACAGCCCAGTGCAACATGACTGCATCTCTTATAAAGAGATAAAACTTTAATCCTTGCAAGTGGCAAATCACACTAGCTGGATTCAGCTATGGATAGCAGACAGAACTGTGCACAGAGCCTGTTCACCAAAACACACAGATGTGAACTAAGAAAAATTCCAAACAGCCACCAAAAACCCCACTTACATTCCAGGTAGTATTAACAGGCTTTGTAACTGCTGCAGTACATTAACTGACTGAAAACGGACACACAGTTCTCGTCAGTTAGCAAACCAGTATTTTTATACATGTTTTCTTTTGGATATGTTGGATGTTTCAACATCCTGTTGAAAGTTAAAAAAACAACAAAATCAGACAGACAGCTAGATACAGCTTCCTCTCAATTTGTTTTATTTGGCAAAGTAGCAATTCAGACAGTTCACACAGCATTTATTCAAGCTCTTCAAGTCTTCTGCATTTCAACTCATCCTTGTCTCCAAGCTTTTACTTCAGAACCATTGCTCCATCATGGAGGAGTTTCCATTTTTGACTCCTAAATGCTACTCCTGGATACTCCTTTCTGTCTGAGTACCTTGATTATCATCGACCCCTTCAGTGGAATGGGTGCACTATTCTCACCAGCCTTGGTCCCTGAAGCCTTACACCTCCTGAAGTGGTTCTCCCCCAGGAAGCTGTCATTGGGTCTCAGCTTTAACACCACTTCCAAGTCAGGCTAGCTTATTACACTGTGTCCAGAGACAGGAATTTGGATACAGTTGAGCTCATATCTTTCATTTAATGTATTAAATTTGTGAGAAGATGTAAATAAAGCTGAACTCAAACTGAAAGATACAGCGACCAAAAGGTTGAACGTTAGCATGCATCAGTTAAGATATTTCACTTCAACACCAAGAACTAGAGTCACAGTTGATTGTGGGTTAGTACAAATTTGTCAGACGCAAGTGGAGTTTTGTGGATTGTATTTTCTAGAATACACGCTATATTAATTTCTTTAGAAGATTAATCTTGTGCATGTGCTCCCAGGCTGCAGTCAGATCAAGAAGTGATATATTAACTTCCAAATATCTAAATAAATTAAGTCATATAGTATCTTTTACAGAGGGACAAAATGGGGCTGACCTTCAAAAGGCAGGTTATTTTAAAAGTTTCCTTTTCCATATTCAGAGGCTTTTATGCTTCCAGGGATTAATCCTATCACAAAATTACTGCTCTTCCACCATAAGGTGTTCTGGTTTTTTTTCCAGTGATCACTATGGGTTGTTTTATTCTATAATCCTTCCTATCATAAGAAAAAAGAAAATATAATATGCTGTTTATTTTAATTCCTGGTTGCTCAAATATGAGCAGGATGACTGAAGACACACTTCTCCCCTTTCCCAAAGCAGCCCACCTTACTGCACTGCTTCACAATTTGCTGTTGACATTTTACAGAACCAAACCAGAAACTTAGGGCAGAAAAAAACCTTTATAGCCTTCCAACTATTCTTCTATATGAAAACTGAACAAGCGTATCTATCTGTACTTAGGAGTCCAGAATTCTTCCTGCATGCATGATGTGTTCCTTTTACAGCAATTTAGAATTCACTTTCCAAAAAGACAGAATTTTTCCTGGGTGCCCACAGTTACAAAAATAAGAATGTTAATACAGCAAATTGCTTTGCCAAAACAACTTTCTTTTAGAACCACAGGGGGGTTTGGTTTTTAATAAAGAACCTAGCAATTCATATCTCAGACTACCTACCTGTCCTAATCTTCCACACAAGCACAAAACCCTCCTTTTGCTTTTAACTTTATTTGGCAAAGCAGCATTGCGTAAATTGTTCAGTGATTGGAACACACCTCAGCTCACATTTCTGGAGTTGGATCCATGTTTATCACACCAGCACTGAGCTATAAACCACAACAGAATTTCAAGATTACATGACTCAATTTTAGAAGGAAAGGGAAAACCATGTCTGTTATGTCCAGCTTGAACAGCAATGTTTGATAAGAGCAGCCACCTACCTCTGATGTCTTGAAATTTAATATATACAAATGCCTGGTTTTAAGGTAAAAAAAGCAGCTGATTGTATCTACTACATGCTAGTCTATGACACCATGTCAAAAGCTTAGAAAGGAAGTTCATCTCCTTTTAGTAGCATCTAGCAGATGTTGGAACACAGAAAACCTGGTATTGCCTACGTAGTGTCGTAAGGTGCACAGAAGCAGTTTTACCAAGGGACACAGGAGCCGAGAGAAGTGAGTGTTCAAGTTCCCCCATCAAAATTACAGTTCACAAGCCTTTAGGTCTTTATCTGCAGTTTTGCAGAAATTCACTTTGAACAGATGAAAGTGAAATAAAGGCATGTCAAATAAAACAGTGCCCACATAAAACTTTCCACCATTTCTTTATCAGATTTGCCTTGAGCATCTAAAAAAATAAAACAAACACCACGCTTTTCCATGCTGATAACAACAGTATAACGAAGTCCAAAACAAGCTGCAATGCTGTTGGTTTTCAAAAAGCTTTTAGAACTGGAGATGAGCAGTCCACTGTAACACTATGTTTGGGTCAAGATGATGTAGCTTTTACAATTCATCCCTGTAGAAAGAAAACACATGCAGTTATGTTTCTTCTCCCCTTGGAAATGATATTTGAAAAGTTTTGATATTGAATCAGGTTACATTTAAGTGCACACACACATTAGCAAAACTTCAGAAATCTCTTCAAGCATTTGAGAGAAAAAAAAAGAAACCAGAGGAAAGGCAACAGCAATCCCATATTATCTCATACTATTATGTGACTTATTGTGAAATATGGTTCCCTCTATTTTATATTTAATGGATCACTTGCTTTAAGGAAACTCCACACACAGTAACACAGCTAGTAACATAGCTACCTGCCATCCAAATTCTGCTGGCTACACACTGGCAAGCCACTGAGCCAACATACTGGACAGAGTATTGGCAAAATGCATCCTCTGTAGCTGCCAAAAAGGCAAGTTTAGCTTCAGCTGCACTCAAGAACTCTCAAGAAAGTGGGAACACAATCTTTTATCCCTGTCATCCAGTTTGTACCACTTAGTTTATTTATGTCTCAGAGGAACTTGATTAGGTCCTGAAGGAGCTACGATAAATCAGGAGTAGGTTATGGAAAGGCTGGGGGCAGGGCAGAGTGAGTGAGTGAGCATGTGTGTGTGTGTGTGCTAGCTAAAAGGAGATCTAGTTAGGAGAAAAAATGCATCAGAAGTCTCTCTAAATTGCTGAAAGGAATCTAGAAAATGCAGAGGTGTGTTCCTGTAGGACATTTAAAACACACTGAAACAAGAAACCTATAACACCTGTATTAGAACCATAAAGTTATCATATAGTAATGATTTGTTTAAGTATTTCTAAAGCATGAATTTTAATGCAAAATGCCCATCAAACCTGAAAGCTGTGCACTGTGCCACTCTGAGCACTGGAAAACTCAAAGATAAGTGTTTTGCCTCTTTTTCTTTTTTTTTTTTTCCCCACAAGGCACAAGTCATCTATAAATTCAGAATGAGTTTGCCACAATTTTTCTTTTAGTACGTGCATCAGCCTCATTAGCCAAAGCAAACAGTGTCTGAATTAGAAAAAAGCCTCAATAATGTGATTGCTGGCTCAATACATAATAGTATTTCCAGCTATCATGCAAACTAATGCACAAAAATCTAGTTCTACATGCACACATACAAAACTTTTAAGTTACAAAGACATTATTATGCTCCAGGAATCATACAGCATGGAATGACAGCATGCAAAACATTTTAAAAAGCAACTGAAAAGGCTGTAGAAACTAGTGCTTAAATGACTAGTTTTCTATCTAATGCAGTTGAGATGCAAACCTTGTGATTTGTAAGTGATAAATATTTGCATTCTTTGCACTTTGCACTGCCTCCTAATAGTAAGGTACTAATCACACAGCTTTAGAGCACTGCAGTAATTACAGACAGCAGAAAAAAGCAAGAGGTAGAAGAACACATCTTGGCAGGGATAAAGAAAAATCTGTTTATAGCTAAAGGTTTGGAAGCTCTCCATATTTGCCTATCTCACAAAATGGGTATTTGCTTACTTTGAACAGAAAAAAAGAAATTAATCTGACACCCAGTTTAAATTGCAGTGCCAGTGAATTCAGGACAAATGCTTCATTCATCCCTAACACTTCCAGGAGCTGCATCATCAGTAATTTTTACAACTTCAAGAAGTGTATGTAAGTAATGACTACTGCTGTTGCTGGCTTAGTCTCATATGCCTAATTGTGGGTGTGATTTTTATCCTGATTGCTACCACACACTCACAGCTTTATAAATCTCTGGTCTTTCATTGTGACAAGCAGTTCTTAATCTTTCAAACCCAAGGTAGATCCTCAAGAAACTATATGCCTAAGAAACATTCTGTATTTACTTCCAAACTATTAAACACAATGATTTTACCCAGCTGCAGATGTTAGCAAGGACTTTGCCTTTTTGCTAATTCACTTAAGGTATTTAAAATGAGGGTTTGTGTTTTCTTTTCCAAAATGGTATTTCTACTTAAAATATATAAGTATTATATAAATATATAATTTAAATTAAACTATATTAAAATGGCAATGTTTTAATTGTTGGAATTTTTCATTGCTTTAACATATTCCTGACCACTACATCCTATATGTGACATTTAAATAAGGATTTTCATATTTTATTTTTTAGAACATCTACTGTATTAAGGGAATCAGCTTTTCTCAAGAGATTTTTCACTTGCTCTTCACTACTCATTAATCTAATAACAGCATGCCAGCCCAAACCAATCCACGATGTAAGTATTAAAAATATACAGCATTTATTTTCTACAGATAGAAATTGAATTTATATGTCCATTATTGGACTGTAGGTATTAGAAAGTTCCAGAAAAGTCTCAGATCACTAAAGGTAACAGTTGCCAGCTTTCTCTCTAAGGTAGCACAGCTTGCAGACATAAATACATATTGCAAACCAGCATCAGCTGACTTGGGCTGATCCTTTATGGATCAGAAGCTGTCAAGCTATGAAATCTACTAAGTGTCAGCTACTGCTAAGAATCAGGATACAAGCCTATCCTCCCAGTCATACAACAAAGACTATCCTGCTACAAAGCTTAAAAGGAGACTCAAAAGATTGCTCTTTCCTTGTTAAATCTATCCTGTTCTCCTCTAGGGCCACAGGAAATATCTACTAATTTGTATTCTTTCTGGCCATGGCTGTTAGTTGTGATGCTTATGCAACTCATGTAATTTCTCTCCTCCTTCGTATATGCATTCCTTCCAATCTGCTTACCAGCTCCTGCTTAGCAAGCAATATATACATTTAGGGTTTAAGTCACCACAGTAGTCCTTCTCAGGCCTTTGGAATCCCAGCAAGAGAACCACTCATCTGTCAACTGAGGCATCAAAGCAACTTCATAAGCTCAAGTTAAAGCAAATTTCAGAAGTCATTAGCTCAAAATTACTACTCTTGAAAAAATATGTAAGGAAGTTTGAAAAACCTTGGCTTACTACTAGGGAAAACATATACATGAATATTCTATGCTTCCCATTATGAATATCTAACAACAAACCAAGAAATGTTCTCAGAAAAAAATCTAATAGGCAGCAATTTGGGTAAATGACAGAGTTCATCAAGAAATAAAATAAAGAATCAATAGTTTTATCAACAATAAATCTGGGATACAAGTAAGTCATGTGGCTTTGCAATCCCTCATCACCTCTTTAGTGGAAGGCATTCAAATGAAGTATTGGAACAAACATATATAAATCTATCTGAAGTCTGTAGCTCACTCTTTTAGATCTACTTCAATTTTCTTGTCATTAGGCAGCATTTGACTTTCCCTTTTCAATACGTCATTTATCTATGAAAAATATGTTGTCATTACTGAAAGTGAAATTCAGAGTGTAGCATTTCATGAATTAGAAATACGGCATCTACTCAGTGTTTCAGCAGCCCATTATTTCTCACTTTGTAACTTTAAAGATGTAATATTTAGACTTGCAGCATTTTAATCTGGAAAGGTGCTATTATATTTCTTGTTTTTTATGATCAATCATAAAACTGAGAGTAAATTGAAATGATAAAGGAATTTTTTCTGTAATCTACTGTATCAGATATATCACGTGCACTTTTACATAATTGTATTGGGTTTGCCTGGAAAGGTTTTGGGAGGGGGGAGGGGCAGGGCTTCAAGGTGGCTTCTGTAAGAATGTGCCAGAAGCTTCATCCATTTTCTATAGAGCTAACACCAGCTGGCTCCTACTTGGACACTCCACTGGCCAATGCTGAGCCAGTCAGGAGTGGAAGCAACATCTCTGTGGTAACACATTTAAGAAAGAAAAAAGGTATTGTGCAGAGAAGAGTGGGGTGAGAACATGAGAGAGGAACAGCCCTGCAGACACCCAGATCAGCAGAAGAGGGGCAGGAGCTGCTGCAGGTACTGGAGCTGAGATTCCCCTGAAGCCCCTGGTGCAACCCATGGTGAGGCAGCTGTGCCCCTGCAGCCCATGGAGGAGCCCAGGCTGGAGCAGGTGGATGCCTGAGAGAAGGCTGTGAACCCATGGGAGGCCTGTGTTGGAGCAGGGCCCTGGCAGGGGCCTGCAGACCCATGGAGAGAAGAGCACACTCTGGAGCAGGACTGCATCCCAAGAACAGTGCCCCACCCTGGAGCAATTCATGAAGAACTGCAGCCCACAGGAGGGACTCATGCTGGAGAAGTTCATGGAGAACTGTGTCCTGTATGAGGGACCCGACACTGGAGCAGAGGAAGGACTCCTCTCCCTAAGCAGCAGTGGGAAGAATGTGTGATTAATTGACTATGAACCCTAGTCCTTGCCTCCTTGCACTGCCAGGGGGCAGGAGGGGGAAGGGTGCAGGAAAGATGTTTTTAAGGTTTGTTCTAAATCACATGATCCTGCTTTGATTTTGCTTGGCAATAATTTCAATTAATATCCCCAAGTCAAGTCTGTTGTACCTTGAGTCTTCTGTTGTATCTATTCTCTCTCCTCTCTCCAGTTGTGGAGAGAGCAGCTTTGGTGAGCACCTGGCATACAGTCAGGGTGAAACCACCACAGTAACACATAATTCATAAATTTAATCTAAAATATTTTGTGCAGATTCTTTTTGCCAAAGCAAAATAAAAACTTGAATCATAACCATTATTCTGCATGGCCTGAGGAATTTCAGCAAACAATACCTACTAATTTCAAACTAAATTGCTCAACTAGCTCATCAGGGGCACTTGAAACACTGAATAAGAGCTTCTAAGCAAAAACATATTAAAATATATCCTAATAAATACATTTTCCAAAAGGGCTTTAATCATGGTTGATGTACAGATAGGAGGGTACAGTAACAGCCACAGTTTAGTCAGTGAAGTTTTTCCTCAGAAACATCATACTGTCATTATAATTTTGTATTTTATCAGCAAGTATGAATTCAGCATGACATTTATAAATAATTTCTACTAATATAATAGGTAAGACAGAAGTAGTTGTTAACATTTTTAAACAGCTGCCTGACTGGAAATCAAATACAGAATGCAATAGAGACTCATTGCTAAGTGTTATTTACATTGTCATTCTCTTAAGTGTCCCTATCAGCAATAGTGTGGCCAGCAAGACGAGGTATCTCCTGGAGGTATTTAAAAGATGTGTAGAAGTGGCCCTTAGGAACATGGTTTAGTGGTGGACTGGGCAGCACTGGGTTAAAAGTCAGACTCAATGACCTTACATGTGTTTTCTATCCTAAATAATACCATGATTCTGTGACTTTTAAAATTGTCTTTCCATAAGTAGTAAGTGAACTCTCAGAGAGAAATAAAACCATAGAGATACTAATTTACACAAGATCTGCCAATAAGGCAGCCATCAAGCCGTGTTCCCAACTATGCAACACAAGAGGCCTTCTCTCCATCATATTTTTCAGTTTAAAAACCCAAAATAATTGGTAAGTGTTATGTGAAAGGATACCATTATCAGTATAATCACATAACTGGACATTGACTGCTGGACCTCTGGCAAATGCATTGTTTTGTACCAGAAACAGGGTTCCTATGTATATTCTACTTCTAAATGTCCCAGGGAGTCACATACGAGAGGATTCCCACTAATATTGGGAGATTAAAAAATACTACTGCAACTGAACCAAAACTAGAAAGTCAGGGCCTAAATTTAAAGAAATTTAACACATTTACAACTAAGATGCTTTATTTAATAAATGTACTGAAATCCAAGGAATCTTTTCCTTCCAGCTAGTCCAGACTTGCTTTTGCTTCAAGTTCCAGTTTTACACAGTGAAGCATGATATAAAATACCTGAAAACAGGTTTGACTTTCAACACTGCTTCAGAGTGTTGTGCTGCTTTGCAAAAGCACCTTGCAGCCCCATTAAAGAACATTCCAAAATGTGAATGGCTCAGCAAAAATTTAAACAGCTTCTTTCCTGCCAACTGGAAGGTCTGCTAGCCCAGGAAAATGCTGCTGGCCTATCAGTTGTATTCTGTGAAGGGACACCAATTCTTCCTTCAATGTGATGGAAGAGTTACCTGCATTAGGAATGAAATCACATAATGTAAACTAAAAGAATGACAAACTAAACACATAGAATTGAGCTAAGCTTAAAATGATTATTGTGTAATGAATTTGATATTTACAGCAACTAGTCTCCCTACAGTCACACTACAGATTTTTATTACAGAAACACTTAGAGATGCTTTTTCAGAGGAGTCTCTAACTGAATTCTGCTCAAAGATCTTGAGCAATTTAGAAAAGAAAAACTGAAATCTAGGAAGTGAAGAAAAAACACCTCTTTCATCTTTGATGTCAGCATAGATAGCAAATGCTGACTTATAATTAGGAATTTCCTTAGCAGGAGCTGGCTGACAATACACTTCATAGTCACCAACAAGGAAATACAACAAAAAGAAAGACGTGACCTCCTGTAAGGTCAGCAGTACACTGACAGTTATCATAGAAAATGGGAATTTTCTTCAGATCACAAAAAGGACAATTAAAGAAATATCAAGCATTACAAGAAGTAGACTTCTGAGATTTTCTTTAACAGAGAGTTCCAAGATTGAATGAAATTTAAATGTGCATGGCAAGATACAGCCTCTATGCCATTGAAGATGAACCGTTCAGGCTAAGCACTTATATTTTCTCATAACACCGCTGCAAATTCTTAAATTAAAAGTGAATAAATAAAATCAATAAGTGTTTCAGAAAAGCACAGAAACTGGTATGAATTTCCAGGGAAAACGACCCTACAGTATACATGACTGAAGAGGGCTCAAACTACTAGCTCTGCCCAAGCTAGCAGACAAAGTGAAATACCAAACTGCACTGAAGAGATGCTAAACCCTCAGAATTCTAGTCCTTAACACAGTACCGTCACTTGTAGCAAGGGATAAACTATCATTCAAGAAACTCTTCTTAAAGAGTTTTATGATCACACAACTGCTGCTACAAAAAAAAATCCCAATTGCTACTATAATCAGATAAGGTGGAAACGGAGAAAAATCTATGAAACTTCTCTGAGAGAAGGAAGGCTTAAGAAGATGACTACTCTTTTTTTGAGCAAGCAAAGCATGGACTCCAAACTTAAGTAAAACATTTGCCAGAGGAGGAAACCGACCACAAAGGAAAGCTTCCAAAGCCTTGCAAGAGGCAGGAAACCCCTGAGTACCACACTGAGGGAATACTGGCAATATTTGAGGCCAAAGCATTCATTTGCATAACAAATACAAACCATCTGAATAACAAGCACGCTTCACAAGCTTTGAACTAAACTGTATTTCACTGAAGTTGTTTTAAGAGTAATTTGTACATGGTGGCTATATAGCAATCCAAGAAACACTGAAATGAGGTTTCACTAAGCAACGGTATGCAAACTGCATTATTTGTACTTTTTATGAATATTTTGATAGGTTAGACTAAGTATTCCTGTATTCAAATCACAAGCTGCACTCCAGAATATCAAGGGAAAAAAGCCAAAAATCTAAATTTAGGTTACAAAGCTCAAGAGTTGTTTTCAGAGCTCAATGCACATCTCTGCACTTCACTAATGCCAATAATACATTCACAAGCACTTTCTGCCAGGAAGCAAAACAGCAGTGCTGCTTTGTTCATTCACATAATAATGCCTAGCATGGCTTAAGCTGACAGCTGCATTAAGTCTATTTATTTATTTATTTATTACTGGCTGTTCAATTCAGCAAACTGGAAGGTTTCCTGCTTCTAGAAAGGCCTTTAGATTTTGCTGTATTGGCAAACACAAATACTGCCCCATCAGAGACAGATGATAGACTTCTAATAACATGTCTGAGAAAATTTTCTGAACAGTACTCAACTACATTTGTACTTTAGGGAAGAAAGAATTATCTTCTCTACTTTTTGCTGCTTGGAGGCTAAAGGAAAAGTGCTTGCAAGATCATCTACATTTTCCACAAAGGATTTTGCAAAGGTTTTTCTTCATTTGTAGTGTTTCAGAAAAATAAAAAATGAACACCCAATTACCACTAACTTAAAGGACAAAACAGTATTTATTAAGTAAAATTTTACACTTCACCTTAATTATTGGGCAAAATAGTTATAAAAAGTTCATTAAAAGTGAAGTTTAACCTTATAAAATACTGTGTTTAAAACAACAAATAAGAATCTTCAAAACACCAAAGACTAAAGAAAATATGTCCAAAAAAGACAAAGTGCAACCCATGCAATATTTTTCTTCTCCTTTTAATTTAACTCAAACTTAGCATAACCTCCTTTGGGTGATGTGGTAATGCAGACTGAGTCACTTTTCATGGTATGGAGGAGCAGAAAGCAATGACAGCAGCAAAGGCAGGCCTTGCAGTCTATCTGCTTAAAATTCACACCCTTTCACCTTGCATGTGTGTGGAAGAAGTAAGTGGAACAGAAAATCACTTCCACCTGGACCACTGCTTCTCTTTATCTGTTAAAGGCACATATATCACTCCCATCAGAGGCTTCATTTTGACACTGCCATCTTCTAGTTTGTCATACTGTTCGAGCATCTGGTTTCCCCCAGCAGGGCCAACTGGTAATATCAATCTTCCGCCAGGTTTTAACTGGTCTATAAGCTAGAACACAACACAGAAATTAGAATGTAACCAGCCACTTCAGAGAAGCTGGATCCAAAATTTGTTACAGTAGATTAACATCTTTGCCAATATGTATCTATCTACTTTTATGCAGTAGATAACTACTTCCATTAGGAAAAATAAAAACTGCACTGAAAATGAGAGTATCACAGCAACATGGTACAACAACTGGTGTTACAGTAAAACAATTTAATTAACTGGGTAGGTTGCAGTTTTATTTTCTATATATGTTGGGGAAACATATAAATCACAAATTATTTTTACAGCAGATTCAATATTTTGAAACTGTTTAACTGTTTAATGGTTATTGTGCATCAGTACAGGCCCATTGTGAAAATTTTTGGGGGTAACTGATCTCCCCTTAAGCCCTCAGAATAAGATTTGAGATTGGTGACTTTTTATTGTTTCTCTTCCTGGAAAAATTTTGTCTACAAGACACTCACTAACCAACAGCTCCTCTTTCATTCTGTGAATGGAACAGCCTTTTATGAAACTAGTCTAAAATATATGAATATGAGTAAGATAAGTGACACATAAACATAGTACGTGAGAAATGCTTGCATTTTTTTCACAGTTAAAGGAGGTTAATCACGGTAGTCTCAAGAAAAATTTCAGACTTCCCAGATATCATGAAAAAACCCTTAATCCCCATTGCTAACAGAATTTATAATTAAGAACTGTTTCATCCACAAATAAGCTTTCAATTACTTTTTAAATTATCATCTGTCAATATTTTGCTGGGAACACCATCCCTGCACACCCCCACCAAAAATAAACCAACAAAAAAATCTCAAACGACAAAACCCAAACAAATAAATCCCCCTCAAAAAAAACCTAAAACCACAACCAACTTTAAAAAAAATGAAGCAAAAAAACTGCCCAACTGACCAACTGGTCTGGAAATGTCCAATCTGTCTATAACAGACTCGAAGCCCAGTCTTCCACTATTCCTCGCTAAGATTTAAAAATCTTAACTAGCATCTAGCATATAAAAATCATGCTATGTATTACTATGTGCTTGATGAAAGGAAGAGAAAAATAAAATCTTATCTGCAAAAATGGACTATATGTATGCATATTCTAAAGTCTCTAGTTACTCTTCAGCTTCTCTAGTAAGAACTGCCCTGTATCCATTCTGAAAGCTATGAACAAATGCTAGTGTTTGTACTTCCAGCTGTGCATTTTACTTTTAACAGACTCAGTGCTTTAGAACTTAGAAAACACACTTCAATTTTGTAACTCAGTGTTTGATAAAATTACCTTATTAAACAAAATGCTCCAGTTCACTGTTGTAATACAGGGTTGCACACATGTAATTTTAAAACATGTTTATTTAAAGCAGAGTTATTAGAACATACAGCTTTATCAAACCAACAGGAACCCCAATTGTAATAGAGACAAAACCCCCACACCATACAGTAATACCACACTGCCCACTGATACTCCCAGCAGTGCAAGCTACCAAGTATTTTACATATAGATGTGTGCAAAGCATTCTCTACAGCTAAGATATTACAGAAACACACACACAAAACATAAAGGCTTACTGCTTGGGGCACAACCGGGGCTGCAGCTCCAACATGAATGGCATCATAGGGAGCTTCTTCTGCATATCCCATTCGTCCATCTCCCACTGCAAGAAAACACTATTTTTTAAAACATCTTCAAAAGGACTGGAGAAAACAGCTGTTTTCCCATATCTATAAGTAAAAAATAAACACATTTGTAAAATAAATGTAACAAAACACCCTCAAGTGTATACGCATGCTTATAAAATATACTAAACACTATTGAACATTATTGATCTGAAATTAGAAAGCATGGATTTATAATGAAAGTTCTTGGAAACACATGGTCCACCTAGAAAAGATACTTAAGTATTTATGTTCCCTACAAACTCTAGTGCAGCTGAGTTTCCCCCCTCATTTACCCTCTTAGAACAAACACTTTGCTTTGCCTTGTCTTTATGCACACCATTCCTAAATGTAATGCAAATCATAAGTCCAAAGCATTTAATGTCAGAAGCATGTATCAGAAGACTCCAAAGGTGAGGAAAAGACAGAGGAAGTGCTCCCATGGACTATATGCCTACAACTGCTCTGCCAGCTGGAACAAAAGCCCACATTTATATGCATACATTAATGCAGTACTGCAGTAACCTCTGCACACCCCACGTTCCAGCAGATGGGCCTCACTGTTCTTCCTGCAGAAAAGCACTGGACTGACACAGAGAGCCACGTCAGACTCATGGCTAAAGCTCCAGGAGGCTGCTTGGAAGATGCTTGGAGTAATTAAGGTTTTCAGAGGTTACCAGTGCTGCTTCAGCTTTGGTGGAGAACTCATGGGGAAGTACCCTGTCACAGATGTCTCATACCATCCCAGTTATGCAGAAGGAAAGAGTAACAATTCGGGGTTTTTAAGCCAGGGAAATGTGACAAACTAAACTGGACCTCGAGTCAAGTTTTCAAAGACAACATGAGTATGGCATCCACAGTATTTACAGGAAAGCAACAGGAAGTCAGAGCAAATTAGGCAGGTTCTCTCTGGAATTATTTAGCACAAATGTAATAAATGAGGCTGAACCATCCCTAAATTCATACTCTGTGATTACAGAAGATCCAATAATCAGTCAAGAAGAAAAAACATGGAGGTTAATGAGCATAGTCCTCTGATCAGCATAAGTAATTTAGGGTTCCCCATCTTTGGGCTAAGCTTTGACTTCTGTGCAAACACCAATATCACAGGTTAATTAAAACTGAAAGAGTCAAAAGAAGTGCTATTCCCCAGTCAGAGGCTGAAAAACTGTCAACCTTTTGCCTTCCAACAACTCCACAAGACAGGAAAAACACAGTCACCACAGCAGGTTTCATTTTGACCTCCCTTATAAGGAGGGCCATCTGGATAGCAAGAACAGCCCTAGGTATCCAAGACAGTACAGGAAGACCTGGACACCTCCTCAAAACAATTAGAACTGAGGTGTTTGTCATCTTCCTTATGAGGTCTTAAAAGATGACCCTGGCAAGGACTTTCTGCACCTATGCTCTTTAAGAGAGCACATTTCCTCAGAAGTCAAGAATCTTCTTAGAGGTCAGTGACATAAATACTCAGATCATCAATTCTCACCAGCACAAGCTCCAGTTAAGGGCCACAAGCAGAAGCTGCCAAGCAAGAAGTACCAGTGCTTCAAGAGAACTCATCCCTATCGATCCCCATTTACACTAAGTCAGATGGCAACAGAGATCACCAGTAATAAAAGTTCCAGTATTTCCAAGGTGTAATCCCTCTGACTGCCAAAGTGCGATCCACTGGAACAACCACCTCAATGCAGGCAAGTATATACTTTATACTTATATATCTCAGTAGCACTGTACCACTCTTCTAAAGAAGCAGCAATGATGTGTTTTTTACTGTATCAAGCTGCTGTTCCATCAGAGATGGCAATGGGGAAAGACTTCTTTAGCTCATTCATACAGATACTCCTAAAAATTATGTTAGTTACATAAGGAGGCAAATCCTCATTCCCGAGAGCGCACAGCAGGCATTAGAAGAAGTACTACAGTACTGCTGGCAAAAGAAGTGACTTCCAAGTTGAAGAAGCTGTGAAAAAAACTGCTGTCACTTCTGAAGAAGAACACATGTATTCTGAGACATAAATGTCCCTAGTGCACTCTCCAGAAACGTCTGAATGTGACTTCTGCACATCTTATCACTTTACTCACAGCAGTAAAACAGACCCAGAAACAACTAACCCCTTTGCTCTTAGAATCAATAGCTAACATCTTCAAAAACAGCACACACCCAACCAAAGTGGAGGGGGGGTGGAATCGTGCTCCTTCATATGCATCAGGCACAGCATGGCTCTTCCCTTTTAAAATCCACAAAAATTCTTATGGTTACAGAAGAAATATATCCACCCACAAGTGCAACACCCTTTCAGATATACAGAAGATTTTAAAAATAATTAAGTTGGCATTCATGTATGCAATGTAATTCAAATTATTATATTATTCAATGTTCAAGGGGAAAGAGCAGCCCAAAATTTTCAGCTTGTGTTTACATCCTGAATAATGTCACCTATCCTACTCACATCTCCAGTTACATGCAGCCTGTTAGTGAAATAATAGTGGTGGTGGCGGCAGGTGGCGATGAGGAAAAAATGTCATGACTTTTTGATATAAGAGGGTTCTGTAGCTTGTTTATAAATCTAGACCCGATCTGCTGATCACCATAATCAAGCCTTCAGTGCTTCTATGCAGACCTGTTTCACACAGAGTTGTAGCATGAGCACAGAAACAGAAGAAAATTACTTCCCTCAGTCATTTAGAATCCCTCATCCCTGCTGGCTATGGCTGCATCAGCAAATAGTGCAGTACAATAGAAGCAGATCTGTACAGCAAAAGTTTTTGCTGAGAACCTGGCATCCACACAACATATGCATTTCAGGATAATTGCTGCAGTCTAGATCTAAGTTTTATTCTCTTAATATCCACATTTCAAACATATTTGGTTGCTTCTTGGAACACATAATCTTGTCTAGTTTCATCCAAAAGGATCAAATGTTGTGCTTTCCAGAAGTACTTTCATGTGAGCCAAAGAGTGGTAAGTAGAAGCACTTGAGAGATTCACCTTAAAGGCTTCCTCCTGATATTAAGAAGAAACAAAATAGAAATCAAGCTATTAAAAAAAAAATACCCACAAACTAACAAAGACGTGTTAGTCCAAGTATACCTATTCCCAGCTTCTCAGTGCAGTTCTACTAAGACACCTCAAAATAACTTTGGTATTCCTGAAATACAATTATGGTCTATGTGAGATATGACAAAGCAGAGTAGAATGTCTAAAGCACATTGTGAAAAGCCAGTAACTGACACATACAGCTCCCATCATCAATCAACTGGTTTTCACAACTTTTTTGTGTGTTTGGGATGGGAGGGGTTGGGTGGGGTTTTCTGTTGCTGTCTTTTTGTTTTAAATAAACAGCTGTCTGGATTCTTTCTCCACATCAAAGAGCTCCAGGAATCCAGCACAGATGAACCATTCTTCTCCACCTAATTCACAAAAGTATTGCTTGTCCATCTGTAATTTTTAAAAATGTACCTCACAACAAAACTATTCACAATTCTCTTCCTCACCCTGCTACATAGTCAAAAATAATACAGATAATGATGTTTACTTAGAACTCTAGACTTGCAAGAGCACCAGAGTTTGCTTCAGAAACAACCAGAATCATAAGTCAAAATTGCTTTTGTACAGCAACAATGGAAATCATTCCCTCATTCCCCCTCTACAGCCCTAGCAGTCTAACTTCTTTTTCAAGAAGTTTTGAGACATAAGTGCTCTCAGCAAGATACATTGCATTTTATACATGCATACATGTTGATAAACTTATTTTAAAAACATTTGGGAAAGTCCCTCATTTACAAGAAAAGACCAAGAATCAAAATAGTAATTAAGCTAAAAGCCAAACATCACATAATAATAATTTTTCCAAGTGTTCTTGTAAGAAGCCTCAAAAAACATCCAGACCTTAAAGTTCTTTTTTAAACTCAATGAATAGCATGACACTTTCTTCCTGCCAGCCTTGCATCTTCTAAGAAAAACAAACAATAACCAAACAAAAAATCCCAAACAAAGAAAGAAAAACCAAACAAAAAATCTCCCCCAATAGCATTTTTTTAACTAAAAAAAATGATTTAAAATAATTCGCTGTCCTTGTATTGTTTGGGCATCATTTCCTCTCAGTAACTCTAACTGAATTAAAGTACAATCACTTCCCTAACATACAACTACTGTCAATTTTAAAAACAAGTGAAATAAACTTCAGTAGTGCATACTGCTAATCTAGTACTTTTTCCACTTGAACCTTCACATGCAGCTTTTTCAACTACTTTATCAGAAGTGTGAAGGCTTTGTTAAAACACCCAAATTTAGACAGCAGAGTATTTATTCAAGAACAATTGTGAATTCAACCTCAGTTTTAAATAGCAAATATAACATGAGAGACCTTCAGCACTTATTTTCACCAATAAAACCACTTCCCTGTTAACCTTTTCTAGAAGAATGATTAGATAGTCTTTGAGATCAGCAGAAGTCATATTCTGAAAACTGGGGGAAGATACTGTTTTTCAAAGGCCTAAGGACAATTTAGATTTTAAAGTTTTCATTTGGCTTCTCTTTCTTGGGTTTAACTTCTCAAATTCGAACTTTTAATAACATCCAATTCAGTCATTTTCAACCAGCTGCTAGAAAGAATATCAATTGAATTAGTAAGTATATCAGTCTGATGCTCACCAATCAGTTTCACTCTTCCTGAAGACAGCAATGTGGGATCGTCTTTTTTGACATTATTTATTGAGTCATCTACTAGTTCTTTGATATGATCAATTCCTACAACTTGTCCTTTGGGACCAACCTGGAATAAAAATATATAGTTGAACAATTTCTGCTAGTTTTATTTACAGAATGAGTATTTATACTTCCTGATCTCATTTCTCTAAAACAAAAACAGCAAAGTGGAAGTATATTTCCCCAATGTTATTAAAACTACCATTAGAAATGACAAATCCTGACTGCTAGAAGCACCTGATGATTAAAATGTTCTGCACAGTTTTACGAATACTTGTTAGAGTGATCTTTTTGAGATGGGATTCAGTTGTGTTATATTGTTAGTGGAGATTTCTTCTTGGAGTTTTTAGAAATTAAATTTGACCATGTTTTTTTCCATTACCTGAAATAAAAATTAACAACATCAAGGACAAACACTAGAATTGATCTCCTTTCACACTGAACAACACTTACTAAGGATTAAGGTTTTTCTAGAGAAGACATTACTTCAAGGATTAAATCATGATTTTTATTCAAAATCATCTCAAGAGCCCTATTCTTTCAGAAGCAAATGCTGCAATTACCAGTCAGGGACAAATTACCTTCCACTCAGCCTGAATCTACTTCCAGATTTATAGCTCTCCTCCACAGGAAGAGTGGAACTTCTGAGAGCTCTTAACTCAAAATAGGTCACAAAGTCTCTGTATTCTGAGAGGGGGAAAAGAAGGTCTACTAACACAAACTTCTCCATTACAGGTATTTCTTCCAGAATTTTGTCTTTAGTCCAGAAAAAAACCATTCAAAACCAATTCAAATCTTCAAAATTCTGACCACTTTTAACAGGATCCAGCCCAAAGAACACAATAGCACAGTATGTCCTAGCAGCAGCCCATGCTGCCTAACAACTGTCTTTGGACACATCTGAACACATTGTTTATGTTTCTATATCCTACATTTTAATATTGTAAAGACATGTAAAATTAGTAAGTGGTTATCCTGGGGAATTTTTAAATGTTTTATTATGAACAAGTCCTATGTTAAAAACATTAAGAGAGCAGTGTTGGGTTTGAGTGGAAGACCACCACCCCAGCCTTTGAAACAGGGCAAGACACAGAGCAAGTTTTCACTATGACAGCCATGGGTTGCTGTTCAGAGGAATGCCTGGCAGTCAGTTGTACCATAAGCTGGCAAAAGATCCACTTTATTCCAAACAGTAATGTCACAAAAATGAAAATTAAGCAAAATGGCCAGAGCATGAAATAGCCTGATAAAGTAAGAGAATCTCCTACTGCATAGACATCTTGGGATCTCTTATGTTAGGAATAAAAATATACCCTGCTCTTTTCATAAATCCAGTACTGATAGGATGAAAACTCTAATTTATTTAGTTTGCCAGCAACCCTCGCATGTAAATAAACTTAATTTTGCAAGCTATCTAGATAAGTTTATAACAGAAGTGTAACATGAAAATCCAAACAACAGTCTTAAAGATACTTTACTAGTCTAAGTAAAGATAAAGCTTTCCCAGAGGTACCACAAATGAGATTTATCATCATAAGAGTAACGTTATCATCTATGTGTACTGAGGCACTTGTGCCACAAATGTGAACTACTAATTCTAGATCTCAAGTAGACTGAGAAGCAACATCAGCATAGCCACAAAAAGCACATCCCCAACTGAATTTTCGTGGCAAAACTCTACCATTAACTCCCATAATATATTTCTTTCAAGTTTTTGTTACTGTTGCAGTGCTATCAAGAAGAATGAAAGCATTTTCTCAATTTTCCAGGACACATCTCTAAGCCATTCCAATGCAAACCACTAAGGAGGATTCATAAGAGGTAGACGACATTCATATGGCAATAAAAAGACAGAAGGATTAACTTCAGGAAATTTGGAAAGGGATTTCATTTTTGTGCTGATTCTGACTTCTCTACAGCTGTTTTAGTACAAAAAAGTGCACAATCAGAGTTTAGCATGTCCTATTGAAAATGTCTATTCCTTCATGCATTGATAACTTCAATGAGAAATACATATAGCCTGGAAAAAAAGTATTAATGCTTGTAGGATTGGTGTTCCCATGCTAGAGTTTGAGTACTGACTTCACAGACCAAAACTAATAGGCAGTTGTTGAATTAAGTGTCATTTAAGATTTCCTCTAAACTGCAGTTTGGTTAACTTACTTCAACTACTTTTTAAAAAAAAAATTTTTGCAGCTAACACTTAGAAACCTAAATACTTTTGCAAATGCATTGCCCAGTCCTAAATATTCTGAGCTATTTCTTAACAGGGAAACAGAAGTGATTGCAGATTCAGATTGGTGATTGAAAACAGAAAACTAAGCAGCAAAGAAACCTAAACGAAAAATTATCATATGTATCAACACATTTCAAATTAACTTTGCAGAAAGACAAAACAAACAATCTAGCTGGCAGTTTAATGAAGGTCCCTACTAATCATAAAGCAATTATAAAGCCCTGGAACAGAGTTGGAAGAACTGATTATATTCCTCTTCATGAATCAGTCTAACAATACAATAGTTACAGCCACTAAAATCCAAATTTTTTCATCTTTTTTTCTCCAATGTAAGATAGGGAAGAACACAGAAAATTCCTTAGGTACAGGCTGAATAATACAACTGAGATTAGGTTACTTGGCAAAGATATAAAATTCAAATTCATATCTAACTTATAAAAGGTTAAATGGACACTTACAGTAATGCTTGTGCAATATAACAAGAAAGGAAAGCAATTAAATTCAAAGATAATTTATATATATACACAAGATTTTTTCCTGTGGAAGCAGGATTCTTTTACACTTCACTAAGCTCTCATCATAACAGGAATCCATGACAATTTATCACAATGAGAACATGCATAGACACACAAGAAAACAGAAATGGAACTGTTCAAGACAAACATCTTGTTCCTTCAAGATATAAAGCAACAACTAAAATTCAATCATTTTAAAAAACCCAAAGCAATCCAAAAACCCTAAACTTCCTTGCTAGGCCGTTTCTTCACCATTACACAATTTATTGGACCATTTAACTTGAACATCTATTATCAGCTACCATAAGAAATGGGTACCAGTCACACCCAGGAGAGTAAGTTATTCTTTGTATAATATTCTTCAGTCTTCTACGAAGGATGCTTTTTTTTTCCTCTAATTCAGAGTTACACTTGAGTTCAAGCAGTTCTGGTGATCAAGAGATTAAACTAAATAACTCACCATTCGCGAAAAGCATGCTGTAAGAATTCCACTTCCAGATCCTACATCAAGTGCTTTGGCTCCTTCATGTAACTGATCAGACAGAAGTTCAAGTGCATATGCATGCTAAGATAAGACAGAGAAAGAAAACTTACCATTATTTTAAGTGTCTGTTTTACTCAATAAATGTTAATTCCTTCAGAGATTTTGAGAAATGCCCTAAGCATTTGTGTAAGAAATTTCAGAATCATTTCTATTACAAAAAATGGGGGGGAAGGTGTTAACTACATGATATAATCATTGTTATTTCATTAGCTTCAACAAATTTCATGAGTGTATTTTTTTTTGGTTAGCATCCATATACAAAGCCTCATCTAACCATTCAAGCTTCTAGCATAGACTATTTATACACTGGGAAAGACACTGTAAGTCAGTTTACTTCTCCTCAGGTCTGGTGACTCTTACTATTCCGACAGTGTATGACCAATAAAGAATTTAGTTTATTATGCTATATGCATCAAAATAAGCTGGTACAAAAGCTAGCTAGGAAGAAGGCACGTCTAGGGCATCACGAAAAATGGCTATTAAAACTACCTCCTGTATTACCTGCCCACTTCCTGAGTCAATGAATAGGAAAAAGAAGTTGTCTCTTACAAAGTCAGATAGCCAGGCTCATGTACTAAATGCAGTAGTCTGTAGACACACTTGACAGCTTTTGCTTTGCTACGTGGTGGACCAGTACACAAACTAAGCTTAGGCTGCACACTAAAAAAAAAAATTGTTCTTTCATGTTTCAGAGATAGCCATTACCACACTCTTTCACAGCTTAATCCATCCCACCCAGAAAACTCAAATAATTAGAATACTGCCGGTTAGAACATTCCTTGTTAATATTTTCTTAGAGGATATATTACCATTTTGCTTTAACACTTCAAATACTACTAGTGCTAAGCACTAACTTAAAATTTGAACTTAAAATTTTGAAGCATAATTACTATTTATTTTTCCCCTTTGCAACAGTACTTTTTTCTGTTGTTTCTTGAACAATACCATTAACATCTCTATACAAAATTCCTGATTTTTTTGTATTGATAACTAGGTAAATTCTAAGCCAACTACACAGTTTTTAGTTAAGAGAAGCAGACTTTTAACATTTTTTGATACTATCCAAACATCACAAAGACAAAATACATGCTTCTATTCACCTTTTATCTCAAAGATACACAGAAAAAATGTATCTGGGTTAGATGTATGAACTGAAATCCCAACTGGAACACTCACCCTGGTCTCAAACCACTTGGCAAAAAGCCCTTCAACTAAGTACAATGTATCTTTTTTCCTGTCCAAAGACCGAAAGGCATTACAGGAGTACCATACTATAGGAATCACTGTCATTCACTCCTGAATTCTCATGATTTTATAAACTACCGAGTAATTTACAATGGAAAGATCTCTGGAAATCTCCTAGTCCATTCCTCTTTCAATACAGGGGCATTTTAAATTAGGCTGCTTATAACCCTGTTCACTGAGTTTCTTTGTGTATCAAAGAACAGAATTTCCACAAGCTGCAAAGCCTGTTTCAGTGGTTAACTACCCTCAATTTTTTTGTTTTAACTCTAGAAACCAATCGGAATTTCCTATGTTGCATTTTTTTGCCCACTACTCCTCATCCTATTACTATACATCTGCAAGAAAAATCTTGATCAATCTTTTCTACTTCCTCCCAGTAGGCAGTTCACAAAAGTGTCACTGCAATCAACTGCTCATTAAATTTACTAGGATAAGTATATGTTTATAAAATCACTATACTAATCACCTAGGTTTAAAGCTTACCATATGTGGAGCACTGATTGTTGCTTGGAAACCTGTAAAACAAGAGAATGGAAGAAGATGTTCATTGTTGTTCAGACAGCAACCTTACAATCTTTATTACCTTGACTGTAAAGTGCAACACCTTCACTGTCAGCCTCATTCAGGGTACAACATCCACACCCCAGGAGTTACACAGGTACTCTATATCAGAAGTGAGTTACAGCACATCAGCTGAAAGTTATGCTGTGCCAACTCTGGACAGGAAAAAAAAAGAATTTTATCCTTGATCTCAGCTACAATCTCCATTTTGTCACTATACATTGAATAATTATCACATATTGAGCAAGCAGGTTTAATTCAGAAGAGTAATGTCTCCCAGAATAATGTAATTCCTTTTTCACTCAGCCCCTATGTAAAAACCGGAATTTGTTCGTTTGAGTTTCATGTAGTGGCAACCATGGAACATCTGGAGAACAACCTTGTGTATTCTGCAAACAGTAAATGAAGACAAACACCTATAAGAATGGGAGGAATACTCACCTATATTTGTTTTTGTAAAGATACATAAGCCTTTGAGTATGTATCTTAAAATATTTTTTCATTTTCCTATATAATTAACAAAATCCTAATATAATCCTTCACTCACCACATACTATTAAAGGCAGGGAGAAGACCCAGAAAAATAGAAATTAGTACATCCACATAGCTCTTTCTCTTGTCTTGGAAAGATAAAACTGGGACCAGGATGAAAAACAACTGTCCTACCAATAGACCTTCTCATTCAAAGCCTATTTTTAAAGATTTCACATAATGGTTTAAGAAAGTTTGCATTGGTCTCAAAGGAATGATTTCTGTAAAGATAGGGAATGTTTCTACCATAAACTGGATGCAAATTTTTTTTTAAGTATTTACATCAGCTGCACCACCTCAAGTTGCCGTGATTTGAAAAATAAACACATATTTACACATATTAATAGTGGCTGAAAAACATCTCTATCTGATGTACCCAAATATGCCAACTGCATTTCACAAGAAATTGAAGCTTAGTTAAAAGGTATGCAATAAATTGATGCAGAACTAAACAACCTTCCAAATGAAAGAAAAAAAATATTTCCACACTTTTAACACATAAATGACAAAAGCAGTTGAAGTTACACAAATGAAAACAATCTCAATCACTTTTGCAAGATGCTCTTACCTATAGACTGTGGAGAGTCCATGTAAGGGTTGTATTTTGCATAGTGGCAACGGTCTGTAGCCAGCATTACTTCGAATACTTTGTCTGTTTTGATTATTCCATTTTCTATAAATAGAAAAAATATATAAAAATGAAGATATTGTTTCTCTTCTGCAGTGCAGAGGTCTGTGAAATGTGTTAACATACTCATAGCATTGTGAGAAATCAGGTGCCTTACACAGATCTCTAACACTTTTACCCTCATCACACCGCCCATGGCAACAGTTGAACTCTTTAAAGGTCCCTTCCAGCCCAAACCCTTCTGTGATACTAAAATTAAAATTAAATTTGGGGTCCAGAGATCGAACGATGCTTAAGCCAGTGAATGTTGAACAAGACTTTCTCTGCAGTTACAAATGCTTTTCTGAAACCATGGGCAAAGATCTACGCCCTAGGAAAACTCAACTTCACGCAGACCTTTGATAAATCCTGAAAATATAGTCAGTAAGAATTTAGTATTACTATACACACCAAACAAGATGTCCCTCATAGTTCTAAGAAGCTATACAAGTAATTATCGAAAAATATACAAAAGCAAGTTGCAAATGTGAAGTTGAAGTATCATCGCTCAGTACTTTAGTTTCCAGATGTTTGTCTTGTGTTAGCAAAAAAAAAAAAAAAAAAAATCCTTTTGTAAAGAAACTCCCACTGAATCTGAATTCTTATGCAGGGGCAGACTGAGGCCAGTAAGTTTTTATGTCAAACAATCTTAATCTTTTTACACCTCGAAATAAAATATAAATGCACATGCATGTAAAATGTCAGAAGCAGCCATTTTTCCTTGCTGTTTTACTGAAGTTTTCTAAACATTGATAATTCTATTTTTTTAAAGTTCTGAAGAGCCCATTCATGAATAACAGAAAACTTTGGAAAACAAAAGGAAGAAATTAACTAATTACCTGCATCAAAAGATTATATGAACTACAAATAACTGACATTTCAAAGATGGATTGCTTCATTAACTACTTTTTTTAAATAAGGATTTATTTGCAAAATTATACTTTAAAAGAAAAAAAAATCATTTGAGCACCATTAGTATCTAACCCAAAATATGAAAATCAGATTATGGAACTTCTGTAAGATAGTCCTGAAGATGCACAGCGAGGTTTTTTTCGAAGTACCACCAAAAAAACACACCTGCGCCCAGGACTGGGCTAACTTCTGCCAAGCCTTTCCTGACTGTTTACCAGGTGCTCCCAACTACACCTGTTAATCATGGGATTTTCCTGTCTTTTTTTTCTCATCTATTATCTATGTCCAGAATTAATTACCCTATACAAGATAGACTTGAATTCAGAAAGGAAAATAACTTCTCAGATCATATTCCTTTTTGGTCTGAAGACGAAGTATCACATAGAACTGCAAAAGGAATATACTATTTCTATGGAAAATTTTAAGGAAAACAATTACTTTTAAAAAGTATTATTTTTTTTTAATATTTCTGTATCTGGTAAGTCCCAGAAAAAACATTAACTCCACTTACAGTCCCTACACATTAGACATATCCTGTTCTTTTACTTCCTTTTGAACTGAATACTACAGCAGTTCCAGTTACAGAAAATTAATTTCAATCCAAGGTTTTAAATCTGAGCCAGTAGGCATTTGCAGCAGTTCTTAAGTTTACTTACTGAGCAAAATTGTACCCAAAAGAAAACAAACAAATCAATCCATTAATACTTTGGCACTAAAAACAGAGTATAGTAAGGAGAAAAATGTGTTCCCTGACCACAAGAAATTAGTTGGATTAGTTGTATAGCAGGTCTGTGAACAAAGCATAGAAACCAAAAAATCAAATTTTTACTCTTAAAATCTCATTAGGAATCACTAAGAAGTTAAGATCTCCAAATCAAACATACTTCAAAAAAAGAAGAATAAGCGAGGCTGATTGTAACAAAAGTGAAGAGATAAAGGCTCTAGGGGGCTGCAGGGATGCTAAAAAGCAGTACCTGAGAACAACTCACAAAAGGTCTCAAATCATGATTTCTTTACATGCAGGTAAGTGCATATATTCTAGAACTATAGGTAGTTCTGCTCTTTCCTTTTGTGCTTTGTGGAATAAACGTGCAGAGAACAAAAAGAATAAGCTTCCAGCTTGGAAATGCAACTGGAGGGCCCTATGATAAGGCCAAGAACCTTCTCTAATTTCACAAGACTTAGCTCCAGTAAAAATACAAACAATGATCAAATAAGATGCTTACACTGACAGGCAAATTACAAAAAAAACCCTGAAAACATAAACTACTAGTATTCTATGCCCATAGATTAAATCTGCTTTTCAAATTTGCTTATTCTATGTTGGAAATAACATCAAATTTTAGGTGGGAAATAAGAAAAACAATTAAGCCCTGAACAGTAAGGTCAATATTGACTTAGTTGTAATTTTTATTGTGTTGATAACAATAAGATTTTTTTTTCTTAGTCTCACAGCTGAATATAGAGAAACATAGCAACTGTAAGGTTGCTAACCAAACTTCAAAAAAGTCCTTTCTTTCCTGCAAGTCAGTCCCAAAATGACCAGCTGCCAGCATCTTAATTCTGTCTGAAACATGTCTCTATCAAATTCTCAATTAAGTCCAGAAAACAAGTATACCCCCTAAACAAGCCAGTAATAGAAGCTTATATAGCAAAGAAGACATTCTAACTTCATGCCATCTATACCAAAAAAACAGATCAAAAATAAATTAACTATTAATAAAATGCTAACTAAAAACATTTTCTAAATCTTAAAATGAAGCTGTATATTGCAAGAAAATAATTCAGAATTAAATATACAGTAAATATCCTTTCCAATTATAACGTGCAGAGAAAACTCTCCTTGAGTTGTTTGGTTTCAAGACCGATAATCAGTTTGTACTGCAAACAATCAGATATTAAAGTGTTTACAAGGAAAGAATAATGCATAAACACACTGACAGCTTGAAATAAAGAGTAAACTCAAATAAAACAGAGTTATATCAGCACAACTTCCAAGCTTCAAAGAGCTGAAGCCGAAAAGTAAGTACTTAACAGTGGAGCACTGCCTGCCAAGTTCAAGAGTTACTCTGTGCAGAGGCTGTAGCAATGACAACTTGACATAATTGGAGCATGTTTTGAAAACTCTCTGGTCTGCCTCTTTTCCACAAATAACACCATGAAAACAGGAAAAGAGCTCAGAGCAGTCCTTGGACTTGAAGGTGGGAATACACCACTGTTGAATGTAACCTGGGAAACTGGGCAGTTGGCTGTCAGAGAGCAAGGAAAGAAGAGTCTGAAAAGGCACCATGGACTTGAAACAAGTAAACAACCTATATTTTTATTCTGTCTTTTATTTAGCAAGAAATGCACTACCGAAGTGCTTATGTTTCAAAGAATTGCCTACCTCACTGAAGATACCCTGACTGTTGATCAAACACGTTTCTAACCAAACCACAATATACTAGCAACATTTATACCAGCACTGGCTTTCAGACCAGAAAAGAGGATGTGTCATTGCCACATGATCCAGCACACAAGCTTACTATACAAACCATTACACCTACTCAAACTCCTCCTGTGGCTGAGTTTATGTATCAAAAAAATGCTCTTGCAAATCCCAAAACCATTTACTGTGCAACTACTTCAGCATCCACATAGTCCAGCTTAGATTACTTTCTCCATAACTACTGCGGAATACTTCACTTAGGAAGATGAATTTTCAGCAAAACAGAGATATTTTTAAATCATTTAGAAGTCTTACTGCATGACACAAAGCACATACAGATCTACATTACAAAAGATTCATTCATGTAGATTAAAATTACTGATGTGACAAATCATAGAATGGTTTGGGTTAGAAGAAACCTTAAAGGTCAACTAGTTCCTTCTTATGTTGAGGGCCCCAGAGCTGGATGCAGCACTCCAGGTGGGGTCTCACCAGAGCAGGGTAGAGCAGAGCAGAGGGGCAGAGTTGCCTCCCTTACCCCGACAGCTACATCACTTTTGATGCAGGACACTTTGCTCTCCACAAACCTGCAGAGGGTGCACTCGATCCCACTGTCAATGTCAATGATGAAGACGTTAAACAACACCAGTCCAAGTGCCAGCCCCTGAGGAACACCACTCGTCATGGTCTACACTTGTACATTGAGCTTTTGAACACAACTCTTTTGAGTGCCACCACCCGGCCTTCTCTATCAAACAGTCCATCCGTCTAATCCATGCCTCTCACTTTTAAAGACATGGATATAGTGAGGGACAGTGTCAAATGACAGTCTCCATCTAACCCATGCAAACCAGCTAGTAGCTTTCCAGAGAATAGGCTGGAACAGAACCACATCTTGATTTGCAAGCAATGTGAAGATTGGTTTTAAGGACCTGATCAACCAACATTTTTAAAATCAGTCTTTTTGTTTGAGCAGAGGAAGAAAAAAGATGGGAAAGAATGTGGTTCAGTTAATAGAATTTTATTTAAGTAACGAGCATAGGAAGATTTCATTGTAAGGCATGAACACAAAGAAAGCACTTAGAACAAGAAGTGATGCATCAGCACCCTAAGATCCAATAACAGACACTGACCAAAACATACAAAGCTCTTTGTGCTAAAGAAATTGAAAGTAGGTGTTTGTAAACAAGTGTTTCTTATACCACTCATACATGCAAACTTCTTCTGCTTTGCTGATAAGTTTAGAGTTATCTGCCTCAAACATGCAGCTGCCCATCTATTGTCACTGTGATTTGGATTCACAATATCCAAACATTATCCAAACAGGATGTTGCATATAGCTCACTGGAAGGAATCACTTGAGAGTCTACTGTTCCAAGACACAGCGACAGAAAGACTGAGGAAAGCAACAGTCCATCAGAGCTAATCTTACACTGCGAAAATGAAACACAAGTATCAAGTCCCATGAAAATTCCAAAGTGACAGAAACTAAAAATAACGAGAGTAATAATAGTAGTAATAATAATAATAAATATTCAATTACCATTTAAATGCTACTCAAAACCTGCAGAGGTAAAATAACATGGGAATCATAAGCTAGGCTTAACACAAAAAACTAATATACAGCCTCAAGCTTCAGTTAAATATAAGCTCACCTATCAACATTTCACTTTTACTTTAAGGTAGTATTCCTTCTCTATTTAATTAGAATTACCTTCAAAAACAATCCATCCACTTTGGCGTAACATGTAAGAGTTTTCTATTCATTTTCATGGATCTGAAAGTCTGCAGTTAACCAATTTAGACATTTTAACCACAGCTGTATTGCCCTCTCCTACTATAGGCCAATGTTGCAAAGTTGGTACTAACAATTTTCTTCTCTGGGGAAGGAGAAAGGCCTGCTAACACAGCCTTCCAGAGCACAGATTTATATAGAAGTTCTCCGTAATGCAATCGCATTTATAATAATGGTTATGTTGATTTTGTCTAAATCTGTATCAGCAGCTGAATGAAGAAACTTTGAGGAGTACACAAAAGAAGGAAGTAATTTTAAGGTTGGTTTCAACGTGCGAAAACACAGAACCTCATCTTCCAATGAACTTTAACACCCACATGCAGATGAGGGAGAGTTTAACCTCTGAGCACTCCTTAATCCTTCAACGTTTGAGAAAGCTGAACTTCACTTACACATCACAGGGAAAGTCAAAACTAAAGAGTTCAATACAAACTGGCATCAATCATCAACAATAATAAAAAAAAATGTTGCAGAGGTTACGATAAACTTGGCTGGATGAGACAGACAGGGAACTCTTCATAGTAAGGCTTGAGGCAAAACTACTTACAGCTCTAGATCTGTAAAGAAGGCAGATGGTGCACATCTTACACCTTACTGAGCAGATTCCATGCAACCACTCTGCAGTTTTCAAAAAGGCCAATGCTGTTAAGATCAGCAGCTAGACCACATGAAGAGCTTGTTATTGTGAAAGTGGTTTCATTAAGACAGGCACTAGTACTACACAGAAATTGAGGAAAATCAGAAGATCAGCAAAATATAACCCTGACTCTTGGGACAAAAATGACAGAGTTGTCCTACAGCAGAAGTTAGGAAGAATTTTTGAAGCTGTATTTCAACAGTGGAAGCTTTTAAAACTGTTTTGTGCTGAAGTCCTCTATTGAACTATTCAGGTTCTGAAGTCTTAAAATATAACTCAGTCAGTCCAGGAGAAGTCCACAGTTTACTGATCACAAGCTTTAAAAGACTTCACTCAGTTTTTCCCAATTGTTAGTAATTTAAATTAAAACATTAATAAAATTAACCTAATAAAAATTTAATAACATTATTTACCCGAAGTGTTATGTAGCACTAAAGAACATGACTTTGAGGAATAACATTCACATAAACAATTACTCAAAAGAACATGAACATTATACATTTCTTTCTAGGCTTTCCAGTAGCTCTAAGTGATCTCTTGATACTACACCAGGATGAAAGAAACAGTAGCACTAAAAGAAAAGTTTAGAGCTATACTGAAGCTAAACCATACAAGATTCTCTTTTTTAAAAATGTGTACATGCAGCAGCAATGACCTGTTTTGGACACATCTGCAGTATCATTTCCATTTTGCTATGGATTACTAGGCAGTTTCAAACCATGAGGAAAAAATCATATCATGCCATTATATTCACATACAAAAATAAAAATATATCTTCAATCAAGCAAAACAATGAAACATTTTAATTAAAATTATTTATTAGGAGTTATTAAAATTTGTGATGTAAATAATCAGAAAAAAATGCCCTCTTCTTTCCTTGAATGATCGAGGACTTGGATTTTGATGCACTGAATTTTGGGAGTTTCTGGGAAAGTATGGGTATGTTTTTAACATTACATTGATACCCTGTCTAACATTAAGAGAAAAAAACCCATGCCAACAACAAAGAACCAATTAAGAACACAATCTTAATTAACACACCAATAAAACATGATAAATGTTCTTATATTTAGATTGGGTTTTTTCTTTCTGTTATCATTTCTTATTATCTGGGATATTTAGCTGTCTTGATTTACTTGAAGGCCTGCCTCTTAAAAGATCAAGGGTGTAGAAATTCCTTCAAATCATTTCACTGATATGGTCAAGTCATTAATAAACACTTACATCTTACTTAAAAATAAAAAAGTTTCACAACAACTCCTTTAGGCAGTTATTCAAATTACTTGCTAGCAATTTTTTTTTAATCTCAATGCTCCAAAAAATAGCATCACAGATTTCAAGTCTGTCACCTGAGACATGAACTAAATTTAAGAAATTGTAGATATTCTTAAACTAACATATCAGTGGATGTGTAAATTTTTAATTGAAAAAAATAGTTCACTTTCTAACCGTTTCAGTACTTGGTCGTAAGTTACAATGCTTAGTCACTGATGCCTCAATATATTTATGATGAAGGAAGGGGTAGTCACTGAATGCACAGGCAGCATAAGTGCTTGTACAGGGGAGTCATTAAATTCGGTCTAAATTTCCATTATCATTTCCCTTCTTCATGTTCATCCAAGTTATATTATTCTTCCTTAAGCAGAATTAGATGTAGAAGAGATTTGGAAAAAACAAGAGAAAAGACATGACAGAAAAATAAAGCCAAACCAATGCCTACTGCTTGCTGAACCTAGCTTAGGCTTACTATATCCAATGCTTTCCCAATCATGGCCGTTCCCAAAGAGATTTGTCCTCAGCAACCAGAAACCTGCACCAAAGGTGCAGAGTCATTGCAGATAAGTCTTCATCATGATAATGTGTGCCAAGATGTCATTTTTAATTATTTAGTAACTAAATAATTAAAACACTTGGAGAAATACCTTTAGCATGTTTAAAAATAGAATTCTCAGACCCTGATAGTACTTGAATATGTACTGGTTTGAAGCATCATTCACACTGAAAGATTAAGAATCTGATCTTACGTGAGGCACAAAATTCTATGGACTCTTGTAAATTAGAGTTGCTAACTTTCATGACACAAGTTTATTAGGTGAAGAAGGTAAAAACATAGCAAGAAACAAATCCACAGATAGTTAACAACTTCAGCCACAGCCAAGTTAATTGACCTTCACTTTCACTGAGAAATGTGGGTTCAAGAGCAGGTAGACGTGATGAAACACCTTTGACACATTATGATCAGAGAAATAAGCAAAGCAAGCTTGTCACATGGCAGCATGACATTGATTGGAGGAAGAAGGCACAATAAGGAAACTTAACAAACTTTGCTTGTGAATTGGACAGGGAACCAATTTTTCTGTCCTTCAGGTGGGAAAGAAAAGCTGATTTCTAAGATGTTGGCATGTAAATTAACAGGACTTGGCAAAAGCCCAAGTATGAAAGACAGAAGATGAAATGATCTAATAGTGACCTATCAGTGGATAGCTGAAGACACAGAGAGGGGAAAAAAAGTTAGAGATTTAGAATCAAAAGACTTTCAACCAAGCAAGACAACAGTAAACAACTCACCAATTCTTCTTCCCCCTTCCTCAGCACCTCTGTATGACAGATTCATAATTTTAAAAAACCCCTCCTGTCAGAGTTATTTAACACAGGCAATTATTTCTGTGTTTAGCATGATTTCTAACCCTACAGTAACCTGCATTTACAGAGTTTCCTAGAAATGTTGCCTTCTAAAAGATCTTATTTAAATATATTTTAGGGGGAGGTTTACTCAAGTTTGAAGGCACATGTTCAACTATTTTCAGTTAGGAAGAAGCAAAGATTTAAATAATTACTCTGTATTTGTTTTGGGCTTTAATGAAGAAAGAATCATTCAGATTTTAAAAAGGCATTTTCAAAAATGAGAAGTACTTTCAAGAATCACTGAAATGAAGCAGCTGAACACCTTGTAGCAACAGCACATTCAAGGACAGCATTTTGGTTGTGAACAGTGTGTTTTAAACAAGTTTATTTTGCATATGTCAAATTGTGAATCTACAATGCCTCAAATTAACAGTGTAAAAACATGTTTACAATGCAACAAGAAGTTAAAAATCAAAACAACAAAGCAATGTACTGCAACATTCTTGAGTCATTTTCTCCCTAAGCGTGTGCTGAAAAACACGCAAGGTTCCAGGGCCCTCTCCACAAGTTTGTTCAAGACAGGACAGTAAAGATAAAGCCTGTAAAGAATAACTGCCTAAATCTGTATTGCAAATACCCAAAATCACTTCTCACTGACCTAACACAATGATTGTTACCATTACAGAGAAGTTAATTCTATAGTTAAAGCAACAGTGAAGTGAGCAGTAAAGCAAATGTCATGAAATGGAGAACTTTATTGCCATAAAACATAAGCACTAGTAACAGAAGCACTAGTCAATAACATCTTATAATGAAGAATAATCATATAGCTGTTTTAAAGGAAAAGAATATGTAGCCTACATGAGTCTTCCACTGATGTTTTTATTTGGAAGCAAAACCACTTTATTAAGTTCCCATTCTCCCCAGCCCTCATTTATCCACAACCAAGTTCACAGCTTCTCTAACCATAACAGTATAACACCTCACAAACATTGAGGAGTTTAAATCTTGATGTTTCGCAAGTCATGAGAAAGTGACCCAGTCTTACAGCACTGCCTCCCTCACAAGCAATTCTACAAGAACAATCAAGAGAAGAATTGTGGCATTAGGGAAGGGGTACCAGGATCTGCTGCAGAAGAAAACATACTGTGTCACTACAATCGGCACTATTTTATTTAAGTTATACAAAATATACACTACATTACACACATATTTACTAAGTTACACACAAGATAAACAGTGGACAACATCAAATTAACTTCATCCAATTTGCATTCTTACTTTTAGCATAAAATGCTGTAAATACTATGCAGCTGTTTTTAGAGAGGGGAAAATACATTGATGGATCCACTATTTACTCCAAAAGAATTCTCTGGAACATTTTAGTCTTTCTGTAACCAATACTTTTTAAGTTTGTTGAAACTTATCTGGCAGAACTGTATTACATTAAACAGTATTTTTTTTCTAAATCTGCTCCAAACTTTAGCAACAAGGCATCATTTTACCTGAGGAACCCTACTTTGAAAATTAGCAGCTGCTCTGCACTGATAAAGCCTGACACCATGACAGGACCACTGAAGTTGACAACACAATCTTGCTGCACAATCAAAGGCCTCTGTGCTTCCACAATATTTTATTGCCAATCCACTATTTCCCTCTTTAACTCCCCTCAAATCATTTTGGCATGCATATGCAAAACAGAGAGGGGCAGATTACAGACTATAATTTTCCAAGAAATTACCATCAGTGCATACTTTGACATTACAATATTGAGCGCTTCTATTTTACTTTCCTCTTCCTATACAACCATTGCTGTATACTAACTACAGTGGTTTTTAGCTTTGTCGTCATTATTTGCAGCGCCCTAAACAGTTTCCATGTGTTGAAAAACTGTCATTGTCTTCCTCAACAAAGAAACAGGTTTTGCCTTCAGGTTCTGAGCACCATAGACTATTCTGGCAATAACTGCTTTTTGGATGTATTTTGGAGCTTAATGTTGATTTTTATGTGAGAAAGTTTTTCCCTGCTATGTAAGAGAACAGCAGTATTTCACTAAAACAGTATTTCTAGCCTTTTCAGTTGCAGAACAAAAAAAAAAAAAAAAAAAAAAAAAAAAAAAAAAAAAAAGCATTGCGACACTTGTAACTAGAGAAGTTATTATCTATTTATTAAAAAGATTTTTTTACAATGAAACTCTACAACAATTAGTAGTTTTTACAGGGAAACAGAAAGTCACTTCAGCATGTATTACTCTGCTGGATGTGACAGTTGTCAAAAGAAATACTGGAAAAGACCACAGGATCAGATGATCTAACATAAGCAGAGAAAAGGAGAAAGGAGAAAACAACAAGGGTGATTCTCCTACGACACCAGCATAACGAGGAGGCCATACAGCTGAACTTGTCTGTGGTCTTGTAGTATCACTAAAATAGGAGACAACTGCCATAATACAGGCTCCAGATCGACATCCTTTTACGTCCAGGACAAGGACTTGAGAAGAGGAAGGGAAAAGGCCAGGAGCAGAGACGAGACAGACTATATTTAAGAGAAGTTAATTCTATTCTAATATGAAAAATGGGAGCTCGGAATACAGAAAGTGTTGTCTCCCGGTCCTCTCAGGACCTGCAGACTTCAGGGTGTACTGAAGTACATCGGCGAAGAAACGCCCGCCCAACACCTTTCACGTTCAGCACGGGGACAGCACAAACCCTTGGCGAGCACAAGGGAGCGCCCAGTGCCGGGCAGCCACCGCAAAGCTCGGCTGTCACAGCACGACTCCGCAACCCCAACAGCTCCTCTCCCGTCCCTGCGGTCCCAGCCCAGCTCTTCGAGCGGAGCCGCTCCGGACCCCTCCGGGGAGAGGGGGAAGGAGAGACTGCTGCCACACGCCCCTTTCACCCAACACAAACAGCCGCGGCAGCTTCGGCGCGATTCCCAAACCCGGGCGGCTCCCGCTGCGTTTTCCAGCCCGGGCCTGAAAGACTGGAGGGCGCCCGCCGACACCACCAGTCCCGCCGCCCGCCAGCCCGGAGCGCAGCCAGACGGACGCCGATGCCGGTGCGTGCGGGGGATCGCGGGCCCTCTGGCACTGCCGCCGCGGCTCCGCCTCAGCTCGCACAAGGCAGACGAGGACGAGGCGGCGGGAACGGGGCCGGTGAGGGGGGAACGCGGCGAGTAGGGAACAGCCACCGCCGCACGGCGCTTCCCCTCCGGGACCGCCATCGGCGCCACCCTGCCCGTCGCATTGCCTCCCGCAACAACAGCCCGGCCCGCCCTGCGACACCGGCCGCCGCCCGGACACACACCCCTCGGCCCGAGCACCCGGGCTGGCACGGACACACCCCCGGCCGGACACAGAGACACGCACAGACAGACACGGGCGAACGGACAACACGGACACACGCGGCCGGGCGCCGGCGCCGCTCCCTGTGACAGTTGGCTGTGGGTCGGGCGGGCGCCGCGGGAGCGCGCGGTCGCTAACGGTCACCGTGCGGCCGGTAACGGCCGCCCCGCAGCCCAGGGCCCCGCCTGCCCGCGCCCCCGCCCCGGCACTCACTGCGGAGGTTGTGGATGAGCTCGGAGTGGCTGGCGCCGCCCGACTTCCAGGCCATCGCTAGGCACACTCTGCGGAGCAGGTACAGAGCCGCCTTCAGCGCCGCGACTGCGCACAGCAGCTTCCCCAGGAAGGACACAACCTCCAGCGCCGACACAGGCGCCGCCTCCTCACCGCCTCCTCCCGCGGCCGCCGCCGCTGCGGCTGCCGCGCGCTCGCCGAGGGGAGGGGCCACGCGCCCACCGCCCCGCGCGCCCGACATGCCCCGGCCGCGGCCGCCGCCGCCGCTCCGCCGGCCAGCGCCGTGCCCCCCCCGCGCATGCGCGCCCACCGCGCCCAGGGGCGCGCGTGGGGGGATCCTCGCGCGCCGGGGCGGAGATGCTCAGCGGCTGCTCCCGGTCCGCGCGTTTTGTTGCTGGGACTCTGGATCCCGCGGTGGCGGCGAGCTCCCAGTCCTGCTATCGCCTTAGAAACGGCGGCGGGGTGGAATGGGTCTGGAGGCGAGGGTATGTGAACTTGGGAGCTCTGTTAATGAATAAGATAGCGAAACGGCACGTCGGTGTGCACATACTTTCCCCCCTGCCCCGGCCTTAGCGGCTCCCGTGACACAAGTCCGTATACGCCGGGCACCGGTGAAGGCGGTGTCGGGGTTGGCGAGCCCCATCACGGTGGCTGCGCCGCCAGCTCCCGGCTCCGGCCCAGCGCGCGACCCGCCGCCCTTGCGACGGAGCCAATTAGCGGCGTTTCCTGGAGCGGTGTTTTGCATGGGATGCGCCTATTGGCCGCGGCCAGCCCACGCGGGCCAGGCCTACGTGTTGGAGGCTGCCATTGGTCAGGTGGCGTGGGAGGTGCGTGTCCCGTGTGTGTCCCGTGTGCGTGCACGGCAGGCCGCGGTGGGGACAGGGCAGGGCGGGTGCGACCGGCACCCAGGAAACAACGCGAGAACTGGGCGGCGGTGGAAGGATAGAGGGAGTCGGTTTAGCCGTACATTGGCTGAAGGCTGCCAAGGTACCGCTGTTTCACGGGAGCATCTACCGGTGCAATGCCGACGACGTAGGACGAAGTTACAAATTAAAACTCCTTCTAAAAGGTGTCCAGGACAATAGCTCAGAATTTAGTAAATGCCGATGGGCCTTTATTCTGTTCCAGCATAGGCCCATGATGAAGTAGCGATCCTAAGGGAAAAGTAGCACCTTCATATCCTCCCACAGCCTGTAACATAACGAGGAAAAACAGACAATTCACTTTCTACACTCATGTCGTTTTTCTCCCTGCTCTGAATCTCCTGAATTATGATTAATTTTGCCGCCAATATTCATTTGCCACCTGTTATTTATACACGTTTTATGCTAAAGGGAAAGCATATACCGTCTTTGCAGTTTTGGGGAACCCACTATCAGTGCTGTGACTTCTGCATTTGTGCTGCCTTCTGGTCCCTGCAAATGGGCACATTGCAAATTCACACACCTAGGAATAGTTTTACAGCACTTCCTTTCTTAACCAGGCACACTGGCACAGGTATTTCATCTACCTGGTACCAGACAGCAGGGTTTTCAGTTCTTAGCTTTTCAAACGTAAGAATAGTGATACATAACTATGGATAGGTTGGTCCTATTTATAGTATATTGTATAAACATTAGGGGAAACAAGTTCTCATCCAGCAGATATAATTTCAAGTATTATATTGTTTCTTAAAAACATTTCTGATACAAGGACACAGCCTAAGATTCCACCATGGGAGATTACACAGACTATATCTTGTGTGAGAGAGCCCATTTTGGCTGAGAGTGTTGAACCTGCTCCAGCTCCACACAACACATCTATTTCATCCAGTCATTGCTGGTTCAGCTGAAGAGGTGAAGGTGGGAATCTGCTTCTCTACTTTGCAGTCAGTCCAAGGCAAATCTACAGTTGCTCAATGCATATACGAACCAGACCCCATCCATAGACTTCCCATCTGGTTCTTTTAATCCTGATGACAGATCCACTGCTTCATTCTGTGTTCTCCATCTAACTTCTCCTAAGCATTATCTGGCAACTGCAGACTGTGTGAGGCTCCCACCCTGCCCCAGAATATAAAAGGTCTCCCTGTTACACCCAGTGGGCTGAGAGAGAAGAAAAGAAGCCATGGATTTAGAGAATTCCCAAAGGGCAGCAAGTACAGAGAACAGACAGACATTGTAAAAGTACAGCACAGAAATATTTAATTGTTTTAAATGCAAAAGACATTTTCTGTTGTCAGATGCAAGTAAACTGCATTGCTCTCACATAGAGAGGTTGCTGGCAAGAAAAATAGCTGGCCCATGTTTAAAAGCATTCCAAGGATACTTACCCCCTTGGGAAACCAAAAACACCAAACAGAAACCATTTTCATACAAACTGATGCTGCTTACCAGGACCAGCTTGAATTAGGCTTAGGCTTGTCACAGAGCACCAAGAGCAAACCCACATTTCTCTCTTAAGAATTTGCAATCTTGTCCAGTTGCTTTCTGACTGAATGTACCTATTTGCCATGTTCTTGACATGAATATTCAGAGAATTGAAACAATGTGGGCCTTCCTTACTAATATCTGGGATGTCTTGGATGTATACCAGGCATTTGTGAAGGAAACAGCATTTGGCTTGGCAGGCTTCCAGGAGCTCTAAGACAAGCCAAGTTGCTTTGAAGGGCCCTGGGAAACTAACATGCACCAATAGTGGTGAGATACACCCATTTATGCAGTAAACAGATGTAGGAGTCCCTAACTCTTTCAGTTCCACAATCCCAGGCCATGAGTTCATTTAAAAAACCTATTGGGAGAACATCCATTGAGACTAAACTAAAAGCAACATAGACATTCTTGACTAGAGTAAAATACAAGCAGAAATAATTTTTAAAATGTCTTCTTGGCATCACCATTCATGTGGAACCTCTCCATTTGTTTTAATACTCAGGATTTCTGTATCCTACTCTCCCTCACATGTCCAAACCAGTGTGAGCACCTTGGTCCCTGGATGCCCACTGTCAATTGCAGGCACTTCCATTTTCTACATGTAGAGCCATTTTCCTAGACTCTGCAGGGAGCTGCTTCATGCACAGTCCTCTTAGGGAAAAGGCACAGGAGTGCCAGCAGCCAGAGTGGGCCACCATATGATTGTTCTGACACGAAGATCCCTCTAACTGTAAGCACATCGACTCTTCTTCCTTTGCTGCACATTCACCCACATCCCAATCCTCTAGCTGTACTTACATACATTTATATATAAACCCCTCCAAGCTACTATTTCTGTTTCATTCCTTCCCTCCCACCTCATAAGCCCATTAGATTTTTTTTAATTCCTTGGATTTAGAAAGAATTTGAAAAATTGCTCATCACTGTCTGCTCCCATCTGCTTCTGCATACCACAGGCAGAAATTTCCTTGTGAAATGTTCCTGCTGTACATTTCCGCAGTTATGTCCCAAACCCTACGCTAATTGGCTTTTACACCTACACTCCCTCCACTTCTTGACTCCATTCTGTTTTTTAACTTAATCACTCTCCTTCATCTCATTTCTTTTCCTATGAGCTCAAGCCACTTTGGTGTGTAGCTTCCTTTCATATTACCATTTCAGAAGTTTACATTATTTTGAACTCCAGATCCATGTTTTACCTCTTTTCATTTTGCCATCAAGTGAAGTGACAAGTCAGGCCCCAGGTCAAGCCAGCCACCAAGTTTGGGCAACATGGCTGAGCACAGGCCCTCCTACAACACAGCTCAGGCCAAGAGCAGCGTGCCCCAGTTCAGATGGGAGCCCCAGCCAAGGGTAAGATTTATGAGTGCACTCAGGGCTGGGCCTTCTGCTGTTTCATCTGCTCTGCAGTACCCTGCACTGTAACTGTACTCATTCAAGAGAATGAACTGGGCACAGTCCAGGAATTCTTACCAGCTGAAAACATTGTTTTGGCATCTTTAAATATTGTTCAATGATGATTGGAGGAAAGCAGATTATAAGCAAATCCAGTTCAGAATTAGCTTTATCCTGCCCTAGTACAACCAATGATCTAGTAAGTGCCTTTGTTCACAGGCCCCCTACCTTCTGTCAGAGACAGGCATGCTTTCAGTTTTCTTCCCTTTCACTCGCACTCCTAGCTTTAGCCAAATTTAAGGGTAATCCATAGATGCTCCTTGTTGTCTCAGCTGATATGTTTGGACCCAGGCTCAGAGTCAGCTTCATCTAGACTTAACATCCTTTTTGAAAACCACAGAAATACTCCATGAGGTGTATTTTCTCCTGGTGCTTATTTCTACCTTTTATATGTTTATTTAAATCTGTCATTACACTGAAATGATATACTAACACAGTACACATCTTTCATAGGGATCAAGCACAGAGAATATATTTAAAGGTTTACAAAGCAGCCCTAAATCTATCATAGCTCTCACTTCTGTCATATAACATGCTGCCAACATTTTCTTTAAAAAATGTAGGACAGGGAAGAAAAACTGTGACTCTTCCTCTAAGTAAAAATAAGCCTGTATGTCCATTTTACTTCCCTTAATACATCCCAAATGCTTTTGAACAAGCAATCCTGAGCAAAGAAATAAACCATCCAAAAGCACAAGGTAAAAAATATACACAGAAATCACAAACTAACCAACAAAAATATTTGTCTAGTAAAACGTTTCAATAATCCCAAAGTATTTTCATCTTTTAGCTGTGTGGTCTGTAGTTGTATTCTGAGGTTGTCTATTGATATTTCTCACAAGTGTTATAAGAAGTAGCTGAAAATACCCTTGGAGTTGTCAGTGACTTGCAGAACTGCTGTTAGCAGCTTAATAAAGGGCACCAGAAGCATTTGCTACTGTAAAATAACAATGCTACTGCCATGTGCAACAAAGCTGTTTCAAAGGTGTGTTTGCAGTATGGTAGACTATAATAGCATCCAGCTTTTGGAATATGTTCAGTGTTGCATTCTGCTGAATGTAATTATGGAAAAAAAAGTTAAATGAAGTTCAAAAGATGCATGAAGCATGTAAGATATCACTGGTTTGGTATGCTGTTTGATTAAAAAACAGCATAGCAGACTTGAGGAGGAACTCAAAAATGCTGTATAGAAGAAATCTGACAGATGCCTTTAGCAGGAAAACTGCATTAGTACAGTGGAAAATTTGCCCAAGCCACTGTTAAGTCTATCTGACAGAACCTCTGAGACCTGGCAGCATTAGCTTTGGAAAAAAATGCAGCAGAAAACAAAGTTGTAAAGATCTTTGTGAGAAAGTCCCTTACTAGATTGCAGTGACTGGGCCAAGTCTCATCCTCTGAAATGATAAATGACAACTGTGTCAGCCTTTAATTTTACAATTAACCTCTGAAATGTTTATTGCATACTTATTTAGGTCTCAAGTGAAATACTAGAAAGGAAGTACATATGTGCTCCTCTTTGATTTAAAATACCATTTGGGACAAAATAAATATTCTGCTTATTTCTGCACAGGTAGGAATCTGTCAGAGCAAGGACAGTATCACTCAGAAGTACATTATCATGGTTTAAACCCAGCCAGCAAGTACCAGGCAAATATTTGGTCACATAAGCCGCACAAAGCCCCCCAGCCCACCCCAGGGGGAATGGGGAGGGTAATTAGAATAAAACAACGGTAAAAACCATGGGTCGAGATAAGAATAACTTACCTCTTAATAACTTTAATAATTTAAAGCAAAGAAGAGAAATAGCCTGTCCCTGGGCAGTAATTGGTCCCTCATGGCCAATGCGCCCCAGTTCATACAGTGTGTGTGATATTCTGTGGTATGGAATATCCCTCTGGCCAGTTTGGGTCAGCTGTCCTGGCCATGCTCCCTCCTGGCTTCTCATCCACCTGCTCACCGGCAGAGCGAGAATTGAAAAGATGTCGACTTGCGCTAAGCGCCACTGAGCAACAAGTAACTCATCAGTGTGTTGTCAACATTATTCTCACATTAAATCCGAAACACAGCACTGTGGCTGCTACTCGGAAGAAAATTAACTCTGCCCCAGCCGATAGCAGGGCATACTTAAAAGCAGATCTAGACCAGAAATGCTTAGTCGTTGCGTAAGTCACTTATTTTGAAAGAACAGAAGTCGGTGCATGCATGGAAAGGTGACGCACGGACACAACGCTCCGCTGGACGCGGCCCAGCTGAGCAGACAGGTAACAAACATAGCGGCATGATTACATCTTCCTGTATTTCTTCCTCTCCACACCCGACCTGCAACCGACGCCCAGCCTATACGCGCCGGTGCAGCGGCTCTCAGGGGCCAGGCAGGGCGCAGCCCGGCCCCGGCCCGTCCCGGTAACCGCGGGCAGCTGGCGCAGACCGGCTCTTAGGAACTGCGGGGCCGCTACCGCCTCACCGCCCGTCCCGGCACGGCCCGCACCCGGCCCGCCCCACCCGCGCGCGCCCCCGCGCGCCCCCGCGCCCCGCCGCGCCCCCGGCCTGTCCCTCCGCGCTCGCCGTCGCGCCGCAGCCAATCAGCGCGCGCGGCGCGGAGCGGGCGGGAGAGGGCGCGGGGCGGGCGCGGCCATGGAGGACGTGAGCGCCAAGTTCGTGTCGCAGAAGATCAGCCGGACGCGCTGGCGGCCCCTGCCCGCCGCCGCGCTCCAGCCCCCCGACATCTTCGCCACCGGCTCCTGGGACAACGAGGTACCGGCCGGGCGGGCCCGGAGGCGCGGCGCGACCTTCCCGCCGGGGCGCGGGGCGGGCGGCGGCGGCACTCCACGCCACCTCGGTCGCTTGCGCCTCCGCCGCTTGGTGAGGGAGAGCGGGGCCGGAGCCGGCCGTGAGCACTGCATGGCTCAGCAGTCCCGCCCTTCACTTGACCGTGCCGTGCTCGCGTCCCCAAGGAAGCCGTGGGGCCGCCCCGCCGCTCAGCAGCGTTATCCCCCTGGGCAAGCGCTTCTCTCCGGCCGGCAGCGGCTTCCTCAGGAGCGGTGCGCAGCCCGCAGCCTAACCCTTGCCCTGGCTGAGGCTTATTGCTAGGTACTTTAAAAAGCTTTCGAGTAAATGTGGTATCGTTTCCGTTCAGGATAACAGGATCTCCATTTGGTCTGCTGGCGACCTTGGAAATGCGGGCCTCAATGGTGAATATCATGGGGAGCCTCATCTTCTGTGTGACATCCAGCACAACGGTGATGTTATGGATATGCAGGTAAAATAGCTGTGTTGAATAGATCCGTACTTTTTAAGGGCTTGTCACTTAGGAGAAGTTAAGTGAAAGTGAACTGTTAAAATGCTGAGATTGGCAAAAAAATTCTTACGAAGAAAAAGGACAAAAACAATCAATGTTGCTTTGTGGGTTTGGTTTTTTCCCCTCCACCCACCAATAATTTAGGTTACTCCAAGATCAAAATTATCATCTTGGTACTAACATTGTCTAATAGCATTCTTGTCATCTCTCACTAGTTTTTGGATCAAGAGAGAATCGTGGTTGCCTCATCAACAGGAACTGTAACTATATTCCGTCATCATCAAAATAACCAGGTATGTGACAGGCATTGACTTTAAGATGCTGTTCTCTGTAACACAGGTCACTTTGATCTCAGCATTAAAAACATCTGACTACCAAAATCAATTTCTTTTTAAAGTCTGTTCAAAATAGCTTTGACCATATGAGGAAAGAAAATTGCATTTTGCACCATGCTACATAAACTGGATTCCAGAGCAAGGCAGACTGGGGCATCTCCTCACCTGTATCTGAAACCAAACAGCTCATTCACTGAAAACATACTTTAAGACATTAGAGTGTTTTGGGGCAGTAGGTATTAATGGACTTGTACCTGCCTTATCAGAGTTTTTGCATTCTTGAACTAAATAACTCATGTTCAATTCTAACAAATTATGAATGAATTCTCAAGAGTGCCATGTAAAGGAAGATATGTGAACTCTGTAATCTTTCGCTTTGATTATAAATCACTGGAAATAAATAATTACCTCTTTGTATATGTTCACAATGACACAGTAAAGGTGAATGTCAGTTAATATTTTGGTGTGGTACCTAAAATAAACTAAGTTCCTTGCAATCAAGATCTGACCTTTTATTTTCTAAGGATCTTAGTTCTTTTCCCCTGTCCTGGGAAAATATTGAAGACATCAGCCTAGTGAAAGACATTTTACAGTCCATAGTGTTATTTCTAATTGCTAGATCATGTGAAAACACTGGTTCAGAGAAGAAATAATTAATGATTTGTAGAAGGGTTGTGTGCTTAAGAGTTGATGCAAATTTAGATCTTGTAATATGAGTTTGTGTAGGAAGCTCTCATTCCTGTGAAGTAGTGTGGCTTTCCTGGCACTTGTTTCTGGTTTCATGAATATTCTGGAAGCTTTGTTCTATCAGGTTCATTATTTAAGACCACAATTATGTCTGGTCACTGCTTAGACGTTATCTGCCAACCACCGGTGGGAGAAAGCCCATTATCACGTGGATCAAGACACATCTTGTGGGGGAGCAGCCTGTACTGGAGTCGTCTGCAGCAACCCAGAAATTGTCACTGTTGGAGAAGATGGTAGAATAAATCTCTTCAGAGCTGACCAAAAAGATGCAGTAAGAACTATAGGTGTGTGAAATACCTGGTTTTTAAAATTAGTCTAGTTTGGAGAGAGTTGTTTGTTTTCACGTTATTACAACAAAACAAAAAAGTTGGTTGAGTACTGATTTCTGTGCTCCAGGTTGAACATGTTTGTTCCAGATTATTCCTATATCCCTCCAGAATTCAAATACTTGAAGCATATTTCAGATATATTTCTATATTCATCTAGGTATTTGTAAGTTCATGGTTTTACAATAACAGTTGGAGAGGGAAGAGAGAGAACATCTTGGAAGATGCTCTCAGGTTCTTCAGGATGGAGTTCTATGGTGTAAGCAATGTGTTTTACTGGTTCCCAATTCAGTGACACCTTGGCATTTCCCCAGCACTAAGCTGAATCCCTAGCATGAAGATAGAACCCTTGTACCTCATTCAATAGTTGCAAAGGAATGCCTTTGTATTTTCTGTACTGTTTAGTGGATTTAAGAGTGCAATACAAAGTGCATAAGTTTGTAGTCAGTTAACATAAGAAAAAACTCCAAAGTTAGAGATTATGTAAAAGTCTTTTGGAGCCATAAGCAGCTGTGGTTTGTTCTCTATTAAGAGTTATTTTGTTGCAATTAAATGGAGACTGGCATTCCATAGGTTTACCTGAATGCTTTCCTCATCTCTTGCAGACAATGCAGACAGCAGTACACTCCATGCAGTGACTTTCCTTCGCACAACTGAGATCTTGACAGTAAATTCAATTGGACAGTTGAAAATATGGGACCTCAGACAGCAAAGAAATGAGCCATCTCAAATATTTTCTTTGTAAGATCTTCACTTTTTTACTTACTTATTGAAAAGCATGTGCTGCTTTATATAACCTGATTCAAATCTTTCCTAATAGCTGCCTAACAACAGGATGGTAAATAATTGATTTTTTAAAGGATTTTGATTTCTTTGGTACTTAAATAAGCAAAGGCAGACTGCTTAATGGCTGAATCACTGTTGTGACTCAGCACTGTGTTTAGCAGGTCTGTTTTATGATTTAACTTTTGAAGGACTGTTATACCTGTACACTTCTTTTTTTTTTTTGAAAAAAAAACTTCGAATCCTCAACCCCAAACTCTTTATCTGTTTATATTTGCTTTTCTCCACAGGCCTAATATAAGATTTCTGGCATTTAGAATGTATTTGAATGGTAACTTTTTGCATTACGAGGTACTGTGAGAAAACAAAATGAGCTAGATTACAGTCCTGTTGTTGTCCGTGTAATAATTCCCATTGCTTTCAGTCTATGGACTGATTTTGTTAGTTCCCAGTATCCCTTTATAACTCTTAGTATATACTAAAACTATAAATGTATCATGCATCAGATTATTATTGTTATTATAGGTATATGTAGAGTATTATTTGCCTGCAAGGTGTCTCACTCCTATAAAGCTGCCAGATGCTGTGTAGATGTCAAATGTGTACCACAGAGCACAGAACCCAACTGTAGCTTCAAGTTATTGCCATACCTCTGGTTTCCAGTAGATGTCATGTGCCTGCAGCCTGGGCTGGTCAGATGGTACAGGAATTGAAGGTGCTGTCCATACTGTCAATGCTCCTGATGCTGAATTAGGGATTAAGAAGGGGAAAATAGAAGCTAAATAAAAAATTCATGTTTGGGTTGTTTTGCTTTTTCCTCTTTGCAGGGCGGGTGACAGAGTTCCACTGCACTGTGTGGATAGGCATCCCAATCAGCAGCATATTGTGGCCACGGGGGGCCAGGATGGAATGCTGAGTATATGGGACATCAGGCAGGGTACTATGCCAGTGTCGCTGCTAAATGCTCATGAAGCAGAAAGTAAGTATCTGAAATGGACGGGGGGAAGTAGATGGCATTTTAGGAAGTGATTCTTGTAAAAATAAGTTGTAACTGTGGTAGAAAACAATCACATACTTGTTGCTTCATTGAATCATAGAACGGTTTGGGTTAGAAGGGACCTTAAAGCTCATTTACTTCCAATCTCCCCTGTCAAGGGTAGGGGCACCTTCCACTAGACCAGGTTGCTCCGAGGCCAATCCAACCTGGCCTTGAACATTTCAGGGGTGAGGCATTCACAGCTTCTCTGGGAAACCTGTTCCAGTGCCTCACCACTCTCACAAGTAAAGAATTTCTTCCTAATAATGTAATCTAAACCTACTCTGTCAGTTTAAAGCCATTCCCCTTTGTCCTATCACTATATGCTCTTGTAGGAAGTCCCTCACATGTCCTTCATGTGTTTTAGCATAGCTTCTAGGAGGATTTGTTCCATGTTTTTCCCAGGAAAAACAGCTGAGGCTGACAGATTCGTAGTTCTCAGGTCTTCCTTTCTACTCTTCAAGCATGGGTTTGTGTCCGTCTTTCCCTTTTTCCAGTCCCCTAGTACTTCACCTGACTGCTGTAGCCTTTCAGACAGGGAGAGTGACTTGGCAGCTACATCGTCCAATTCCTTCAGGGCTCTGGGATGCATTTCATAGATTTACATACATTGAGGTTCTTTATGTGATCATGAGCCTGAGCTTCTCTTACACTGGGAAGGACTTTGCTCCCCCAGACCCTGTTTTGCAGCCCACCCACTTGAGAGGTATGGAAAGAGGGATTGCCATTGAAGACTGAGGCAAGAAAGTTGTTGAGCAGCTCAGCCTTGTCCTTGTCCAGTGTTACCAGTTTTCCAGCATTGATTACTGGGGGGTGTACATCTTCTTGGACCTTCTTTTTCTGGCTGACGTACCTGTAAAAGCCCTTCCTGTTCTTTTCATCCCTTGCCAGATTCAGGTTCAGCTTCTCCTTGGCCGCCTTCGCTCTGTATCCCCAGCCTTTGCCTCTATACTCTTCCCAGGATACCTACTACTACTCCATGCATTTTCATCCAGTTGGTTTCCTTCTCTGTATAGGAGACCTTTCTTATCTAAAAGTGAGCTCTAAACTAAAAGTAGATGTAGTAAGCAATTCTTCAATGAGCTGCTAGATGCATTTCATCAAAATTGCTGTGTTTCTAGAAGGGTAGGTGTGTAAATAGCCATGGAAGCTGGTGCAGTGTTAGGCAGATAGAGTAAAGCAGAATGCTGATACTAACAAACTTGAAAACAGGAAAAAGGGGAGACTCAACATTCATTTGGTGTCTCCACAGTGCTGAAGCAGCTCGCTTTCCTGGTAACTACATGAACAAGACAGCAATTAATTTTATGCTGAAAATGTTGTGATCTGATGTTACCAATTAAATTAAAGGAGTAAAAATATTTCTTGATATTGAGTTTTACTGACTTAAATGTCTTTTGCAGTTGTGATATTTAGACACAAAATAATGTGTGTCCTGGGAAGGAATGCATGCTATGTGCAGATTCAAACTTAATAGCAGGGAAGACGACATGATACTATGCAGAATGCCTGATTTCAGATAAGATTTTAACAATTTTTACAGTACTGAAAATGCCACAAAATATGGTCTTTTTCTTTTTTTTTTCTTCTTTTTTCTTTCCTCTTGCCAGCAGAGGGAAAACTGCAGTATATAGCGTAGGATGGAGTTTTGGGTTTCCTACCCACACACAATTAAAATTGAAAGGTTTTGATGGAGGCATGGGTTCTTGTAAATGCATGTCTATATCATACTATCCAAATGCATTGATCAAAGTAGTTGAGACTTGTTCTGAAGTGTTTTTGTTTAATACTTCCAGTGTGGGAAGTTCACTTCCATCCCTCCGACCCTGATCACTTATTTACATGTTCTGAGGATGGATCTCTTTGGCACTGGGACACTTCCACAAACGTATCTGAAAAACCATCTTTTCTTCATCAAGGTAAGGATGTTTGAAGTCCATCTGCACTGAATTTGTCAGTTGATAACATCATTACAGTCAGTGTTCTCACATGACCCAATTAATAACACAATCCTAATACAGAAAATGAAAAGCAGGTTTCTTTTCTTAGAAAGCAAGTCCTGATAGGCACTTGAGGAAAACTGCTTATATGGCAAACAGTTGTGCAGGCTTTTTCATGGTCTGGTTTGGGTTTTTTTAATCTGCTTCCCTCTGACCAATGTGTGAAGGGGCACATTTGATTTCAAAGATAATCTCTTTTCACTTAAAAATCATCTGTATATAGAAGAAAACCAGAGGCAACCTGACTGACATTATGTAGTCTCTAAGGGAGTTACACTAAGTTACAATACAAAAATAATAGGTTAATGAGATTGTAGAATTATGAATTTATAATTCAGTGTAATAATTGGAACTTTCAATAAATGAAACTGGATCCTTTTGCATGGTGGCAGGATTTAAAAGTTGTGATACTAACATTTAATATAAGCATTTATTTTCGCATTCTAATCACAAAGACTGCTAAGTGCTTGCCACTTTAGACTGTAAATAGTGGGGAAGATTTCAGATGTCACTTGCTGCCTTTGGCCTCAAGTTGTCATTCAAAGTTTTATCTATGAAAATTATAGGATGACTGATTCAAGTTGGACTCTGCATGTTTTCAAGTATATGAAGTATAAATCCTTTAGCATAATTTCTGACACCTGCTAATCTTGTGCTGAATGACAGTGCTAATCTTGTGCTGAATGACAATGTTAATCTTATGCTTCAGTTTAAATCTAAAATGTTATGTGGAAAAAATTCAAAGTCAAATACAGGTATGTCACTTGCTGCAGAGTGAGTAGGGAGGAGAAGCAGTAGGGAATAATGTGTTATTGAAGCAAAGCTGAAAATCCCAAATAGAGCAAGACACTAAACAAACTAGTGTTCTTGTATTCTTGCTTTAGTATCTGGCTAGAGAAACTTGCAGGTACCTACACAGTCTCTTTGGTGAGATAAGTTATCAGCTGTTGTGATGTATTTGTCTTAACTGAGGGTAGAGCTGGTAGAAAATTTTTGAAATTATTTCAAGTACTTGATTTTTAAGCTATTTTTCCTTAATTTACCAAAGAAATGACATCTCATCTAATCTGAAAACTGACTTAAATGTAAAATTACATTTGTTATGTCTGACCCATATCTACCGTGTTTGTCCAGATGATGAGAATATATAAACTAAATTGAAACTTATTTCCTTCTCTTCCCTCTTTCCTTCTTTCAGGAGGAAGAAGCACTGCCTATCTTTCCCACAGTACCGTTAACCAGTCTGTAGTAAGTGCCTGGCTAAGCAATGATCCGACCAAAGACCGCATGGAAATCACCAACCTGATTCCAAATCAGACGTTGTCTGTGAATAGTTTAGATGTTCTAGGACCATGCCTGGTATATGGTACTGACTCAGAGGCTATTTATGTGAACAGACAACTTTTTGCATGAAGTGACTGCGGTATCCCTTTGAAGTATTGACCAGCTTGAACTACTGGGAAGTGTCAGGTTCATTCGTAATGCTACTCGTTAGTTTGTTATTGGCATGTGTGGGAGAGGCCTCAGATTGCTCCTGGTGCTGTGGAAGAAGTGAGGTAGTTCACATTCTGACAGCTTGATGCTCTAGGATGGGTAACTGAGCAAGCTTACATGCCATTTCTTCCCTGCTGCTTGCTTGGTTTTGACAAGCAGGAAAGTAGTCACTAAGGGCAAAATCTTTGCTGTAGAGTGATGTTCATTATACACATGCACATAAAAGCTGAAGAAAAGGTAAACCCTGGATTTTTATTTTTTGCCTGTAAAGGTATTTTTTAAGTATTATTTCTAAAGCAAAACTGGGCTTCGTGGAAATTTTTATGTCACCTGAAAGAGATGGGTCTTTTTTTTAAAGCTGAGTTTTTTATATATATACAGGGGAACATAACTTTTAATGTTAGTTCATGAGAGGTGGAAGGAAAGCTGTTAAAGCTATGAAATGTGAAAGGTTCTATAGGAATCTAAGCATTCTAGCATCATTATTTTGAATTATTTCCAGCTTCGTCATGGATGCTGCATGTTAAAACTTGATAATGTACCGGTAAATTTCCCAACAGAAAAGTAGGGTTTATAATTAAAAAGTCTTAATTGACAGATGTGTTGGCTGTGTTTTCAGGTGTAAGAATAAGTCTTTCTAGACTTGAGACATTGTCAAAAATTCACATCTGGTTTACTGAAATCTTACCTGCTAATTTTATTATTAGCATTGTACTTGCTTTTTGTTACAAAGAACCCTTTCTTTTTTTAATAAAACGTTTTGCACAAGACTAGTGGTCTGACTTACTAAAATAATTCGAATAGATGTGCTTGCAGGAACTTAATGGAATTGAGCCTGAGAATTGAATCTGAAGGATGGAGAAACCTGTGTATTTGGGCAGGAGCAGGTTAGTTATGAGGTGTTACATGGCATTTCCACCATAGCCACTCTAGAGCGTTCTTTAATTCATGTCAGCGCGAGTGGCCTGGGTCTGCTATGGCTGGAACCCCTTACCTGATGCACATTCCGTGTGTGTCTGGCTGCAGGAGCTGGATGGGCACTGGGGACAGGGCGGGTCCCTCCCTTTGCAGGGCAAGGTACTGAATTGCCAATAAGCTCCTTAGAGCTGCATAAATTTTGCTTCCCGATTTATTTGAAATTCAAACGATGGAAATGAAATGGATCACTCCGAGTGCTAACTGGTGGGATTTCATTTCCGTGGGTCAGTACCGAGTCCATCGTTCTGGCATCACCTGAAACGCGAGGGTCGGCGGAGCTTTCTCCCCCTCATTAAAAGAAAATCGGAAAATTAGAAAACGGGAATTTGTCCGTGGTGCTCGGCACTGGCTCGAGAGAAACTCGCCGTGCTGCAGTGGCTGTGCTGTGCGTGCGGCTGGCCCGCCCGGGCGCGCAGGGGTTACAGGGCGCTGCCGCTGCCCGCCGGGGCGGGCGGGAGCTGCCGCAGCTCCATCCGGGAGCGGCAGGAGCCGCGCGAGGCAGGCCGGGATCTGCCCATATCCGGGCGGCTCTGCGGCGGGGACACTGACAAAATGGCGGCGCCGAACTGAGCGGCCCGAGGCGGCGGCGGGCGCTGGCGGAGGGACCGAGCGGGCGCTGGCGGCATCGCCGAGGGGCGGAGGAAGGGCGGAAGGAAGGGAAGGGTCGCGGCCGGTCGGCGCCGCGCGGGCGGGGCCGAGCTCCCAGCGCCTGGGGCGCTGCGGGCGCCGCCGCCTTCTCGCCGCAGGTAGAGTCCGCCGTGCGCGGGGCCGCGGGGGGATCGCGGCGGTAACGGGGCCGCTCCGGCTCGGCCCGGCGTCCTGGGCCCTCTGCGGGACGCAGCCGTGGCAGGAGCGACCTCAGGTCACGGTCTGGGCCCGGCGGGGCGATAGAAGCGCAGGTGTCCCAGGGGGCACGTTCGGGATACTCCTCCTGGCGGTGAAACCCTCCTGGCCTGCGTGGTCCTTGGGAGGCCGGGTCCTGCTGTCCTGCAGGAGCCGGTGCCGGCCTGAGCCAGCGCAGCGGGGCTTTGGTGCTCGGAGGCTGCCCTGCTGTTGTTAGCCGTGAAGATCGCTCCCAGGTGCGCCTGAAATAACTCCTGCTGCTCCCGGGGATGCACGTGCACGTAGAAGAGCTGTATCCTGCTAAAAGAGATAGCAGAGTGTAAGAATGGAAACAAACCGAGCGAATGTACAATGTTCCTAGTGTTCAGCTGGCCTCTGGTTCTTTCCAGCTCTGGCTTCTCTGACCCTATGTAGTTGTGCTTATGTGTTAAATTCGGAGTCCAGTTTTCTCCTCATCCTGTGAAAACTTCTAGCACTGGAAATTCATCCTTTGGGAAACTGCTGTTGCAGCTCAATGACTTGGTACCTGAAAGAAGAGCTTCTTTTAGCTGGTCTGAACCAAGTCCCTACAAACTTAATTTTATGACTTGCAAAGTCTCTGTTACTTTCTTTATCCCTAGCAGTGAAGCATTGTGATTACATATAAAACAAGCTGTTAGAATAAGTACATGAGGGAGGGTAGCTGAGTACATTAATATGTGACGTTCAGTACTCAGTTGGAAATGTGAACATTGAAAGTGTTTTTATAAGAAATGTTAAAGTTAGACTATAGAGCTGTGTATTATTCCCTCAAAAAATCATGGGAGTCATTGACAGTTGCATATTGCCATTCAGAGCATCACAGACTGGTTTGGATTGGAAAGGACCTTAGAGATCATCTGGTTCCAACCCCCTGCCTCTAGACCAGGTTGCTCCAAGCCTCATCTGTCCTGGCCTTGAACACTTTGGAGTTTTCATTCAAGCACTTATATAAATAAGTCTAATCTTCTATGATTATAATGTAAAAGAAAACAAGGTGGACTTTTCTTTCGTTTCAGTGTGACCTGTAGAAAAAAAAAAATGGTATTCCCATTTTTTGAAAAGAAGTGAAAGATTTTTTTTTCTAGCTCCTTTAGGGAAGATAATTTAATCAGCAAAAACAGCTGCATTATCAAACAGATCATTTAAGGACACAAACTAGGAGAGGGAACAGAAATCAGTTTTATTGGATACAGTTAGTGTTAGGTAGTTAGAAGTACAAATTTGAGATACGTTTCTTACTCAGCAACCTTCTTCCTTTAAAATGTGTGCCAATGTCTGTAAGCAGAGGCGACTTGTGAATTTTGAGGTTCATGTATAAAGCAAGGTGAACTGTGGTAATTCCTGCTTTCTCGAGGACTAATTTAATTTGTTTTCTAAGAATTAAGACTTAGTTTTGCATGTACATGCTGGTAACCATCTCAGTGCTGCCAAAAGGACCAACCAAAAAAGTTATTTATTTGGGTAGGATCCTTAGCTTGGTTCATGCTATGTGGCCTTACAAACAGTTACCCTGTCTATGGTAAGTGGTGGGAGATAAGTGGACTTGCTGGTTTACACTCCTAAACCTAAGCTGCTGCAAAAAAAATAAGTTAGAGTACAGCTTTATTTTCTAAGATTGCTCCTGATTTATGATTTTAGTGTCCTGTTAATGTAACCTTGATTTCTCTTAGGGGTGTTAGATTTGTCTATCTCAGCTACCTAAGGTGTAACCATAAAGTGAATACTGAAATGCCAGACGAAATTTGTAAAATATGTAGGTGCAAAGCCCCTGTGTTCTTCTGAGGTCCAGCCTTTGGAATTTGTTAAAAGCTTACATATGGGTGTTTTGTCAAGTTCTTACTTAATTTTCTTTGGAAAAAGTTCTCTGTGGAAAAAGTATTTTCAATGTGGTCTTAAATACAGCATGTTTGGAAAATTATTTTGAAAGTGGCCAAAATGAAATTATATTTTGATTGCTCTCATGCTGTACTTTCCGCTGATTTCTGGATTTCTTAATACTTTGAGCAAAATTTCACTGTTAATTATTGAAATTCACGATTGTGTCTGATGATCTCTTCCTTTTTCATTGAGCACTTAAGAATTACATGCTATCAGACAGTATTAAAAAAATATAACTCCCCAGCTACACTCATTTCAGGTTTCAAAAATATCACAGCTCCAAGAAAGCTTGTGGATGGAGTTATACCCCTTAAGATTTAGAAAGTTTCATAGGAGAAATTCTGTTATTTCTAAAATGGCTCTCCAGGGAGAATGGGATTAAGTGGGTATCCCTTGTGTTTCTTTTCACAGTCCTCATTTATGTATTACTTCTCAGCTTTCAGGTTTTATTCATATATGGGTAGTATGAGTATTTAATTCATATAATTTGCATGTGTTTCAGAGAGTTCTTTTTCCTATTAACTTGTCATATTCTTCCTCAGTTGCTGAATCCTTAATTGGTTTGTGACAGTGCAAGTATTACAGAAATGAAACCTGAATGAAGAAAGAGTGACTTTTTTATAGACTGTGTAAAATTTAGATACTTGTTTAATTTATATCTAATATGAGAAACACTTATCAACACAGTAGTAAAAAATAGTGTGAGTTGAGGTTCAACATTTTTGTTGCCTGTGAAAAAAAGACAAAGCTGAAACATTTAGTTTATTTTGCACTGTCTTAGCAACTGATCTTCCTCTGTGAAGCAGTAGAGACTGAAAAGATTTTATTTCATGATACTCTAAAGAGACAAATGATTTGCAATTTCTTCAGTGTTACACTGTGGTTGCTTTATCCTTTGCCATGGAAGTTGCAGTAATAATTAGTGCCCAGCCTGGACACAGAGATTTGAGTTCTCTGCAGACACGGGGCTCTTTCCCTGATGAGTCAGCGCCTTCAAAATGCAAACGTTTTTTATTTGGCTTTTGGCAGAAAATTCTGTTTCCCTTACCAAATGTCATAGCTATGCTCTCAGCAAATTTGATGCTTGAGTTGTTAAACAGTTTTACAGTAAAAAAAATCTGATTAAATTTTCTTTGTTTCTATTCCTGCTCTCATTTTCCCTTATGTAAAATAAATTTAAAAATTACTTAACTACTGATGAAGACTGGTTCAAAGAGACTTGAGCTAAGAGACTGTGAAAGCCTCAGAATCTGAACCCTTAAACAGATTCAAGTGGCAGATGGTACAAGAAATCATAAAGTTGCATGTGATGAGCTAGGCAGGTGTTTACTTTTAACACATGGATAAAGAGAATGGATAAAATCACTGTAATTACATGCTCTTACTGGTGTACTTCTCACTTACATCTTTTTCTGGAGCTGGATGTCAGAGCCATTGAACAGCAAGATTGTTTGACCCATATCCTGGCTGACTGGGTAGCAGAGTTGGCTCTCCTGGCTATAAAGGTGTTGATGGGGAGTACATAGGTGACAAATGGATACAGGAGACTGGGCAGACAAAGAAGCAGTGCTGGGTTAGCACACGCCAGTGGTCCATATCTGCTCTTGAAAGCTTTGTTCACCAGATAGAGGAGTTGCTCTTCACTGTGTCCATGTCCTTTGCCATTCAGAACTGTTTAGTTTTGAGGCACCTAAAACATTTGTTGTTAACAGTTAAAAACCCAACATGATTTGTAAATTAGGTTGAGTAAAGACTGCCTGAAGAATTTGCTTAGCATGCTTTTAATATCTGTGAAGGCAGCGCTGCATGTGAACATTTCAGTGCTACATTGTGAATTTTTTTACTGCTCTATTAAATGTGATTTGTTTTGTTTTGTTAACAGAATAGCAGTTTTGGGTTGTGACCAACTCCAGCACTACAGGAACCAAGGTTTCACAGTGAAGAGCCACTGCCTTCACGAGTTCTGACATCAGCCAGTCTTCCTTGAATTCTGGTGTGTGCAAGTCCTTGGTGGAGGTTGCATATATACATGTTTTCATGAAGAGAAGTGAGAAGCCAGAAGGTTATAGACAAATGAGGCCAAAAACTTTTCCTGCCAGTAATTATACTGGCAGCAGCCAGCAGATGCTACAGGAGATACGAGAGAGCCTCAGGAATTTGCCTAAACCCTCAGATGCTGCTAAAGCTGATCACAGCATGGGCAAAATGTTACCTGAAGATCCAAGACAAGGGCGAAATCCCCCCAAATTCGTAACATATCACAAGGTTTTGCAGGAGATAAGAAACTCACTTCTGCCTTTTGCAAATGAAGCAACCTCAGCTGTCAAAGGAACATCAGAAGTTAATCGACAAATGCTACAAGACTTGCAAGCTGCAGGCTTTGATGAGGTAAAGTGTTTTTATTTTGAAGATCTGGTGTTCTGCTGGTTATAACCTGTTAATGCATATGGGAGGGGGTGTTGGTCAGGGAATTTTGAACAGCATCATAAGCAAAAGGTTCAAAATCTGGTAGGTTTCTGATTAGGACATGAAACTGGTAATAGTGGAGGATATGGAAGAGGACTAGAAGGATTTAGAGAGACTTAGCTTTGTTTTTTAAAGCATCTTGTCCAGATTGTTCTTATGTGGTAGGTTGTTTTAATTATTTATATAATTTTAGGCAGAGAGAACTGGACTCTCTAGAACATTTGCCTCTGATACTCAAGGTAATTTTGGATTGTGCTCAATTAAAATAGGTTGATAAAATATAGCCGTTCTAAATTGAAAGGCAATACCAAATATTTTGAAAATTAATCTGAAATGTGGTTTCTGGAAAGGAAAAATGAATACACTTGTAGCTCCTGTGTTTTTACTGGGATCTGCACATCAAAGTAAATCTCAGTTGTTTTTATGCCTTCTTTGTAAACTTGGGTACAAAAGCATGTTTTAAAAAGAGCTAGCAAACCACTCATCTTTCCAAAGGAAAAAGGCACAATATCACAATAGGGATTAACTTTACAGGCGTGCACAGCTTGCAGTAGTGACCAGCTCATGAGTTCTGCTGTCTGTGATTCTTTGGTATTTACAGAGAGATCTACCTCTACCAAGAGTGAACTTCTCCAAAACTACCAACTGGCTTTTCCTCAACAGCATCCCAGTGTCAAGTGCTGATAGTGGCTTTTCATGTTCCTTTTGCTTGATCAAATACACAGTCCAGGCTGTGTGTCAGGGAGAATTGAAGGATTTTATAATAAATTGGTTTTTGTAATAATTTGCTCCAGCTCTGTGGTTTGTTGCTGAGGTTGAGGAAGTTTTTGTGTTGTTGTTATGTGGGATTTTGGGGTGAGGAGGATTGTGCATTTGTTTTTTCCAAGTACATCAGTTCTCAGCTCTATTTTTACAGATTGAACCTGCAGCTGGTTTTGCAAACTGAAGTTTGTGGTATATGGCTGAACAATAAACTAGTAAGGTATCTTAAGTTGGTATTTTTGTTGGATCCTTTGTATCTTGAAGCCTTCTGCTACTACCCTTTGTTCTTGGATCCAACTGTAAATTCCCATGACACTTGTGATTATATGGGGCTTTTCTTCAGGCACGGTGCCAGTATAAGCCCTTTCTGCCATGTGTTAACCTACAGTTGTGTTGCCACGATTGGCCATATGGCTCTGGTCCACATACGTCACTAAGAACAGATACAGCTGAAGCAGGAAAGCATTTTTCTTGGTTGAGAAGTTTCAAAATGTACTGAGGTTTTTTTTCAGATGATACATGACAAACATTCTGGTTATTTTCCCCTACCTCTCATGTAGTAGGTGGTACTAAAGGTTAAAGTGGAACAGATAGGTATCAATAAGTATCAGGTGTGTATATACAGACACATACATATATATAAAACTATGTATGTATGTGTATAATAATCAGGGTAGAATGCTGTTCATTGTATTTAGGGGTTTTTTAATCCTAAATAGTTTACAGAAAATCTCTTTTACTTACTGTGATTCAAGTTCAATCCTCCTATATTCTGTGTATAGTGATACTCTTTTAAGACATTGAATACTTTGTATCACACAGGTGACTGGATTTTTGAGCTGAAAATGTTGTATCTGCTTTTTCTAAGGTCAGCTGGTCCATAAAGATTGTGACAACTTTATTGTATAGGTTTTTTAATTATAAAATCCTTTTTTAAGGGTTGTATGACCAAGCTGTTTGAATAGCAAAATGACATGGTTTACATCAAACTATGGTGCTTCAACGAGTTAACTTTTCTTCTGAACGTTGAGACTGCAGTACTATTTTGGATGATCTCTTCTGGAGAAAACATTTTAAAATTAGTTTTAAAACAATTGAGAGAGGTCGATACTTTGTAAAATTACTTTGGTAAAATTAGTGGAGGATATTTGGCTAAATAACCATGATTTTTGATATTTTTGTGATTCTCTAGTAAATAATCTTTTGAATATAATTTTCTCTTTAGGATATGGTTATACAGGCTCTTAGACAAACTAACAACCGTAGTATAGAGGCTGCCATTGAATTTATAAGTAAAATGAGCTACCAGGATCCTCGTCGGGAACAGATGGTTGCAGCAGCAGCAAGACCTGTAAATGCAGGTATGAAACCGCCAGGTAGGTGTATCCATGGTGACTCAGTAACCCACTGAATGTATTCTTATAGGTGAAAAATAGAACATAATAAATTTTGCCTTCACATTCTCACAGTAGAACAGAGATGCTAAGATACAGAGTTTTTGCTTTTAAAAACAGCATTTTACGTATCTGTAATCCTTCTGAAAGATAGGTCAATTTGACGTGAGTTTCTTAAGCATTGTTTTATAACTGCATGGTTTTATTACTGTGTGTAAACATTTTATACAAGGAATGGCCTTCAGATCTCATTTTGGTAATTTCTATTACCTTGCTGATGTGGTGCCTGTATTTTGTTCTGTCAGGTGCCACTTAGAAATAAGTGCTGGGCATTGAATTCTTCTTTTAATTTTTTGTCTCTCTTTACACACACTCCCCCACAACAGCATTCTGTATTTGTATTTTTGTGTATGTGTCTGTGTGTATTTATATATCATACGACTATGATATTTGTATTTTAGGATGTTATATTTCAGGATCCCTCTCTGCTTAATTTCCTGCTTGGTTCCAGCTTTTGTTTATATAGTTTTTAAGGCAGGCTTCATGTTCTTAGAGATGTTAGAGGACAGACTGTGTCTTTACTAGCAGAGTCAGAATTTTGCCTCTTGCTATTACTGCTCTCTTAACAGATGCTAGCACATTTTTAATACAACTTGATGCCTTTTTAGTAGCATACACCTGAAAAAAAGAGTAACTTTAAAATGCAGCGGAAATACTGAACTTTTATCTGACTGAATTCAGATGCTGAGCTGGTAGTGCTGGAGTTGGATTTTAAATTATAATGTAGGTAGGAAGAAAAATTAGTCAGGAGTCACAAAGAAAAGCGCTATTTTCCTTTAGTCTGTTAAGCAGGATTAGTTGGTGCTTGTATGAAGTTCATAGGTAAATTCCAGCATTTAGACATAGTTGTCATTGTTACCTGCAAAGATACAGTAATTAGCACATTCTTTAAGTGAGGACAGGGTGATTTTCAGCAATTACAGTACTGCATGTGTTTACACATATCTTAGTGTTAACAGTATAAAAACCACAGTAAGACTGCCTGCACTATCAGTTCCTTGTATGTTTTGTTTTTATGCTGCAAAATAGCATCTGTGAAGTAAATATGTAGCAGAGTTTGCTCTGTAAGTTTTGCATACAGTTTTTGCATTCATACAATTCTTGCCTCTCTGTCTACAACACTTTTACTCAGAAAGATTCAACTTTTAAAATTAAAGTACTTGGTCAAATTCTGCATGATGGGAATATAAAAAGTCTGGGTGATCTATATGCATATAACGATGCAAGCCTTGATTTTACAGCATTCAGTTAAATTTTAGTTTAAGAACACTAAGTATTTTGCAAATGTTAACTGGAAGGGATATTTTTCCATAACATATTTTTCCATGCTATTACTTTTTTTGCATTTGTGCTAAACATTCTGAGAGTTTCTTGTACACATGATTAAAAATACATTGTGTATGACTAATAATTTTGCATGTTAACCATTTTTTCAATTAAATTTTGCACTTTTAACGAAGCAAAATGCATTTTCAGAAAAGCGATTTCTAAAAAATCACTTTCTGATATTATAGTTTCATCGTTTCAATGGCTTTTTTTCCTCTTATTTGTACACTTGAGTGTATTAGCATGCTGTGCTGTGTATTACTAGAAAAAAGTTTCCATATGAAGTACAGTGTGTTATGTTGTGTCAGAGAATTCAAGTCCTTTTTCTGTAGTAATTAACACAAAAAACCAAAACATTCAAAGCCGTAAATAGGAATAACATCCAGTAATGTAAATGCTGTGTTTTCTTCTCATGGTAGCAGGGGCTGTCCAGCAGTCAGTGAACCGCAAGCAGAGCTGGAAGGGTTCGAAGGAGTCCTTGGTTCCTCAGCGGCACGGCCCTTCCCTGGCAGAGGGTGTCGTTTATCGCTCGGAAAGTCCCAGCTCCCAGCCTGATGTCGGAAGGCCGTTATCCGGGTCTGGCATTGCGGCATTTGCTCAGGCTCATCCTGGCAATGGACAAAGAGTGAATCCCCCACCCCTACCACAGATAAGGAGTGTCACTCCTCCTCCTCCACCTCCTCGGGGGCAGACACCTCCTCCAAGGGGAACTACTCCTCCACCTCCTTCCTGGGAGCCAAATTCTCAAACAAAGCGGTACTCCGGAAACATGGAATATGTGATCTCGCGTATTTCTCCGGTGCCACCAGGAGCATGGCAGGATGGTTATCCACCTCCACCTATGAATCCTCCTCCTATGAATTCATCCACGCAGGGTCAGAGAGGCATGAGTGCTGTCCCCATTGGCAGGCAACCAATAATCATGCAGAGTTCTGCCAACAGCAAATTCAGTTTTCCCTCAGGAAGAGCTGGAATGCAAAATGGCAATTGTCAGGCAGAATTCATAGTTCACCAGAATGTGGTGTCTGGAAATTCAGTGAGTCGCCAGCCACCCCCATACCCAATGAATCCAACTAACAGGCAGAGTCCCACAGCACTACAGATGCAGGCAGGAGGATCTGCTCCTCCTTCAGCATACACCAATGGGAATCTTCCTCAGGCAATGATGGTGCCAAACAGAAATAGTCACAACCTGGAACTTTACAACACAAATGTCGCTGGAATACCTGCATCCTGGTCACAGCCTGTGCAGCCGCAGTCGTCGCCAGGCAATGGGCATGACATGCCTGCATGGCAGCCCAGTGTCCCCGTGCGGTCAAACTCCTTCAACAACCACCACGGCAGCAGGCAGAGTCACTCTGGCAGCTCTCAGCCTTCGGCCACCACAGTGACAGCCATAACCCCAGCTCCCATTCAGCAGCCAGTGAAAAGCATGCGAGTGTTGAAACCAGAGCTGCAGACTGCCTTGGCACCCACTCACCCTTCCTGGATGCCGCAGCCTGTGCAAGCTGTTCAGACCATTCCCTTCCCCGACGGTCCCTCTCCGAGTATGGCAGTTATGTCTCCTGTTGCAGAGGCTCCAAATTACCAGGGTCCCCCCCCGCCTTACCCTAAACACTTGTTACATCAGAATCCCTCTGTCAATCTGTATGAGGCAGGACCCAAGCTCAACAAGGAGGAGCCACCTCCTTTATCCAGGGAGGATGAGAATGAAAAGAATTACGAATGTGTTGATTCAACAGATAAAGAAAAGAAACAAATTACAACCTCACCTGTTCCTGTTAGAAAAAACAAGAAAGATGAAGAAAGAAGAGAGTCTCGCATCCAAAGTTATTCCCCTCAAGCCTTTAAATTCTTCATGGAGCAGCATGTGGAGAATATACTCAAGTCACACCAGCAGCGTTTGCATCGGAAAAAACAACTAGAGAATGAAATGATGCGGGTAAACTCTTCCTTCTTTCTAAATCTACGACTAAACTGCTCCTGTTTTACTTTTTACCTCATTACTTTTATGAGATATGTCTTAATTGTAGAATTAAATAGTACAGATAAGTAGAACATTTAGAACTGTGGTATTGAAGTCTGTTTTTAGTCTTTTTATTTGAGATGTGGCAAGTTTCTTCCTTGTCTTGTTTACATGTTTAATTTTCTTCTTAGAAATTGATTTTTAAGTAAGTTTTTTGCATGTCTAAAGGTAATTCATATGGACTACATACAGTAAGGCGGCAGAAGCAAAATAATTGTTGCATGAACTGAGATATAGATAGCTACATGGCTCATAGCTTTTTGTTGTGGGTTCTATTTAATCCTGATTTTTGAGTTATAGGCAATGTTTTAATGATTTTTAAGAATACGTCTCTTTTTTAAACAAGCAGATTGGGGACAAGTTGCAGGCTGGCTAGTGCACTTATGTAGGCACCCAGACAGTGATGTTATTTACATTCTGCAGTTTGTTACCAGTAGGGATAGATTTTAAGTTCAGATAAAAAAAAAAAAAACTCTGAAGGTTAGTTGGGTTTTTTTTTAGAATGTAAGAGACAGTATTGTTAATCTAATTATTTTGTAATCTGCACTGTAAATGTATCTTTTTAAAGAAGACCAATTGAAGGGCATAATTATAAAACAAATACATGTGAAATCAACTTTTTTGTGCCTGCATGGGGCCAGTAGTCTATTTCTAGTATTCCAGTGTTCCGTTAAACCAAGTCAGAAGGGTAAAACCTGGAGCTGACAAGCAGATGTCATTTCAAAAGGGAAAACAGTGAGAAGTATTGAAACTTAAGATGTCCAGAAAGGTGAAAATGAGATGTGTCACACATGTATATTTCTTAACAATTGTAGTTGGAAGTTTGACATAAATATAATGTTCCTTTTTGTTTATTCTATGAGAGTATGTATTTGGCTTATGTCGCTTTCTTGATATGCTGTTTTTTAAATCTGTGTTCTTACTCTTTGAAAATTCTTACTGTAAGCCGTAGTGTTTTGTAAGTGTTTGCTTAATCACGAATATGTAAATGTTAGCAAGATTTCATCCTGGAACTCTTACTAGATCTTTATTCTTAGTCTTCTCTCTTTCCTTTTTCACTTCACTAACAGCTGATTTAAACTGTTAAGGTGTGGGAAGCTTTCCTGAACTCTGTAGCCTCCATCCCTGTGTAGACAAGTAAGATTCTGAAGCAACAGTGTTTCTTAAGAATAGCATGATCCCTTTTTAGAGGGCTTTGCATGCAATCCTGCATCAAAATTAAGCATGAATTTATTTTGGCTATTTTTGAGTACTTAAATGTAAGATGATCATTAATGTTGATTTGCAAACTTCACTTCTTACTGTGTTGTGTTCTGTAGTATCTCAGAATAAGTATTACTTATATGAAAGCACTGATATAACTTTCCTTGATATTTTTCTTGTGCTTTTAAAGCACCTTAGGAGGAGTATTTTATAATACTTCTAATATTAATTCTATAGTTTTAATAGTTTATGCTAGATTTAAAGCTGGAATGTTTAATTACAGGCTGGAGGGTGGAAGATGGGTTATTGTGCTGCAGCAGACCTCTCCTTTTTCATACAGGAGAGGAATGCCACAACAATAAAGTGTATTTTGGGTCTTCATGAGAAGGAGAAAGGGAAACACGCTCATTATTTATTTTCAGAAAGTTTAAAGATGATTAAGCAAGTATTGAATCCCTTTTCTCCTCTTTGAATTTTAAAAGAAAAAACCTCAGAATGCATCCCTATGAAAATACCTACTTTCACTGGATGCTGTATTTCTAACATACATGACATATTTCTATGGTGCCAGGTCTCCTAGGAGTTGTGTGGTCTCAAAAGTGTTTGATTTGGATGTGTGAGTTTGGCCAAGAGTTATAATAGGTGTCTTTCCTGCAAAGAGAAACTTAAGTCATCCTTTGAAACACAGCAAGATGAGAAGGAAGCAAAATGAGAGCAAATTGTGTGATGATATAGAGCAAGTCAGGAAACTTTTGGTGTCTTGACATTTTCTTGAAATAATTGGAGATACATGTGCAGAAAAATTTGCAGCTGACAGTTCGTTAATTTTTGGTAAATGCTGAAGCTGAGGAGACTTCTGGGGAAAATACAGCAATTCAGAGAGAAAGTTTGTAATTAGCATTTAGTTTAGTAGATGACGGAAAAATGAATGTGGGTTGAGGGAAGAGATGACAAATTGCTGTACTTGAGCTAGTTTTTTATTATAAAACTGTTCAGATGCAAGAGCTAGAGAGCAGGTAGAAGAAAGCAAAACTAAAAAGGATTTGGATACTCTTGTATGCCTTGCGGTGATTAATTCTTGTATTGAGTCTCACTCCTAGGGGGTTGTTGCCATCTAGGTTTTATTCTTTGCCAGCTTTGTCAGTGATGGGTAGGGTTCAGCTGTGTCAAGTGGATCTGTACTGAGGCAGACTTTAGGATTCAGGTGGGCCTTAAGAAGGTGACCCACCATTGTCTGAACTTTATCAGGTCTTCAGCTGTCTTCCTGACATCTGTAAGTCTTAAAAAATTCCTTCCTTCTGTGTTGAGGTGTGCCTCAAGCCTGTTCGTTCATAGGAAACTTGAGATGGTTCTGTCTTGGAAAACAGTATGCAGATATTCCTACAATAATACAATCTTTTGATTCAAAATATGCAGTTGAACCTATTTCCCACACCAGCCTTGAAACTAAAGCTAACCAGTCCTAAATACTGCCTATCTGATGTCTACGAAAAATTTTGTCTCAAATTTGAGACAGCCTTCCCCACTGAAATCTTACCAAATTTGTATGATTTGTGAAATTCGTTTGGGTAGACAAGCATTTTGTATGCCGTTTCCTAATTGCATCTCCTTTGGATCCATTTTTGCTATAATGCCTGTAAGAAATTTTCTGTGTTCTAACAGTATTTTCTTTAATAGGTGACATATAGTAACTTGTGAAAGCATTTTTAAGATACTGAATGATATCTAATTGATTTTTTTTTGCCTTTTTTCTCACTCACAGCTATTATATTTTGTTTCAAGTTATGTTAGAAGTCAGGCAAGGCCAAAGTCGTCTATTAATATTCAGTCTATAAAGGCCTAGACTAGTTACTTAGTCCTATTGATGGTCCTGAGTACTGCTATGCAGACAATATCTCAGGTATTTGAGGCTTTAAAGAGATGGAAGCAGCAAGACTTGGTATATCAAGAATCAATGTGACAATAAGAAATTGAAAGCTTTTAAAATAGTGCTTGAGTACAATTATGATGTTTGCAGGGGTTCAGTGTGGCCATGTTTGAGTTTATGATCAACAGGTCCATAAAAAATAAGGAACTTTGCTATAGGTTGAACTTGGAAATCATTGGTGTGGTATGATGATTTCAAGCCAGGTAGGCAGATAAAATAATTGAGATGCTACGAGAAAGGCAATATATAGTAATTTGAAAATGCTGTCAGAAAACAGACGAAGGAATGAACATCAGGCTAGGTGGGGACAGTGTCACAGAGAAAAAAAAAAATTAAAATTGGAAGACAGATTCTGTTCACATTAAAACAAAGAAGAAGGATTATTCTGATTCCAGGCCCTGAAATTTGACAAGAAAAATGGCAGCCAAAACGGAATGGGACTCTTAAGGGAATTGAAACCAGCAAAAATATACCAGGAGGGCACGCAGGTTGGAGTACAATGAGAGTGATCATTGTGGTTCTTGTAGATGAGAGTTGCCACACTGTAGGTGATGAGTTTTGTGTGGTCTGTGAGTGTTACAGCTGTCAGAATGTTGGTGGCATTGGCTGGAACACCAGGGATGTTCAGTCAAGATAGGGATATGTACACAGATGGGAGCCAAGAAAAGATGGGAGGAGTTGGGAGGAGTGAGCCATTTCAAAAGAAAGTGCTCTGCTCATCTGGTTCCTGGGTAGAGTGGAGAGCAGTGGTGAGAGTGTGAGTGAAGTCCTGTTAGAAAGGGCTGCGTTACTTGATAAGAGGGAGTATCAGGTCCAGGCTTGTGGCAGAGTCACAGGCTTGATGCGGGCAGGGAGTAGGAAGCAGTGCCAATAGGATCACCTTTGGGTAGCTACACGTGGAAGTGAGAGAGTGAGAGGGACTGCATACTCCCTCCTGCAGCTGAAATTCTAGAGCATGCTCAGAAGTTCAGTGACTTCTGCTCCAGCTAGTCTGCCTTTCCCATGGCAGCTCCTTAGTCCTCAGCAGCTTTCAGCTCCTAGACATGTCTTGGCTTTCTTTAACCCTGTAAAGAGAATCAGGAAGGCAACTGATGCACAGTTGCTCAGATAATACTATTTGCAGTGGTTTTTATCAGTAATTTGTAAGTTACCTTCCTTAAGAATGTAGTAGTCCCTTCTTTAGAACCTCCTGGTGCATGGCACCTTGTGCATTTTGCTGTTGAAAATTATCACATTTCAGTTTTTTATCACTCCTATATGTTTTCATAGAATCCTAATGTGTAAATTAAAACAAAGTCAAATCCCCTTAAATATTATTTCTTGTGCTGTGTATAAGTATTTGGTTTGCTTTGCCTAAGCCTTGTAATTAATTATGAGAAGATCACCAAGAATTAAGAGTACTGTTCACTCTTCAGATTTAACTCTTGTTTGCTGCACAGGTTGGATTGTCACCAGAAGCCCGGGATCAAATGAGGAAAATGTTGTGCCAGAAAGAGTCAAATTACATTCGGCTAAGAAGAGCTAAAATGGACAAGTCAATGTTTGTAAAAATTAAAACCCTGGGAGTTGGTGCATTTGGAGAAGTTTGCCTAGCAAGAAAGGTGGATACTAATGCTCTATATGCTACAAAGACTCTGAGAAAAAAAGATGTCTTGCTTAGAAATCAAGTTGCTCATGTTAAAGCTGAGCGGGATATCCTTGCAGAAGCTGATAATGAATGGGTGGTTCGCCTGTACTATTCATTCCAAGATAAGGACAATTTGTACTTTGTAATGGACTACATCCCAGGAGGTGATATGATGAGTCTCCTAATTAGAATGGGTGTCTTTCCAGAAAATCTAGCACGGTTCTACACAGCAGAACTGACGTGCGCAGTTGAGAGTGTTCATAAAATGGGCTTCATCCACAGAGATATTAAACCTGACAATATCTTGATAGATCGTGATGGTCACATCAAATTGACTGACTTTGGGCTCTGTACTGGTTTTCGATGGACCCATGACTCAAAATACTACCAGAGCGGTAAGAGAAATACAAGTATTCTTTACAAGGAATTAAATTACAAATGAGTAGAAAGAAGACTGCTGTTCCCTTTATGAGGAGGTTTAAGTAGGTTTTCAAAATCCTACTGATTACTTAAAACAGCAGCTGAAGAAAAAGTTAAAGAGAAGTCACAGTTTTGAGAGTGATAAAATACAGATTATGTGATAACTTGGTTTTAGTTTCCAAAAACTAAAAACATACCTTCAAAAACAAGGTTTTAATTACCTTTGATTAGTTTTTCCAAAATACCACATATGTTAGGCCAGGCTGTTGCAAGGTCTCTGGTGAGAAGATAAAGATTTAGAATCGGATTTTATTTTTTGATGATTTAAATGTTAGAGGTTTTATATTTATGTAAGTGTAAAAACAGTATACACCTTACACACCCAATGTGGTGATGTTAAGAAAAATCTGAAAAATATTGAGATTTTTATTTTCTCATACTTACATCAAAGATTAGTTAAAAAAATTGTGTCCTCAGAGGTTGGTATTTCATATCATAAACAAAAATTAACATCTTGATGTTGATTTCTGTTTTAATTCTCAGGTTGAGTATTGAAACTGAAACAGATTCTGTCTTGTAATGTTAATGGATAAAGAAAATTTAATATTAGATAAGAACTAAAGTAATCATCCTGAATTTTGCCATCCTTGCCACTGCAGGTGACCATGCCCGTCAGGACAGTATGGATTTCAGCAGTGAGTGGGGTGACCCGGCCAACTGCAGGTGTGGGGATCGGCTGAAGCCGCTGGAGCGCAGGGCAGCTCGGCAGCACCAGCGCTGCCTGGCCCACTCCCTGGTGGGCACACCCAACTACATTGCACCAGAAGTGTTGCTACGAACAGGTAATGAACGTGTTTTTGTACTGCAGTCTCACTGCAAAGTAACTGGTGTTCAGGTGTCCTGCTTCACCTTTCCCACACCCCTGCTTTTCCCAAGGATGTGGTATTTTAACACAAAAAAATAGCTGGTAATATGGAGATCTTGAATAAATACTGAATAGAACTGAATTCTCTTGTGAACTTTTTTGTTCTTAGAAATTCAAGAGTCAAACTATACAGAGGCATGACTACCTTATTTGAACTTTATTTCAGGTTACACACAGTTGTGTGACTGGTGGAGTGTTGGAGTCATTCTCTTTGAGATGCTGGTGGGGCAGCCTCCATTCCTGGCACAAACACCACTGGAAACACAAATGAAGGTAACTTTAAAAGTCTGGTATTAACAGTCTGAAAAAGGCTTGAAACTTACATAGTCTTGCTAATTTGTAGTGGAAACAAAGGTCATGTTTGAGAGTGCTGCCTATCCAAGCATGTTATAAACTATGGAGATATTAAATTTTACATTACTCTGGAGGTGCACCTAATTTATAAAGGGATTTCTAGAATCACATTTGTAACTTATCTGGTCATACAGTAAACATGCCAACTAAAAATCACATCACATCTCAGTCTTTCACTGTTTGTTCCAGTTGTTATTCCCTTTCCCCTTCCCTCTTCCACTATCTGTGTGTTCTTTTCCCTCTTGGCTTCCATGCTTGTTTGCCTGCAGAGGATTTCCTTTGGTGATGTACCTGAAGGTGCTTAGCATGGGAAGGTGGAGGAGCCACAGATGACTGCCTGCTCAGGGTTACTGATGGCTCAGAGCCTTTGGTCCTTACCTTCCTGAGCCCCTGCTGTTTAAGAAAAAGCATCAAGGCAGTCTTCTGTGTCATTTTTGCAAAATTGCATCCAGGTGGCTCAAGTGTAGTGCAATATTGATTTTTTTAAAAAAAAACTTGAAATCTGTTAGTCTTTACAGTACATCATATAACTCAAAACTCATCTGCCTCACCTTTTTAGGATTGTAAGCCATGTGCCTAATCTTAGGTTCTAGATGCTGGATTTTAGGCTATCTTTGGTTTATAGCAGGGGTCTTTCATGCCAGACTATAGTTTAGATTTGGAATGTGAATAAACTTCACCTGCATTTTGCTAGATTTCCAGACAAAATACTCCTTGTGTCTCTGAAAGAGCAGTTTCATGTTTTCCCCTCTACTGTGAAAAACCTTAGACAAACTGAATTATTTCTTTGTGGTCATTAGTTTTGTTGTTTTAATGTGTTTTTTCCTTTTTGTGAAATTACAAATAAATAACACATCTTTTTGCTTTTAAGGTTATCAACTGGCAAACTGCACTTCATATTCCACCTCAGGCTAAATTGACTCCAGAGGCCTCCGACCTTATTATTAAACTCTGCCGAGGGCCAGAAGATCGTTTAGGCAAAAACGGTGCAGATGAAATAAAAGCTCATCCATTTTTCAAAACAATTGATTTTTCAAGCGATCTACGGCGACAGTCTGCTTTCTACATTCCCAAAATTGCTCACCCTACGGACACATCAAACTTCGATCCAGTTGATCCAGATAAATTGTGGAGCGATGATGATAAGGAGGGGAACAGAAATGATACCCTTAATGGGTGGTACAAAAATGGAAAACATCCTGAACATGCTTTTTATGAGTTCACCTTCCGAAGGTTTTTTGATGACAATGGCTACCCATACAACAATCCAAAGCCCATTGAGTATGAGTATGGTAGTTCCCAAAACTCAGAACAGCAGTCAGATGATGATGATGATGATGAACAGGCAAGTAGGGGAGTTCAGAGTCGTGATCTGGTTTATGTTTAGCAGAGGAATAAAGTTCAAAAATTAAATAATCAGTTTTGCAACTACAGCTTTTGGAAAGTCTCTTCCTTTAAGAGAATTAAAAGAAGACTGCTAGGGTGAATATGTGCACGCTTTTTTTTAAATGCTAAAAAAATTATTTCTTCACTTTCCCTCTCTGTACATTTTGTTCCCCCAGAATACAGGGAAATTCCTCTCAAAAATTAATTTATTCTAGTGATGTTAATTGTTTAATTTAGAAGAGATTTGATGTTAGGTTAAAAAAAAAATCACTTGAATATTGTTATTGGTCCTCTGTACTCTAAGTACTCAAAATAGGAAATAGTGATTTTTTTTTTCCCTAAGATGCCTGGTATCTATTTATACATATATTTAATAATTTTAGAGAACAAATCTGTGCTTCAGAAATTTTAATCACAGTTTTTCCATGCATTGACCAAATATAAAACCTACTTTACACTAATAAAGTTCTCTGATTCATTTCTGAAGAGGAAAAAAAAGGCTCCTGCACCCTCAGTTCTCATTGTATTTAGCCTTATTATTCACACTGTTGGAAAAACAGCCACCTATTTGGTGAAATGCTTCCAGCTGCTGTGGGAGTGGCCTAGTTCTCAGCTTTGAAACAAGAAAGTGTCAGTCTTGGCTATAGCGTGATCATAAGATGATAAAACCTTAGCACTAGTATTTTATTAAATAGTTATTGGATGTTATATTAGTGTCACTGTAGCGTGTGACTGGTACTCTCAAAGCAGGACTTCTCATTCACAAACAACTTGATTGTCTCTTGTCATCAGTTCTACAGATATAAGAGGAAAAGAAGCCTTAGAAACAACACTTTCTGAAATCTAGTTCAATTTTCTGACTACAACCAAACTGTAAAGTGTGTACAGTGTTGCTTTAGTTGGAATTTTTGAAAAATAAATTTTAGAGTAGTGACTTTATGATAAATTCAAAATAGTAATGGAAAAAGGTTATAAATTATGACTTTTGAGACTTCTTGGGGAGACCTGTTTCCTTTGGCTGGAACAGTTTTCCTCCTGGTTACACAGACACTGAGGAGAAGGGCTTGAGCTGGCAATACAGTTTCAGTGCTCTGTCTTTCCCAGCCTGGTTCTGAACAGAATTGGGAACTTGGAGCTGTGCCTACTGCCTTCTGCATTACTGCTTCCATAATTTCCAGCAGCAGATGCTCAGGTATCTCCTAGGGTCTTGTGGTGGGAGGCTACTGAGCCTGTTAAGCTTATGTGGAGCAGGGATGGGAGCAATACTCTAAGCAGCTTCACTGAGACAAGACCAGGAGTTAGTGTTGAGAGGCAGAAAGAACTGTTTTTGTCTCTATCCTTATTTTTCCTAAAACAAACACAGTAGTAAAAAATGCACTATTTTTAGTAAACTTAATGTCTTTTGAAACATTTCTTCTCCCTTGGAATTGAATTCCAATGGATATTCTAATAACATGTATGTAAGCATTACTGCTTTCCTAAATTATTATTTGTGCCATTGTACTGGCATTGCAAATATCTAAACAAAACTGGTGTTCACAGCTGTTCTTGCAGCAAACATCAGTTACCAGTTTACTTTTCTCACCAAGCTGGTTTGTTTGCTTATGGCCATTTGTTGTCTTTCTGTGCTCCAGTCCAGTGTCTCTCTTTGTGGCACTGCAACTGTCTCTGAATAATGGATCAGTGAAGAAAGTTCTTGATGGTTAGCATTTGGAGTTTCCTTTCTTCTAAGTGTGGTCATTTGAGTGATCCGGTTTCTAGAGTGGTCCAAAAATGATTTGTATTGACATAACTGAGGAACTGCAGCAGGTTGGCAGTGAGGGAACTTCTTAAACATACTTTGTCACAGAAGAAATTGTTTGTGGAAGTTCACCCCTCTACTGTGAAGTGTTTATAATGGTTAGAAGATGGTTATGAGAAATTGTTTTCTCAAACAAGTAATGAGTTTGTTAGTTGCTTTCTATAATGAAAATGCATTTGCAGCTTAGTAAAACACTACCTGTTCCCACAGCTGTTGAAATAGAGTAGCTTTTAAGATTAATTTCATTTCGTTTAATTATTATAAAATGGCTGCAGTGCATAACTACTCCATTTTATATATTATGTAAAAAAGATTGCTTTTCATGTAAATAAACTTTAAAGATTATCCTCCTTCATAGTAAGTATCCCAGTAAAACTGGTCTACTTGTCTGGGAGCAAAGTATAATATATTGCTGGTTAAAGGTAATTTAATCAAGCCTGCCTCACCATTTTTGAAGTGCAGAAAAAATAATGTCAATTCATTAAATTGACTCTTAAAATTGCCTTTTCATCTAAGTATATCTCTCCTCTGCCTGCACTATACTATGGTGTATTCCTGTTTAACACTATTACTGATCTTAAGCAATTTAAAAATAATTCTAAAAAAGGATAGAAAAGTGTCCTGTAAAGGCACCATTGGTCTAAAAGGAAAAACCAATTGCTTTTATTAAAGGAAATTATTGATTATTTTAAGGACATGTGCAAGTACTGAAATACTGAATACTCTTTTGCCTTTTTTAAACAAATACAGGAAGTGCTCACATCTTTAGAATTTGGTAGATGCTTCTGGCATTTCTAATATCATGTGTTAGAAGTTGTAATGTACCTTGTTTGAATTTTGCCATCTATATGCTGCAGTATTATGTATTTCCTTGCAAAAAGTGCAGTTCGTTACAGTCCAGGTTCTCCTCTGAGGAAGTTAGTTACACATGAATGTTGTCACAACTCTCCAGCATGCTCTGCCTTACCCATGTTTTGAAACTTGACGTTTCATACATAGATTCAGAGTCTGTTGAGATTCTTCATAGTTGCTGCTTAAAACATGGGTGTTTCACTGGTGACCTACAATGGGGATTGGTTTGTACAGGCAGTGGAGAAGAGAGGCTCCTAGCCAGCAGCTGTGGAATTCTGCAGCAAGTTTTAGTTCAGGTTACTTTGTAAAGCATGAAAACAAGTTTCTCTTTTATGTGCCCTTGTATACATGTTAATTGTATTTATAAAATGTTCTATAATCCTATAACTTGTACTGTAAATACTATTTGATATTCAGTGGCATTCTATCCTCGGGCAGGCCCTCTTGCTGTATCTTTTCTATCCTCAATTTGTAATAGAATCTATAGAATATATGGCTAGAAAGTCTCTTTGAGACTGATGTATCTTCCACTGTTGCAAAAACTGTGAGTGGGAATGATTTAGACTCCTTACAATATTATTCAGCTGATAGGCAGTACAGTGTGTGGGTTCTTAGATGATGCTGCTGTCACTGAAGATACTATTAGGCTTTTGTTTCAGATGATGTGGGTGTTTCAGATCCGACCTTTAAATCGGTTTGCTTTATTTCAGCCAAAGCAAAAAGAAAATTAATTGAAACAATGTCACAGTAAAATGTTTGAATGCCTTAAGATGCTCATGATAAAGGCACTATTCAAGTTTACTGATTTATATATATCTATATAGATATATATAGAGAGACATATTCTGTGTGTATATGTATATATAATGTCTTTTTTGTATTATAAGACTATCAGTTCTTTTGGATTCTCCAATTAAATACATAGACCATCCCACAATTCTGCTTAAGTGGATCATTCATATAATCTGTGTGTAGCTAGTAAACTTAACAATCTTGCATTATCTCATGGCCATAGTAAGTTATTCACTGGTTTTTTTGAGTATTCTTTACTTGTCTCGGTCATGACCTGGGCATCCCCTTTTGCCAGGTCTCTGCATTCCTGCAATCCAGCTACATGTGTGCCTTGTAATCTCTGAATGAACATTGGCACATTTGGGTCTTAGGGGCTTATGGGGTGGTGGCTTGGACCTTGATCTCCAAGACTCCTGATGTTCATAGGAAAAGAACGTGCATCTTTGCTGACTTTTCCAGTAGGTACACTGGAGCATCCATCCCTTTCACCCAGGAGTGCCAGGTTTCCAGTTTGTCAGTGCTCAGCAGTTGAGCAGTGGAGGCTTCCTTGCCCCCGGTGACTGAACACACAGCATGTGTGTTTGACCTGGGGGATGGGATGTGAGTGGATGGTTGCACTGACACCTTAAAAGTTATTTCAGAGTAAGAGAGAATTTCAGCTCTTGGGAGCAGCCTAACTGAATTATCAGCTACTGGTAGTCAGTGACATTCCTGAGTTATAGAAATTGTTCCTGTTTTCTCAGAATTGGTTTCTGTAGTTTAACACTTGATGGAACAATAAATCCTATGCTGAATCTTTATAAGAAGTGAAAATCACATTTTAGCTATTCAAACATGAAATGTAAACACTAGATGCCCATTTGCTTTTATTTTTCTGTCCTTCACATCCCTCTTCTACAAGTCCTGTTTATGCTGCAACAGTTCTACTGTTTAAGAATAAAATGGCACAAGTGTAACAGCAGGAATGCTATTGTACTTGGCTGTCACCTCATGTTTGTAACCTGTTCTCAAAAGTATACATGTTGATGTTCAAGAGTTCAATTTGTTGGTGTTCTTTCTGTGTCCTCTGCTGCCTCTTGTATCAAAATAAGTAAATCTTATGAATCATTATTATTATTATTATTTATTATGGATACATTATGTACCATGAAGCTGTTCCTTAAGAAGACAATGTATCACAGCTTTCATCTGTTTGTCTTTGTGAAAATCCCCTTCTTTAAGTGCACATCTCAAAGTGCTAATGCAGAAACTAATGTGTCATTTGAGAGACTGAGTTACATCCTAATTCTTCTACACTTGGGGAGGAGGTTGTGGAAGTATAGCACTATTTCTTATTGATTAGCCCACCTACAAAGGGGAGAAAGGAAATTCCTCCAACTTTCATCAACCAAGTCATGTGACACTTAAAATTTTAGAGACTCATCAGCAACTTTCTGTGTCTTTACAGCTGAAGTAATGCAGGAATGATTGTTTTAAACGTAAACACTCATTAAAGGGATAGACTAAACTGCCAGTTTAAGAATGGGTAGAAATGAAATAGCAAGATCAGTAAGAATGGATGTGATATACTTAATTAAATGATGACATACTGCTGTGGGGGTTGGAGTTCACCCTGAAGAGCTATCATAAACCTCCACCATTGTGCCCAACCTTTAGATCCTATTTGTTGCTAAGCAGCTGAGTCTATTTAGACAGGTGACGAAGTACTGCTCCAACAAGGACACTTAAGGGCACTTTTCTGGTCTGACTGTGCTGGGCAGCAGGTTCTCATTAGACTCTCAGATGTGGGGTTTTTTCCCCAGAATGACACCATCTATGAAAGTTTGAAGAGGTGCAGACAAATGACAAGCAAAAAAACATGTAGATAAAAGTGGGTGCTTCCTATTCACTGGGCAAAACTTACGTTTGTTAATTACGGAAAGGAAATAGCCGAAGGAACGAAGGCCCTCGATCACCAGGGCGAGATCTCAAGTGCACGCAGTGTGGTGGGAGAATTCGCGTTGTTACCTTCGAGTAATGAAGGCAGAAAATGCCTATCGCGCAGGCATTGGTGGTTCAGTGGTAGAATTCTCGCCTGCCACGCGGGAGGCCCGGGTTCGATTCCCGGCCAATGCAGTTGCTCTTTTCTCGCCGCCTTTAACTAATTTTTTTTCCCCCCGCTACTTTTAAAACTTAAAACCAAACCAACCTTTACCTTTTAGTAATAACACTCAAACAGCCACCAACTCCTTGTCGGCCCGGCTGGGCGGACCCTCTCTCCCGTCCCACCATGCTGGAAGTGACGCAGCCGGATTTGCCTTCAAAAATTGCTGGCGGCGGTGGCGGGAGGAGGCGGTGGGCAGGGCCGGGGCGGGGCCAGCGTCGCTGCAGGAGGAAGGGGGCGGAAGAAGTGAAGGGGTCGTGGCTGGTGCTGCTGGGAGCTGCTGCCGCCGCCGCGGGTGCGAGCTCCGGAGAGGAGTAAGTGAGGGAGAGGGGCCCGTGGAGTCCGCCCTGGGCCGCAGGGACAGGCGGGCCCGGGGCGGGGGTGATGGCCGCACCCCGCGTGGCGGGGCCACCCCGAGGGTTCCCGGGCACGGGCGGGCTGCGGCTGCTCTGCCCCGCGGCCGGTGGGCGAGGGGCAGCGGGGCTGCTGTCGCGACATCAACACGGAGCTCGTTATGTCAGGGCTGTGCCTCACACGTGCTCGGCGCCGCACGGGGCTTCGCCGTCGGGGGCTGCCGCTGCCCGCAGGTGTGCGGTCGGCGCTCCCGGCCCCGCAGCCCGGCTGGGTGGGCTCCTGGGCTGCTGGCACTGGCCCAGGCACGGAGCTCTGCTTCCTAAGTCTCCCTTCACCCTCCACCTGCTTTGTTGGTTTTGGGGTTTTTTGTTAATGTGCAGTAATCTGCGATGATGCAAGTTTTCTCTCCAGACAGAGAGAAGCTGCAGGCAGCAATTCCAGATATCTCTTCAGCCGCGGACCTTTCTAAACTTCCAGAGAAATTTGTAAATTTAACATTGATTATCAAAAAGAATGCCAGCCCCCGTGAAGTGGGGACAAAGTAGCTTGTTTAATAAAGCCTTCAGAAAGGCTTAGCTTGGAAAACATAAAATCAACATGCCAGCACAGTATCTCTACATAGTGATTGATTTTTTTTAAAATGCTTTTTATTTTGCACAAACTACCAGCCATCCTTATGTTTGCGGCTGCTGCTGCTGGTGGTTCTTCTGCTACCGTTACTGTTAAATGCAGCAACTGCATGAGAACCACTTTGTTTAGTATCCAGTAAGTCTGGTAACTCTTGTTCCCAAGTAATCAGCACAATCACTTGTTGATACCAAATGTTGCTAGCCATGGATGATATGAAGAAGAGTATTCAAGGTGGAAGGGAACTCGGAGGTGATGCAGGCCATCCTGTCATCAGTAAAAACTGATTCCTGAAAGCTGGGGTGTTTTTTTTCTCATCTGGCTTGCCAAGAGAATTTTGCAAATATCACACAGTTCCTTTGATGTCAGAGCCTGTATAGCAGGCTGAAATAATGGAAACATGTGTGCTCTGCCAAAATTCAGGCTCTGGCTTAGTCCAGACATTAAGGTTGGAGTGAAGAACTCCTTGGAAGTATTTTCCATGTATGGCTTGTGCTGTTCTTCGAGTCGGCAGGTCCACCACGGTAATTGACCAATGTTAATATTCACTTTTAATATCTTCATGTCGATCTCTTCTTATATTTTTTAAAGTTTGGGGGACTTCTTTGTGTTACAGGATTGATCCAGTGTTCCTGGATTCTAAGGTATGACTGTGAGTAGAAATTACTTACAGTCATTTCTACTGATGATTTCTTGAAGTTATTATGGAAAACATGCAGTAACCCCAGTGTTTTCTTGACAATGGTTAGGCAGGGATTTTTCAAATGGAATACAAAAATAAGTTCCAAAACCTCATTCTCACAAGCTATAGGAATCTTGAACTTTTGTTAGGTTCCACCCTTGCTGGACTTGGCTGTTCTATACTCCAGAAATATTTTAGGTCCTTGGAGCAAATGGTAGAATGTATTTTGTAACTAGAGATGGATTATCTTATGGGTTAATTTCAGGGAACCTTACTCACAGCCGGTGTGAAGAGTGATTATTCTTGTTGTGAAGTCTTGTGTGTTTGTACACAGCGAAGAATTAAACATGCAAGACAAAGTGCTGAGGTTATTTTCCTTATATCCTGCTCACTGTAAACTTTATGAGCTCTTTGCTGTTTCAGCAGCTGTGGGAACATAGATAACTTCACTGGTCACGATTCATGGAAAGGTCGTGGCTGATAAGTGCAGACCTTCTGCTTTGACATCCTGTTACGTGATAGCACCAAGTATTTGTAAACACATGTGATATTGCTAAGTATTTGTAAATACTTTAAAAATCATTAAGGAGTGCCGGATTAGTTTTGTGAGAGTTTTAATCCCTTCAGTTCTGGTTTAACTCTGGATTTGTGTGTAGTCACACCTCTCCCCTGTCTTCCACCTGCCAAGGTGCCCCAGTATGTTGTGACCTTCTGCCACAAACTTCAGTCTGCTTTCAGATTAGTACTCTAACTCTTCTTTTCCCCCCTTAGAACTCTTTTACCATCCTCACTTACAAGTGACCCATGGACTCTCATTAGTGTATCAGCTCTGACACTGCCTGAAGTGGCAGCAGCAGTGGCATGTCCAGACATAAGCAGATCCAGCAGCTTTTTCTGCCTCACTTGTACTGAAGAGCCTTGTATTTGGAAGCCACTTCAAGCTCTTTGGCTCTCATGAGTCAAGATGAAGCAACAATTTAAATTGGTTTTCTAGTTTAAACCAAATTATCCTGCATTTTCAATAGCACTGATGAGACAGGTAGATTCCAATAGCATTATAAACTTGAGTGAGCACCTCCTTTTTTTTTTTTTTTCTTCCCATGAGTTGCTAGCTTCTTCTGCTTAAATGTCTGTTTCTACTTTTTGTCCTTACATTCTCTGCCCTTTCTAACCTGAAAATGTCATTTTCTCTTTTATTATGTGCAGTGCTATCCTTTTGGTCCCAAGCTTTCATATGTTTCTGACCTAGCCTCTTTAGTTTTGTTGGGTTTGGTTTTTTTTGATTTCTTGGGGGGTTTTGTTTGGTTGTTTGTTTGTTTGTTTTAAATTCTTGTTTTTTTCACATTTCCAGATGAAAACTAGGCTTACAAACTTTTTTTTTTATACAGAATCTTCTTCTGTATACAGTTGTATAAAGTTGCTGTTCTGCTTGGATTGCTCTATAGCATTCAGTGAAGAAAAAGTTACCTATGACTTCCCTGTGTATTTAAAAGTTTTAGTAACTTGCTATTACTTGATTTTTAAAATGTCTATTAGCATCTTGCTCAACTTGTGATTTCAGTAGTGTTAGTCATCGGTTTGAATTTTCAGGACAGGCAAACAGGTGTATCTGGTAGGATGAGCAGGAGTGGAAAAGCTTGCTCCTAAATACAGCAGGGAGCTGTACAGGGAAAACTTTGTTGACATCTGTGTGATGATCCATACAGCAGTTGACAAACATCTTCAGGCTCTTTCTCTTGAGGTTAAAACCAACAAACCTCCTAAGCCAAACTGTGTCTCCACAGCCTAATTAGCCTGGGACATGTTAGTCTTTGTAGTTGGTGGTCACATTAACTGTGTCAGCCTGTAGACATCGTGGCCAGCTGGGCGAGTCTGTGGCCGGGGTGAGGTTCTGTGATAGCAGGTTTCCTGCTCACCCCCACGGGTCCCCTCTGCAGAAATGGGTATGGGCTCTCACAAGCCTGTCTCCAACTCCCCTGCTGCCAGAGTTTTGCTGTTCTGGACTGAAAATTTTGACAGCAGCTATTTGCTCCAGGGGGAAGCTGGGGAAGGAAGAGGAAGGAAGCAAAAAAAAAAGGATGTTGGCTCTGGAATGCCTGAGCTGTGTTTCTGTGCATGAAGCTACTTGGGAAGGGGACAGAAAAAGGAATGAAAGCCCTAAAACGTTTGATTTTTACTTGGCAGCCCCTCTTTACAATGGAGAGCTCATATTTTAGCAATAGGTTGGCAGGTGTGTGCAAAGAGTGGCGTCTGAGACCTCTGATAATGTGTCCGAACTCAACCCTGACCTGGTCTTGAAATATATTCAGTCTTAAGTCTGTTTATTGCGCATGTGAATTTAGTGCCTCTTACATTCTTTAAATAGTTGATCTGTATCAAGTATGCTTCATCCCAGGGCTTAGCTGGAATTGCTTGTCTGCAGTTGCTTCTTCCTGGCACTGGGTACAGGTACCAAAAGGAGAGCAGGATGACTCTCTTGCAGGCATGGTTTTTTTGCAGATGTTAATGTTTTCTGTGCCTGGTTAGGAAATTATGAGGAGAGTGAGGAAATCCTTGGTACGTAAGAGACAAGGGGACACAGCACGAGTATCTTAGAGGAGAAGGGGATGTGGGACTGACATCCCCACTGACAATAATGTGGGACAAGTGCTCTTTGGACAGTGGCACTGTAAAGAATGAGTCTACTTCAACTGCTTCTACTTCTACTGCACTTGTATAAATAACACTTCTGTGCTATTCTAATCTAAAAAGTGCAGATTCTGTTAGTGCTGCAAAGTGGAAGTACTCACAGCCTATGATGTTTGCTCCAAAAAACCACAAACAGGCACCACTGATGGAAAACCAAACCAGCATGGTTTGAACAATACATTAAATAAAATGGGTAGTTACACACTAAATGGTTAATTGTGGCTTTTGCTTACTTTTCAATGATAACTTAAATAGCCTTGATATTTTTCAGGGGTTTCTTTTTAGGTGTAAGAATGAAGGTGATAAGAAGGTGCAGGCTGGGCATGGAAGGTGGATATTTATTTCAAAGAAACATTAAATGAAACTGAAGAATTGTAAAACCAAGCTAATGGAAGAATAGTGTTTTTTCACAAGGCAAAAATCAGGTTACTGAGACTCACATGCATTGAATGTTAAGGTGAAAAAAAAAGTTAACAAAATGCTTTAGGAAGAAGAGCTTTGATTTTTTGTTTGTTTGGTGGGTTTTTTTAGCCACAGAGAACAGGCCAGGCACAGTAAAATACTAATTTATCTTACAGTAGAATAAACAGTTAAGGAGAGTATGCAATTGTGACTTCTAGTAATGCATTTGAATCTGCACATCTTACATGGGTTTTTTGACAGAATCTCCATGACAAGGAACAAAGCTGTGACGTGAAAAGTTTGATTTCTACTAATAGGGAACATTAATTATCTTTTCCTATGTATGACCATTCATTTTAGACCTTTTTTTTGTAACCAGTATTTTCTCAGCTTCTGTGTTTTGATATGCCAAATGAGGTAATAAACATATGAAAATACTTGCAAAAACTTGTTTCAGTACTAGGTTTTTTTGCTTCCTTAATATTTCCTGTTTTTTTTTCAGCTTCATGTTGAACATGAGCCTTGTTATGATCATTGAGAATGTGAAGCTGGCCCGTGAATATGCCTTACTGGGAAATTATGACTCTGCGATGGTCTACTACCAGGGAGTTCTTGACCAAATGAATAAGTATCTGTACTCTGTGAGAGATACCTATCTGCAACAGAAATGGCAGCAGGTAAACAGCACTTTTCTGGGACATTTTGAGGGAAAAGCATTGATGTAGCAAGAATTGCCTATCTTACTGTAAACCAAAATATAAAAAGACTTAGCCCATTCTCTCTTAAACTAGTGTTGTTATATATGGGCTTCTTTTTTGTTATATAGGCTTGTTTAAGTCATTTTTATGATATCTCTGTCAGTGGTAGAACAGTCAATGGAATGTGGCTCTGAGGAGCCAGTGCACTGTCTGCCCTGACAGCTATGATGAAGGACCCTGCTTTGCTCAAGTTTTTTAGTCTGGTGTCATTTAGGTCTTATTTTCCTCAATGTTTTAGTTGGACCAAGGTCCTTAATAGCAAGTGAGTTGATAATTTGTCTTCAACAAATACCCCTTTTTTTAAAATTGATAATCTGCCTATTAGGTTGATACTTTTGATTGATATTCAGTCTATTAGGTTCTGTCGTACCTGTTTAATCTGCAAAGTGTGTCAAAGTCTCTTTGATGTTAAATCCAAAATCTCTTAGTTTGTTCTTTCGATGTGCTGAGGAAGTCAGAAAAACATCCTTAATATCTAATGTGTGTAATTCCTGCTTATTGAAGTAGAATTGTTAAACCCTGTGGAATCCATCCAGCCATTACATGGGCTTGAACAGAGGACTGTTACAAACTTACTTCTTCCAATGTGCTTAATCTACCTTCTTTTTTTTAATCAGGTTTGGCAAGAGATAAGTGTGGAAGCTAAGCATGTGAAAGATATAATGAAAACACTGGAGAGTTTTAAACTAGACAATACTCCATTGAAAGCCTCACAACAAGAATTGCCAGCTCATGATGCAGAAGTCTGGTCTTTGCCAGTACCTGCTGAACGTAGGTAAGAGGAAACCTGAAGACCTAAATTAATATTTGTCAGGACAAAGTGTGCTTTGACTTCAGCCTGTTGTGGTGTAATTTTTGTTCTTGAACGTAGATGTGTAACACTTGCACCAGCATCTTGACACCATTTGTGGTGAAGGAGGTGTCACTTTGAGGCAGCCTAATGCAGAATGTTCTGAGGTTTTTATCTTACATAGTCCTGACTAATGTCAAGCTTCTTCCCCCCACATACTGTTGCCTGAGTTGTTTGGGTTTTGGTTTTGAGTTTTTATTTCACTTTTGTCTCTGCTGGCATTAATTAGGTGGTTCAGGATGCTAAAGACATTGTTCTGTGTGTCTAATGTTTTTTGTTTGGTTTTTTTGGTCTTTTTTTGTGAGTAGCTATCTGACCTGGTTTACTGGAGGTTATAACACATGCCAGTGGTAGCATGAATAGGTTCAAAGCAGACACAGAACTGTGCATTTTGAGAGAAAGTGACTGTTAGATTAATTACTTCAGCTGTATTGCCAATTATTGTTTGTTAATTTTTTCTAAGCTCCATATTACTTCTACTGATGAAATATACAAAGCAAGGCACTTGTTTTAAGCAGGTGGACTCTGAGCTTGTGACACAGGGAAAATGTATTTTTAGTCAACTGTCTAAAAATACCGAAAAGCAGAATGGCTTTTCAGTTTGTAACCAGTTGATTTGGTTATGTAGTGCTCACCAGTGGCTTTACACTGAGGCTTTTTGCATATGTTACAACTAATTAGACCTTCGCCAGGACCCAGGAAGCGTCAGTCTGCTCCGTGCAGTGATTGCAGAGGTCACAATAATCGTGTCAGTGCAGCTGTCAGAGGCTCTCACCGTCCATCCTCTCGAAACCCCAATGATAAAGGGAAGGCAGTCCGCAGCCGGGAAAAAAAGGATCAGCAAAATAAAGGAAAAGAGGAAAAGGTAAATAACCTTGCAAATAACTTTGTGGAGTTGAGGAACTCAGTTGTGCTTTCTTACTACTGAGTGTGTTATAAAATGACATGCCTATAAAATGTTTCTTCTGTTGATATCAGTGTGCTGATTTGAATCTCACCTTGTAAGGCGTCTTGTTTTTGTGCACAGTGTTGATTTTGGATTAATTAAAAACAAACAATTGCTCTGGGAAGTTAAGATCTGGTAAATGTATCTGAAGGTGGGTGCCAAGAGGATATTTTTAGATTCTTCTTGGTGGTGCCAAGCAATAGGACAAGAGGCAACAGGCAGAAACTAGGAAGTTGCACCTGAACATGAGGAAGCACTTTTTTACTGTGTGGGTAACCATGCACTGGAACTGATTGTCCAGAGAGGTTGTGGAGTCTCCCTCACTGGAGATACTCAAGAACCATCTGGATATAATCCTGTGCCATGTGCTCTAGGACGACCCTGCTTGAGCAGGGAGCTCGGACCAGGTGACCCAGTGTGGTTTCTTCCAGCCTGACCCATTCTGTGATTCTGTGACGTGTTAACTGCAGTTGCAGTGTTAAGTGCAACTTGAAGGCAGTTTTTTAAAATGATACCACTAAATTTCTGCAGTAGAGCTCATTCACTTGGGATGTCCTTGTGGCTTAATTGCTTTGAGTATAATTTAAATCAAGATTGAATTGTTTATTCCAAAGCATGCCAAGATAATTTACTTAATGCCTAAATGAGATCCTTGCCTTTTTGCTTTTTTTATTTGAGGTATGTTGCTAGCTCCATACTCTCCTCAGTTGTAAATGAACAAAGTCCTAGCATACTTGAACTGTGATCTGTTCTTGGCAATCAGAGTGCTTTAATTTTTGCTTTGTGCTGTGCTTTGTGCTTTTAGCAGATGACCAAGGTAAGAGACTATACAGCAAAGCGTAGATTTGTGGTTTTCCAGGGTCCAAATAAATAAAATATCTATGCAATAGTTTGTTAGCTTCAGCAACCTTAAGTTGTGGCAAGGTGTCATGGCCTGTGGAGATAATATAATCTACAAGGGTGGAATTGTTTAGCTGTGTAAGCTACTACTTGTATTAGGAGCTAAATTAGATTGTCTTTGAGTAATAATCCTCTATCCATCAGAATATACCCACAGAGAGACAGGATAGGTCTCTTTTTCTCTTTTACAGTTGTTCTGTCATCACCAGTGCTTGCTGTTAAAATGTATAAAACCAGGGTATGTCTAGTGCATTTTATTTCCTTTCAGTTGCATGGTCTCTGCTGTTTGAGCCCTTTCAACGATGTAGCTTCTTTGCTTCGACTCTGCTGCAGAGCTGCTTCTCTGCTGTTCATGTCCATGCTTCTGTATCAGTTAATTATCTCTGGTTTTAACCCTGTGGTCTCCCTGTAGATCACCATTGCTCATTCTACATATGGAAGTCATGCTTAATTTTTTTTTGTGTTCCACATATATGGCATATTTATGACATTTAGAGAATTTGAGACACTCTCAGCGTGACCCTTCGTGGTCCAGTATTACATGTAATTTTCCCATAGTCTGTCTCAGATAGTTTCAGATTTCTGTGGGAGAAGAGGCAGAAACTCTTACACTGGGATAGGTGTATGCAGTTTTGATTAGGTAGCAAAACAAAGAAACTGCTTCAGTACAGTAGGCTGGCTTTGGGGAGAAAGAAATGGAACCAGAGCACCACAGAAATCTGAGTGAAACACACAGATCCATCCTGCAGTGCAGCTGTAATACAGATGCTTCATAATTTTCATGCTGGTTTATGTTGCCACCTTCTAAAAGTATGATGCTGTTGTGGACTTGTGGTAAAAATTCATTAGTAGCATAACCATTGCTATGTATTTACATTTTTGTATCCTTTATATGTAGAACAAATCCACATCTGAGATTTCAGAGTCTGAACCAAAGAAATTTGATAGTACTGGATATGACAAAGATTTAGTAGAAGCTTTGGAAAGAGATATAATTTCTCAGAATCCCAACATTCGATGGTAAGTTTGAGTACTGCTGCTAGTCTCCTGAGTTTTTTTTCTGTTTCCTCTCACATGATATGACAAGTATTTTAACAGATACTTACATGTAAAAAGTACATACAGGTTTTCCTTACTGCCTTTAAATAGGTAACTAAACTTCTTATATTGTTGAGTATTTCTAGAGCTCAAAAAATCTTTTTTCCACACATAGATTGATATAATAGTTTGGGCTGGATGGGAACTTTAAAGATCAGCTAAAGCAGTCCCCTGCCATGTCAAGGATATCTTTCTCTAAATCAGGTTGCTTAAAGTCCTATCTTTCTCTAAGTCAGGTTGCTTAAGCATACAAAGCTTCTCAAAATTTTCTGAGTGTCTTAAAATCAATTTTTGAGATACTCATTTGCATTGTAAAAGTTTGTAATGTCTGTCAGTGCCTCTTCATTTGGAAATCTGTTTGCTACTCTGGGGCATATCAAGACAGAAAACTGATTAACAAAGAAGTTATGTTAATATAGGAACCTTTTGAAATGTTGCTGGATATAATGTGGCTACTGGTATAAAATATAACCCTGTGCCAGTACCTTTACATAAATCTGTTAAATATTAAACCTTATATAAAGCTTGTTTTTTGTTCTGAATGTTTCCAGGCTTAGGTGGTTTTGTGAGGATTAAATGAGCAAAAATCTTCTGGCAAATAAAGTAAGCTTTGAAAAAACCCGAACAGTGCAACAAAACACTTTGTGTGCATGCAACTGTCTTGTAATTCAATTTAATATTTAAATATATATTTTCAGTTTTTATGTTGAATCTTAAATTATGACTTCAGATTTGAAACTAATTCTTCATGTAGATGTGTTTTGAATCCAAAATGTTAATTGGGCACATGCTGGTAAGAGGAATGCCCTGAAAGTTACTTCCAAGGAAATAAGACCATCATATAAGGTATCTAAGAATCAATGCTTTTGTAACTCTGAAAAAGGATTCTAAAAATTCTGTTTAGTTCTGCTCCATTTACTAGTCTTCAGCAGGTTGTTCTTGTAACAATGAAAGATGGTATTTAAGTTTCAGGGACATCCAGCCTCTCAGCAAAACAAGAAAGCATAATTGGTTGTTAGCCTAAGTTTAACCAGCCTGCTTTCTTCTGCTTGTCTTTCTCTGAATACTGACAGTGGTATTCTAGTGAAATAGTTCATTTTTTTTGCTTTTGCATCCATCTGGAATCTGCCAGGCAGATATCAATTGTAGCTGTTACAAGCCGTTGCCATCAGAACATAAATAATTGAGGAAAGCGAATTGGATTTATGGGAGAGCCAGTGCGTTACAGAAAGTTTAATTGTGGGGTTTTTTGAGCTGTAAAGTGATTCTTTTGCCTTCTGTCTGAATCTGTTAAACAACTTTCTCTTTCTTTTCAGGGATGACATTGCTGATTTAGTAGAAGCCAAAAAGCTGCTTAAGGAAGCTGTAGTTTTACCAATGTGGATGCCAGAGTTTTTCAAGGGGATTAGAAGACCGTGGAAGGTATGAAAAAATCTGCTCCTGAATCATAAGTAGGATTTTGGGATTGGATCTTGGCAGAACAAGAAATTTCAAATGTTTTACAGTTTAAATAAATTCTTCCCACGTTTTAATAATAAAATCTATTATAAACAGTAACAACAAAATAAACAACAAAATTATTGTAAATAATAACAACAAAATAAACAGCAACCTGCAGAGTCTTCAGCTACATGTTTGCGAGTAAGCAATGATATTCATTACTTACCTTTGAATAGCTTTTCAAGGGAAAGTTTACATCCAGTAGTTTATTATTACACTAAACAAACTAAAATTCTCTGTTGATTCTTGTCCTAAAAGTGGTTCTTTTTCATTTTAATAGGGTGTGCTGATGGTTGGTCCTCCTGGTACTGGAAAGACCCTCCTAGCAAAAGCTGTAGCCACTGAATGCAAGACAACTTTTTTCAATGTTTCTTCTTCCACACTTACCTCAAAATACAGAGGAGAATCTGAGAAACTTGTTCGTCTGCTGTTTGAAATGGTGATTTAAACTTCTGAACATGAGCAGTGAGATAATGAAGTAGGATCACCTCTGAAGCAATGAAGCCTTACCAAGGTTTCAAACTCATAGCATACATAAACAGCTCTCCAAGCTTCAAATGCTTGGGGCATTTCTGATTTGTCCATTTGCATTTCAAGATTATTCCTAAGTGGATTTATAAAAGCTGAAAAACAGGTTGTCTTACATTAGAGGTAGCTCACTATAAGCTGGTGAGTGTTGCAGAACATACTTGAATGTAAATCTAGGGACCAAATTAATTGATTTCTGGGTGAGAACCCTGTTCAGGCTGTGTGCATTGTTGCTTTTTTGGGTGGTTTTTTGTTTGTAGTTAAAAGAAGTGGCCTTCCAAACTGTAGTTGGCTTCAGAGCACATAATACTTGAAATGGTCTGAGAAAATAGTTGTCTTTTTTTCCATGTGTTACCAGGTGTGCATGCAGTGTTTGCTAGAGTGCCCAGTACTGAAGGGGACAAGAGTTGCAATTACAGTAATCAGAAAAGGCAGGAGATAAAAGATCTTTTACATTCTGGTTTCTTAGGCAGGATACCAACTCATTTAATGTGATTGGTCAAAAATGCAGATAACACAATGAACAGCATCTCAACTTCTCTCATACAATAGCTCTTATTATACTGGATCCTTGTCTTTAAATACTCTTTGTTTTCAAAAAGGTCAATTATTTTGCAGTTGACCTATCTCTTGGACAGGTTCAGTGTCATGGGTGTCCCAGCTGAACATTCATCCTGGCTTTAACTGAAATCTCATTCAAGCATTCTGTGATGACTTGCACAGTTAAAAATGTCACTCCTAGTGTGTGAAACTGCCTATAGCTTATGAAATGTTTGTTTATAGCCCAAACAGCTACAGGACTTTGCCAAAAGCTCTTCTACTCAAATGCTCTGAATGAATGCCCAGCTGCTCTGTACCTGAGTGCTGGGGTCCAAGAGGGGGAATGGTGGGGGGAAGTTTGATACTTAGAAGCTGGGGTAAATAAATGATTACTCAGCTCTGAATATGCTGCTACTTCTTAAATGAGATTGAACTGCTATTTCAGCTTCTGCTTTATCCTTTGCTCTCTTCAGGCTCGATTTTATGCCCCAACAACCATATTTATTGATGAGATAGACTCCATCTGTAGCCGCAGGGGAACTTCGGAGGAGCATGAAGCCAGCCGACGTGTGAAGGCAGAGCTGCTAGTTCAAATGGATGGTAAATAACCTGATCACTGGGAACTGCTGCACTGGAGGAAACTTGAGGGACCAAAAAAAAAGAGGAAAACTTCATTCTTCAGAAGCAGTTTTTTGAAACTGCTTACATGAAATTGGAGTTAAAAGCTCTAAGTGACATTATTTAACAATCTTTTGGCCTCTGAGCTATGGTCTTGTATTAGTGACCAGGAATAAGGAAGATTTAGTGGAAAGTACAAGATCTCAAAAGAGCAGAAGAAAAAAATCCTGCTTCTCTGTCTTTCCCTAGCATATCACTCACTTCTTCAAAATTAAGTAAAAAGTGGTTCAAAATAGCTGTTACCTGTTTCTATTTAGACTTCAAAGGCAGCATTATAGTTAACTTCTTTGGGATCTCTTTTTCTCCTAAAAATATAAAAACCAGTGAAGATCTGTTTTATAGAAGTGGCTGGGAGAGTTTTTAAAACACTGAGTTCACTACAGATATGTGGCTAATATTTCACAAATCAACAAAGTTCAAAAGTAGGTAACAACGCAGAATTGCTATAGAGGCATCCGTTTTATACATTGGGGAGGAGAGAGAAGGAAAGGAACAACTGAGAAGTGCTAATCTGTGAACTGATTTGTTGTAGAATTCCATGAGTCAGAAGATTTGCATATTTATTTCTCCTTCTCTGATGTTGGTAGTCTTTTGTTTTTGTCTTTAAAGAGCAGCAGAGCTCTGATTCTTTTCTCATGTCAAGTATGTACATAATCTGATTTTACTAGTTAGAACTATTTGGATCCTTTTACTTAGGCATTCATAAAAGGTGTTTTATATGCAGGCTCTCAGGCAGACTAGGTACAGTGGGTATCCCACAGCCCAATCCTGTTGTTCTAAGCAAAACCAGTAGATACAGAGAGTAGCAACTTTACCAAAATGACCTTCTTCCTGTTGTAGCAGATTCTTAGTATTTAGAAACTGAGGTGTTCTATCTGTCTCTAAGAAGTTGTGATTTAGTCCACGAAATTTAAACATTCACTTCAGCAGTTTGTACAGTCCACCTGTACACATGAAACCTGTGGCCTGACTTCAGAAGTGAAGAGACCTTACAGGGGAGTCATGCTGCTTTTGTGTGGCTGCTGGTGAATACTGTGGGGGGTGTTGGTTTGTGGTGTGATGATGGTGTTGGGCGTTGTTTTGTTTCCTCACCTGCTGCTACAAGATGTTGATGTGACAATTGAACCACTGTTGTGGCAGAAGTACAAACAACTCTGCTGTAAAACCATTTTAGCCATGATAGAGAGGAACTTCCTGGTCTGATCAGTGGCCTATGCCCCTGCTGCTGTTTAAACCAAGCTTCCAGTTATGCCTGCAGGCTGTCATAGAGATGAAAAAGCAAATTCTTGTTGCGCTTGGTCATTGTATTATGCTTGGGCTCATTAAAGTGCAGAAGAGTAGCTGCTTTAATACTGCAGAACTGTTTTCTCTGTCATGAAATTTCAAAAAACATACATATATTTTACCCCCTCTTTTCTCCACTGTAGGTGTTGGGGGTGCTACTGAAAATGATGATCCTTCTAAGATGGTCATGGTACTTGCTGCTACTAATTTTCCTTGGGATATCGATGAAGCCCTAAGACGGAGACTAGAAAAGAGAATTTATATTCCTTTACCATCAGGTATGAAGAACTGGGGAGAGGAGTGGTTAAAAATTCTAAAATCTAAAGTTTATCAACATTCCTTTAGTTTTGATCACTTGGTTTAAATACATGTATGCAAATTCACTTATGGATTCAGGGCCAGCTTGAACATTTATTCTTGTAGCAAGTACAGTGTCCTTTTTCTCATTCTTCCCTCCTGTCCTCCTTCAATTTATTGTTTATCTTCAGAAAGCAAATTGTACAGACTCAATTTTCTCTTCTGTGATTAGCCAAAGGTAGAGAGGAACTCCTAAAAATAAATCTGCGAGAACTGGAACTGGCTGACGATGTTGACCTTGCAAACATAGCTGAGAAAATGGAAGGTTACTCAGGTGCAGACATTACCAATGTATGCAGGTAAGTTGCATTGCATCATTTGTGTTACTACTGCTGCAAACTTTGGGAAAACTGTTCGTAAGATAAGCAGTTTACATTATCAAAGTTATTGGATAAAAATGGACTGTAGCTTGTCTTTTATGTATGGCTAAAAGGTGAAATACTGCATTAATATTTACCTAAATTTCCATTTGAAGAGTAGTTGTAACCTAAGTAATCTAATAAGATGTGGTTTAGGTAAAATTCCATCTTCTTTCATATAGACTAAATTCCATGCATGAGGACAATCCAGAGGATGGTAAACTTTAACTTGTAGAGTTGCAGTCATTCTGCTTGGGCTATATGACTTCTGCAGAAATCCATGTGGAAGAGGCAGGGATAACTAAAGTAAAAGCATGGAGTTTTCATGTTTCATCACATGGAAAAGGTGTAGAGTCTTGTGTGATGTTACAAGAGCTGCGTACTCAGCACATTGGCTTTTGTGATGAGACTGACTAAGGTTTTCTGCTACCTCCTTCACTTCCCTGTCTCATCTGTACTGTTGGCATACAGTTGTTTGTGGGCTTATTCTCTAGCCTAGATTCCTGAAATAATTGACTAAAAATATCCTCTAATTCTTTACTTGTATTTTCTTTGAAAAATTGGAAAGGGAAGGAGAGGACTGATCTATTAAGAGACAAGTGTCTGCTGTCCTGTTTACATCAAAGGACCGGCACAGTTGCAGCAGTGGCAAACTCAGATCTGCAGTACAGGACAGAGAACTGAAGTGCTGCTTAAGATGCTGTTGTCATCTGATAAACACCTGTGTAATGCTGCTTTCAGGCTTTGGAGGTAGCACCGAAGTGTGGCAGGACAAGGCTTGAGCTCCTGGTTGTTCCAGCCCAACTTTCATGGGGCTGTGCTTTGAGCAGGATGAGAGAGCATCTCCTAGCTGCTTCTTCAAACACGGATCCATTTCTTGCCTAGATTCTTAACGTGGCTCTGCAGACACATGTCAGCACAGCTGAGAGGACAGTGAGCTGTGCCACAGGGATGAAAGCAAGTAGCCTGTACACAAAGCTGCCACCACAGGCTCTGTCAGCAGGGCCACTGCAGGCTGAAATAAAAGTTTGAAGCCTCAGTACAGTTTCCTGAACAAACCTTGTGCAGTGTCTGGGAAAAGAATGGTACGTTAGTTGCTCTGAATCTGTGTTGTGGAGATTTGTTTCATTTGTAGGTTTGTTAGATGAATTTCTGGTGTTCTTTTGATCAGTCTTGGTTCTGCTTTGAAAGGAGTTTGTGCTAATAGGTTCATGTTATATGAAAGAGAGTTTGTTTGGTCTGCTGCTTTGTGCATTTTAGCTGCAGTTTGTCTCCTCCAGTTTGTTCAGTTTTTGTTGTTTGTCATTAATTTTATACTGAATGTCAATACACTTTAGAAATGAAAATATTTTTAATGTTTTTCAGTGAATTTTATGTGTGTATGTATTTGTGCACAATTACTTTCAATTTTTTTAAACAAAGCCCCTTTGTACAAATACTATTAAACAAACAAACAAAAAAGGCAAACAAATTAAAAAACAAAGAAACATCTGAGGTGGCAGCAAGCAGAAATCCAGATAAACTGAGATTTGGTTGTACATGGTTTGAAATCACTAAGTACTCGTATTATCCTGTGTATTTACACTTTGTTCATGGTGTCAGGAGAAATAGCTCTTGGATATGATTGTTTCATTTACATTGACATGAAAGATGTGGATGATTTAAAAGTGCTTTTTTTGTGGTTCAGGCTCTCAGTATATAAGCATATAAGTTCAAACCTGTATACTATGGCAGTCCTTGCTAGTGACAGAAGCAAAACATAATAAGTGGACCAAGAACACTGGTTTACTGAAATGACCCTCCTATCTTAAAGAATTTGAGGTGAAGTCCAAAGTTTGCTGAGCCAGAGTGAAAACCAGTCAGAGGTAACACTACAGTTCCTAGCAGTCAGCATGTAACCAGGGGGAAAAAAAGGTGAACCTTCGTTTTAAAATGACATTCAGGAAATACAAAATGCATCCAAATTGCAGATTAGATGTGAGTGTGAACTAACCTTGAATCATTGTTTTGACTGGACTATCAGTTTTGAAAGGCCTTTAGAACAGAACTGGCCCCTGCTGTGTCTCCCAGTGGGTGGCTGCCTGTTTTTTGAATAGAGCTTTGGTGCTTCTCCAGGCACCAAGAGTGCACTTGAGAAAGCACCAGGAATTCCATTTGGAATGACTGTTCATAAAATGACTTTACAAAAGGAGGTGGTGGCAGCTGCACTTCAGTTCTGTCAGTGTGTTAAGGTATGATGGGCTGGTTGGTTGGCTGGATTGTTTTTGCTGGACTTCCTGTTTCTTTAACTGTTGTCTGGAAGCAAATTAGATGCATGGAATGTCTCCACCATTGTGTAACAGTAGCTTATGGTTTATAAATAATGTAACAGTGAAGCAGGGTGATATTTTGTTGAAATGGAGTTCAACAAGGCAACCTTTTGGTTCTGAAATTTTAGTTCCTGTATTAGAGATTTTAATTTATTAATTAACACTGAGATTATGTCAGAAGATGGTGTTAATAATATCAAGGTTGTGGGTTCTATCCCTGTACAGGCAGTTCATTTAAGAGTTGGACTTGATGATCCTTGTGGGTCCCTTCCAACTTGGAATATTCAGTGAATTATTTAGTAAATTGCTGAAGTCTGACAATTATGGTTTCCTTTAACAGGAGGGGATGGTACTGAAACAGAATATGCTCAAACCATTTTTCTAAATCCTTCCAGAAGACAACGCATAAATTTTTCTCTCTCTGGATTCTCACCTTGTGATATGACACAATACACTATTGTGATATCACTGACATTACACTTCCATCTTTTTTACAGCTAGACAGATAAGCAGTGTTTTATGGTTATTATAAGATACATAACAATGAATTAGCACAAACTTCAGCCTTTCAGTGTTATCTAATTATCACCTCACCAACTTATCACCTGCTGCTACTGGATTTGCTGCTGGAAATCTAAATGTAGTCAAACCTAACACGAAAGAAAATGACACACTTGTAAAAACACTCAGTGCTCATTAAGGCCAGAAGTTTGAGGAGCTACAGACAGAACAGATTTTGTTTTTTAACACTTAATTCTTGAGTGTACAGGTTGGAGGTTGATACTGTTGACTCCTCTGTCTTTGAAGTGAGATTCCAGGAAACATTCAAAACACTCCAGCTTGTCCTTCTATATCTAGGAGGAGTGAAATTGTTATTGCCTTGTTCCTCTTTAAAAATACTATAAACAGCAGCTACATCATAGGCGTGTAGTGACATCAGCTAAAACAGTTTGTCTTTTACCTCTTTTGCCTAACCTGTGAATAGTAGCTGTTGAGATATCCAGTAAGGATAATGCCATGTTTGAAAAATATGGATAATATGGTGTTGCAGCTCATACAAGCACTTGGAGATCTTCCCATTAAAGTTTACAGTTCTTTATTGAATCCTTTTGAATGCAGCATCTTAACTGGAATGCTGTGTTGAGCCTTTCAAACAACTGGACTCACCATCCTGTATTGAGTAATGATTTTATTTTCTTACCCTCCTGACTAGAGATGCATCATTGATGGCTATGAGGAGGCGTATTGAAGGCTTGACACCAGAAGAAATAAGAAATCTTCCCCGAGATGAAATGCACATGCCAACAACTATGGAAGACTTTGAAATAGCTTTGAAGAAAGTTTCTAAATCTGTTTCTGCTGCGGACATTGAGAAATACGAGAAATGGATAGTTGAGTTTGGATCATGTTGAGTTGTCTTCTCTCGAAGAAACCACCTTATGTCTTAAAACAGCTTTAGAATTGGTGATGTGTCAGTGCACTGCATGCTCTTTTTAACTTTTGTAATTTAAGAGCAACAGATGTCTAAATAAATTTTTTTCTAAAATGCAAGTTCTGCCTAGCTGTCTTTGAACTAGCTCAGAAGTCACCCATTTTTCTCAAATACTCATGGTATCTGATTTGATTTTCAAGATTCTAAATTTTCTTTAATACTAGAACTCCTTTCATGAGAGTATTTACTCTTGAAAAATTGCTGCTGTGTTTAAAAAAAAAAAAAAACCAAAAAAAAAAAAAACCCAAAAACCCAACCTAGCCCTGCTAAGTGAGTCAGGGATGCTGAGAACTTGAAAACGGGACAAACACGATGCAGTTACACAGATAGTTTTCCCAGCTGATCTTGGAGAATTCTGCCTTTAAACTGTTGTTAAAGAACCTGTGCAAAGGCTGAGATCTGGAACAGCAATCCTTGTGCTGGAACAGTCAATGGAGTCAGTGAAGTTTGAGCAAGGGGTAAGATCATCACGGGTTTACAAGAGCTGTTAAGTAATATTAAAATACATCCAGCTGGTGTAAATTAATTCTCTGCAGCTAGCACTGATGCTGTCATGTGTAGTTTCCTTCTTAGTCTGAGGAATCAAAAGCATTCTGGCATTAATTCTGAAATGGGTGTTTCTTCCTTGACTGTCTGGTACTGTAAGCAGCAAAACACTAGACTGGTGAGTTGGGGCTGGTTTACATGGTTATTCTGGTAAGGCTGTTCTGACAAGGCAGCATGTGTTGTGTTTGTGCTCAGTTGATAATCCTGACTTTACAATTGACCCAAAATCTAAATTCTCATTTTTGAATACTTAACTGCTTCTATGCACCACTTATCATCTGAGAATGGTTCTGCAGTAACCATCCAGGTAGTAATTTTAGATTTTGTTGAACAGTGGTAATTGTAACTAAACCACCTTTGATTTCTATCCATCTTCTGCTGTTTGGGAAACACTTCTTCCTGCTGGCTCCTCCCAGCAGCCAGCTGTAGCTCTGCTTATGGGTAAACTTCATGATTTTTTCATGAATCAAATAGGTCTGGACTTGTTCCAGCTGGTAGATACATGCTGTATAAAGCTGGCTGTGGAATTCCTGCTCATGTGTCTCTTCAGATGCTGCAAGGTAGGTGGGAAGGACAAATGGTAAAGCAAAGTTGCAGTCTGAGCAGGAGGCAAGTGCATCTCAAAGACACAGCTGTGTAAATGCCATTATTGTGAGCATCTTGTTCACATGCCTAAAATTCATCACTGTGTTGTGAGTGGCAGCTGGACACGCTGGAAAGGGACTTCCAGCAGTGTCAGCGATGAGAGGCTCAAGTAAGACACTGAGATCTTGTGAGAGCTCCTGAATCCCTGGCCGGACCTGGAATGATTAACCCAGAAATGAAAGGAAAAAGTTGAGGTAAGTATATAGGTGTGTACATTTATAGACTTCCATTTCTAGAATGGAAAACAAATTTACTATTTTTGGATAGTCTTATGTGTCAGAGTTAATAAAATGCAGTATTTTGAAGATGTGGGTACTCTTAATATTTATTTTTCTGTTTGTATGTCAGGAGGAGAGTGTAGCTGTCAGCTGTTGCAAATTTCTTCTCATAATTCACTGCAAACAAACCAGAATACTTAATCTGTCTCCCACATAAGAAGGGAGAGTTGGCAGCAGTCCATTAAGGGGCCACTCAGACTAAGTGTGATATATTTTGAGAACTCCTAAAGTAAACCTCAACTTAAAAGCAGTACTTTAGTACTCAACCAGCCCTGCTCACTCTGAATGAACAAAATCAACATCTCTGTAATGTACAGAGGGCAGGAAGGGATGCAGTGAGGTGCTTGTGAGATGATATTGCTATTTCTACAAACTTATCACTATTTTGGGTAGATGGGTTTTGTTGTTTTTTTTTTTTTTTTTTCCAGCTCCCCCAGTCCCCCCACATACCTTCCCCTAGAGGGCACATGTATCCTGATCAGTTCATGTCCTGGAAAAATGAGACTACCATGACTGGCGTGCAGGGCAGTTGCCCATTCCTTCCTGCCTTAGTTGGGTGAGGTGGTTTTCTAATCGATTTACAAAATAGTTCAGAGTGGTCAGCTCAGAGCAGCACTCCTCTGAAAGGCATGAGACTCATGATTTGGGAAAACCATGTGCATGCTGAAGCAGAAACACAAAAGCTTTAAAGACTCCACAACTCCAGTTCCATAAAGCAGCAGAAACTGTCTGGCAGTTACTGTGTTCAAGATTTGTACTATTTTTAGAATTTCATTAACCTGATGGTGATACTTCTTCCCTGGTGCTTTGTAATTTTGCAGAAATCAGCCAAGTTTTGAAGCAGTACCAACACTTTCAGGCTTAACCATGGATCTGTTGCAGCTGTTTAGAACAGCTCAATCTCCTTGTAGCTGTTGCAGGTGCTTGGTTTCGAGTTTCATAAGGAGGGATGCAAAGAGCACATGCAAACAGCTGCTGAGTTTCCATCTGCAGTGTAATTCCTACTGTGTTTGTGCACTGAGGGAGAACTATTGTGTTTCTTGTCCATCCTAATTTTTTTTTTCTCAGAAGGAGTTAACTTCAGCCTTGTACATCACTTCTTGAACAATGCTCATGGAGGGGCAGGGAATTTCCATGTATAGAGAAGTTCGTCTACACCTGTTTGAAGATTTGCTCTTCTCTGTGCAGTCACTGTTCCTGTGCTATTCCTAGCAGTTTACTCTTCAGCCATGGGTGGCAATCCCCCTGCCACCCATAAGGTACTAGAACAGAAAATAAAAAAGGCAGCGAAGTTTGAGCAGTGTCCCCATTACCTTGAGCTGCTTTGGTGTGTACCACACTGCACTGCTGGGTGGCAAAGTTTGGTTTGGTTTTTTTACAAGGCCAAGTCAGTGTTAGAAATGTTCCTTTTATCACTGCAGTGCTGTCAGCTCAGTGAGAAGATGAGAATTCTTCCTGTCATGGACCAGCATCTGAGTAACTTGGATCTCATTAAACTCATGGTAATGTTTCCTTAAGGCAGGAGGAGGGGGGGATCCCAGCTTTTCTCCCTCACTCTTTAACAACTCCAGCTGAACACAGGTAATTTTGATCACTCAGATGATAACTGTGCTCATCTAGTGCCAGGTAGTTACAGTTGTGAGGTTTTTTTCCCTATTCTTTTGACAAGCAATTTTTGTAAGTAAGAACATTGAAAAGCTAAGAAACAGATAGTGCCCTGAGTCTGAAATGTTTGGCAAACTGCTGTTTTACCTAACTACAAATGCACACACGACCAACAGTCTAATAAACAATTTATATGTTTATTTGAAAAATGTTAACAGTACAAACTGGCATGAGCAGACTGGGCCTACTCAGCAATAGTAAGCCAGTATTTCTGAGGAATTCAATGCAATTTTCATTTTTCTTTTGGGACTTCATAGAGTACTGCTGTCACAGACACAATAAGCAAGCTGGTTACAACTGCTAACAATTTTTATGAGTGGAAAGGACCATAAAAATGTAAAGTGCTTGAAATATAGATCTGCTGTTCAAATTTTTGTTTTGCATATATAAAATGTCAGATCTTTTGAGTAACACAAATGTTTGGTAGTGGTATCTTCCTTGCAAGACACACTTGACTCTACAAGACCGGGAACCAGGTGGGGCAGCTTTGCTTAGGTTTGCAGGCACAGCTGATGTTTGCAATATTCTCTCATCTTTTTCTGGAGAATGCTATCTGTGGACTTAAGGACACCCTGAATTTCATAATTGTGTTAGTCAGGACAGCTGACTTGGTTTATGGGCATGAAGGCAGCCAGCATCCTGTCTGAGGTGTGGAGAAGTGACTTCATAGAAGTTAAAACCAATGGTAGCCCTCAGGGGGAAAGCTGCTCTATTTTGAAGCTTCTGAAAAGGCAGCTGTTCTATTTTGAAGCTTCTGAAAAGGCTGGTTGTTTATGCAGAGGCACAAGGAAGTCAGCTTTGGGCCTTGGCCCGAGTGGCCCTTTATCAATTAATCAACTGACTTAGTTTTCTTAGTAGGAAAAAACCAAGGTATTAAGATCAGGTGCCAAATATCAGATCAACTAAAAGTGTGTTTTTAAAAACCAGCAACTCCAAAGTAAATACAGTATTAAGTACATGCTTTCTCATCTAAATCATTTTTCCTGTCTGAAAGGTCTGAAGGCAGGCTGATGGTAGTCACAGGTACAAAGCTGACTTGATCCAGGAGAAGGATGCCTCTGAAAGGTAAGGTTACCTGGCATTAGAAAACAATACACAAAACATTCTGTGCTCTAAAAATTAGACTTATTCCTAAACTCCCCAAACTTAGTTTAAATCAATACATCAACTAAGTATTACCCTCATAATATCTCTTACATGAAGTTGCAATGAAAAATGCTTCCAAAATGTACTGGCTGGGATTTCTGAGGGCTCCCTTTGCCCAGTTTCTACATCTGAAATGTCAGCAATGTAGGCTCTATCTGCTCAGTTTCATAGTAGCATAAAGCTGTTTGCTGACAGGACCTACAGCTGATTCTCCAGGACTCAGCAACAGCCTCCAGTTTTATCAGTGTAAGGTAGAATGGCATTAAAGACTTGGGATGAGGTCCCAGCTCACATCCGCAACTGTCCTTCACCAGATGAGATGTTCTGCTCATTCTTATTGGTTTACAATCCTGAGTTAAACCTTTACCATTCTTTAGAGGACCACTTTACAGAGGTAGCAAGAAAATAACTCTGTGGTTTAGGGTTGTTTCCTGGTTTTATTTTTTTCTGCTTGGTTTGTTTTTTTAAAGAGGAGGGGGCGGTTCGAATTCTTAATATGCTCTAACAAGTCATGAGCAAGCCCCATGTTCCTCAAGTGGAAGAGAAATTACTGCAAGCTGGTTCCTCTGCTCCATACTGACCTCTGCTATGGACAGGCCATCATCCACTTTGCTGAACAGTCTGCTGGGATTAGAATTTTCTTCCTAGTTCTACTTAGTTCAGTTTCCCACATGGCAGTGTTAAGCCACTTACTGCCAGTGGTAAGCTGCTTACTGCAGGGGAAAGTACAAAGTGTTTCTCCACTGTTCCTGCTCTAACCAGGAAGCCCTCCCACCTGACAGCACGCTGTGTGAAATGCCAGGGAAGCACTGCCTCTTTTGTCACTACAGTTTCCAGCCTTCCTGATCTTCCAGCCCTCCATTTTCCCAGTTTGTCAGAAGGCCCAAGGGCACTGGTACCCGTGAGGGGATACATAAATGAACTGCATGCAGGGCCATTCACAGGCACAGCTGATCAGCTGCATTTGAAGACACAGCTGTGCTTGAGGCTGATGAAGCATGCTGCACTGTCAGTGGCTTCCCAAAGAACACAGAGTTCCAAGGGACAGCTCTTCCACAGCTGACTTAGGTTGTTTTAAAGTGCACATGCTTGCCCATTCCACCACTAAACCTACGCTGATTTGTTACCTGCATTTACTAACTGCTCTTTCTGCCACTTGTTCTGAGACCTGGCTTTCCCGAAAAATGTTATTGTTGCTGGTAACAGGCTGAGTGGATACACCCTTGCAGGGAATCAGCTTTATTTGTGGCCTCTTGCCACCTATGCCAGCACCAGTCACTATGGCTTGGAAGCTGCCTACAATGGTAGGTCCCCCTTGCAGAATTCCCACACGAATTTGCAAAGCCAAATTTGAGGCCTTTCAGAGCTACTGTACAACTCCAACACGGTAGGAGTATGAAAAGATTTGGAGATGTTGGAATTGCTTAGCCCTAGTTTCTACCCTCCTTTCTTGGAACTATGTTAATAGCATCTCACGATGTAGTCCTTAGAAGACTTGATAAAAATTTAGCAGTATGACAGCTCAGCTAAAGACATTTCCAATTAAATATTTTCCCATGTCTCTCTGAAATGCCTATGTGTCAGAAGTGCACTTGGAATGGAAAGTACCAGCTTTCTCATTGAATTCTTGCTACCATTATCCTACAGAATGGGCCTGCTTCTTGGAAGATTGTTTTAGTCAATATTTTGCCTTCATCACAGCAAAAAAAAAAAGGAATTAAAAAATTACTTACTTATTTTCACAGGAAGGGAGAATCACCTTTAAGACTCTGATAATGAGAGCTGCTCCAACAACTCCAACAACAACAACTTCCATGAAACTAAACAAGATAGGTAAGGATTGAAACCAGAATCTGCACAACCTTTTTCTCAAGTCTTCCACCCACTGGCACATCACCTACAAAACAGGTAAAAATACAAAGATTGCAAAACAAAGCAACTGCTTGGTTTTTGGTATTTTTTTAGCTACTGGTAAATCACATTACATGGTGATAATTTTACTTAAACTCATATCTTCTTAAACATACCTAAAAGCATGATGGAATTGACTGGTGGCCCAGATATCTTTATTGTTCAAAGTCTGAAACAGGTGAGGGTTTAGTTCTCTGTTCATTAAAGGCCCCTTTGGAAAATAAAGGACACTCGAACAGAGCAGACGGTGGGCTATAACTGTGTTTTGGCCACAGAGGAGGCCATGAAACCCATCCTTGCCTTGGAACTGAAACTCCTCCAGCTGTTACCGTGTTTCCTACAGCAGGTGAGACCAGTGGTCCATTTCTCAGAGGGGTAAGCACTCGAGCAGAGTCAGGAGAAAATGGTGGAGTTAAAAGCTAAGCAGTATTTGAAATTGTCATAAATGCTTAGCTTGGTATAATGTAAAATATCACAAGTGACTATCATGAAGTATCTGTGTGGTCAGAACATGGCAAGATTTAGAAGCCCAATGGATTTCTACTGGACTTGTCACTGCTGGTAATTTAGGAGGGGCCATTTTTTGTTTTATTTGTGGTTTGTTTATCTGCAGAAATCCACTGGTCTTAGTGGTTGTCTGTCTTTAAATAATTATATTTATATACTAATAATTAAAACAAGCAAACAAACAAAAGCACCTTGTATGAAGATGGAGGTTCTATCCTAAGAGGGGTCTCTGGTAACTTTCCAGGTAATGTCTCTTCATCCACTGTAGTTTCTACTTGCTGGATGAGGTACTGACTGGTGGTTTGCAGTGGATCTTGAATATCTGAAGAAGAAAAGCTAGATTTAGTGGAGAGTTTGCTTTTTGACTCACTCTGCAGGAAAATAAAGACATGCTGTGTTTCTCTACAGAGGGTGCAGTTCCCACACATTTACAGCAAGAATACAGAAGGCTTTTTTTTACTTGAGTAGTGAATTTGATAAGAAGCAGAAACAGTGTTACAGTGCAGCCTTTAGCTATGCCCTTAGCTGTAAATTTCAGCTGTCATCAGATTAAAAGGTGATGGATTAGATCAAAATATTCTACTCCAATTAAATCCTTGACAGTTTTTGATTAAACAAAACTGAAATAAAATTAAGGCATCAAATAACTTCTATTGCTTTTAAGTTATTCAACTTTAATAACAGAAAACTGTTCTGTCTGGAATTGACCCAGACAGGTATTTCCTCCACAGTTTTCTCTTTCATTCTCAGGAAACAGGGGGAGCTATTTCTGAGAACAGCTGAAACTTCCATGGCAGATCTGCAAGAGAAATTTATTCCTGTCAGATGGCTGGACTGCAGACTGCCAAGTATCAAGTACTTCAAAGAAGAACAGATTTGAAAACAAACAAATAAAATACCTAATATGAAGACTTGGATTTAGGTGTTTAAAAAAAAATAAAAACCAAGACATATAAAATAAAACCCATCCCTGTTAATGAAGACACTCTTTCACTATGCAAAACAAGGGATAAATGATGCTCTCTTACCCTGTAAAACAATACATTGAATATGGATGAAGATACTACTTAACAGCTGAGAGATACCTTTTCCTGAGAGGTTGGGCAGTGTAAATAACACGTCATTGTCCCTTGGCAAGGAATACAGCATGCTCTCTTTCAAAGGGACGGTGTAGTTGGAATGTCTAAGTACTCTCAGATCCTTTACTAAAATATCTATTTCTGTTACTTCTTCCTGCTGAACCTACAAAAGATGCAAACATGGTATTACTGAGTTTAAAGCAACACTGAAGCAGGCTGGCAGAGGACACCAGTACATCCCAGGAAATTCCAGGCCACTAAGAGGTACACATAGGGCTGTTAAACAGGAATTAGTATTCTTTGTTTTCACATATCACACTTCTGTGGATCATACCACATCAAAAATTATGCTGAACAGACTGTGTCTCTTTCCCTGCAAAAGCACATGGTAGCCTACACATAGACTTGGTTAAAAGCCCTACATAGTACATCACTATCCTCTTGCAGGGAGGCATTTTAGGGCAGGGAAAACTCAGTTATGTAGTGAAAGCACTTGCAAATATTGAAAGTCTTGCTGAGCCAAGACTGACCCTTCTGCTTTTGCAGGAACATTGCTTGTTTTCAACAATTGAAAGCCAAATGTCACAGCATTTGACAGTGTCCTGCTTGGCATCCTTGTCTCCAAACAAGAGACATGCACTTGACAGATGGAGCAGGCAGTGGATAAGGCATTGGCTGGACGGTTGCACTCTAGAAAGTTGCTGTCAATGGCTCAATAACCAAATGGAGATCAGTGACAAGTGATGTCCTCAGGGATGGGTATTTGCACTGCTGCTGTTTAACAAGTTTGCTGGCACCATGGACAGTGAGACTGAGTGCACCCTCAGCAAGTTGTGGTGCCATCCAGAAGCAGCTGAGCAGGCTTGAGAGGTGGAGCCTTCACAAACTTCAACAAGCCCAAATGCAAGGTGCTGTACCTGGGTTGGGGCAGTTCCAAGCACAAGTACAGGCTGGGCAGCAAATGGATAAAGAGCAGCCTCAGAGAGAAGAACGTGGGAGTGCTGGTGAATGGAAAGCTCAGCCTGGCAATGTGCACTCACATTCCAGAAAGCAAACTCTGTCGTGGGGCTGCATCAAAACCAGTGTGGCCAGAAGGCTGTAGGAGGTGATTCTGCTCCTCTATTGTGCTTACGTGAGACTGCTTTTGACTTACAGGAACAATCAAGGAAACAGCACTAGCTTTCTGGTTCTTTTTACTAGGTCTCTATGAAAATTTGAAATGCATTGTGATGTCTAGCTTGAGGCCTAAAATACAATGCCACTGTTGTGTAACAACTGAATCAAACCACGGTATCTATTATCAGTGGGATAAAGACCTCATTGGAAAAGCTACAGACCTCTCAGTGGGGCTTTTTACTAACAGAGTAAGATTCTGACATGATATAGATCCCTGTAAAAAATACTACATGCTGACCATGCACTTCATCAAGGATCAGTGGTATTACCATCACTATCCTTTAAAAAAGGAAAAAAAGGCAGCAAAACATAAACCAGCTTCAAAAAAGCCTGGCCACATGTAAGATGCGAAAGTGCAGAAACAGAAATATGACACAGAAATAAGCCAGTGGCTGGCTTCAGCAGCTGCACCTTTTCTACAGAATCTCTTTGGGTAGTAATTCAACTACACCATACAAATGATGTTGAGAACTCAGTTCTGCACATTTCAACCTCAGCTAGAATTGCAACCCCTCACATTGACTGCTATTTGTGCAAATACAGTTAGAATTAGAGGGGTGGAGGTGCTTGTTCATCTCGAAATCCATGTTCATTATGAAGACTCAAATTATCTTACATGCAAAGTCTTCTAAGGCCAAGATCTCAGGTGTAGTGGGCTTTCACAATAAGCCCACTTGCCATATGAGTTTCCTGCTGCAAGCTGTTCCCCATGCTACCAGCTTGAAACCTTTTGTTAGCTTGGAATAAACAATGAGGAAAACCTCAAGACACAGAATGAGCCTGTGCCCCTTTTGTTTGTTTTGTACATTATTTTATAAATCAACTCTCGCCTGTGAGTCTGGCTTTGTTTGTACAAAAGTTCACTTATTCAAAGTGCATGTGATATAGTAAATGGTAATTATTAAAATATGAATAGAGGCATTAAAACTTGAAGTTTCCTCATGAAACACCCCCACTATTATAGTGCCAACTCTGCTGTTATCTCCCTCAGTACTGTGTTAGTTAACATTAATTATATACTTCATGTTCTAATCACCAGCCAGATACATGTAAACCTTTTAATCCTTGGGAACTACTTGCCTCTTTTAAATTAAAAACACACAGAATGTTGTAGCAGGGCTTTTTTTACCTGTTTTCCATCAATTTCTGTCACTTCTTCCTGAATGACAATCAGCTGCAAATCAGAAGTGGATGCCAAAGGCCACTCATGAACCATGATGCGAACACTGACGGTTCCCAGGCGCTGCTGATCCGGTAAGTTATCCAAGCTTCTGTTCTCCACTGTTGACACACAATGTCATGGTTTGCAAAGAGAAACCACCTCAACCAGAAAGCAGTACCCAGCCATAGAGAAAACAGGTGCAACTCTGACATAGATGCCTTTGCACATGCAGCACCTGAATGGAGAAGTCAGAGTACCACTAGCATCAAACCAGAGATGCCAGAGCAGCATCTGATGCACAATGCTGATGTCCTTAACGCTTCCAGTAACTGCTTTTACAACCAGCAGTACTCTGGGCAACAGCTAAAACAGGTGCCATGATTTTTTTTACCAGTGTATGACCAGGCTCAGAGCAGGTCTCATAACACAGCAGAGCTGTACAGTCAATCTCCTGACTCGGGAAGCCTGCAAACAATGTCGTATCTCTGCCTTTGAGGTCTGCATTTAAGCACTCTAAGCAGAGCTCTCTGGCTTGGTTATTGCTGCATTCTTATTTCAGTTGTCCAAAGGAGTTCATAAGACTAATGCCACAGCCTGGCCAGCCACCTGTGTAAACATCTTCGTTTGCACAACATTCCCCTTCTTCTGAATACAGAAACAAATATGCTCTTTTCCAGGCACACTGCATCTCCTGCTCAAGATGAGTGCCAGTTCCCTCCTACATATTTTTATGTCCCCCTCTGTTTTCATTTGTGATTGGTGACACCTCAACCTCTCTTCCTACCCAAAAGCTTTCAGCTATTTCAAGAACTTGTAGAATATTAAGTACACACAGAACTGCCTTCCTGCCCTGGCTGTTTCTGCATAGTCTTGGCATCCTTCTCCCAATTACTGTAACCACTTCTGCTTCAGGTGAGGGCATGCTAGAACTGAAGTCCTGGAGAAGCACAGGAGTGGAGGTGAGGGATCTCTCCAGCATGCAGATACCCAGGGACATGCACTGAGACCAGACCATCTCTGCTGCTAAGCCACTTGGCACTTGCAGTGCTGAGCCTGTCAGGTAACGTGGGATAAGGCTCAACTTGGGTCTTTCAGTGTGTCCACTACTTTTATGCTGTGACCCCTGTCCTCATAAAGCTATTTTTCAATTAAAATAGATAAAAATGCTTTCTGGTATAATTTAGTAATGTCTTCCATTGCCAAAATAAGTGGCAGAAAGAAAGTTCCCTACAGGTGTGAGCCAGGACACTAACCTGGTTGCTGAATGTTTTCTGACTTGGAGCAGCGAGCATGCACTAAAGGCCCAAAGCCTCTAAGATGCCGAACAGCTGAAGCTCCCAGCTGTGTTCCCAGCTTTCACCATGTGTCGGGCTGTTCAACCACCACTACATTCACAGGAGAGAGAGATTCCAAAACTGACACTTGGAGGAAATTCAAGTGGGGATGTAGGTGACAAGAACGATCTGACAACCATGTCAGAGTACGTGGTCTCTAATATTCAAAAGCATGATTATTAAGGTCAAGTTTTGTTTTTACACACTCAGGAGTATCTCCCCCCTCTATAAGTAAGTATCTTGGTATTTCTTTAGCATTTCACAAACACTACCTGAATCTGTTGTCAATAATTTAGTAAGTAAATAGTATAAACATTACATTACAGGATAACAGAGAGAGGTACTGTGCTGGAGACTCAGACTCAAATAATGGACATAAAGCGTTCCAAGTTTCTAGCTTCCAGGTCAAATCAGTATTTTCTTCACTGTTTCAGATTCAAAACTAGTCACTGCAAGTGCTACAACTATGCTTTGGGAAATTAATAGGAACTACAGAAGAGTGCTCAGGAACTCTCAGAATTAGTCAATAAAATCCTATCTATTTTTCTGGAGTCAGTTATTTTGCAAGTAAATGACATTTTGCCATGGTTTTGTACCAGAAAAAGAGAAATTGATTACTGCTCTCCCTCTCCAGAAAAGAAATACTGTCAAATTAATAATTGATCATGCTTGGGAAAGAAGAGTTCAAGCAACAAGGTCACAGCTCAGAGAAGCAACTTGAGAAAGTGTTAGTATTCTGTAAGTGCCTGATGAGGACAACCTCAGATATCAACCTAGAGATTGACTGCATCTCATGCAGCAGAAGAATGTTCTCAATACAATAGAAGCTTAAATCAAACAAACCTAATGATCCTTGTTTGATTAAATATACAGTATGTTCTGTGGATCTCCAAAATATCACAGTACTTTCTGTTTTTTCACAAAAAATGTAGCATTGAATCAGTGGAAAAGGAGCAGGTTCAAGACAATTTGAAGTCATTAATTACTGCAGGACCCTAGCAAAAGTGCAGTATTTGTGCTATAATATCCTATCCAGCAGAAATTTGTTTGTCCAATAGACACAGAAGTGGTATCATTAAAAGATCTTCCTAACAACAATTCTTACTTTTGTTATTGAATCTCCTTCTGGATATATGCCAGCCAACCTAGGGACACAGCCATTAGCAGGGTGGAGTTGCATCCTTCTGTTTACATTGTCTAGCTTGTAGTGCAAAACATTCTTTTGAAAAGATGGGCAGAGTCTGGATTTCAGATTAGACCATTTACACACCAGCCTGTTAATGTGACTTGAGATGAAAGACCTAAGATTTTTTTTTTTGATCCATTTTAATACCAGAATTGTCCTACCTTGGGAAATGTTTTGCTTCCACAATGCTCTGGTTTACAAAATACAGAACACATAGCCATTGTAAGCTTTGGTTACTAGACCACAGGGAAACCAAATAACCCAGAGGAGGGAGTAAAATTTAAAAAAAAAAAAAAAAAAAAAAGGAAAAGAGAATACTCACATATTATTGTTTGACATGTTATGTGGGCAACCCCGCTTTTCATAGGAAAGTCATTTAGATAAACCTGTCCATTAACATAGGTGATGTTAAAAAGAACCTGAAAGAAAGACAGCCAGACTGAGTGTTATGTTTCCAGCCCCTGTGCTGCAATCCTGCTGTGAGAGGAGAACACTCCATACTGACTGATGTCAGAATAAAGGATATACTCACAGCTGCTGCAGACTTTGTTTCGCTGCATATTAATTCACTGAATAAATAGAAAAACCGGACAAACCTGTCCTGTGTGAAATTCTCCTCTGGTGTTCAGCATCATAACACCAACTCTGATTGCTTCCTGGAAAAAAACAGTGAGAAGAGATGTAAGTTTGAGAAAACACATGAGCCACTGCAGGCAACTTTCGTGTACTGTCCCAGCAGAACGACTTCATACTAACCACAGAGAGCATTCCCAAGCTTTCTATGCAGCAGACAGAAGGAAAAGGAATATGTTTTCTTGTTCCATGTAAGGATTAGTCTGTTTTTTTCACCCCTCTTTTTAGTAGAGAGGATTGATAAGAAACAATGACATCTTCATTGCCCTATGTATAGCTTGTGGTTTTTTGTAATAACAATAATAATAATAACTACTTGTTTCACGAGGATATAATAGAAGTCTCTCATATTAGCTAAAAAAATAACAGACCACAAAAGGTAAAAATCAGATCCTCTGTAAATGTTTTTTCTAAGCACTCCAGTTAGTCTTCAAAGTGAAGTTCAATACATGTTAGTCTATAGTAAAGAACATTCAGTTTTGGCAGCAGAAATCATGTTTCTTTGGTTATGATTCCCAAATTATGCCACATGAGACACCTCAAACTCACAGAAAATGGGGATTTGGTCCTTTCTTTCAAACCCTAATTGCTGTAATTTGTTGAATCACTCATTCTGTCCTCTCATTTCTCCCTTGTAACTTCAGCGGCTGCTTTGTAAATGGGACCTTAAATCTCCCAGGTCTGTCCCTGAAAAATCTACATACAAAAATCAGATCTTGCCTGCAGATAGCCAAAAGCAATGATTGCCACACTGCTTTCCTCAGACAACTCTTCAAAAATAATGTTAAGCTCCACATCTGTCTTGTGTGAGCCTTAAATCATTACACCTTCATTTCATTAACACCTGGACATGGCACTTAGTGCTATGGTCCCGTTAACCGGGTGGTGGTCAGTCAAAGGCTGGACTTGATCTTAGAGGTCTTTTCCAACCTAAATGTTTCGGTGATTCTGTGGATCCATTTTCCTCTGGAAAACGTCTCCATACCTTCACCATCTTCTTTAGCTCTGTAGTTGAGTCACTGTTTCATAACCAACAGTTAAAAAGTGAGTCATGTCTCAATAAGAAGATGAACATGCTCAGAATTTAAAATAAATAAAAATGTAAATACACAAAAAGGCTTTTAATTTAATATTTTTACACAACACTGGATTTTCAGCCAGAAAATACATGAAATATACAATACCTAACACAATATAACCCCAGTTCATGAACAGAAAACTTCTGAAGTGTGACTAAAATGTCAAAAAATCATTGAAACAATGGGTGTTAATAAGCATACTCAAATAGCCAGAACAGTCAAAAACTGAAAAACAACCACCAAAGTCCAATTCAGCTGGAATCTAGCATCATGAGAAGAATGGTTTAAAGCCTAACAAAGACAACCTTTTGGTTCAAAGTGGCTTGGAAATACTTCAGACCCATTTGGCATATCAGTAGGAAAACTCTCTAACCACCAGGACCAAAGAGACCAAATCTCTTCCTCAATGGCCCTTCTATGAAAAAGGGTTTTATATTGATTTTCCTTCAAAACTTAAATCCTAGCTATTCAAAGGAAATAAAAATTACCAGATTAGTCAGACAAGTGAAGTCTGTAACTGAAAATATAAACTGAATTGACAGTATAAACATAGGATATATTCTATCTTGTCTTCCTGTAATTTCCTCAAACCAGTTTTTTTTTTCTCATATTTTAAGAATTGTGTATATTAATAATAAAATAAAAATCCACCAAAATTTTAGATCTTTTAGCTCTTAGCATTCAGAACTGTAAGTCTTTTACACTCCCAAACTGTTAAACAGATTACTAAAACTTTGTGTCATCACTTCCTTGGATTTTCTGTTTTCTGGGAATTCAAAAAATGCATTTTCCAGGAAGTCTTAATAGTCCTTCATTTTTTAAGCCACAAATTACATCTGAGGTTTTTACACAGAAAGTATGTCACAATCTTTTTTTGACATCTACAAAGGGACTCATTTAGATTACAAGAAAAAGGAAATGACTGATGAAAAATAGGAAAATCCCCTCTTTTTTTTTTTTTTTTAATCAAATGCTTTCTTTGAAAGTGAAGGGCATGACGGAAGCTAGATATGTTCAACAATTGACTGCTAAATGCACAAAATTAGCTATATATACAATGCTTAATTTCCTTCAAAACAGCTGTCAGCTCTGTTGACACAATATCCACAAGCACTGTTATGGATTCTGGAACATACTTAAAACTTGCACTTGAAGAGCACATTACATGTTTAAGAAATAAAGTATTTCAGTGGATCACTTCTGTGCTGTCAAAGGTTCAAAAATGAGATCGTAAGGTGCAGTAAATAAGACAGTTTAACCATTTGCTGCCTCTGCCACTGAAGGAGAGAGTGCAGATCTCTCCTACACATTATCCTTCCCTCTCTCATCCATCCCAAGTCAGTGAGCTTATTAAATTGGCACGAAAACTTTCCCTTTTTTGCCAGAAAATTTTTCTGTCAGTTGAACAAGTGAGGAAGAGCTGGACAAGCAGAAGAGCTCCAAGAACACAGCAGGGAAGAATGAGCTGGGCTCCTTGTCCTGATGGACACAGATTGTCGGTCTGTCCTCACCACCATCTCAGGTGATGCATCTCCTTAATGGTACAGGCTCACAAAGCTGCTCAGTAACTCAGAGCAATGATCAGTATTCCCCTACAGCAGCTGTATCATGACCCTTGCAATTTTGTGTTCACACACAACAGAGAACTCATAATGCTGCCATTCCTGGGACTAGTCAGGTCACATCCAAATCCAACAAATTCTACTGATATCTTCCCATATTCTGTACATCCATTCTACTCATTTGTCATATGCTCTCATTCTGCAATTTATGAACAGGTTGTTCATCACTCTTCATATCTTCCCATGGAAAACAGCAGTGTTCCAGCTCAGTCTTAACCCTTTCTCAAAGGTGAGTTTCACAGTGCTGTCTTCCCGTGGCTTCCCACTGGTGTCTCCTGCAGAGTCCCACTCAAAACTCAATGTGGCCTGCTTGTGGCCAATCTTCTAGACCCTACACATACCCCATAACAAAATCTACAAGATGGATGGCAAAAACAACAAGATGCATGCCAAATGCAATGAAAAGCTGGGGGAAAGGAAGCAGCAGCTCACAGTTGAGCAGAGTGCCATGCCAGCTAATCCACATTCATCCACAGCAGAGAAGAAGTGATGCATGGCACTACCTCTGTTATCACAAGCCTGATTGGTACCCCTTCAATATCTGCATGGTGGTAAGTGCTCAAGACCCATACATTGTTTATGTCTCCTAAAGGAGAGGGGAACAGATGTGGCAGGTCAACAGCTCTCGTACCAGTCTGTCAGGATGAAATGCCTGGTCACAAGCCACACTTGCTAGAAAGTGGTCCAGTGATAATTCAAATCCCCCTCTTTCCAGTCCTAGCGCTGAAGATCGCACACTTACAGAACATCCTTTAATTTCAACAGAGGAATTTTTTTTTAATGCTACCATAATAAAATTCACAAGCTGAGGGTGGAGAGGAAGAAAGTGTTTTATAGTGCTTTGTAGATATGTCTTGTGGTTATGTACTAAGAAAGGTAAATAACACCATATCCCTTATTTTGTAAAAGCACAGTAAGCCAATCCTGCAGTAACAAAGCCACCGAGAGCAGAGCATGGGAAGTCTGCAGTAGTCCACACTATGGCACTGTCAGTTTCTGGAGAAGCCTCAACTGTGAGTGTAAGACTTCGCAGTATAACTTACAATATACTTTTCAGTATTAACAATATCATAAAAGTTTCAGCCAAGCCTGTAATTTAAAAGGCTCTGAATTCACTGGGACATTTCAAAAAGCAGTGCTTTGACAGAGCCAGAATGAAAGGACAGCCCCAAGAAGCAATTCAAGTCCCTAAGAACTGGGGCATGCTTTCAGCTTACCACTGACCCTGTTCCACACTTCACAGCCCCTTGTCCCCTCCTGTGCTGGTAAATGCACTAAAAAGGGCTCTATCATTCTTAATGCTCTTATAGGATGTAAATGTCTCTCCTGAGTTTTCCTATGCTTTCTTATCCCTGTTTTGGTGCTGCAGCAGTGATAGTTACAGTGGTAAGGCCACAGAATCTGCAAAGAGGACAGTACCCCTACCACAGATATAAGTAATTCTGTTCTAGGACAGCAGCACTAACAGTGTGAAGGCATAGGCTACAGTGCTTTGTGAGCCTGGATCAGCAGAGGTAAGCAGGTAGTGATCATTTTCTAATTCTTTCTTCTTTCACTGTGTGCTGCTGCAATAGAACCCAGGACTGTTAACTGGGGCAGTATAATCACAGTAGCAGCAGAACAACAAGAAGGGGAAAAGACGTCAGCAATGAATATAAAGCATCTGGCATAAGTTAAAAGGGAATATTCACTAATTCTCAAAGACTAACACCACACAAATCTACAGAGAGTATTTCACCTAATATTGCTTTTTTTATGAAAAATGCCACAAAAGAGAAAGCGGATGGGTCCAATCACGCAGGAACTTCAAACAGATCTGATTATCTGATTAAAGAATCATGGAAAAACTTTATCCACAGGCAGTGAATAGCTGATAGGGTGCACTGTTCAGTTTCTCCCAGTACAGGGTAACTGTTCAGTGCTACACAGCTGCATCAGTCACACAAACCCCATCAGGATTCTGCTGCTAGCAGCCGGCCCACTTGAAGCACAGCTGTTCCCTATTGAGGCTCTCCAAACAAGGCTCCTTCTGCACTACAAGGCCTGTGGGAAGCCAAGTGGGCAGCCCTAGGGACAGATGGCACAATGCCTTACAAGATGGCCAGCTGTACAGAGACTTGAAAGGCAGACAATCCCCTCACAGCCATTTCACAGGCACTGCTGCTATCCTGTTTGTGACTGAAAAATGTAAAGTCCAATGCAGGTTGCCAAGCAGGTAAAAAAAAATAGACAAAACTAATAACCTATTTCTAAATTTGAGAAGAGGTTATGGGAAAAGAAGTGTCTGAATAGACAAACAAAACTACCACACGAACTCAGACTACTTGAGTCCTGGCACTCACCTAGACAACTGGCTCCAAATAGTGCAACTATATATTGCAATTCAGGGCTTCATGATCCATGCTTCACATAATTCTTTCATAAGAATCAAAACAGAACTATGCTGTAGAGTCTTAACTGCAATCAGGCATAACTGAATGGAGAAGTAACCATGGTAAAAGTTTGACACAATAAGTTAGAATTTCACAAGTTTGCAGGGCAATAATTTGTCCCTCACATTTCAGAAAATTTTTGTACAAAATTTTCTCCGTTAAGATTTGGCATTATTAAACTGCATGACAGAATCTAGGGTAACTATCTGAAGTTGAACTCTTTCTTAATATAATGCTCTAACATGATGCTTTTGCTTTACTTTGTTTTTCTGAACAAGCACTCTTGCTGTCATTCTTTCCTTGTTTTACAATGACTCATTATAACATGGCTTATCCTTCCCTTTCCTCTATATGTTACTAGAATTAATTGCCTTTGTATCCTCCCTATTAAACCAGCTCATACTATGATATTTTACAATAAGTTTTAAAGATGAATATTCAGTCTCACATCATGGAGACACAGTTGCATCATACTGCTTTAATTTAATCAAATATACATAGGAAGATGATGTCAGCTCTTTTAGACCTAAAATTCACATGTGCCGGGCTCCTAATAGCAAAACTGGCACAAATCAATGGAAGAAACATTCCAGCACATTGCTATTAACAAGTTTCTTCTTTGATTAAAATACATTGTACTCACTGCATCAAATAGTTGATGTAGTGAAGATTATTTCCTGCTGTTGTGAAATGACCCATCCACACAGAGGCAACAAATAATATAAAAGCATTTTTTTCCAGGAACTGAACTGAACTAAAAAGAAAAAAAAAAAAAGTCTGGTAGGCAAGTATGCTATTTAGAAAGAATTCTGCTAGCCTAAATTATCGAGAGATAAACAGAATAAGCAAATAACATGGTGTTAGCACTGCTTTTGGCCAGTTCCTATCAGCACATTAAAAAAATATTCTAAAGCACAAAACCTTATCCTGACCTTGCATCAGAAACATTACTCTAACGTGGAGGTCAGGCCTCTTATTGCATCATTCCCTTTAACTTTTTTAAAAGAAAAAAAGCCCAAAACAACAACAACCCCCCAATTTTGTCTAAAATCAATTTTTAGTCCAGTTTTGCATATTCAAATTTTATGAAGAGAAATAAAAACCATAACAGACATGCTAATGTAAAAAAAAAGTCCAGATTTCAAAAGAGCTTTTTTAAGAAATTGCAAGTATTGCACAACAGTTGAGGCGTTCACATTCCAGAGCTGAACAACAGCATTTTAGCCTTACAAAATGCTATTCCAGGTCAAAAGGTTTTTCCTCAGTCCTCTCACTATGGTTTCTGTAACACCATTGCCATCAGCAAGGAGGTAAACTTTAACACCAGCTTTAATCCCCACATGGAAGAGTTAACAAAACGTGAAGCTGTCCGTAGAGCGCAGCCAGTGGGCTCACAGAGTTGTAGAGCACAGCTGTGGTGTCCAGCCAAAGCAATGCTGGCCACGTTGATGCTGCCTGCTCCCAACCAGTCTGCAGTCCCAAGCCATCCTGAGGAAACGACACAGCTATTCTGACCCCATCACCCACTGTCACTGAGCTCATGGCCTCTGAAGACAACCTGACAGCATGGCTTTCCCACTCCACCCATTCCCACTGCCTGGGCACTTCTGCTCCTAACAGGCCATGAAAAAACATTGATTCTTCTACTCATAACTTTCTCAAGACACATTGTTCCTTTTGCATCAAACTGCCCCTGATCACACTCCAAAACACACTTGCTCTGTGTCTGACCCCAAAATGCCTTATGTGGGACTGCCCTGAAACCCCTATGCCCTGCTCACACTTTCACATCCAAAGACAGCAGACACAAATGTGCCTCTGTGTCCTTTAAGATTGCTAGCAGTGACAAAGAACTTTAATGCTACCAAGCTGTAGTTTCAGTGTGGAAGTGTGACAGTTTCAGGGTAGAAGGTGAGGAAGAGCACAAGTCTGTATTACACTGTCACTTCATGAGCCTTTCGGCAAATTCACGCCAGCACTCCCTTTCTCAGAAGGATAAGCAAAGTGTCCAAGGATTAAGCTCCCTCTGCTCTCTAGCACACCTCACTTCAGGCATTCAGGCACTTTTATGGGTGTCTGAAGATCTAGATCCCTGTTCTGAAGTCAGAGCTAAAGAGGTCTCTCTTCAGAAGTTCATAAAGAGAAGCAGAAACCAGGAAGTAAGGCCAGGAATGAATCCTGCTTCGCAACACAGGATGTGCCAGTGCAGGGCCTCTGTCAGGCTTTCTTGGAAATGTTTTACTTAAATTACACTAATAAATAAATAAATAACTCTGAAGGGAAAGAAAAGACATAATAAATTTGATCCGAGAACAGTAACTTCACACTGACTATACAAGCTGACTACAATCCCCTCACAACTCTTCCTTCTGTGATCTTACACTTTGGGTTCACAATTATACAAATTTTAGAGGATTTATCTGATAATGATTCAAGCTCAGGCAAGAGAACCCAGTTCCTCTGTAATTCTAGAAGGCAGAGCTCACCTGGTTCTGCGGCAAATCTTTTTATTCTCACTGGAAAGTTCTCCTAAGTAGTACCCAATACATTCCTTCTGCTCTTTTAAAAAGCTACCAAATTTAAAACTGATGCCACCAAGATACAGCATAGATTTTGGAATAGGAAAACAGTCATCACAATGCCCTGTGTATTTATAGATATATCAATACGTCAAAACCCTTTTCTTGGTTCAATTCACGAGCAGGCTAGGCACAAGTGTGGACCTAATGCAGTGCGCACTGTACGGCACTGAAGCATGGAGATGTAGGCGGACAAGCCTGAAAACAGAAACACATCTACACTGCACACAGCAACGATCTCCGCCGTCAGACCTGCCAGATACGGCACATCGAATCCTACAGAGACGAACCAGCAAGGGGAGAGGGGAATCCCGCGGCAGGGCCGGTTCACCCTTGTGAGGGAGCAGGGCACGGCCGGGGACAGGAACAGGGACAGTGGCAGGGATAGGGAAAGTGGCAGTGGCAGGGCAGGGAGCGGGCTGGCCCCGGCGGTACCTGTCCCAGTGGCGCGGCCGGGCCCAGCAGAGCGGCGGCCAGAGGCGGCAGCAGCAGCGACAGCGACAGCGACACCGGCAGCAGCTCCCGACGTCCCAGCGCCGCCTCCATCTTGCGACCCGGGAATTAAAAGCAAGTGAAACATCAACAGGCGGGGCCGGGAGGAAGCGGGGGAGGCAGTGGGAGGGGGCCGGCCCTGCCCCGGCCCTGCCCCTGGCCTGTCACCGTTCAGTGCTCGATGTCCCTGCCCCTGTCCTTGTCACTGTCCTGCCCCTGGCCGGGCAGCGCTGCTGCCGGGACATCCCCAGTTCGGCATTGCGGAATAAGGCGCGAATACCGAGCTGCTTCTAGAGGAGCCCGTCACGCTTAATAAGCGATTGCAGCCTTTGAAAGCACTAAGAGAGGTGCCCGTGTAGATCATGTTAATAATTGCAGCTGTTTGTGAAATCAGCGTGTGTCGTGAGGCTCCCGTGAGGCGCCTGCTGTCACCTGCTGTGCCTGGAGAGGGTCGTGGGGCCGGAGCGGCACCGGGCTGAGTGAGCCCGCAGCGCCACACTGCTGGGAAGGGTTCTGGAAGGCAAAAGAAGGCAGAGTACTCCAGAAGGGAGCAAAAAGTCATCGGAAAGGAAGAAAGCACAAGATAAAGTTTTCAAGAACTAGAGGTCATCATTCTAAAGAACAGAAAGCAGAGGGAAAATTAGTAGTGGCAGTCAAAACCATGGAAGTTTCAGGGAAACACGAAGAAAACAAGCTGGACCACTAAGTCCTCGATGGATTTGAAGATAACAAGTGTTTTATTTGCGACAAGAAGGACTGCCATTACCTATTAGCAAAAAATAGTAGGCGTTGTAAAGATATGAACATCTTGTCTAGATAGGCTTTAATACTGCCATAAATTAGCTGTCCTGTTGAAGCAATCTTTAGCCTGATTTTATATTGCTCTGTGACTCCCTATTGGTTGATAATGAACATAAATCACAAAACCCACAGAAACTTCTTATTTTGTATGTAGTTCACATTCACGAGACATCGATACAAACATCTGGCACAAGGAACAAGGCATTGGAAAATGAGGCCTAAGAGAGTCGTATATTGTGAAGTATGCTTCACACACTTCCATGAAGCCCACAAATGTTTAATCCCTAAACACGTTTATCATCAGCAGTTCCTACTGTTTTAGAGCCTGCAAAAATACAAAGCTGATTGATTGCCTTTGTAGTATGCACAGAAGTCAGTAACAGAAAAAGGGATAAAAACTGGCATCTTAATTTCCACCACCTCTCTTCACCATTACCTAGTTTACCTAATTTCTCACATACTTATCCTCAAGATTTTTTCTTTTTTATTTTTTTAATCTGTCGTGTTTGGTAAACTGAAAGAAATAATAGTTGAAGGATCTGTTCCTTGTGCAGTCTCATGAGGTAGAGAGCTGCGAGCTGAGTGAGCTCCCCAACACGGCATTTTGCTGCCTCTTCTGACGGCTTCAGGAGCATGTTCAGGGAAATGAGAGCTGTCAGAATGCAGCTCTTGTCAGTACTTGCAGTCATTTGCATGTGCTGGCGGGAGGAAGTTTAAATCACCAAAATTCCTAACTATGAGTTGCATTCTCAAGAACTCAGAGTGGGAGTTGTCTTCCAGCAGGAGAATAGTACGGTGTTTTGTGTAATAGATTCATTACTTCAAATGTTTACAAAATGTGCCAGAGGCATAATAATTAATGTTATCAGGGTGCGTTGAAATGGAGGGAAGCAAAGATCCCTGATCTGCTGGATTTATAGATTCAGCAAAATTCAGGCTGGGTTCTGATCTGACCTTGAGGAGTTTAGCATCTCACTGAAATGGAATAGTTGATAAATGCCTATTCATTTTTGACTATCTCTATTTGCAAGTTGCCTGGTAAACTACGTATCAAGTAATGCTTTCCTTCTGTTTCCACTGTTCTTTTTTTTTTCTTCCCATCTTTTCCACACTCTTTTCTTCAATCCTCTCTCTTTTTCTTTTTTTGTTCTCCTAGAATTTAATTAAAACTTCAAAAATTATAGACCAATAGTGCTTTCAAGTATTTCTGTTTTCTTCAAATTTCAAAGCTTTCATTAGTCTCAGAGTGTAACAGACGTCATAACAGTTTTATTTAATGTAAATAGTAAAATTCTTTGCAATAACTAAATAACCTATGATCAGTTTCACAGGTAAACTGTCCTTGAGTGAAGGAGGAGTTACTCAGTGCTAGGAAAAGCTGGGAGCATAATAGAGCTTTCCCTTTGGGCTCATTCAGCTGTGAGGCTCTTAGGCTTGTCCAGTCTGTCAGTGAACATGTCCTGACATTTAAAACTATTACTAGAATATGTAACATTTTTAAGTATATGGTATTGAGACTGATTACTGCTTGAGCTGCTGTGTTCCAAAAGTGCTGTATTTCATTGGGTTTTTATTTAAGTTGGAAGTGATATCTTTGACCTTTCTAGGTATTTGTGAAAAGCTGTTTGTTCTTTGAACCCTCAATACAGACACGAGTTATTAGGAGGTGGAAGCCATTGTAAAGAAGAAAATTCAGATTTCGTTTCTTTTATGACTAAAAAGAGTGATAAAAGCCTACACTTAGTGTTATGTTTTCTTACTGAAGTGCAAAGTAAGAGTACTTAGAATAGCAAGTAAATAGTTAAATTTCAGGCAGCACAGGCTTGCATGAGACTGATGTACCATTTACATCCCTCCTAAAGTTTCAGAATAATAAATGTAATGTGTGCTATAGTGCTTTCTTCTGTCGATAACTGCCATATAAATGGCTTAAAACCAACCTTGAATCAATTCTGGATTGACATACAGTCTGGGAATAAGCTCACAAAAGCAATACAACACTGCTAACCACTCGACAGCACAAACACCTTTGAGAACTAGCACAATGGGGAGGCAGAACACAATGCCCTGCCGTGCAGATCTTGGCCCCAGGACCAGCCCACTATATCTTCAGGACCATCCAGCAGCAGTATAGGATCAAAAAGTAAATTTCCTGCTTGGCTGTTTATAAAGGTGCTATTAGATCTGCTATTACTTTCACTGCTACTTAAAGAGCAGATCCTGCTCTCATCAACCTACAAACACCTCTGCACTCCCAGCTCCTGCTCCTCCCTTTCCCCTTCGGTTGGTTCCATTTTACTGTATGGTGAGTCAATTCAGGTCACTAATCTGGCAGAAAACAAATTCAGTGATAAAAAAAGAGAAACAGTTTTACAGCAGATTAGTGACTTGGACCAACTCGTTACATGGTGAATACCAGAGCATGATCTGGGAGAAAGTGAGCACAGAAGTTCTCTATGCTGGGGAGCAGGATCCCTTCTTTTGAAGGCAACAAGCCTGTTTAGATGAGTTCAGCTCTAACACATAAGCCCAAAACCATGCTACAGCATGTGCACTACAGGAAGGGAATAAACTCTGTTTGCTTGTCTGTCCTTTCAGAGGTGCCCACAGTACGACACGTCATGCTGTGACCATGTACTCACAGTAAATACTGGGACTGTTAATAGTTTTGAAACCCTCCAATTAATATCTGAGAGGTAGGCTGGGTAAAATAAGCATGCAGCCTCTCAGTGTGCACCACGCTCAAAAGCTGAGTGAGCCACATCAAAATGTGTACTCTCCCATAGGAGGTTGCTCCTGGGGCAGTGTGGGTGTGTGTGTCTTTCATTTTCCACATCCTCTCCAGGACAGGGTCCCTGGCAACCTACTCACAGCATTGTTCACAAAATCATACCCATTACTTGATGTGCAACAAGCCAATAGTTACACACTCAAAAGAAGTGCCCTACTTTTATTGATAACAGGTATGTCCTGCCTAGAAGATGGAGATCAATTCTGAAAAGGGTGTATCCTATTAAAAACATTATGGTATTGTAAGTAAGCATGATCTGTTTTACTTGAAGGGTGGCCAGTTTTAGGACTAGGCACTCTCATATAAAGCAGTCATTCATTGTATTCTAGTGCATATGATCTTGAATGGAGAGGGGCCCCATCCATATCACCATCACCATCATTCCACAGGAGTGCAAATCATGTTGGATGCTATCAAAGTCAGGGAATGGGATAAAATCCTTTCCTTCTCTGTGGACCAGTCCAGTGGCAATGTCCTGCACTGTAGCTGTGACACTGCAGATGATTTCTTTTCAGCTAGTGGGATTGAAATTTTTTTTTGTATTCTCATGGAATGCATCTGAACATCTCCATGCATATCTATGTAGAGAAGACACATATTTGGAAAGGAAAATTAACATGAAAATAGATGTTAACAGCTAAATTTAATTTTTTTTGTATTTTGCAAACTAACTGTTGCAATACAGAGCACAGTAAGCAATTAAAGCTCATTGTCTGTAAACAGGACTAATATTTTGTTTCCAACTTCATATGACTGTTGTGCAGCTGCATAAGTGAAAAGAATATTGAGTTCCCAAATGCAGACTTTTGTTAAGTGTATACTTAATTTTCTGTGACAATCGACACAAAATAATAATCAAGTAGAATAATTGCCTTGCAAAAAGCATATGAAATGTGAAAGTGAGGTGCTCTGGAAGCTGTTATAAAAAATGGGGGACATAAGTAGCTTGGGAACTAAGGTAAAGCTTCTCTGCATGGGAATTGATTGTTTCTCTGGGTTCTGACTTCATCACTCCTGCTGCACCTGAAATCGGTTCAGAGTCACAGAGCAGCCAGTTACTGCTCTCCTTGCTGTGACCTGTGCAGTCAAAAGCTGCCTTTTTGGTGCAACAGAAACCATCTCTTACAGAAGCACACACTGCTGAGACTAGTGCTTATGTTGGGAAATTCAGCTTTCTCCCACTTCCTGTCAGTCTTCACCTTTTTGTTTGAATATTGTCTGCTCCTGAGTGTTCTCATTTCCAAACTGCTGGGAACATGAGTCTCCACAGAGCAAAGTATTTAGCAGTAGACCTGGTTAGAAGCTTTTTAGATGGAAATCAGAGGGAGATTTGTGTTCATTTATTTAGGACTCCTGTAGTCTTAGCAGAATGTGACAGCAGTCCCAGCAACAGAAAATCACAATGACTCTGGCACTCTCCAGAGGAATTGGAAATGCAGGGTAGGGCCGGCTTTCCCAGATTCCATCAAGAACCTTAATGGGAATCTGTTGGAAAAAGGGATCATGTTGCAGAAGTCCCAGTGGTCTGGTAGAAGTGCCAGTGCTGCTCAGGCTCTGCAGAGCTCTTGATGTAGGCACCAGGTGCACTGTCAGCGTTGCCTGGTGTGCCTTTAGGGTGTGTGTGCACAGAGCACTGGGAGCCAGGCCACTGGGAGCTGGACCCTAGCGACTAGTATCTGGGATTTGGTGCTCACAGAAACAAGCACTGACAGAGACAGACCAGAAAGAATAAGAAAAGCGTTATGAACTGAAACAAGATTCTTTATTTCAGTACAGTACAAAGAAATGGGAGTTACTTTGCTTTGAATGAAAGTACTGAAACTAAAAAAATGAAGCAGATAAAATACATTTGTGTAGTACTAGGAATCCTTGGATATCAAAGCAGTGAAAAATTATAGCTATTATGCTGAAGCACTCAAATAAATATTTACATATCTTTAATGCGTTACTACCTTAATTTCTATTATATCACTGGTAACTTAGTTTCCAGCAGTAAAAGATGCTACCACTGAAAATGCTGTCTTAAACCATCAGTCTTTTGCCAGTGATTTATGTTTAAAATGCATTGATACAGAAGTAACACTCTGTGCCAAGCCAGCTCTCCAAAACCCCAGCGAAATCAGTCAGTCTCTTTTTTTCCCTTCCAAAATAAAGAATTTTATCCCTTTTGTTAATTACATTGACCTTTGGTTATGTATAGTAATACTGTAAATAGTAGGCCCAGTTCACAGCCAAGTAGCATGAACTCATTGTATTACAGTCATGAGAAAGTATTGTTTAAAGGGAAAAAAAGAGATTGTTCCACTGTCATCCTGCAGCACTAAACACAATGGCTGCTCTGGATTGGGCTTTTTCAATTACAGCTTGAATCAGGACAGGTCGTCTGTTTTCCTATTAAATGTAGATGATTTACATTTTCAAAGGTATCAAAGCAGACCTACATAGTGGTTTGCAGCAGAATGAATAGCCCCATTTACTGATTCAGGGATGCTCTTTTAATAAAAAAGCATTAATTACACAGGTATTGCTGTGAACCAAGTCCATTGTCCAAAGGAAGCACATTTCTTGCCTAGCTAAAAGTCTTTACATAAGAATATGTTTTTATCATGGATTTGAATAGCTGCTGTGCAAGTTATTAAAATCATGTGTCTTCCTGCTCACACTTTGTACCACCACAAAATAATGAATAAACAAACAGTAAAACGTAGCACCATGTAGAAAGTAATGTGTAAAAAATGGTATTTCCTACTGCTGTGCTGGGACATCTTGCTTCCTTTGGTGTGGAGGAGGATAAAGGTATTAGTAGTGTGATGGCTTCCCTCTCTTGCAAGTGTTCAAAGAAAATCAACAGATTCTTTCACAGGTGCATTTGGGTGAAAACGTGGTCTTTTTTTGCATTCATAGTCTTCTCCCAAACTGTAGTGAATAAAGACTGTATAAGACTTCTGTTCTGCTGTGAGTTTGGCTGCTTTTTCAAGGCAAAGTCAATGAGTGTCTCCTAAGATCATGTTGAAAAGGAACATCTTTATTAAAGTGTTTGTGCGGTATGTATGCAGGTGTCATGATTTTTAACCAGCCTTTCCAGAACAGCGTTTCCAGTGGCTGCAGTTGTTAATGCTGCTGAGCTGTCCTTTTCCCTTGATCTGGAAGTGATGAGCTTTAGCCACAGCACAAGCTACAAGCTCCCCCCTGTGGCACCACAAATTTTATTGTGCAAGGAGCACGCTGCTTTGAGAGACTGATAAGCAAGGTCTATGAACTTTGAGAGAGTACTTGAGCCTATGCTGGGACGATTTGGATAGAGCCCGCCCTCCTGAGCAGACCTCTGCATCAGGGCAGGTAAGCCCAGGGGTTTGCTTGTGTAGCTGGGTCTAGCTTAAGTTCTTTTGAGTTAAGGTGAAGTGACAGACTAGGGAAGCATGAGTGAAGGAGGATGTTCCACATCATTATTTAACTGTATTTTCTTTGTAAACAGTAAAGTCTTGTAACCTGCAAGCCTTGATTTGGTTTCCTATGCTGTGGTTGTATCCGGTGGATTTGTGTTTAGTTTCCCCACAAAAGTGAGAACAAAACCAGATCACTAGACTTTCACAGCCCTTGTCCTGTTCTAAATACTCTAAATAGTGCACTTTGTGTTCAGCTATATCTAAGACAAATGTAATTTACTGGCCAATGCATAGATATTCACCTGATCATCACTACCTGCTGCCTTCTCCCAGTAAAAGGGGAGCAGTTCTTAGGCTGGGAGATGGCAGTCATCCTGTGTGAAGAGAAATGTGTTTCATTTGATGCTTTGTTTTGCTGTGTGAAGGTAGCACAGGTTGCAATACATTTTATGTTGTTACACAGCATCTTCTCTTGGCAGCAGTGGATGTGGAACTTTGCAAGTCAGATTAAGGACAGAAGTAACATGTAATGATCCAAACCATGGTCTTCCTAAGCAAGATACGGTGGGCAGCTGTTTCCATTTGTGCTGACAGATCTTCATGCCTCATTCCACATGGAAAGTAGACTTGACTGTTATAGATCATTAGAGAATTTCCCTTAAAGAGAGGAATTTTTCAGTTGCTTTACAATAGGACTAATAGATAAAAGCATTACCATATTCTTATAATCCTTATTCTTGGTATTGGTGAGTGACTTTAAAATTTCTGAAACAACATTGTTAGGTGCCTTTACAATAAGAGAAAAGGATCTTGCTGTCTTTCCATCTGGCTCTTCCTTCCAACCTCTTTCACTGGGGTTATTTGGGAACATTTTTCTTCTCTAGTTCCATTAGGACTAGAACAGTGTCTTGTTAAGTTTGAGCTGCTGGGTATTAAAAACTTTGAAAAATTGTGCCAAAAGGAGCTGGAACTCTCTTCCATCTTTATTTATGGCCATACATAAATTAAAGATTGTGTTTCTGTAGCTTGCCTTACTTCAGAGACACTTCATTATGGCTAACAGTAGTTGCTGTAGTTTAGATGGGAGAAAAGATATTGATGTGATTTTGGCTTGATGTGGTATCTCTAGATCAGTTTTTAAAATCTGTGCCTGAGGTTCTTCAAGTAACTTTAGGAGATTTCAGAAATGGATGATGTGTCCTCTTGGTTAGCACAAGTTAGTGAGAAGCCTCTTTTTAGAGGGTGCTTTTCAACTGAAAAGCACCTTCTTGGGCCATCACCCTGTTTCTTCCTGTTCTTTCACAACTTCCTAGAGTCCTCCCGTGACTCAGCCTGTGGTTATGATCGGAGTAGTTTTGGTTTGTGCGTGCTCCCTGCCACTACTGAGAAGAGATTGAAAACTGCTTAAAACCTAAAGTTTATTTTTTAGCATGACAATTTGTATCAAGTGAAGAAAATGGAATCCAATATGATAAAACCACTTGATGCCTTTTTAAAAACGCTATGATGTCTTTTAAAAACTATTTTTTCGACACTTTGTTGAAGATCAGTGGATTCTCCTGAGGAATCAGGTATTTTTCTGTTTTAATAGTATTGTCTTGAAAACTCTTATTTTAACTTGACTCGGCGCACTCTCCCTGCATTTTAGTCATTCACCAGAAGGTGGGGCTTAAGGTATTGTCAGTGAACTAGAACTGGAGGAATTTCACAAAATCTTTCGGATTGGAGACTTTGAAACGTGTATTCTCTCCTCCCTCTTTTGCAGAGGAAATCCTGGATCAGCACGACAGCTCCTCAGGACATAGCACCTCACATTCAGGAATCTTAGTGGTCCCAGGCTGTCTGGTACCAGCACAATCTAATTAAGCCAAAATATCATCACCTAAGATATATCAAAGAACAGAATCATTGTACCAAAATTGAGAATCATTGCACCCCTGGAGATGCTAGTGCTGTTCTTTGGGATTACTGGGAAACTAATGAATGAGAGAGAGAAGAGCATTTGCCTCATATTTCTGCCCCAGTCCCAGCAGGCCCTGTTGTTAGAGAATGATAGAACAGTTTGGATTGGAAGGGTCCTTAGAGATCATCTAGTTCCAGCTCCTGTGCCATAGGCAGGGACACCTTCCACTAGACCAGGCTACTTGAAGCCCTGTCCAGACTGGCCTTGACTTGTGTCCCCATGGGCCAGATGCTGGTCAGCTTGATTCCTGTGGGGGCTTGCAGTGCTGGGCTCCACACACCTCTTGGCAATCTTAGGCTCATGTGAGCTCTTGGAGAAGACTCTCTCTGGCACCCAAACCACTGCTGCCGTGACATGGATTTAACTTGTCAGCTGCCACCCTTCAACTGCAGTAGCAGGAAGCCTTTTGGACAACAGGGACCCAAACCCCACGGTGCCTCAGGGACGAGTGTCTCAGATGTTGAATGTGAATCAATTCTCTGTGAGGCTGTGACAGAGCAGCAGGGGTACGTAAGGGTGTCTGCAGTGACATATGTTACCAGGATGCTGCACATCAACGGGCTACATGGAAAGGGGAATTCTCATGGATTTCTGCTTACATATGCAAGTTGCTTAAGTCTAGTCTGGATCATGGTGGCCATGTTTAGTAGATAATTGGAAGCTGGATAGATTTGTCTAGCTGCTTTATGGATGTACTCAGGATTAAGACTTCATACTGAACAGTACTTGACTAAAAACACAGCATCTCTCTTAGCTTTTCTCAGCTCTAGTTTGGGAGGAAGGATAGCTGCCTTCTCTGCATGGTGCAAGGAAGTGTTTGACTCGGAGCAGCCCTTCTTCATGCTCTTTTATGGGGTCAGAAAGATAAAGTTTGGGTCCAGTTATCTTTGGTGGAAGACCATGTAGATCCTTTTGCTGGACGATGTGGATGGAATGAGATTTTGATCCCTTGCCCTTACATGTGAACTTTCTACTGAAACTCTTTGACCAGAGTAGCTGCTCTCTGTCGTGGCAACTCACAGCAGCAGAAATGTCTTTTTTTGGGTGAAACCAAAGTTTCAGCTAGATACTGTCTTTGTCACTGTCCTGTCTTTGGGAATGGCCAAAGGCTGATGCCTAAGGAAGAGGATAAGAACAGAACAAATGTGTAGCAGTTGTCCCCTACTGTACTTCTCTGATCAGCAGTGATTTCCAGCTGTTGGATTCATTGAACTAGAGATGATGCCTTTATGTTCAACTGCCCTTTTAGAGACTTGGAACAATTCCAGTGGGCAGTTTTCCTAGGCCCTGTTTGTCCTAAGGCTAAATTCCCACCACCTCAACTGAGAAGCTGCAATGGACCCACTGGGAATCACTTCAGCGTTGAATGTAACAGATTCCCTTGATTTGCCATCTAGGTGCTGACAACACTGATCAGTGAAGATTCAGTTCCTTCGATTTTACACCATTCCAATGAATGGTGCAAAATCATTTGCTCAAGATAGCAAAACCCAAGAGGAGTGGCAAAAAATTCGACCTATTGAACTGGAATGAGTGGTTCAGTGTCCCCATAAAAAAAGAAATGATAAATAATTTTCTGCCTATTTTATTTCAAAACAATAGCTTTATCTCTATTTCAATTACATGTCCTTTTTGAACAGTGAAGATAAGTTCTGATGTGTATTCAAAACATTCACCTCTTTCCTATTCTGAAAAACAACCAATAGGCTCAAAGCACTATTGGCACCTAGCAGAAGCTAACTCAGAGTGAGGTTAACAAGGCAAACCCACTTGCTCAGGAAGTTTTTGAGACAAATCTGAAACACAGTGTTCCTGTCTGGCAACAAAGAATAAATTAAGTGTTTTTCTTAGCTCTTAAAATGCATTTAAGTGCCAGCATTCTCATGGGGAAATTTCTTTTCTGTAAAGAATTTTCATCAAAATTATCTTTGTACCCACTTCTTTAGAAAAAGAGTTGATTGTCATTTATTTTCGTAATCACTGTGCCAAGTATTCCAAGTATGAGGAAATACTGAATTCTGCATCTGACTTGCAGCAGCAGATTTGCTCCAGACAGGCTCATCTCCCAGAAAATTGATGGCTGTTCCCATTGCAGTGTGGCTTGGATGGGGTGCTGCCACCCATCTTAGCCCTTTCTGAGGCACACCTGCCATAGACATTGTTTGTTCTGGTGCTGCCAGAGTCCAACAGGGGTGGAGGTCTACTTCTTCTGGATTTCACATAGCAGGAGAAAAGAGATTGTTAACCCTGCCAAGAAATACAGGCAGAAAAAGAATTGACATACAAGGGCAAGGCACCAGAGACTGCTGAGAAATGACCATGATGTGGTGAAGGTTTTTCAAAAGCTTGTGGAGGTAATCTAGATTACCTGGAAGTAGAAATGCAAAGGAAATTATTTAAATTTAATCTCTGTCTGCACAGGTGTTCTTGTTCAAAGTGAAGATGACCTGGTTGATGCCATTAAGCTGGTTTCACTTCACAATTTTTGTGAGTTCCACTGGATTTTTTTGAGTTTTTCATGGTAGACAGATCATGGTACTGTTCTCTTTTCCAAGATGGGAATGGAAGAAGGAAGGACAGAAGGAAGAGGAACCATTCTTCTTAGAGTCAGAAATAAGAGAAATGAGTACATTGTTAAAGAGATGAGGCTTGAGCAGAGATCAGCCCTTCAGAGCAATTTGTCACTTGCAGAAAATCTACACAGGAGAAAGCAAGGCAATATCAAAGGCTGAAGGATGACAGAGGCTGAGAACGGTCACCTAGGGAAGGTCTGAAAGGTAAAAAGAGAAGCCCTTGATGAGGTATAGCCAGTGGGTGCTAGGAAGCAAGAGGACAAAAATAGAGTTAAGAAAATGATTTGGAGCAATGCTTTGAAGGGAGTGGGTGCAAGAGAGGACAAAACTGGAAAAGAGAAGGGCTGTGAAAGGAGAAGAAATTACAGATTTTAGGGAGGCTGAGGAAGATAAGAAAGCTGAGACATAGAAGCAGTCATATCCAGAGGATGGCGTAAGTGAAAGATGATATCCAGAAAAAGGGTGGAGAGGACTTAGAGGAATCTGGTATCGACCAGTCAAACACAGAAGGCAGTGCTAAAGCAGATATCAACATCTCAGCCAAGCAGATCAGTGAGGGAGTAGTCCATGGCAAAGATGAGCCATTGCAGTGGATTAATTTCTGTATGAAATATAGACCATAGCTGTGGGGCAAATCAATGAAAGAAAAATGCCAGGTAATCAGATAGGGCACCTGTGTGGAGCTGGGAATTAGTGAGGCTGTGGTTAATAGGTAATGATGGGAGGGAAAGGTAATGATGTCCGAGTTGTAACCTCCAAGAGAAGTCATCCAAGAGTTATCATGGCACAGCAGCATCAGGATGGGACATGGAGAGAAGTTGGATGAAGTGGTAATGATGGGAAGAGGGTGAGAAAGAGCAGGGAGGTGCTAGAATTACTGGTGATGAGAAGAAAAGCCCAGCAACCTCTTTCCACTTTTTATCCCTGGAGTAATTAATTGCTAAGAAAGATGTGGGAAAGAAAAGGAAGGAGTACGGTGACCACAAGAATGAAGACATGGTGAGATGCTATTTGAGGATAAGAAGTGAAAACTTAATAAAAAGGGAGGAAATATGATTAGGCAAAGGAAGATGGAGGGAGGATAAAACAATAGTGCTGGAGAGGACAGGGAGGCAGGTGCAGTTGGAAAATGCTTTGGACTCCAGGGTTCTTACAGTTCTGAACACAAGGGGAGGAAAATGCAGGTCCCTGTGACGCAGAGGTGACTCTGGCAGTCACAGTGTGCTCAAACCACTACTAGTTCTTTCTGTGACAGGCTGAGTTCCCTCTCCTTTTGTGGTACCTGAATCCCAATAGTCCAAAATCCACAGCCCCATGCCACATGCCTCAAAGTACCTTGTCCCTGAAGTAGAGAGAGAACTTCATCAATTCAAAGCTTAATGAGAGAACACCGTGAATGACACAAATACCCCAGAAGAGCTTTGCCTTGTGCTGTGTTTCCAGATTGGTGCTTCAAGTACACAGGGCCACCACGCATTGAAAAACTTTCTTCTGAAGCAACAGCAAGAGAGCTGTGCCCCTCACAGCATGGTAGTGTCACGTTCAGCAGAGCATCCTCCAGGCCTGGGACACGGCACAGCTGCCCTGTGTTGGTTGTGTCTTCCAGCCCCATTGGGCAGCCCCAGGTGTGCCCAGGGGCAGTTCTGCCCCCCGAGCTGCCCCTGTGAGATCAGCCAGGCAACACTGGGCCATTTTGAGAGCATCCATCTCAGGGAAACCTTCAGGCAACCAGTCCTAAGAGCCAAATATCAACAGTGCCTGCTGCTGAGCTCAGGAGCAGGAGCAGCCGGCTCTTGTAGGCTGGCAGCCAGGGCTGGGCATGGATCTGGCCTCCCTCATGGCCCTGGTGACAGGAAGACCATTCATAAAGAAATTAGGCACAACCCTTCAATGTTTTGAGTGCTGCTTGTGCAATGGCAGCATTGTTTCCAGTCACCAGGATGACATGAAGATCCAGGCAATGGAGCTGCTCAGCAGGAGGGCCCTTTCTGAAGAAGAAGAGGAAGCACAAATATCTCAATGCTGCTGGAGACTTCCTTGGAGCATGTGAGGAACCTGTAGGGCTTTGGCTAATTCCTGTGTGCAAAATGAGCAGGAGGGAGGATGCCTTGGCCAGGATTCCCCTTTAAAGATAGCCTTAAATAGCCTGCTCTTTGCATGGCCCAGAGTGTTTAATAGGTCTGAGTGATACTTTATGCTCAAGCAGCATTTTGCAAAGCTCTTTGAGAAATCCTGACTTGAAAATGTATATAACATTGCGGGGGGGAATGGTGAATAATATTTTGGGGATGATTTCTGGACCGCATACAGTTAATTTATTCTTCTTTTCTGTTTAATTAATGAAAAGTCATGTCTCTCCCACACTTTTTCAATTATCTGTTTAAGATCTGCAACCACAAATAACTCCAAATATTTTAAGTCTATACAAGTCACCCTAAAGGTTGAAAATCCTTTATCTTTCTTCCAAATATAAGTAGATACACCCACAGTTAATTTCATGCCTTAAATACCACAGATGCAAAGTCACCTAACTCTGCAGATCACCATCTGCACTTTACCATGTTTTCAGGGTACGGTTACTGAGGAATAACGTGACCTCAGCGATGTGGCTGACAGTAAATTCATAGGGTCATGCTGTGTAGCAACTGGAAGAATTAGTCTTGACTAGTGAGATGCATCTCTGCCTTGTAGCTGTCAAAATCAAACACTAGTTTGAAATTCATTGCACTGGGTCCCTGCCAGAAAATGCAGTGCAATGTAGCTTATTTGAATTCCAAGCATCCTGAGTAGGGCTGAAGCTGGAGTAAACAATATCCTTAAAAAAACACTGTGAGAGCAAAGCAGTTGCAGTTATTAAGGAAACAATAAGCCTAAACTGTTGATCAATCCTAGTTCTTTTCTTGCCAAATACAGCCATAACAATAGCCTTCTCTTTTAACAGAAGGATCTCAGACAACAAATTTCCTCTAGTGCTGTAAAATTAGAGTTGTCTTCTCACTCCTGAGTTTCATGGAGGTGCCTATCAGAAATGGGCTGTCACTTGTGTCTAGTGCTGGGGCAACGAGAGTGTTAAGGCAAATAAGCTTAGACAGCTTTGTAAATCAGTGGAGTTTATATGGGCCCAGCAGACATTTATGGGTTGGGAGATGAATCCTCTGAGGCTCTCAAATTCACGAAGCACATCCTCTCACAATCCTCTGACTGCGGAACTTGGTGAGAGCTCTTTCCTCACAGGACCAGAGCTCCCCATCTCTGTCTCCGTCCCCATGCCATCACCCTCCCTGGACCAGCAGCACATGAGTGTCCCTGCAATCACTGCTCTGAGCTGCTGGCCGTGGTCTCATCAGACAAAGAAGAGCAGTAAGGGTAGCCTCTCCTGGACTATGTCCTTAATGCTCCTAGTTTCTGTCAGAGTAGCTGGCTGCTGTAAGAGTTAAGGAGAGGAAGGTGAAAACAGGAGTCTAGAAGTCCTAAACTCTCCATCGTGTAGACAGGCTGTGCTGCAAGGCCCATCCCTGCAAGTCAGATAGCCTTTTCCCCTTGGAATGGTCATGAAAATCTGTTTATTTTGGCAAAATGGCAAAGGTCAGGGTTTTGTGTAGAGCCTCAAACACACCAAGTCTCTACTGGAAGCTTTTTTTCCCTATGCCTCAAAGTTACCACCATCTGCAACATGGAAGTACAAGCACCATTCAGGATGCTTAGAATCACTCAAAGTGCTTTTCCAGTTCAGTGCTCTTCCACTGCAGAGGGCTCAGTACAGAGGGATGAGGCATTTTTTCCTGATTTAGAAGCAGCCACAATCGTGTTTAATTTGGAAGAGCCCATGGTAAGAGTGGCCAAGCTGACACACCTTTTATTAGACTGCTGCTTGCCATGGGGAAGCTTTCAGGACTCGACACTTGATTGTGCTGACTGAGCTTTAGCAGCTGAAATGGTCTGGAACATGGACAGGCAGTGTTGCATCTCTGATGGCGCCCATCATCAAAGCCTGTGTGAATCAGTCTCTGTCCTGACAGTTCCCAGAGTGTGAACATTGATGTCCAGGCATCACACTGGCAGAGATCCCATACTGCTGGGTGTTGCATGCTTCAGGGAGTCAACAGCACCCAGGTTTGACATGCTTCAGGGCTTTCTTCATTTACCCACCTTGCTTCTGATTAGGCTGTCATTTCCAAAGCTGGACTTGGGTTTTGTGACACCAGGCAGGAACACAGGGAACTTGTTCTTGAGGCTTAAAATACAAATTATGCAAAGACTTTCATAAGTAGCACTTATATTCTGCTATTTTAATGCTGACTAGTTGCAGCGTTGAAAGGTGTTTGGCAAGGCAGCAATGGCTGAGTTACATCAACTCAGCCTCACCAAGAGATGAGGAATAGGGGATCATGACATGGCATTATTACATCCACTCTTCTGACAAAACTGCATGGTAGAATAACACAGCTATCTCCATATGCATAAACACTCAAAGGAAAATATTAACTTGCTCCAGAAGCTGAAGCAGTTTAATGGAGAGGAGCAGCATTACTGCCACCCTCTATTGTGGTATGTGACAAGGAGTGCAAGAATTACAGGTGTGGCTTCTGTAAGAAACTGCTAGAAGCTTCCCAATATCTGATAGAGCCAATGCCAGCCAGGTCGAGAACAGATCTGCCAGTGGTCAAGGTTGAGCCCATGAGTGACAGTGGCAGCACCTGTGGGATGACACGTTTAAGGGGAAACAAATGCAACTTCAGCCAGAGGAATGAGAATATATGAGAGAAACAGCTCTGTAGGCACCCAGGTCAGTGAAGCAGCAGAAGGAGAAGGTACCAAGCACTCAAGCAGGGATTCCCCTGAAGCCCCTGGTGAATATGGTGGTGAGGCTGCTGATCCACTGCACTTCATGCAGGTCCATGGTGGAGCAGAGATCCAGTTGCAGACCATGAAGGAACTCATGCCGGAGCAGAATGCACTGAAGGAGGCTGTGACCCTTGGGAAGCACACCCTGGAGCAGGCTCCTGGAAGAAACTGTGGACACATGGGGAGAGAGAGAAGCTCATACTGGAGCAGGTTTGCTGGCAGGAGTTGTGACCCAGCCCCAGAACACTGGAGCAGTCTGTTCCTCAAGGACTGTGTCCTGTGGAGGGGACCCATGCTGGACCAATTCATGCAGCATGTGGGAAGAATTTATTTTGGAGAAGTTAGTGGAAGACTGTCTCCTGGGGGAGAGACCCCACACTGGAGCAGAGGAGGAGTGTGAGGAGTCCTCCTCTTAAAAGAGGAAGGAGCAGCAGAGATAACATGCTGAACTGACCACAACCTCATTCCCTGTTGCTGCAGTGGGGGAGCAGGTAGAGAAAATCTGAGTAAAGTAAGCTGGTGAAGAAGAGAGGAGTAGGGGGAAGGTGTTTTGGTTTTATTTCTCATTACCTTACTCTGATTTGATTTGTAAGAAATAAATTAATTTTCCCAAGTTAAGCCTGTTTGCTCATGACTGTAATTGTTGAGTGGTCTCTCCCTACTTTCATCTCAACCCATGAACTTTTTGCTGTATTTTCTCTCCCCTGTCCAGCTGAGGAGGGGAGTGATAAGAGTGGCTCTGGTGGGCACCTAGCATCCAGGAGGAGCTGCTAAAATGGAGCAGTGCTGGGAACTTTGTCTATAAAAGTCATAGAATCAGAGAATCATTCAGTTTAGAAAAGACTCTTAAGATCAAGTTCAACCAAAGCCAAAACATTGACATTGCTATAGGAGAATGGCATGGAAAAGATATGATTTCAGACATAACACAAGAAACAAGGCATGCCAGCTCTACAGCTGCCTAAAAAACTTTAGTTACTCCTTGTTTGTTTGCAGCATTCTTTAATTACATAATCTCCTCTTCTTTAGTTTTTGTTTAAATGAGTCTACCAGATGGGCATACAAGAATTCTGATTCCACTGACACTCTTCTGGCAATTTCGTTTAACTTAAGCAGCTTTTCATTTTCTTCTGGCAGATTGGTTTTTTGTTTGTTTGTTTTTTTTGTTGTTGTTGGTTTTTTTTTAATTTTTTTTTTTTTTTAATCTCTACCTAGAAGTTGGATTGGGTAAAAATCCCACATATCTTCAAGAACACATGCCTGAACCATTTTGTTGTTAAAAAACCAGAAATCTTTCTTTTGGTTTAAATGGGAGGGTCACCAAAACATATAGATGTAAATACTTAACAGATACATTAAAGAAACTGTTTCCAGGCAAGTAAAACAGAACAAAAGGAAAAATTCAGCAAATAAATTACTGGCTACTTGTGATTTGCCCATAACAACTATGTGTTCTTTGCTGTCTTTTTTTTAAAAAATGAGCATTTATCTTACATGATGCAGCTATTTGTGCTTTTGCCAACTTATAGCTCACACTGAAATAGGGCAACCTGCAAGAAAAAGGAGTGGTTACCAGGTGCACATAGTTTTATATTGCTGGAAGGTTTCCTGGCTCTCTTTCAGCCTCTTTTCTCTCCATTAGTGGCCTTCAACAGAATTGTACACTTCAGCTCAAAAGAATTACATGATTAGCATGCTTAAAGCGGTCTCTGTTCATTTTGGAGTAAAAATAGACACTTATTGCATTTATTTATGCATTTAAATATTCCTTGCCTTTTGTTCAAGTTTAGTGTTAAACAGATGCAAAACATTTAAAGACAGAGCCTTAGATTGTTTAGACAAAATTGTGTGGAACAGTGGTTGCCGTTAGAGTAAGTGGTCAAAAACTTTCTTGTCAGTGTTTAATGTGGCATTCTTCCTTTCTTGTGCATAAATAAAGTAAATGTTACTGGAATTTAGCAAAATGCTATGTTTTCACTTGGCTCTGAAGCTGCAATTGCAGACTGTGTAGAAGACACTCCACAGCAGATGTGGCTTTAGCTGTTAGATGCTGAACCCTGCCCGTATGGTAGCCCATGCCGTCATACCTGGGCTGATGCTGGGCTGAATCCTGCTGACTTGTATCCAAGTGAGCTGCAGCCAGTGTTGTAGAGAATTGCAGAGGAGAAAAACTCTCTGTACAGAGCCTTTGAATTTGCTTATAAGTATCTGGAAAAACTGACTCACTAAAATTCTTCCTTTGTGTATTACTGTCTGCCTGTGTCTTCCATTTGAAAACCTGCCCCTAACAAACTGTCAGGAGCACCATTTCTATCTCAGAGCCTGCAGCTGTCTTTCCTTTGCATCAATGACAAACATTCTATAAGTCAGTAAGTTTGTTCACCAAATGCAAAAAGCTGTTACCATTAGCTGGTATGAATAAAAGAGCTCCACAGAGAACAAAAGGATGTGAGGCAAGAAGCTGTGCTAGGCTACGATAAAGACCCGTTGCAGCAGCCCTCTTGTTAGAGGGTAGAAATGACCTGACAGACTTCTCATTTATCACAGCATGAAAAGAGTCCTGCTTTACTCCTCTTTACTGCTCAGCCATCCTGACTCCAACTATTCACTGAAGGTTTCCCTTTCAGCCTCTGACTGCTGGGTTTTTTCCCACTAAACTCTGACTGCATGGATTAGTTTGCAGGCTCTGAATGCAAGCTTTTACCCAGCTAGACTGTGACTGCAGGTTCCAGCAACAGGCTCTGACTGCAAACTCAGACTGACCTCATAGCACTGATTCTCTCTTCCTTCTCGAGGTTCCTCCTCCTTCATAATCCTCTTAATGAGCAAACCCACTCCCTTTAATAACACTTATCTTTATTGGCTGTAGCTGTGACTCATCAGGAGCTGTATCAAGTAATTAACACAGCTGTTACTTATCAGGGGCAAGGTCACCTGTATTTCCTTCTCCTACAAAGACCTCATTGAATAAGTTTTCTAGAAATCCAGAAAACAAACTGCTGGTGCATTGTACCTTCTCTGCTCAGGATTTTCCAGCTATAATCCAAATAATGGTTATTTGTCTGGCCTCATATGGCTTCAAGAGAAGCATTTGCATAAACAAGACAGAAAGAATTAGCAATCCCAAATATCCCTTGTCTTGGTTTAAGATATAATCTAATCTTAAATGTTGCACTAATATCAGCTGGGCTAATTAGAGAAAATTTCTTTCCTGCAAAGAAACTAATTTCATATGGCCATAGGAAGAAGTCCATATTCATTGCAGTATGGCATTGTGGTTGTTTCCTGAGTAATCCACATTCTCAGTGGAATTCTGTCTTTTAAATTAAAAACCTCCAAGAGTGCACAGCCCATACAGGCAAGCATGGTGGATAGTTTCATCCAGACATATGGCTGCATGCCTGCATGTTCAACATTCTGTCTCTTTTGGATGCTCTTGCACAGAGCAAGCAATGAAGAAACAACTGAAGAAAATAAAACCCTTTCCAGATTTATGTACTCTGCAAAGATTCACTCTTTCCAATACACCTATATACCATTTTGCCTCCAGTTAGTAAATGCAATGGTTTTTGCCTTTTCAGAACTGTGATTTAAAAAGCAGCAAGGGGGCATGAGCCTGCTGAGTAATGTCAGCTTCCATGGGGGATCCCTCTGCCACCCATGACTAGCTGGGGGGTGAGGGGGGCTGTGTGGGTGCTGGAGGAGCATGCTGAGGCTGTTCCCCCTGCCTTGCCAGGTACCATTTTGTCTTAGGGCAAGCTCAGACATCCTTATCAGGGAGTACTGGCACAGTCACATTGTTCCACTGACTACATCCACTGCAATTCCCAAATGCCCGAGACGTGTTCTTCCTCACACAGAACAGCTCTTGCTGCAGATAACAGGCAGGATTTGGATTTCTGTGATGCAGAGATCCCTACCTCTAACAGATATTCTTTATCCAGGTTTACTTGCTAAAACTTTTGACCCAAATATCCAGATCTCTCAGTGTTCTTGTTTTTGGTTTTTTTCTCTTTGCTAGTGAAGTGTACTTTCTCTCAGAAACAGCTGGTGTCCCATGTGAGAATTCCATGTCTTTAACCAGTCAGTGTTCAAGTCAGTCCTTGATTCACAATCCAGAAAAGGCCTTTCAAAGCTGTACTTTGGCATTCCATTCCTCACTATATGATTGATGCTATTGCACTGTGAACCACATCCTCGAGAATGACACTTAGGAAGGAGAGAACCAAAGCTGAAAGGGGATAATGAAGCAGTGATGCTCAAGCAGGAGGGGCACCATTCAGATCAATGAGGGGTACAGTGACCAGCGATGCCTGGTGTGATGCAAAGCCAGGAGGCTGCAACAGACAGCCTCTACTAAAAATGTGGTATTTACAGATGTGCCTTAACTCAAGCTTCCTGAAACCCTGTCATCTAGAGACTCCTTCTGTTTGGTATGCTGCTTTGTTTTTAAAAGCCTCTCCCAGGCAGTAGCAGTTAAGTTCTAGGAGGAAATATTCCAGGAGTGGTGAAAGACAGCCTTCTGGAGATGCCCACAACTCAGGACTCCCTTTGCTTGTCCCAGTGTGCCTTCCTGCTTCAGTTCTGGACTATAGTCCCTACCTTGTGCATGGCTGCTCCAGTCTCAGCTTGGTCCCAGGCTTCCTTACCAAGTGCAGTGGAATGACCTTGGAATGACACAAAACTCAGGTGTAGTTCTGCAGGAGGCTGCCCCCTCCCAGTACGGATGAGCAGCTGCCAGGTTTGGCTCCCTGTGTCCCACAGAGCTCTCCAACACCATCCCACTGTAACATCACAGAGTGTGTAACCTACAGTGTTCTGCTGGGAACCCACATTCAGCTCATCAGTTAACACTGTCTGCACCTCATCTTGGATGCTGCAAACGATGAAAAGGCACATATGTAGCACGCAGGGCACAAAGGATACTGTGTACTCGCTGATACCAGTGAGGTCATGGCCAGTGTGCTCCTGCGGGCTGTGGGACCCTGAGCAGTTTGGCCAGAAGGGCCAGAGTGGTGAGTAGGGCCACAGTTCCAGAAGCAGGTACGTCCAGCAGCAGAGCTGTAGGTGAGACTTTGGAACCACTCTGTGCCAGTCCTCTATGCGCTCAGCCGTGGAGCTGTGCAGCAGCATGCCAAAGCCAATGTCTGGGCAGAAGTGTGGAGTCAGATTCCTGTGCAAAGCCTGCCCCTGTTATTTGCCTTCCTTTGATTTGTGCTTTTGTTTGTTTGGTCTGTTTGTTTCTTTGTTTTTCCCAAAAAAATGTGGTGTTTATTTTTCCCTGTATCTTTCTTCTCCCTTCATAGCAGGCAAGAACTTTTGTGCCCCATTTAGTTTTGTTTTGGTTTTATTTTTGCTTAATTTCCACAGCAGACGACCCATTATTAATTGTTGCAGAAATATCCTTCAGTTATGCAGCAGCGCAGCACAAAGTAGATGGGAGATATGGGTTGGAGGGTTGTGGGAAGAGCCAGACAAGTCGGACTGTGAAGTGCCTGGTAGATCTAACAGTGCATCCCTCCAGTGCAAGGCTTCTGAAGCAAAAACCTCGGCCAGATATGGGGTGGAAGTTCAGAAAGAACAAAAGGTGATGTAAAGACACGCAAAAGACAACCCGGTATAGAAAGTTCTGTATAGTGAACGCTGTGCCCCCACAGGACTGAATACCCACCCCAGCTGGGAGGGCACAGTGCCACAAGAAGAGAAGACAGAAAGCAGCACAAGGATGCGTGTAACACGCGTGGGCCAGCTGAAATTCCCCTGGGTGCCGAGGGGCAGCCTCGGAGCTCGTAGTCTCCTTGGGGAGATGTTTCCCGAAGGAGCCAGGTGCACGCACGTCAAGGCAGGGGATGCTGCGGGCACCGGCCGCCGGGGCGGGCGAGCCGGGGCGCCGGGCGGACCAGGGCCGTGGGGGGCGGAGGGCCAGCTCCCGCCTCCGCGGGGCCGCCCCGCTGCAGTGTCCCGGCAGCCCGGGAGGAGGAGACGGCGGGGCGCGCAGGCAGCAGGGGCAGCCCCGCCGAGACGATCGCCGGGCGGGCGGCAGCTCCGCGCCCCGCCGCTCCCGCCGCCCGCGCCCCGCTCCCCCGGCCCCATGGCAGGGCCCGCCGCCCCCTGGGCCGCCCTGCTGCTGCTGCTGCTGGCCGCCTTGCTGCCCGCCGCGCTGCCAGGTACGCGGAGCTGCCCCGAGGGGGTGAGCGGCTGCCGTCCCACGCGTGTCCTGCCCGGCGGCGTGGGGCGGGAGATGCCGCGGGGCGGGGGGCTCAGGGGCCACACGGTGCTTGGGGATGACCGGCGGCGCCGCTCTCTGCCCCCGCCCGGCACGGGGACCGGCGCCGCGGCGGCATCGCGGGGTCACGCCGGCCGAGCCCCGGCGGAGGCACCTGCCGCTGCTCCTGTGTGTGTGAGCCCTCGGCCGGTGCCCCCCCGGGGGTTGAGGGAGACCCGAGCGGGGAGGGGAGCTGCAAAGCCGGGCAAGCCTCGGCACCGAGAGTCACCTGGCTCTCGGAGAGCGGCCGGGACCCTCCGTGGGTTAGCCCGCTGCGGCTCTGCTGAGTTTCGGGCAGCTCCGGAGCGCAGGACTGCACCCGCAAGGACGCTCGTAGCCAGACGTGAGCAGGGGGCACCGGAGAGTGACAGCCTCCCGCTTGCCTTCAGCCCGTGCGTGCCTTTTCCCCCTTGGAACCGCGTGCTGGTTCCATCGTCCCGTCTGGGCTCTGCTGGGGAGTCCCGCTCTCGTGGTTAGCGGCACTAACACCGGGCAGCCCAGCGCTGCATCTCCGTGGGAAGCCAGGAGAGATCCCTCTATGCTTCGTTCCCGCCGCCGGAGTCCTGTGGATAGAACCCTGGATCGGCCTGGGAGAGGCTGGCGCTGCTGTCAGAGCTCCCCGGCCCGCAGGCTCAGGTTTAAGCTGCTCTGGAGGTGGCGTAGTGGGAGGCAGTGGCAGATCTGCCCTGTCCATTCCCTTGTGGAAGCAGCGTACGATCACTGCAGCCCCCGCCGCACTTTTTGCCCTGCAGGCAATGCTGAACCGAATCTCCTCGGCTTGTGGCCACAAGGTCTGCCCTAGAGCACGGCTAAAGACAGCGCACAGACACACATACGGAGACATTTCAGCGCCAGATTGTATCTGTTGGGGTTACAGTAGCCAGAGCGGCACAGGGACACTTGTCCCCAGGCTCCGGATGTGGTGGCTGTCCCATCTCCAGTCCCGTGCTGTAGTCTCAGAGCAGCCAGCCAAGGACGATCGCGTCCTCCCCAACCCTCCTTGCAGCTCTGGGCTGTGCGGCAGAGCCCGGGACTTCGTGTCACCCGTGGTTCCTGGTGAGTTTTAGTGTGCAGCTAAAAACCAGATAGGAATAATCTGCTTGACGTGGAACGGTAGTCTCTCTGCAACTTGCTGTCGATGTAGGTTAAGCTTGGGATCGCAGTCCTGGAAGTGGTTTTATAATAGTGCTCCCTTGTGGCGGTGGTAAATGAAGGGGGAATGGATCTCTGGGGCTGCCTACCCCGAGTGAGAGGAGGAGGGAAGGGAGCAGAGGAGTTTGCTTTCTGCTAGTGAGGGAAACATCGTGAGAAATGTCATAGCCTCTGAGGAAAAGTGTTAGCTGTTGAGTGCATGCAGGCTCTTGCTTCCCTGACTGTGCAAAGCCTAAAAGTGATTCTTGGAGACTGTGATACTTTACTAAGAATGTTGCATGTAATATCCATATACTCTTTCCTTGTTTGCAGTCCCACACCAATGTACTGTAAAAATTAGGCCAATTTCTGAACAAACCCAAATGTGTTGGCATAGTGCTGCACAAAGCTCTGCGTGCTTCTCGGCTACGGAGCTCTGGAGCACACCAAAACCTGCTGGAGTGGGAATACTGCGCTGTTAACCCCAGAGTGGCTGGACAGGACTGGATGTGGGCTGCATGTGTGCTCCCTGACCTTGTTGGTGTGCTGGCTGAGTTGAGGGGACACCAATTTCCTTCTCTAATCTGGAGAGTAGTTTATAAGCTACTAAATACAGGCTGTGTCCTGAGCAAGTACAGTATCAGGCAGGAGAAGTGGTGGGTTCTGGAGTTCTTTCTCAGGGTGTAGAAGCCACTGCTGAGCATTTATGCTGCCCTTGGTCCTGCTTTCTCACACTCTAGCTGTGTTTGAAATGGTCCTGCTGACCACCTCTATTGCATGTGCTCTGTCTAGGGGACCTGTCCTGAACTCACTCTGTGCTTTGGAGCTGTTGTCCAAGTACCATGTCTGTGAGACAGGGAGGCTGCCTTGGCTCAGCAGACAGGCTCCAATGAAGTGAAAGAGCCCTTCAAATCTTGTCTGCAGAAAGAAAGGAAAGATTTTTCCCCAGTAAGGGTCTGGCATTGGGCTGGTGCTCTCATTGACTGTGTTCTGTTTATCAAAATAGAAAGTCAGTGTGGGGCCTGTGGCCAGGATTGTTGTGGCAGCCCTTGGGCCAAGAAAGTGTAAGGGAAGTGTGTTGTGCTGGAGCCAGCTTAGGGGGCAGATCCTATTTGTGTATTGCCAGAGAGATTTGGTGCTTGCTGCCAGATCCCATGTGTGGGAGAATGGATACTGACTACAGACAAGAGTAGCCACCCACCCACTGTATTAGCTTAGACAAACAATGTTCAAGCACCACCTGCAACCAGTGGGAGAAATTTGGGAGAAACATTAAGAAGAGGCTATGCTCAGAGCAAGAGCCTTTCTGACAGCAGCACTAACTCTCATTTTCCTTCCTTGTCTAGAATATCTGACATAAACAGGGAAAGCAGAAGGGTTTCTAAAAGAATTTTCCACTTCATTTAGCTCCAAGGAATGTGTCTTCTCAGTTATTTAGGACAGTGCTGCAATGGTCTTAACTGTATAGCTCTGTACCAGCCTCTGGGTGTGTCAGATGTATGAAAGCTCCTCTGCCGTCCAAGTCTGTGATTCCAGCTGTTCAGACAGCCCATGGACTGGTTTTGGCTGGACATGTGGTTAAGAAGATGCTTTCAGAAGGTGATCTGTACAGAAAGAAATTAGAGATGGGACTGAGTAGATGATGCAGCAAGACAAAGACACGCCAGCAGGGGGAATGGGATCTTGTGTCTATGATCCAGTGTGTTGACTGAGCATTCAACTGCCCAAAAATATAGCTCAGACACAGGCAGTGATCATATTTCCCATGCAGGACACTGAACTGTGACTTCTAAATTCTCAAGATAACTTAGGTTGGACTTTATATCTGCTTGATATTGTATGCAGCTGTCTGCAGATGGGCTGTTGTCTGCACATGAAGGAAGCATAGCAGTATTTCCACCAGGCTCAGTTTCTGGTGCATGTCTAGGACCCATGGTTTCTCTAGCTGGGAGTTATGTAGCACATCTCTGTCTGTCACCAAGGAAATACTCAGGAATGTGGCTAAGTTGGCATTGGGATGTGCTGGCACCAGGTATTAGGTCTCTCAAATTTGTGCTGTTGCAGCTCAAGTATAATCAGGACTGGAACCTTTTCCTAACCAGAGACCTCCAGAGTGAACCTGTGTTTAGTAGTCTGGGCGTGATCCCAAATATGCAAAAAAACTGCAGCCAAATCAACATTTTTTCCCCCCTTAGTTTTGAAGTGTCAGGATCTGCTTATCTTGTTTAACTTGAACTACCTGTCTTCATAAATTAGTATTCCTTTACTCCCTCTTTTGCCTGGCCAAGTGAACCATAGCTAGGTGCATGTATCATGGGAATATTTGCCTTTTGTTGTGCTTTCTGCTGGGAAAGAGGAGAGATATGGATGATTGGGATGTCTCCCATAGACTGCTAATGCACTAAGCAGGAGAAGTGGTCGCTTCTCCAGAGGAAATGGTGGGGACATTGATGTGCCTTCCTCTTGGGAAGCTCCACGCTGCTATTTTCTCCTCCAAGCTGCAGGTGTGCCACACTTTTGTGCAGCCTTGAGAGGGTTCTCCCAGCCCTGCAGACTCTGTACTGATCCTTCAGGCAGGTGCCAGCACTCCCTGTTGTTTTTTTCTACCCCTGAAATTGCCTTGTGTCATTTTTGTTTTACAGCTCCCTAAAGCAGCAATACTTTCACTGATGTGCTGCACTGTGGGATTGTTTTTATTCCTTTGAGTGCACATGAAATTTAATTCACTTGGAACTATGAGTTTTTTCATTATTCCTCAAGATGAGAAAGATGGCTTCACCTCTGCAGCCAGTGCCCCTGCCCAGCCCGAGAGGGAGGATGAGCTGCTGGGTTGTGAGGCAGTGGAATCCAGAGGAGAGCAGCAGATACTGAAGCTGGGGAGATCCTTTCCCTCTGTCTCGTGAGAAGACCAAGTATTTTGCTTCCATATGGGTTGAGAATTTGCATTTTGGCTATGTGTGTACTAACATCATAGCCCCTGAGGAGTGCTATGGCTTACATTTTCAGGTCAGTAGAGGAGTGATAGGTGTCTTGAAGAAATGTGAAGCTGTCTGAAAGATCCTTTACTGTGCATGACCCAATAGAAAGCCTTTGAAATCATGTTTGCATTTTCTTACGTGTATTTGCTATACTGCTGCTTATTCTGCTGCTCTGTTGGCTGAAAAACCTATGGTCTGTGTTTAATGTTCACAAACTGTAGTGCCAAAATAAGCACTGCCAAGACCAAGACAGTGGCTTAAATTGCACAAGATTTAAAGAAAACCAAGAAGATCTTCTGCTTTGCTGTCTGTTCTCTGAGTCTTGGGACACACGTTTCTTAACTTTCCTCCACACCCTGGATGCCTGGGGATTTAGAGGAGTGGTGTGGTTTAGTCCTGCATCTGCCCTGGTTGCCTCTTACCAAAGAGGCATTTAGACCAGCAGGATTTTGCATGGCCCTTGTACCTGGCTACATTGACTATGGACACTCTGATCCCAGCTCTCACATTTATTCTTATTTGAGGCACCAGCAGCTTTTGCCTGTAGCACCTCTGTAGCTGGATTCATTTCCTTTGGGGGATGTACAAGCACCTGGAAAATGTCTGCTTTCCCTGGTTCCTCTTTAACCTTTAGACAAGCTTGTAATGCAAAATAAGGTTTTCCACAGTGTACCACGTGGCTGAGTGCTGAACTGCTATACCTGTGGCAGAGTTAACAAGAGGAACATCAAACAGTGTTTGCACAGCATCCCCGTCATTTGCCTGGGGAGATGAGAGATTGTGCTGGAAGCTCGTGTGCTTCTGGTCCCCAGCAAGATCTGTGCAGGCTGCTGAGCTCCCTCTGCCTCCTCTCTGCTGGATGGGACCTGGTATCCACCTCTCTCCAGACCTCTTGTCCTGCCCTCCTAAGGCACATGGCTGCTGGGTCATGTAGCTCTGAAAATGGCAAATTCTCCTCCCCAGTTCCCTGGAACTGCTGTCTGGGATGCCATAAAAGGTCTTTTCTCTTACTCAGAGTTTCTGCAAATGTGTGTTTAAACTTCAGCATGTTTTGTGCGGTTCACAGCACTTTCAGGATGGTTAAAATCTCCCTGGGTTAAATTGTACCTTTCTCAAACAGCAGTCACTGTACCTCACTCTCATTGAACTTGTAACCTCTGGCCCACTGTTAGCTCTTCATAAATGATATTTGTGCAGTGGGACACAGCAGCTTTTCCCATGTCCTGGGTTGGGTTGTGTACTCTGGCTGTGTCACATCTCTGTGCTGTGGAGAGAGCTGAGCACTCTTCAGTGCCTCTGCAATCAGCCTGCATGTGTCTCCATTTTGGTATAGGTGCTTGCATTTGGCAAGTCTGTGTTTAAAGCAAATAGTCTTAAGGACTGGAGAAGCAAGGAAAAGTGGAAGAAAGACCTAAGACATGTAAAAATTGTGTGCTCTAAACAGAGAGCTTTTCCTAAACAAAGAGAAATTGTTAGTTACATCAAATGTAATACCGAAATCCAGTGGTAAGGAAGGCAGTCCAAGCTTCTCCTCATCTTGGAAGAACACATAAAAAGTACATCCAAATTTAAGTACGTACACATTAAAAAGTGGTCTGGAGAAGTGTGCATTTTAAATTACTCCTCTTCAGTGAGTAACTTAGTCATCAAATCAGCTCTTCATTAAACAGAGTAAATTGCTCATTGAAGACTGTGAAGTGTGTTCATATTTCACAGTTCCAGTGCAGCTATTCCACTATTACATAGTTATTAAGTTCTCTTGGGCATCCTGCAATGGTCCTGGTTCCAGCAAATCTTTCCGACTCTTGTATTCTTCCTGTGCTAAACTGATTGTTTTTCCATTGGAGGAGTTGATTGTTCTTAATATATACATTTGCTCTAAAATAAGAGGCCACTTTTCAAATGGTTATTTGTCATGTTTATTCTATAGTTGAATGCAATATTTTGGCTGAAACTTCTTTTTTGGGAAAAAATGCTGGAGCTGGAATGTTAGTGTTTCCTTGTCTCTAAAAAAAGAGACAGAAATAAGAGAAATTGAATAGTCACAGTCATTTGTTTTGGTATTCTATTATGAAGTGCTTAATCCCTTCTTTTAGAGTGGTGTCTTTGGAAGGGTGTACAGAAGAGTTTAGCTGGTATCAGGGAAAAACCACTGAGTGTGCCCTAAAATTCCTGCAGTGGAAAACGGTAAATGTAACTGGCAAAACGTGCTGCCATGGCTGGAAGCTTGTGATATCCAGAGACCAGCCCAAGTCCTGCCACCTGCCTGGCCAGCTCTCCCAGAGCCACTGGATGCTCCTGCTGCTGAGAGAGGGGACTGTAGGAGCAGCACCCTATTCCTAATCCTAGCATCCATCCTGCAGCCTGAGAAGTAGCCATGCTTCATGTTTTCAGCCTCAGGAAGACAGTGTTTAATTTTGCCTTTGCTGCTGAGATCTTGGGGTAGGTCTGAAAGCACTGCAGGACACAGGCTGTAGCCAGATAGATGGAGAGCTGGATTTAGATGCTGTAACTCCTGCTGGGTAGTGTGGCATGTGGCACACTATTCATGTGGCAGCCCCATGGAAGTACCTGACACCATCAGAATCTGCCCCTGATGGGTAACTGAGCTGCACTTTCACCTGGCCTGCATCTTTCCCTTTCATCACCTTCTGAAGCCATGCTGAGTTGGGTGACATAATGGTCATAGTGGTCTTTAGCATGGGATGCATTGCAGATGGCCTCAGCTCATGTGCCAAGAGGCTGCAGCAGCGTGAGGTCAACACTGATCCGGTGGCTTGGCCGAGGGCTCGCCGCCCTTTGCAGGAGTTGTGCTCTGGGTTATGTGTCTGCCGCCTTGCTGTCTGCATCAGCTGAGATTCCTGTCAGCCTCTGTCCCAGCTGTGCCATTGGTTTGATGTTTCTGGTCTCCCAAAGCAGAGGTGCTACAAACAATTTAAAACCAAATGGCAGTGATGGAAATGCTGCATTTGGCCTTGCTGGTCTGAAACTTCAGGCTGATTTCAGGTTGCATGTATTTTTAATATATGTATTTGATAAGTGCCTATGGTTGTGTTACTGGGGAGGTGGGTTGGGGATCACAAGGACTGGTTTCATTCAAAAATCCAAGACAAACTTTGAAAGTGACATCTCGCCTTTCCCGAGCTCCACTGGCCCTGTTTTAAAACCAAGCTGAATGCTTTTTCCATGCTGCAGTGCTGAAGAACTGCCCAAGCTAAGACCCTACTTGAAATTTTCCAGACAAGACATAATGACTGATGTCTTGTGAATTGCCCAGTTGCCCAAAGCTGAATATACGTAGAAGTAAAATTGCTGTTTTTACAAAGAAACAAAGCCAAAAGAAAATGAAATTAACCAGAAAAGCTCTTCTGTGATAGCACAGCAACAGTATGGAAAACCTAGAAAGTCTAAACCTTAAACAGCAATATTAGCAAGCCAAATTTCCATGTTAGATGTGTACAGTGATGTATTATTTTGTTTGCCATGTGGTGATTGCTCTGCCAGAGCTCTGAGTTCCTTTTCTCCACTCTTAATGGCTACTGTAAGTCAAACCAGTCCTCCAAGAGCCTGTCTACATGCTTAAATGGGAGTCAAGGGGACTGAATGCTCAGTGTACATGCTGTGCATGTTTTCATGAAAGCCCTTCCCAGTCAGGTCAGAGCTGCTGGGTTTCAGTTGCTGAGCACAAATTTATTGCCACAAGATGTCTCAGATCATATGTGCTCCTCATCTGCCCTCCCAGCAAGTCATCTCCCAGTGCAGGATGTGCCATACCCCTTGGAAGTGCTGATTGCTGAGGGCCAGACACTTCTGCAAACACACTTTCTTTCCTCTGCAAAAACAGCTGTTTAAATTACCCCCAGGGAGGGATGATGAGTGGTACAGGACATTGTGGGATTCTGGTTGTGTTTCGTATCACATCGTGCAGGTGGGGCTGGAAACATGCAGCTGATGATGTGACGTGGGAATGGGAATGAGTGTGAAACCTTGGGGGGCTGGAAACAGATTTCAAACCACTGCTTAAGTGAAATTAAAAGAGAAATGACTTTGACCTGGCTTCAGTCTTTCCTTGTGGTGGTGACAAGCCAGATGTCCCATGTTGTGCTAGCACAGGGTAGTCACAGGCAGCATGGTGTCAGCACAGTGGGAGTGTGTCTGGGAGAGGGTGGTGTCCACACTCCCACTGGGAGTGGAGGAACCATGTGTGTGTCAACAGAGGGAAGGGAGAAGGAAATAAAAGAAAAACAAGATTTTTTTCTAACACCAGCACGGAGAGAGGAAGGATTAAACCCAGTGGAGAGAGCTGAAGTGAGAGCTCAGGTAACTGAGGGACCTCAGGGTGGGTGTGTGCATCAGAGTATCTGATGAGTTAGCATGGATGTTTCTGAAAGAAGGTGAAGTGTTTGAAGACAGGGGGAATTATTTTTAGCACATGCCTACCATTCTACTTGTTGCTTTCCTTTGGGAGAAGCAGGATTTTTCTTAAGACTGGACCCTTACAGAACAAGCTGCTAGTAATTGTAGTAGGGGTAGCAGAAACAGAACCTATGTATCCAACAGAAGAGCCTTATAAAATTAGACATAGAGTTTGCAAGATTTTTTGCAATATGAAATGAACTGTTTGGCTTTTTCAGCAGTTGGACCTTTTGCAAATGTATTTTTTCTCTGCTTGTGCTGTATAAATATATTTTTAAAACCCCCAAACATCTGTTATGCTTGCAGGTAGTCCCTATAAAAACTGAGAAGGCAAATAGTGAAACCTCAAAACTTCTGTAGGAGCTTTTGAGTAATTTGGGGCCCCTTCATATGGAAGGAAATCACTGTGTTTCAGGAAGCTTTGCAGCTTCAGCGAAATGTTTGTGCCCCTGAATGGTAGCAGATGGCCAATCCACAGAACAGTAGCAGGTTGGTTAAGCTACTTGTAAAACAGTGCATATTTCCTTGCCTTGCTCTTAGCAGCCAGCCTCGGTTTGAGGGATCCAAGCTTGGACCTTGCCTTTGCTGTTGCTGCAGGGCTGTTTCCCCAGTGGTGGCCATGTGGAACCCCCAGATTCAGGCTGCCCATAACACTGTTGGGTGACCTGTCCTTGCCATGCAGATCTAATCAAAGCCCTGTGACAGTGGAGGATACCACCACTACCACACAAGTAAGGTTTTTCTGGTTTTCACCAGGAGCTCAGGTTCGAAGAGAGGTTGAATTATTGCTCATCACTACATCATTATAGGTCACTAGCATCAGTGGTGGGTGGATCAGAACTCCCAAGCAAAGCGGGCAGTGCTGGGCGGGTATTTTGGTATTAGAAAGCTTTATCCCTCTGAACTGCACCAGTGCCAGCTTGGTGTCACAGGTTACCTAGCAGCAGTCAGAGAGTGGGCTGCATCAATACACCCTTCCACTGCATCCTTCCTTCCATATCTCCCACTATGGGTGTTCAAACACCAAACACGAATAGCATTAAATAGGAGTCCATGTACTTTGGCACATAGCTCTAGCAGGCTACTAGCTATGGCATGTTAAAGGCTCTGGAAGTCCTTCCTGAGACTTGCTCTACTGATTTTTGCAGAGGCTTTGTTAACAGGAAGGATTGATTTTCTTCCCCAGAGGCTCCTCTCGCTGTACATCCCACTGGACAAGGATATTCTGTGCTCTGTGGGGAGAGGCTGCAAGTCTAGAGCCTCAGCACTGGAGACCAAACCAATGTGTATCTTCAGTTCTGGATATCCCTGGGCTAGCCCAAGGAAGATGGCAGAGATTATCTTTTACAAACCTGCAGAGCTGTGACTGCATCTTTTTGATATGTTCAGATGCTTTTCAAGGTTATTAATTGGGTAAAATCTTTGCCAACTGTCCCATTACTGGACAGATCATGATGAGGCAAATCCAAGTGGCTGCTGCTGTGTGTCTCAGTTGTGTCTGCTCAGCTATGATAGAACTGCTTATGATGTGTGAAACAGCCCAGGGCTTTGCATGAAGACATGGCTTTGAATATGACTGCAGAAAGTTGTTCTTCGGAAAAGAAATGAAACAAGAAAGTTATTTATCAGTAATGAAGATCTGTGCCTATCTGAGCCCAACCAAAATACAGAGCTCCTAAGAACAGGGATCACAGTATTCTGTCCATTTCCCTGGCGTGCACTTTATCTAGGATCTATGAGTTTTGCACTTCAGGAACCTTGGAGGGTGCACCACCAGCTTCCATTTTAGCGTACAATCCTACATTGTGTACTTTTTGAAAGAACTTTTGCAATAAAAAATGTGGAATAAAGTTAGTTAGAAGAATCAAAGAGGGTATTACTTCAAGACATGAATGGTGAACCGTTTATGTTAGAGATAGATAAATAATATTTTAGTGGTTTTTATTTGCATTTTCCATTAAGAAGAAGCAGAAAAGGCTATGTTATTTTAAGGTTTATGTTTTCTAGTCTCTGTAAAGAAACTTAATCTCTGAGAACTGCTAATGAAAGCACAGACTAGTGTTGAGCCTGACTTTTGCTCTTAGCAAACCTGCACCTTGGGAAACTAACTTTTCTGATTTGTAAAAGGCTTTGAAACGTGAAATAAAAATTGAGAGTTTTAAATTTTACTGTCTTTCAATGCATGATGAAGCTTGAATTCCTACTCTCTGACTTTGTGAGTCTGAGGCATTTTTGGCAGTTTCGAATGGAAAGTTGAACATGCACTTCATCTAGAGATGGAATGGAAAGACTTTACATAAACATATGAATCTCCAGTAGATTAAAAAATCTGTGCTGTTTCACTGGGTAAGGGAACAAATATATCTATATTGAGGTGATTTCAGAGAGAGGTGTAAACCAACCACCCCAAATGTAAGTAGGATTCTTGAGGATGATTTGGTGAAGTCTGTGATATGCATAAAGGAATGAACTAAAAGCCACAGCATTCAGATTGCCAACACTTTGGATTCAAACTAAATCTTCATTTCAGAAGTATCTTACTGATCATAATTTTCCTTTTTTTCTTTTTCTTTCTTTTCTTTTTTTTTTTTAAAAAAAAAAAAAAGAGAAAATGAGTTTTCTGAATTTTTCAAAATCCTAGATTTCTGTGTAAGAGTTGAAGCCATGAGTTTTTTCTGCTAGTTGTGGCTTGGTTAACACTTGTTGCTGTGTCCACAAATGACTGATGTAATCCATTTGCTGAGTGATAAAGTGGCTGAGATTAACAGGTTTTTCAGGGGGTGTGAAGGTGACTGAGAGTTGTCATTTTCCTGCCCCAGTCTGTAACAAACCAGTACAGTGTAGGCTGTAGGCTACCGTTTGTCTCCTGCTTTGAGGATGGGCCATGAAACATCCCAGCAACCAACAGCTGAGAGACATTTGGAAGAAAATTGGTCGTTTGGATAGAAGTATTTAATTAAAAATAAAATTCTCATATAAAGTGAATAATACGAATGAAGCTTGCAAAGCTTTGTGCTTTATGGATGTTGGTAACCACTGCCTGATGAGGTTGGAGTGAAAGCTGGTGCAGAAAGAGTGCTTCCTGCTGCAACTTTCCATAAGCCTAGTCCATATCTTCCATCAGGGTAATTACATACACTGTTTTCTTCAGCCTTTGAATGAGCAGGGCGTCATTCTTCACTTGAGTGCTTCTATAACGTGTCACTGGTTTTAATGAGATTGCACGGATGTGAAAGGAGAGCAATGGAGCGAAGATTTAGGTTCATAAGAAGTGATCCAGGTGCACAGCATAAGATGCTGCCACGGTTTAGTTAGCCTCCTAATGAGCACTGCAATTTTAATGGGTGTGTTTTCCTTACTGGAGATCTATGGCCATAGCAGGACAGAGGTTGGCTCGCAGAAGGGCATGCTCTGGCTCTGACTTGTGTCCCCTGCCAACCCACTTCAAAGCCTCCTCAGGCTGCAGGCACAGGGGGAGGGAGCAGTGGTGGAGGGGATGCCTGACAGCCTACAAACAATACTCTCTCTTTTTTTACTACCTTGCCTGTGGGCATCCTTTGAGGTCCAGCTAGAGGGAAATAAGCTGTCTCATCTGCAAGCCTGCATGGGGGTGACAATAAATGTGAGTAAACTGCAGTGCAGTAACACACACCCAGGACCCACGTCCAGTCTGGACAGAGCAGCATTGTGCAAGCTCCATGCTGGTGTCAGTTCTGGAGAGAAGGGCATTTGTGGGCTTGTAACCCTGTGATCTTTCCCATCTAGCCATACCTGTGTGAGCATCAGCTCTGGTTGGAGTTTCACCTTCAACTTAAAGAAAGCTTTGCGTGTATTTCCTCATGTGGAAATGAAACATTTCCTCAGTGGCAGCTCCACAAAATGTGAGAAAGCCATTGAGACTAAGTCAGTCTGAGGAAATATTCTGTCTTATTCAGGGTTTTCATGAAACCATCATAAACTTCAGTTAAATGGAGCAGTGCTAGCAGCTGATGTTATTTCTTCCTATTGCCACGCTGGATTTTACCATATGCATTTGTACCAGCAGTCAATTCTTTGTCACAGGAACACATGTAGAGATTGTGTCTCAGAGGTGGCAGCTCTCAGTGTGGGAGTCACACAAGAGAGGAATAATATCCATCCTGATGCAAGCTTTTTGTTGTCTTCATGCCACCTTCTGCTGTTGTCATAGACAAAATTGCCAGGTTAGAGGAGAATAAGAGTGTTGCTGCTCATCATGGGTCGTGCAGCCAAAATTCTGCCTGGGTTCCAAGTGACACTTAGAGTATCCCCATGCCTCCGGCAGGCTTTGAAATGTTTGAGAGGCAAGCAGTAGACTGGGGTAGTGTTGAGCAAAGGGGAGCCCTGCTCTCCAGGAGCTTGCATGGAAGAGCCTGTTGAAACCTGTGAGTTTGCCCCAAACACCAGTGACAGATGGATGTGTGCGTGCCCTTGGGTCTGTCCTCAGGAGCCGTGGAGTTGCTCAGGGGGATCCTGCTGCCTCTGGGATCTCTCAGGGATTTCTTCTCCTATCTTCTCATGCAGTCAGAGAGAGTAATATGCACTGTGCTTAAAACACACTTCTCCCCACTAAGGAGAGTGTTACCCCTTGTGATACCAGTGGGCTTCTTTAACATTGATTCAGCTGTGTTTTCAGGGGCAACGCTGTTAAAGACCCCAGCCTTTGTAGAGGTGGCAGTGAGGAGAGTGTGAGGATGGTGCATGAGTTCAGGTGGAAGTCAGGCATTTCCCAGGGAAGATGTGGCTTCCAAGTATCCAGGACTGGTGTTGTGGGTTTCTCTTCTGTGCTGTCCACTTCTCTTAAACGGACAGTGTGTTTTCAATACCTTCTTTGGCAACAAAAATGCACATTATAAAGTAGTATGAGTCAGGTGTCCCTAATTTTAAAGAGGAAACTAACCAAAATTGTAGGTCTATTACCTTTGTGGCAATGTTATGTTTGCTCTTAACTTTCCTGACACCGTTTTGATGTAGTGCGTGCTTCATCTTAGACTTCTAGAAACAAAGAAGTTACCACAGTTTGTAGTAAATAAAGAACATGAGTGTGAAAACAAGAACGAAGTTTAGGTGAAAACAATGTGGTGACTACAGTCATGAACATGGTGTGGAAAGACACAGACTTTGAAGGGGGGTGTTTCATTCCTGACAGTGTCTTGCCATGGCATGAGTTACTTGGTGTGGGTTCGTGTTCTAATTTTCTCAGGCAGGTTTCCTTCCTGTCACTGAACTTCTGACTAGGGCTAGAGGACAACCTGAACAAGGATTATCTAGAGGAAAACAAGGTCGGTTCTAACTTTACCCTGTGCTTTTGTCATGTTTGTGATTGCAGTCAGATTAAAATCAGTAAAAGAGATAGGTCGATTTTGCTGTAAACTTGTTTTTCTGTAGAATCAGTGAGCCCCTCTTCTTGCAAATCAAATTTCTAGTGACAGGCCTGATAAAGCAGAGATTTCCACTGAAGTCAGGGAGCTCCAGGTCAAACTGGAGTACCACAGGCATCCAGTCCCTCCTTAGAGCCTTCTATTTTTAAGTTTAGAAAAGGTTAAACTTGAAGTCAGTAAACAAAGATTGAAAGGATACTTGTATTAACATTTGAAACTTAGTCAAGTATTATAGATCTGATTTTTGTTTGTTATCAAAACCTTAAAGGCTGTAAGCCTAATTCTGCTGATGATACCACCTAATCCTCTCACAGTTTTCTGGACTCTCAAGGAACAGCTGGAGTCAGAATTATGACTCTGTCCTACATAGGAAGAAAAATCCTTATGTTGTCAGTCATTTTGGCAGTATCTCTGGCTAATACAGTTAACCATGTAAAAGAGAACAATCCACCAGAAACAAAATTATTTTCACCAGATGAAGAACTTCTAAGACTTCAAATGTAAGTAAGCTAATATTATCAGGACCATGCAAAAAAAAAATAGACTAATATCAATGTGAGTTAGTATTAGACAGCCAGGTGGAGGAAATTTATCTAGGCAAAGGGATGGTTTGAGTGACAGTCTTAAAAGCCACCTTTCAATGCTGCTTTTGGAGTAGCTGGTTTCAAAAACACTTCCGAAATGTCTGCCAAATGTTCAATTTTTTCCGTATTTTACTTATTGGGGAATTGGGAATAATTAAAGTTTTTATGACATACAAAGTACATTCTTCATAAATGCTGCTCCCTTTTCTGTTAGCAGTTGAGGATTTTATTTTAGAAAGGTCACACCCCTACATACTGTGTCTGATTTACAGAGTATGCTGTATCCATCCACATACATCTCACTGCCTGATGTTTGGAAGCTTTCAGGAGGGCTGCTGCTGGAATAGGTTTCATATTTTGCTCTCCCAGAAGTGGCTGCTGAGTTGAGCAGTGGGCTGTATTTCTCCAGGAACTGAAACAGTGGCCTGATGTAAACCATGTGTTTTGGAGCCCAGGCCATGCACTTTAGTGTGGGTGGCAACAAGGAGCCCCAGGGCCAGAGCTGTGCAGCCAGGAAAGCTTGAAAACCACCTGCTCAGTTCTTCTGTCCTCTCATTGGACCTAAAGGAGCCAAACCTGATGCCTCTACCTCTCGAGCAGGAGTAGGTTTCAAAATAAGTTGGAGACAATGTGTGCTGCCAAGGCTTCAGCTGGGTTGGTTTGAGACTATGAAGGTTTAAGCTGTGAGAGCAGTGAAGAGCTTTGAATGCAGTCTTGAATCAAAGAACTCAAATGCATGTGGTGAGGGATATTTTTAAGTGGTCGTGAGACTAATGTCAGTCTCCAAGTGACAATTATGAGTGAAAAATGTATGCTGTTGTGGCACAGCTGTGTAAAATAAAGTGAGGGTACTGTTTTTAAGGCATAGCTGTCCCCAGCATCTCTTGAGAAGAATGTGGAAAGAGAAAGATGGAAAATGCAAGTTTTAAAATTATAACAGTGGTGTTCTGGGAGCTGTAAGGCTCAGAATGGATGGCTTTTGCTGTTGCAGCGCTGGGCCCAGATGGAGGAACTGTTTCCATAAATTTTTGTTTCTTGGTTAATATATGCAGCAAAGCACAGCTTACTGAGTCTCAGTTCTCCATTGCCAAATGTCATGATTTTATGCCCTTGTCATGGGTAAAATACTGGCTGGAGAGACTTTGTAGCTTTCACTTTAAAGGGAACCACAGGTGGGCCTTAATCCATCCCAGCATTTCTCTATGTGGTACGTTGCTGGTTTTCTCTGGAAGTTTTAACTGAAAAACCCTTGGCTAGGTATATGTCATGGAGGGTTGCACTGATACAAATTATGCTTTTTCATCACCTGCAATGCCTTTTCAAGCCAGCCAGTCACACCCACAAGGCAGCAGGGTTAAAAGCCAGCTCTGTCCTCATGGTGACTGACAAGAGGAGGATGTCCTGCCAAGGAATGTGGACAACCACATGCCTGTTGTCTATACCTCACATGTGGTTGCAGTGACTGTGCACTTCATCTGTTTTGATGCTGGAGTTCTTTGGAGTGCCCATACCCGTCTGGTGAGCAACATGGTCACCAATGATGTCTTGCAGTTTAAAGGTTTTAGCTGTATAAATATGTAGAAGATGTAGATGAGCAAGATCATGACTAGGGCCAGATACCAAGGGTGCAGTCTTCAGGGGAAACAGACAGACAATTATAGCCCAATAATGGAAAGGAGTCCCCCTGCTCAGCCTGTGGTGAAGCCAGTAATGGTGAAGGCAACCCTGTACCTTTGCCAGCTGGTTTCACCCGCTCTGTCCCCGCATGGAACCCCCAAAGCTGTTGTCACTCCAGTACCGCCTTTTCTCTAACTCAGTGGACAGGCTGGTGTTGGACAACACCCTGGATGGGCACTTGCAGACCGGGGCCATGTCTGCAGTGTGTTCTGACAGCCTTTGTGAGGTTTCTGGGGGCCTTTGCACAGTGGTGTGATCACTGGAGAAGCCCAGATGTGAGGCATCCAAAGCCAGTGAGTGTGAGACAGACATAGCCCAGCCTCAGTGGGCTCCCGTCAGAGGTCACTGATGCAGAAGGAAGCCTGTGCGTTGATGTCAATGGGAGAACGTGAAGCCCTCAATAACTCACTGTTGGTTTTTCCTAAGTCGTAATACACGTGTTAATCGTGTAGAATTACATTCCTGAGTTTGAAAAATGCCCTGGTCCACTGTGCTTCGCATTCAGAAGGCTCTTCAAAGGGAGCAATGGAAACTTCTGTTGACGCTGTCAATTTAAAGAATGTCCTCCAGATGCCAGGTAACTCCTCTACAGATGTATAATGAATCGCTTTCCTTAAGTCAGACATTACCATTGGATACTGGTCCTCTGCCCAAAACTCCTGACTGGAGCCCAGTGAATTATGGCACAGATTCCATTGTGCTTTGCAGGAACTAAAGCATTCCAGTCCCTGCTTTCTGCGCCAAGCAGAAGTGTGTGGAAATGTGCTAAATGATTTTTTATTTTTTTCTGCAAGGAACAAAGGATTTTTACGTCGCTTGCTTCTACTGCTTTAACTGATTAGCTGATTTCCAGGAGAAGATCTGATGTTGAGTGTATAAATTTAGTGGCATTACAAGAGTTGATCAGCCCACACAGGGAAAAATTTAACAGTGCATTTTAAAATGCTAGGGGACCTACCGACCAAGTAAGCCTCAGGGTGGATTTGTTTTTCCATCTCAGTCCTACTTTCTCTGGTCATATACTTAGACTTTTACACGTGTCAGCTGCTGCAGTACTCTGAAGATCCTCCCTAGAGCTCGTGTTCTGCTCTGTGCCAGGGCAGGTCTGGGAAATTATCGAGCCCAGAGTCTTGTGCATTTAGAGCAGTCAGCACATTGCCGTTTGGAGGGCCACATCAGCACTGTTTGAGCTGGCTCACCACTGCAGGAAATGTCTTTGCAGAGTGAACTCTTCTTGGGATGGCCCCAATCCAGCCCTCACTGAAGCTGGTGGAATTGCTCTCATTTTCTTAACTGAGCTTGGGTCAAACCATCAACTTAAAAAATCCACTAACACTTAGCCAAAGTGACACGGGACATTCATTTTTGGGTGGAAAGCAACTATCTTCCTGTGATGCTGTGTTTGTCCTCTTTCTTCCTTTCTTTTCTGTTGATGTGGCTTGGGGATAGCTGTGTGGTGACAGGTAACACTCAGAGTATGTGAGGGTGAGGAGAAGAGCAGCCACCTCTGTGTGGATTGCTCGATGAGAAACATGAGATGCGTTCTTTCCCCTGTGCTTTTCAGTTATGGTAAAATGACATTGTTCTTCTCCTGTTCATGAATAATCAACAAAGATTGAAAGCCTTAAGTTGCACAAAGGACTACAGAGCTTGGATGCCCGGATTTGCTGGTAAAGCTCTGCTTTCAGATCAAATACACTGTGTTTCATAATCTGTTTCAAAGTGGGTGAAAAAATAAAACGATGTTTCTGAATTGCCCCAACCCGTAAAGCCAACGTACAGAGTGCTTTACCTACTGGAAGATGGTAAAGCACCATGTGGAAAACAGCACCTGTTGAGGGCATGAAGAAGAAAGAAGTGATCATGTTACAAAGTATTTTTGAAAACAATAAACTTTTTTCTGGTGAAAGTCTGGCCATGATAGAGCCAATACATGAACACCGCCACATGAGTGTGGGGCGTTTCTCTCTGACTTCCATGGTGCTTTCTGCAGGGCTGGCATTCCTCAGTCTTTCTGCACCCCTGGGCAGAATCCTGTCTTGGTTTCACAAGCTGCCCAAAAAGGGCACCTGGAGACTTGCCTTAGGGTGTATTTGCCATGTGTGTCCTCAACTTGAGTGTCACAGCTCAAGCAGTTGCATTTAGGAGTGGCCAATTCAATAGGTTTTATGAGTATGAATGTTTTACAAGAAGTCGTATCTCACAAATGGAATTAAATTTAGAATTGCCAGCTAAAGGATTGAAATATAGTGTCTCTTTTTTTCCTGTTCATTAATTAACTATCATTTTTTGCTACAAGTACAGCTGATATCTTCATGGAGATAGGGCTTGGACTCTTATGGAAGTGCATATTATACAGAGTGTTGTTTCCCAAAGGAATAGCTCAGAGATCGAGGAGCTGCATCTGGCTGAGGTACTTTTCTAGTCCTGGTGGTGGTTTTGAGTGGAAAATGCAGAGTGTAAACTGAGTAGACTGAGTTGCTCAGCTCTGAAATTGGATTGCAGATCTGCAAGGTTCTTACCTCAGAGGACAATTGATTGAGCTTAGGGAGCAGTTCAGGGCTTCTTAAGACAGGAATCTACTTTTTGAGAAGGACGAATGAACTGAGCGGTTTGGTAGTTTTTCTTTAACCTTTCATACTGTTTTGTCTGGTGAAGCTGCAGTAGGCTCAAGAACGGGGTTCAGAATTATTAAGTCTCATTTGATGCTTAGAACTTAATTTAAAATAATAATAAAAACCCAAACACCATCTTTCCCCTAAAAAAACCCACCAGTTTGCTGTTGCAGTGCAGATTCTGATGATTTTGAAATCACTGCAGGATTTCATTTATCAGCTACCATTTTTTGGCCTTTTCTGATGATTTTGTTATCTCCTAGCAGCTACAGTTTCTGCCTCCAAGCTGTTACTGGGTCACTGTACTCAGTCTCCCAGACTTCTGCCTGAAGTGAAAAGAGAGATTGGTAGTTGTTTATATAAACTATATGGATGTTGTCTACTGACTGTGCCAAGTTATGTGTCATCTCTGCAGCACAAAGCATTTTATAGCTCCAATTTTCCAGTCCTGGAGTAATGGTGCACAAAGTGTAGAAAAGTTTTTGTTGACTGTGCAAGGCAAAAGGAAAAATCTGTACCTAGACTTGTGCTGGTAAATTCAAGTGCCTGATTTTTTGTGACCTCAGGTTTCAACTGCTTTTTTTTTTGCTTGTATCTTAATAGGTTTGAGTTATTTGGTGCATTTTTCCCTGCAGTTATAGATTGATTGCTAGGGGTCAGTACTTCCCCTTTCTTCTGGAACTATTTTGTGTTTTCCTTTGCTAGGTAATTGATGAGACCCCTTGAAGAATCTGTATGATTTGACAAGTGCAAGCTGCCTCCTTGCAGCACAAGAGCAACCTTGTGGTTGTTCAGAGGATGTTTTATCCTTAGCTTAGACCTTGTGCTTTGGACTTACATGCTTGTAAAATGCTTTCCTACAGTACTGAAACACAGAGAAATTTTGGCAATACTAGTGGCTGTTTAATCTGTGAAAAGTCAATACCAAGGCTTTAATCAGCCCTGAATTTTTGGGGGCAAGATACTGTACACAGATTCCTTCAGTTGTAAGTAATGTTGGATTTCTAGACTGAAGAGAGTACAAGGGAGTGGCTCTTTCTCATTTTCCAGAATATAGAAAAGCATTTTATTTTAATGTAATTGCAGGTAGCTCTTTAGATGAGTTCTAAAGATGATTACCAGTTGATTTAGTTTGACCAAAGTGGAAGTCCAGAAAGCTGTTAAATCACTTTTGGAACAAAAGAGAAAAAATACTTAGAGATGTTGACAGGGGTAAAAAATGGGCAGATGAGGAAGACTCAACCTTAAGTTCAGTCAAGTATTTGGTAGCTAATTCTCTTAAGACTGTTTAAAACTATTGTTCCTGGGGAGTACAGTATCCCCACAGGAAGGGGCTGCATTGGGAGTTGAATTACTTAAATGATGCATGGGTTTTATTACTTCCTCCACCCATCCATTCTCCAGTGAATGCAGCTTGTTTAGGACAGTTCTAATTTTTTGGCGTGATTTTTATTGTTGTTGGTGGTTCTGAGGGATTTTTTTGAACATGAATGAGCCTGGCCAGGAGGACAAAACTCTGGTCTTTAGGATACAATGAATTTTTCTTGTTGCTCACTGTCTATAGTCCCAGGGTTATCCTCCTTGTGGAAATTCAGAGTTTTTTTCCCAGAGCCAAGGTGAGAGCAGGAGACCAGGACAAGGGGATGCTGAGGTGCAGGGGCTGTGACTGCAGCAGACAGTGACTCTGTTGGGGAGTGTGACATTTCCTTCTGACTGGGAAGTGTCAACCCTTTGGCACGGCTAAACCTGGTGGGACAGCAACTTGGTAGGTTCTTCTGTGGGGAGATGTGAATCCAGCTTCATCTTCCCCTGTGTGGCTGAGGTCAGGGCCTTCAGCCTTATCCCAGACCAGACTGATGGCTCCTGGACTGGTAAATTCCTGCTGCTGCTCCTCATTTTCAATGAGAGCTCCCTTTCTTGTAAAGCCTGGTGCAGACTTCACACAAAAATGTTTTTGATGCATCAGCAGATATCAGCAATGCCATTTTAACAACTGCTGGTAACTCCATCTTAACCATTGCTGATAACTCCAGCTTGAGTGCCTTCAGACTCCTTCTGGTCAAACTGTGACAAGGAGTGATAAATAGAAACTGGAACAAACTAGTGAAATGGGAACAGTGGGTAGTAGAGTGTGGTACTACCATGAGGAAAGTAATTGAAGCCTTGGAAAGTCCTGGTTTTAAAATCTCAGCTGATCTCCTGCATTCAGCCTTAGGGTCGATACAATTCTCTTTGCCTAAAACCACATTTGTTTTAGAATGAATACTTTCCATATGGCTCTCTGGCTGGGCTGGTTTCTTTTCTATCCTTCATCCCTTGCAAGTCTCTATTTTAATGGCAGATGAAAGCTGCAGCTTTGACTGGGGAAGCAGGGCTGTTGGGCTGCAGTGTTCTTCCCAGAACATACAGAGCTGCTGAGAGAAAACCAGCAGTGTGCTTCCACAGCAGCCTGGAACACTGCAGGCACCTGGGAGAACATGGCTGGTTGAGGGGACATGTTACTTCCCTCAGTAACATCCCAGGGCTGGGATGCTCAGGAGAAATGTTGAGACTGGGGATGTGGTGGCTACCAATGGCATATGGGCTCCAGTGAGAGCCTAAGGGAGTGGGCCTGGCCCAGTCTGACAAACAGGAGGACAGGGAAACATCTCTCAGCAGCCAGCTGCTCCTTGGTGGGAGGCTGCAAGAAAGCCACTTCTTGATGGGAGCAAGGCACATGTAGTGCTACAATGCTGGGCAGCAGCTGCAGGCAGCTGTTTGGGACATGAGGAAAATGTATGAGAAGTAGCGCGGCCAGCAGGACCAGGAAAGGGATCATACCCCTGTACTTGGACTGGTGATACTCAGCTACTTTGAGTTCTGTGTCCAGTTTTGGGCCCCTCACCACAAGAAAGACATTGAGGTGCTGGAGGAAGTCCAGAGAAGGGCAACAAGGCTGGGAAGGACCTGGAGCACAGGTCTTATAAAGGAACATTGTCGGAGCTGGAGTAGTTCAGCCTGGAGAAAAGGTCACAGGGAAGACATTGTTGAATCTCTACAACTGCTTGAAAGGAGGTTGTAGCATGGTGGGAGTCAGACTCTTCTCCCAAGTCACAAGTGACAGAACAAGAGGAAATGGTGCCAAGTTGCCCAAGAGGAGATTTAGATTGGATACTAGGGAATTTTTTTTTCACTGAAAGAGCTGTCAAGCCTCGCATCAGTGTCCCTTCTTAAAAGAACACTGTCGACTTGTCAGCAAATGTTAAAAAATACTTGACTTTCAGGAAGTACCTTTTACAGTGCACAAAGGATCATATAATGGGAGTTTAGGAAGTCAGGAGTTGAGGCATGTGCAGAACAGACAGATTAGATGTGACTCTGTTGGGGAGCAGAACCATTAGTGATGGATTTAGGAGAAAAGAACCTGCTTTTAAACTGTAAAACTGCTCTGTGCTTCATTTTACACTGAACTTTAGCTCTTCCCCCCAAAAAAATGTACTGGTGTGCCTAAACTAGGGAAAGGGGGTTTAAAAAAGGGAAAAGGAAAAGATTTAAACAGGAAAGCTACAAGACATCCCCAGTTTCTGGCAGGAGTCCTTGTATTACGATATGTTTTTGCTTTCAAGGTCTTGCACCAGTTTGTCTGAAGGGCCTGGGAAAAGACACTGTTGAGTATTGTACATCCTGCTTGGAAAGCTCGCTGTTACTGCAGTTTGGTTTTACAGAAAACATTTAAAAGCTGTAAAATGATGCCCTTTTTTCTGATCTTGATATACGTGCTTGCAACAGACATGTGTGGACTGCTGTATGTGTCATGTGCTTCATAGTAACTGCCCTGGGGTTTGTGTGTGCGTTTGCTTGTTTTGTGCAGAGAAAGACATGCCAAGCAGACCTCTGAGACTGCGAGCCCGGTCTCCAGATGGCAAGTTACCTTTTCGGTGGAAACCACCTTATGGAGCAGGCTTCAGAAGTCCACACAGCAGATCCCAGGGTTATCCCCGTGGATATGGAGAGAGCAACCGAAGGATGAGCTACGCTCCGATGCCACAAGAGCAACAGAACCAGGAAGCAAAAAAACTAGGTGAGATAAATTTGCCTGATAGCACCTGGCTTAGCTAGCACACTTCTGTAGTTCCCTGTGTCTGCTAGGTGAGCACACATCACATGCTGTCCTAGCTATCAAAACCGCTTCTCCCTATAAATGGAAATACTTGTTATAATTGTGTTCTGTATCTTAGCAGAGGGAGGGTATTACGTAGAGAATAGGGTAGAAATTGTAGGAGAACTTGATGCTCTGTTAAAGAGACATCATGTGCAAGTTTGTCATATTAACAGCAGAGGGAAAGGGTGGAGGGAAAAGCCCTAGCTCAGATTCTGCTTGGATGTGGTGGGACCCCTCTGAAGTCCATTCTTTCTTTTAAATGAAAAAGGTTACAGGAAACCTTCTGTTTTTTCCCTGCATGCACAGCCTCTGAATCAGTTCATGTGGTTTCACTGCCATCACAGCGCTCACAAGGACGGAGCCAACCTGTCTATAGATCATCTTTAACTAAAAGAAAAGTGACAGGTATGTTTCTTTCAAATCTACTGTCAATGAGTGGAGACAATTGGATGCGAAGAGATAGCTTTGTGATTTTTACATTGGAAGTCTTTTGGTGGTGGAGCTACTAGGTTTTTCTCTGTGTGGTAAAGAGCTTGATGGATGTCTCTAATTCTCTAATTCAAGCAGGATTAATAAAATAATACAATTTTGTGACATGGTTAGTTGATTTTCTGAGGTCCTGTTTGGGTTTTTTTTCTTTAATCTCCTCCTCTCTGTCTACTGACAAATGTTATGCATTGCAGTAACTTCATGAGAAGGCTTTATTAAATCAAAGTCAGGACCCCCAAAATTATATGCCTTCTTCTTCTCAGATCTAAATCCCCTTTTCTGAAAGGTTGATTACCAGAAGTGCTGACCTGGTCAGCAAAAGTTTTCACCTTTTTTGGAAAGAAGTGATTATATGGTGCTGCCATGGTTAAAAAAGATGAGTGAGATTCTTAGTCATCTCCATGCCAGTGTGCTTTTTCACCCTCTCACACTGTGATGTGAATGGCATGGGAATGGCAAAGTGTTTAGGAGATTTTGATGGTGATGAACACCTATGCCAGAACAGAGAATTGTGGTTGACCTGTATGGAAATCCCATCTCGCACCTCTCCTGTGATGTTCACCCATTTCTCATGCTCACTTTCTTTCTTCAGGTGCTTCTATTGCAAAACTTTGTAAATAGGCCTCCTAAGCTACTTGTGGTTAATAGATGGGTCCTCTTGGCCATTTTTGTATAGTAGCTGTTTGGCTTGGAAAACCTGGAACTCTCTGAAAACCCTTTGCTGCAGAGAAGGGCAATCTCTCACTGAATTTCAGGCATAGATGAGTAAGATCCCTAGAGAATGAGATCATTCTTCAGAGTTTATTGGCTCCTTTCCTTTCATGAGACATCGATATTTTTTCTAATGTTACTTGTCTATAAAACTCTGTCTGGAAGGTCGTGCCTTGTACGTTCTGTGCCTTTGGGAGACTTGGAAATAGTTACTATTACACTAGTAAGGAAAAGTAATAAATCTTTCATTGGCCAGTAGATAGATTAGACTAAAACAACTTTGATGGACAGATAGAAAAGGGAACTTCATCAAAATTAAAAACCTCAAAATATCAAATTAATTTCACTTAATTTTAAAATTTTGTGAATTATTTGAAAAAGGTATTTTGATATGTCAAAACAGCCCACTTCAATGATATTTCTTCTTGTATACCATAAAAAAATTACAGTTGAATTCAAACAACCTGTTTGAAGCACTCAAAAATGTAAAATATACACTAATTCTCCCTTGTGAAAAATTTTTTGAAGGTTTTATTGCCCTTCAAAATGAAACCCAATTTTAAAATCTCAGAATTTTCTTTAAGACAAAACTTCTGCTCTCCAGGTACCTCTAACAGTCCATTTGCCAGAGATGGTGAATATCAGTATGTTAATAAAAAAATTGCTGTGAGTAACAGTTTGGGGACAAATAGAATACTGAAGGACCATAGAATGTATTAGTACTACGGTCTTGCAGGCACACAGCTAACAAAAGAAATTACCTTTCCTTGAAATACCATCAGTAATCAATGTGATTAGTTTTCCACTCCCACCTGTATTTCTAAATCAACTGTGTTGTGTGAATATTATAGTGTCAGTTGAAGACATTTGCTGTTTTTTACGAGAACTCCAAGGTTGTTAATGATATGCTGTTCTGTCTTGGCATTTCAGAGGAGGAAGAGGTGGAGGTGGCACAAGACATAACTGTTCGAGTTATGTCCTCTCAGTCTGTGCTTGTTACTTGGACAGACCCACTGTATGAAAAGCGGAAGGTTGCAGCAAATAGGTACTTAGCCCTGGGTTTTTTACATGGGTGCTAAAGGGGAACTGCTGCCAGTGCTCTGCTGAATGCCTTGGCATTTATTTAATTGCTGTTCGTTATGAGAATAATTTAGCGTGCCTCCTAGCGCCCTGCTCGTTAGCATTTAGAGATCTGCGTGAGTGTTGTACTACAGGGGTTCTCATCTCTTCTGAAATGCTGCCAGCACCAGCTCGGGTATTTGGCTGTTCCAGTGTTGGTATAGCACCACAGTCAGCAAATCCCCAAAGATGCGTGGGGAAAGAAGGAGTGGGGGACAAGGTGTGCCCACAGAGGTGAGGTGTTAAGTTGTCAAAACAGAGTACAGCTTTGAGATGACCATACCGTGGGTGGAGGAAGCATCACTGCAATGGGAAAGACACCTAACATTGCACCCTGCATCCTCTGGCCCTCCAAAAGCCCCATGCAGCTGAGACTGAGCAGGCTGGGGCTCTTGTGAGTGAGAGCTTGGCTTATGGCAGCATGCCGCAGCAGCTGGAGACCAAAACAAACAAAGAAATGGGCTGGAAACTGCCAAAGATCTGAAAGCACTGGATTGTGTTGCTCAGCCTGGGAACACTGAAGAGCTGTGCAAACTGGTGCTGAAATACCCTGAGAGCCACAGCAGGAAAACTAGTAACTTTGGATGTTCTCTATTTCTTTGTGGAAGCAGTTATCTTGGCAGACAGGTGGGAACTGAGCCACTGGTGCTGCTCTGAGAGCAAGGGTCTGCCAGCAATCCAGCCATGCTTGTGGCCATGGGCCAGTGAGATGGTGGTGTGGAAGCCCTCAAGATGCCTGGCTCAGTTCAGGAAATCCTGCAACTTTCCTCCAGGGAAGAGGGTGTTTTGAGGAAGAGTCTTGAAAGAGTGGTCTATCCTTTGGGGTGAAAGCAATCACAAAAAAACCCCCGCTGGTTTTGTTGTTGGTACTTTGTTGTTTGCACTTTGGTAGGTTCCTCCCTAAGCCCCAGCAGGCTACTTGAGGGCAGAGCATCCCTGTCCCACTCTGGCTCTGCTAATGCAAGGCTTCCATGTGCAAACTTTTATTTTCCTGTGTTTCTGATGCCAGACAGTACAACGTTCGCTATCGGGAAAAGGGGGAATCGGCAAGGTGGGATTACAAGCAGGTGTCCAACCGGCGGGCACTGGTGGAGAACCTGGTGCCAGACACTATGTACGAGTTTGCCATCCAAATCTTGGAGGGAGAAAAGGAAGGCAAATGGAGCGTGTCTGTTTACCAGCGGACTCCAGAGGCAGGTATGCATCCAAAGGGTCCTTGGGGTGACACAAGTCGTAGGGTTTGAGCTGTGGAATAGGGCTGACCTGAGGGAAAGCCAGAATGAGCCAGGTGATTGCTTGGGGCAGCAGAGGGTTGAGGTATGGGAAAGGCCTCAGTGCTGCTGCCTGCATCCCTGCAGTAGTGAAGGACACTGGGGAAGCACACCCAGCTGCTCTTGTGCTGCAAGGAGAACAAGGGGAGGTGGCTTAGGTATTTCTGTGGCACGGATCAGCGCCTTGGACCCCTGCAGCTGGGATACAGAGAAGTGGTCCATAACAACCGAATTACTGTGTTACTCCAGCTAAGCCACAGTAGCAGTCTTGTGGAGACCTCCTGTTCCTAAAAATATGGAATAAAATTTCACTATGGTAGTCTGAGAGAGAGATGTGACAGGGAAAAGCATGGATCTGAGCCTTGTGTACTCTTCACATTTACCTTTGAAGTAGCTGTGTAGGAATCTCTGCTATGGAGCAAAAGGTGTGTGCTGTGTTGGTTCTTACTTGCCTCTTCTGCGTATGGCTGTTTCCCAGCTCCTTCCAGTGCACCTGAAAATTTGGATGTTTGGCCATTAAAGGGGAAACCAACCTCTGTAGCAGCATCCTGGGATGCTCTTCCAGAGAGCGAAGGAAAAGTCAAAGGTGAGTCTTCACAGTTGGTTTCTAACTCCCTCAAGAAGCTGCTGTTCTCAGAAAGCTGCCCTGCAGCTGTGCCAGGATTCTTTCACTTGGTTAAACTCAAACAAAATTTCCATGTTTCCAGCCCAATGTCTCCACAGTGCCCCTGAGAAGCCACCATCACTGTCTGCCTGGGATGTCACAGAGGTTCCCGGGGTATCATGCATGCACAGTTTACCTCTTCTTCCATTAACAGGCAGGTCAAAATGAGGCTCAAGAAGAAAGTTTCCAGAAAGATTTTTAATAATTAGTTGAAGTAGTTGGGTAGTCACCAGGAAAGTGAGTGGATTTATGTTGTGGTTTTTTCTAGTTTGTCACGGAAGGAAATCCTCAGCTTAAGAAGCAAACACAAATCTGATTTCAGCAGATATGATGCATAAATCTTGGGTACTATACTGTTATTATACGTAGTCATAAAGATAATTTGCCAGTTGGCTAAGTTTTTGCATAGAATTAAAGAAAAAGGAAAAGCTCTTTCTGGGATTTTTTATTTTTTTTCTTGTTTCCCTCTGAGAATGAGGCTGGTTTTTTAGCCTCTTGTTCTTCAGTCGTTAACAGGATTGTGTTCTCAAATTACACAAGGTTTTGGAGGTCCTTTATCAGCACTACAGCATCTCAGGATCTGAAAAATCATTGGCCTGGAGGGAGGTACACTGTGTCTGCAAGACCTACTTTATGTGTTCTTCAGGGCAGTGGTGGAATTCCTTCCTTTTTTGAAGTCAGTAGGAGTCTGGCCAATTGCTTCAATGGAGCTGCAGTTGTGTCCAAGAATCATTATTTCTGTAAGAAGGGTCATCCAGGGACATTATCTTATATTTCAAGTCTGCTCCTAATTTTGACCAATCTGTAGCCCTTTGTGCAGTTTTGTCTGCATTGTTATTAGATGATTCATCCAAGGCAATAATTTTGAAGATACCTAATATTCAAGGGCTGAATGCTTATACACATCTAATATATTGCTGTTTGAGTATGAAGTGTTACAGGAGAGGTCTTATTTTTAAACTAAATAAATGACAAGATATTTTTACTGGCTAACTAAAATCACTGAATTAGCATTTCATGGTCGTTTTGATAGCATGTGGTAATCGGGAATTTTTGTCTTTTGATCCTTTTATTTTTCAACCCTGTCCTTTTATGTATTTATACCGCTTATTAAAATAATGAGGAAAAAGTGTTCTCCAGTAGCCATTTGAGGGTCATCAGAAGCTACACCAGTGTCTCCGCCATGAAAACAACTCCTGTATAAAAAAAAAGGAAAAAAAACTCTTCAAAGATTCATGCTTTCTGATACCTTGTTTTTCAATGGAGAATTAAATGTATTTGTGTATAAAATACTGATTTTTTTTCCTCGATTTTTGATGAATTGCATGGCTTATTTCTTAACACAAAGAATATGGGCTCACTTTCAGGAAGAGAAAAGATGTCATTATGTTCTAGAGTTTTCTCATTGTGGCACTGTGACTCCTCAGGTGTTATTGTGGGTTTTTGTGTAGAGAGAAAAAGCTGGCAGCCCATGAAATTTATTATCAAAACCCTGGTTTTGTCTGATACCTGTGCCTCGTACAAAGGATTTGAAAAGAAAACAGAGCTTGCACATGTCTGAGATCTCACCTGCACTCCTTGGGAGTATAATGGGAAGATTCCTCTTCATGCCCAGAGTTGTTCCTATAGGGCTGAAATTTCTCTCAATATAGAAAGCTAAGACAGAGCACAGGTATCACAGTAATTCAAAACTCAAAGGTGAGAGGAGGGTGAGCTTTGAAGTGGCAACCAGACCTTGCTTTGCTTTCTCTGCTCTGTGTTTGGCCCTAGCTCTGGTTAAACACAGTGTGTCACATATTGATTTTGTTGGGCAGACGTGATGTTGCTACCATTTGGCAAATCTGCAGTGCTGATGTTTTCTGGTAGAAGTATCTCTTCTGAATAAGAACAAATGTTCAACTTAACCTACATATATGCGTGTATCTCTCTCTCATGTCTTTATACTCCAGCTGTTGACTCGGCGTGCATTGCTAGTGTATTAATTTTAGTAATGCACGTTCTAATTCATCCTACCCATACAGTCTGTCCGCTGGAAACAGGACTGTTTTCAGTTTCCTCCTTCCAACCGTCTGCCAAATCATTTCAGAATACATTCTTTCATACGCCCCGGCTCTCAAGCCATTTGGAGCTAAGTCCATCACCTACTCTGGAGCTACAACATCAGCCATAATAGATGGTCTGCAGGCCGGGGAGCGCTATATTTTCAAAATTCGTGCAGCAAACAGGAGGGGACCGGGTCCTCAGTCAAAAGCCTTCAGTGTCGCCATCCCAGCAGGTGAGCACCAAGCCGTGAACCAATGCTGTGGTTCACCCACTCTTGCCTTGGTCCCAGTTGTGTTAATTCTTACTGACTCAACTCCTCTGCATTCCATCTGATCTGTGTGATTTGACTTCCTTAATATTGTTTCTGCATGCTCTTTTCATCATTATATTGTCCAAATGAGTCTTTGTCACTCTTCAGCATGTAAAAGGACATCTTTACAGACATTTTAGCCTCTTAAATAAATGCATGCCATAATCTTCAACAACGTTATGTGCTCTTGTTATCCAAAGGCCAAAGAATGCAATGCTCTGGGTCTTTGGCTGCTCTGTTCCTGACAGCTTCCACTCTTGAAAGTCACTTAGTGTCTTACTCAGATACTACTTCTTGTGTCTGGCTCTTGCCAAAAAGTTACTGTTGTAGGGGTAGAATATTTGCTGAGTTAGCTAAAAAGGTGGGCCACAGCCTTACATGGGATAATGCAGCACTGTACCATCAACATGACTACATTCTGATGAAGATTTGGTTCCCCTGAAAGGGTGTTGCAGTCCCTGATTTTAGATACTTGATTTTAATTGGTCTGTGTTCTACCCAAGCTACAGTAATTCCACATAAGTGCCTTCCTACAACCAAAGACTTAGTTTGGCTGGACTCCACAGCCTAGTTAATACAGAAATAGTTATTGTCTCGTAAGTTGTTTTGTTCTTGCTACCTGGGTGGTTTCTGCTTTTGGTCCATTTCTGTGAATCTTCTTCTGTTGCAAATAAACACATTTGTTTTTGCCCCTAGCTGCTCATGAGGATTCAGTTGCTCAGCAAAAGACAAACATTCAAGATAATTCAGAGGCTAAAAAGACTGGAAATGCTGGCTCATCTCCTTCTCAAAGTTCTTCTGTTTCTTCAAAAACCCAGCTGTTGCCTTCTTCTAAGCAGTTGTCTGTTCATTCACCTGGTGTTAGTGATAAAAAGAGTCTTCTTTCTGAATATAAGAACAAAATCTTGACTCGAGGGGTCCTAAGTAAATCTCAGTTACCTTCTAGAAAGACAGAAGAGCTGGAACCTGACCTCCAGTCTACTGAGGTGACAGATAATCACGATTCCTCCCAGGAAGCTACAGCATCACCACCAAAAGCCCAGGACCAGAGGAGGAATGTTAAAGCTGTGTCCCCTAGTCGGCCAGTCCACCCTGTCCTTGCCTCAGGGAGGATGTCTATTCAAACCCACACATCTGAAGCGTCAAGCCAGATGGGCACAGAGAAACGTGAGCCACCAGCACTGTTACCATCACCAGCACAACATTCTTCTGCCTCGTCTGTTCCCAGATACACAGACAATGAAACAAAGCAATTGAGGCAAAGCAACAACAATGTGCCTTCTAAGACCTCTTCCCATCCCAAAAATAATGGTCTTGCAAGTAATGAGGAAGGGAAGCCTGACCCCGTGCTGGTGAAAGTGTCTTCTAAAACTCCAGAGCCTGGTCGCCAGCCCTTGCCGTCGAACCGGCAGTCTGCTGTCTCTCATGAGGGTGTCTCAGGCCATCGCAGTAGATTTGGCTCTCTAGGTCATTCACATCAACCTGCTTCCAAATCAGCAGATTCCCGTGCTCAAGACAGCCACAATGAGTTTGATAGTGAAGAAGCAGAGGACAGAGCAGAACAGCCCAGTTCTAGGTCACAGCAAACAAGGCTATCCTCAGGCTCCAGCTCCCACCCATGGAAGGATTCGAAATCTGCTGCGGCAGCAGTGTCATCAAGGCCTGCTGTTCCCGGTTACACTTCACCTCACTCTCGCTCCTCCACCGGTGCCAAATCTAAGGGAAAGGATGTTGATAAGAATTATAGGGAGGACTCAAAAGATGAAAACCCCTTATTTCCCTCTTTGCCCTCTTCCAGGCAGTCTTCTTCAGCAATCTATTCCAAGAGAAGAAATCCTCAGGTCGATTCTGATTCTCACCCCAGAGAGACACATGGTGAAAAATCACCCCACTCTGACTCAGAAGAACAACAAAGTCAAACAACTGCTCCAGAAAAGCATCCTCTTTTGCAGTCTTCTCTTTCCAAATACAAACCAGACGAGCAGGGCAATCGAGAGGTAAAAGAAACACTTGCTCAATCAAAACCAAGCGAGTCTTTGCCTAGAAAGACATTCTCTTCTCGTCTTCCAGTGGAGAAGATCTCCCACTCACAGCCTCCACAGAGGGCACAGACCAGTCCTTCCGTACTGCATTCAAGGGGCCGGCGCCTCCCATCTCACGTCTCATCCCAAAGTAATGAAGAGTTGCCGGAAGATGATGACGAGCATGGAACAGAGGGCAGTGACAGAGCAAGCAGGCGCTCTGTGTTTCTTACAGACGTATCCTCTTCTAGGGGATTATCTGCATCGTTCTCTCAGGGAAGCTCAAGTTCATCTCAATCAAAGCAACAGCAGCCAGGTTCTCAGGTACCTTCCTACCAACCAAAACATACTCAGCCAGACTCCAGTTCTGCCAGTGATACAGCAAAAGACAACCAGTATAATCAAAGATTGTCACCCACTTCGAGACAAGCTCGTCCTTCATCACCTACTCGCTCAGGAGCTGCTACAAGAGCAGCATCCCAAACAGAGAAAAAATATGGACTGTTGCCCTCAAGAATGTCTAACACTGAACTTCCTCAAAAAGTTCTTTCCCCCTCTTCATCTAAATCTCATCAGTCACTTTCTAATGAAGAGGATGATTATTACAGTGAATATGACCAGAAAGAAATGGAAGAGAAACCCACATCTTTGGCAGCGAAACGGTCCTCTTCTGTTTCTAGAGGTAACAAAAACATATATGAAGATACTCCTAGCAATAAAAGAAAATCTATGGACACTCGTCTACCTCACAAAGTAGGTTCTGAAGAAGAAGAGATGGAAAAACCTTCAATACTAAAAATGTCTTCTCCTGAATCACCACGGAGCTCTGGCACAGCATCACAGATTACTCAGTCCTCCCACAAACATATCCCATCTAAACCAAGCTTTGTCTGGCCACGTTCTTCTGCATCTACCACCATACGCACCGTTTCTCCAGCAATCTCTTCCACTCCGTCTCCTCGTCAGCGACTGTTGAACTCCAGGCTAGGGAGCCCTTCTCAGCGGCAATTTGTTAGACCTCCTTATCGAACAGGTATCCTGCCTTTGTTGTGCTGATGTCACTAATTGTGTTTTTCCTAAGATCAGCAGTTAGATGAGAAGTCCTCCAGCAGGATGTAGGCTTGATTAGTTAGGATAATGTATTGCTTTTTATCTTGGTGGTTGCTGGGAAGCCCAGTTCTTGAGGACATTGCCTTTTTGGTGTAATGTGGTGCCTCAGACCCTTTTTCCTGTAGTCTGATATGCACAGGATCCCATGATCCACAGAGAGAGTGACAGAGTTGGGTGCTAAATTGGAAAAGTTCCTTATTGAGCAGTGACTTCACTGAATGCTCATTGAAAGCCCATTTGTACTCAGAATGTGACAATCTCTCAGGTACTTAGCTCTTCATCGTAGATTGCTAAAAGGACTTTGTAGGTTCTATAGCACCACCTTGCCCATGCCTAGACAGTGAGGTGTTTCCTCATGATGCCCTGGAATTCCATGTTTTCTTTGATGAATTTTCAAGCCACTTTCCTCTTTTTTCTAAGTGACAGCTCAGGGTTACCCATACCTGTTGAGGACTGTACCCATCACAGCCAGACCATTTAATACCTTTATGGCTGTGATTTATGCCAAAAGTTAGAGACTTGCTTTCTGACAGAATATCTGCAGGCCTGGGTAGTAGAATAGAGGGTCCACTACACATCAAGGTATTGATTCCTCATGTCACCTATGGAAAATCCCTGGCAGCCTCAGTGACTTTGCTAGGTGGAAATACCTTTTCTCTCTCCAATGCATGGACATCCAAAATAGTATTTAGTGCCCTGAGTGTTTTAGTAAATACCTTCTGTGTTTTGTTTGAAGTAGCCTCACTGTTATACAATGAGAACTGTGCAGCTGGGCTGTTGCGTCTGATATACTTTAGTCAGACTTTTTTACACAACTTTAGTTGTATAGAGGTTCACAAGCTTAAAGAGCTTTAAGATGGAACTAGACCTTGAATAATACCATGGGGGACGAGATGTGTGGCATGAAAAAAACCCCCAGCTTTCTGTACTAAGGTTATTTAAGGTTACTACTAGCAATGCAATTGTGATGTTATAGCCAACAAGTGTTCAGTTTTTTTGCAGTCTGTATTTTTTCCCATTATGTTTTTCTGGAGGCAAGTCTCTCAGATAAGATGAGAAAATTGCTGCCCTTTCAGAGCTGGGGGGCCTACAGCTCAGTGCGACTGCTTCTCCACTTCTGACCTGAGTGTGCTTCTGTTTAGTGGGTTTTCAGTTAGAGAAGGAGATTCCTTCTTTTTCCAGGTTAAAAAAATTGTTGTAGAGATAATTCCCGGCCCTCTCCTTTCAGTTTGTCACTACAGCCTTGTATAAGGATAGGATTGAACAAGGTTATTGTGTTCAATAATGGTTTCTTCCTTCATCCCACTTCTGAAATGCTTACAAAGATCACAAACATTTTAATGACTGTAGTGCCATGAGGAAATATTGCCTGGCTTTCTTAAAAAAAAAAAAAAGGGAATAGAGAGACCAAATAAACATGATAGAAACAAATAATGAGTGTTTAACCTCTTCAGAAAAAACAATTTCAGATTTTTGTGTCAGTAACAAAAATCTGACAAGTGTCACAACAGTTTCTCCAAGAAGAAACGGAATGCCTGGTTTGTGGAGTGTGATGAGGCATTTTTCTGTTCTCCTTTATATTCAGATCAGCCAGAAAATGCTTTTACTTGCAATTTAAAATATGGCTTGTAGGTTGCACAGCTTCCTTCAGAATAGTGTGTTTTCTTCCCTGTTTCAGGTTATAATGGCAGACCAAATCTTACAACGAAAAATGGAAATGGAAATGGAAAAGTAACCTCTGGTAATAATGGAAAACCAAGAGGACAGAAAGTAATCATTGGCCCTCAAGGAGCAAAGTGGGTAGGGTGACCTCTCAAAATCCAAGATGTTTTGGGCTTTTATTGTACTTGTATTTTCGTTAAGAAAAGACAGGCAAGCAGTGTCTTCAATAAATGCAACTGTAAAGTGAAGCTATACTTAGTGGTTTAGTTTCCATTGTCCCACTGAAATCTAATGACAAATTCTGAGTTTTGTTATTTTAACCTTTTAAATACAGAGCCTGATGGGTTAAATTGCAAACTATTAAATTGTAAACATTACTCCTATAAAATTTAGAGAAACATTTTTTCATCAAAGTCAGTGAGATTTGTGGTCCCCAGTGACTCAGGCACTCTTGACACAGCGGGCTCTTGTCTGCTGTGCAGTGTGAGTGGAGACTGCCTGGGATAGCTGCTGTGAAAGACTGTTCAGCAATGCTTCTCCCAGATTCGCATTCCAGGTGTTTTCCCAAGTGCTGAGCAGTAGGAGTCTGTGATCAGCCTCCCTGGCATCAGCAGAGCTGCTTTCACTTGGCATGATACATAAAGACATTTATTTTATGGCCACTTCAGTCTTGCCATTTTCATTAGAGGAACATTGAAAAGAGCATCAGGTGTGTCACATTCAAGGGAGGCATTTTGAAAAGCGTGCCCAAAGTCCTTCAAATGGACTTCAGAAAGTGGGCTAGAAAGGTCCTTGGAATGCCGTGGGGCATTTCTCTGCCTCTTGAGGGGAAGGCGTTGCTGCAAGCAGGATGAACACCTTGTAAAGCAAGAGGATCTATGCCGAATCTGGGGCCTGGAGGGCTTCAGAGACTGATCTCATCATCTGCTGCCCTTCCTGCTGCAGTCTTTTCCTCAGCACCAGATGTAAGTCTGTCTTGCCAACCTGGAAGTGTTGCTTCTGTCCCCTTCCCAGTTTCCTCACAGCACTTAACACCTTTTGCATTTTTGTGCTCTGTGGCTCAATGTCTATTACCTCAGGTTAAAACAGCATACAGTTCAGCTATTTTGGGTTGAAATAGCAACAAGGACTGAATTTTAGCTGCAGTTAGCTCTGGAATTCAGTCCAAGCTCTCAGATATATTTGCTTTATGAGACAGAGGCTTTTCTTCAGTCTCCTACCCCAATTAAAATCTTAGGTACTTTGTTTTCACTGCTGTTTCAATATAAAGTAAGTAATCTAATATTTAATTTTCTTTTAGTTAGATATAATTCTAAATCCCATCTTCAAAGTGACTCAGCATGATACTGAAATCAGTATTACAGGAATTCACCTTAGGAGTCGCGCAGCCCAAGAAAATCGAGGGATTTGCTCATTTCCACACGAGAGTTACAGTAGGAGATGTGAATATGGCTGTGCAGCTCTGGAGCCAAGTTCCTGGGAATGTACTTTCTTCAGCAATGATATTTCAGAGATTACTATACACTTACATAGTTTTAAAATTTCAAGTGTGTTGTAGCTATTCCTGAACATCACACTTAGTGTTTGAATTTCTCCAGGATTTCTGTTGCTGTGAAATTTCATGTCACCTCCTCTTGGGTTAGCTAAACTTGAATCCATCTATTGTTTTTAGATTGTAGATCTTGACCGAGGGCTAGTGTTAAATGCTGAAGGAAAATATCTCCAAGACTCCCAAGGCAACCCTCTCCGAGTGAAATTAGGAGGGGATGGACGTACAATTGTTGGTAAGTTACAACTTCCTTCTTACAGAAGAAAGCTTGACAGTTTTTGCACACATAGTATGAATCTTTGAGCTGTTGAATGCTTCAGGCATCCCCAGGTGCCATGCAAGCCATTTGGAGTTGCTGGTACCTCAAGTCTCCAGACGAGACAGTCAGCACAGGACCTGGGGAGGCTTTGAGTTGCCCTGTGGGACTCCAGAGTACAAGGCAGCAAGAATCACATCCGTCTCACTTATGTCAGCATTAGAAGAGACTGTAGAGCTGAGCCAGAATAAGGATTGATGATTAGAATAAGGAGTGATGATTGCTTGTATCTTTGTATACATAGAAATAATTGTTCCCCACTGCTAGCACTATACCAGCCATATGGATGTGTTTATTTCATTTTTTTTTTCTTCTAAAACTGACCACAAATAATAAGAAACCCTGTTTGTGTTCTCTGAAGACACTGGTGTTTGCATATCAGTCCATCTGTACAGATCTCTCGAATACAAATTCAGTGTCTATTGTTAACCTGGCTACCATGATTATTTGCACTACCCAGAATTTGGCACACAAGTCTGTCTGCAGTGACAGCATCTTGCCAGCTCATCCCAGTTTTTCCTTGCACACGTTTGACATTAAGGAGCAGAATATGGATTCATCATACATTTCATCAACAGTTGTGAGAGTGACTTAGATGAAATGCTGTCATTGTCTGCACATTGTGATTCTCAAATGAAACCTCCCTGGAGTGTTTATCAAATAGCTGAAAAATGTGAACACCACTGTGGTTCTCTGTGGAACTCTGAGGTTCTTCTGAACCATTTTCCAGCTTCCTTAGCCATGGCTCTTTCCTAAGTTGTACCCTCCTTCTCTGTCAGTTTACTTACAGGAGGCTGTATTCACTGTATTCAGTGCTTTTGTGGCATCTGCTGTGATAAAACACAGTAATGCTTAATGCAATAAGCCTGAAGTGGATTAATGGTGAGATTTTTGGTTTTGTTCTTCTCTCTTAGATGAAAAAGGTGCTCCAATGGTGAGTCCTGATGGATTGCCTTTGTTTGGACATAGCAGATTTAGTAAACCTGTGGCGAGTGCACAAGATAAACCGATAATAAGCCTTGGAGGAAAGCCTCTGATTGGTCTTGAAATGGTTAAGAAAACAACCACTCCCTCGACTACTACCACAACAATACCAACAACAACTACCACAACCACTACAACAACTGTTGCTACAACCACCACCACCACCACTCCTGAACCAACCACCACTGACCCACCCACCGAGAAACCCGCACCAACCTGTCCTCCAGGCACCTATGGAGAGTATGATGATGAAGGAAACCTGCTCCTGGGGCTCGATGGCCTGCCAGAGTGCAATGCAGAAGGTAATTTCCTTTTGTGCTGTTTGCATTTCCATGGCTGTTTGTTACACACATGTGGAATGGTAGAGAATCTACCTCTAAAGATTTTGGTTAATTTGGTAAGGTGGGAGCTGAGATTAAAGCATATGGAGAAGGGTTTGGGTGTTAAATGGATTTTTACTGGAAAATGCCAGCTTTCACCAAAACTGAGGTTTTTTGTGGAATTGTGTTGTTTTCAGCAAATTTCTTTTGTTGTGTTGGATCCACTGTGGATCTTTTGTGTTGGTCCACTTCTATCGCATACGTTCAGTCACAGGGCTACAAATATAGGCAGTAACTTTGTGGTCAAAGCACTTACATACAAGGTTTTCTCATTCCGTTTCAGGCCAGCATAGGAGCCAGAGGAGCTATACATTTTGTCTTTTTTGTGTTTGCTTATCAAAATGAATTCTGAAGTCTCTTTTTTTGAGCCATGGTGGAAGCAGCATTTGCAAAGTGAGATTCTTGTTCTCTTGCCAGCCCTTGGAGATAGATTGTCTAGCAGGAATGCAGCACAGCACAGATGAAGCTGGTGAAAGGCAACCCAGGTTATGCACAGATAAGGCAGAGAGTTGATTTCTTTAATATCTGAAGATACAAACCAGTTTCAGTGCATGTATTTTTTCCCTGTTACAGTTATACAAGCTTTGGTTGTGGTGCCAAACTAAAATCCAAAGTAAACACATATAAATGCACTCCATATAATGGAGTCTTAGGGTGTTGAGCCTGTTCCCTGACATGTTTTATGCTTTCAGCACGTGGATGTTGCATTGCAAGTGATTTAACTGCCTATTTTGCCAAACCAGATCAAGGAGCACCATGGTAGCCCTCACTCTTCCAATCTGTAGGTAATCCTCAACTCAGTCTACTAATGAGCAGTGGCAGCTCAGCCATAACTTTACCGGCATGTTGGCAGTCAGACATCTGACAACTGCAGCAGCCAGTTTTAATGGATAATGAACCACCTTTACCTTTCTCCCATACACCTGTATCTCTTAAAGCAAAGTAGATTTACAAGTGGGTCACAAAACCACGGCCTAGGAAGCTGAACTATCACTTTGAGAAGAGCAGTTGATGCCTGGAGAGGCTACCTGGAACAGAGGCTAGACAGAGTTACAGGAATAAAGTAGGTATTTGTTAAAAGGCGTTTCAAGGATACGCCTTGGGCAGTACAAGAGCCTGGCTGTGGCTCTGCCCAAGATGGACTCAAGATGGATGCAAGATGGACAACCTGTCATGAGTTTTGACACTTCTATACATTTTGGACCATTTACATGTTGGGGTCAATTGTCCAATTACAGATTCAGGTTATGAAGTCCCATCCTCCCAGATTGCTCTCCTCAATTTGCTGTTGTTTATACATTTTTGGGCTCAAAGCTGCAACTATATCCTTGGTTCTCAGGCTGCAAAAGGATTGTTTTGTCTAACTACACTGTGAAGAGGGCTTGCTAGTACTTCATATGAAATTCAGAGTTACACACTAAGGCAGTACAGAATTTGAAAAGTAGGAAAGCTAAAGCTTAAGGCAACACAGTGATACGGAAAGGTGTGGCTTCAGCAACTCACAGTGAGTCTAAGGATGGCATCTTGGGAGAAGATCTCAGAAGCAGAAAACAAAATTCCCTTACCAACGGCTCTAGGTAACTAATGAGTCAAAGATGTCAGTTCCTTGTGCAGGTGAAATTACAATGAGTTATAATGTCAGTCTTTATTAACAATTAGCAATTAGCAATGTTTAGCAGTGTGCAGTTATGGAAGTGTGCTTGCATGTGTAGATATGCACAGATGTGTACACACACAAGCACATGTATGTGAAAATCATATAATCATTAAATATTAATATGAAGAGTTTTGCTTTTCCCTATGGAAAGTTCATAGTTCTTAATTGTACTTACAAAAGTACACATTTTTATGTGTAGTCACTCTCATACTTTCAAAGTTGCCTAAAGGGAACCATGATTTTTGGTAGTGGGAATACCTCCCACACCCCCCAGCTCCTTTTGCTTATTTTTAATGTTGATTATATCCGGTAATGTTTCCTCTTTTTTGACCTCTGCTGTTTGGATGACCTCTTCTGAGAATACACATTTTGAGAACAATAGAAGTTCATGACATATATCTAGGGTTAAACTGAAAGGAGGCTCCAGAAGCTGAACAACAAAATCCTTTGCAGTGTTACATTTAGCAGAGCTGTGGGCTGGGGAATTTTCATGTGATTTTCTGAACACATGAAAAATTCAGCTTGGGTTCTTTGCCTTCTGCCAGATGGGCTTGCCGAATCTTTGAACTTGATAGAGGCACAAATGAAAACTAAGTTTTTATTCAGACTATGTGTTCAGTGAGAATGGCCTTTAAGTAACACATAAACTGCCTGGCATTTTGACAGTGTGTCTGCAAATGCCTCACAGTGGAAGACTGAAAGGACAAGATGGTGCTGGATTTCTGCCTCTCACCTGGTTCTTAAGGCTTCTTATCTTATAGCTTGAGCAATATTTGTCCCTACCTGGGAATTTTCGAAGCTTCTCTGAAGAGTCTTTTTTTTTGTTTGTTTGTTTGTTTGTTTTAAATCCTAGTGACCTGCTTCAGGATTAGATAAACACAGCAAAACAGCCTGCCTGTTCCACAAAGGAACTTGCTTGAAAAGAAGAGTTCTTTTTGGTATTTATTTAATGATGGCTGTTATTGTTTAACAAGAGAAGTGTATATTTCAAGAGGAGTAAAGGGATAAACAACTACTGCTTGAATTTTCACTTGTCCATTTCCAAATTATATTAAATTATATTTTCATCTTGTCTTTGCCTTTAATCTGAGCTAGAAATTACTCCATATTGTTTAGTGAAATACTTTTTCTGCCAAAGCTTGATATTTGTTGCTAAGTGCTCTATTCACAAACAGACAAGGGCTGCAAGTGCCAAAACCCAGCTCCAAATGTTCTGCTTAAGCTTTGGAAAATTCTTTTATCTCTGGCAGGATTTTTTCTCGATCCAGCAGAATTTATTGTCAGCTTTTCACAACATTCAGCAGTCTTTAACTTTCAAGGAGGAGTTTGGCCACACAAGCCTGATTTGTCAGTGAAATCAACTAAACTTTTTTCATGAGCTCACAAAGGAAAAAACAAGTGGAGACTTAGCCACACATTACATGTGATAAAATCAAGTGATGGGTTTTGTAAGACAAGTAAGACAACAAGACTGTCCTTACAGATGCCAAAAGTCTGTGGCAAGTGGTCATAGGAAGCTTTGGCACCATTTGTTATATGCAGGGTTTACTCAAGAGCTTCAGCAGAGGGTGATGGAGCAAGGTGAATAACTGCAGCTGGAGTATGTACAGAAAATAATAAAATGAAAGGTCTCTTGGGAAGTACTCTTATTGTCACCGTGACACTGCTAATGCTAAACAAGCACAGACACTGAAATTGAGTACAAAAATAGAAAATGAAATTTGGCTTTGCTGGACTGTAGGTAGGCCAAAGAATTACTACCTAATAAGGATGGATGAATTGAAATCTGCTCATTAAAGATATCAAACTTCTGCATATCTGATCCTCTTGATTACTTGGATGTAGGCAGTCAAAGGTAAGTGCATACATTGTAGATGTTGGCCAGTTGTGGGTAGATCTGCAGAATTCAGCAAAGAACTCCTTTGTGACTGACTACCCTCAGAAAAGTCAAATGACTTCCAAGGGGATCATCTTCTAGAAGATGAAGAAGTCTACCATGAGGAAATGTCAGATTCTAATATATGAAAGTCTGATAAGAGTAAACACATTTCCTGTGTTTTAAGGCTTATTTTGGGATTAAAATCACAGTGTATTTAAAAGAAAATTATTTTAGGAGAATAAAAGCAGTTTTACTGTTGGTTCTAAAATAAATCAGCAAAATGAAAATGTACTGTTCAGGATATATTTGTGAACTGGTTAACATTGGCAGTTGAAACTTTGCACTGTTTTCAGTTCTGCTTTAGTAAAAATAACACCATTGCTTCCATATTGAGTGTTACAGGAACATGACCAATGTATGTGAAGTTTCCTGAGGTTAAAGCTGTCTTTCTCTTGTCTTTGTTCTCATGCTGGCCACTCCTTAGCCCCAGCACTGTGTTGAAGACTTCTGATGGTATCTGCAGCAGGTTACAGCACAGTGCTTTTGCTTTGTTTGCATGGCTTTTCATGACTGTGCTGAGCTTTGTGTACTTTTTGGCTTCCCTGAATAATGTGGAGAAATGCTTTCCTCAGAATGTGCAGGAAAGCCTTTGGGGTTCAGCAGATGAGGTACTTGTTGGTTGGTGTATCTGGTGCTGGAATCATGCCCTGCAGAGATAATGAGATGATATAAGGAAATAATCAGCTGGGAAGTCTGTTGGTGTATCTGCATTGGATTTTGGGGTGGGTCAACAGAGTGTTTTTGATGCTCACCTCATAATCATCTGTCCCTGCTCTGCTTTCATTTGCATCCTGGAGCAATCTCACTCTGATTTCCTGAACTGAATTCATGTTGGATGAAACTAATGCAGGGCTTCGTGATTACACATATGTGGCCCAACCTGCAATGGGCAGCCATTCCATAGGATCAGAGTAGAGCTAGTGCTCTATTGGTGCAGAGTAAAACTTCAGAAAATCCAGCACTAATTACTTCATTCTACAAATCCGTTGCTTTTGGGCTGCACTCCTTGCAAGACCATTGACATGGTCTATAAATGTCATGGCTCTGTGGGCTGTTTGTTTTTATACCTCCACAAAAATATTTGGGTAGAAATATTTAATTGCTTGGTTGGTTTCTTTTGGCATGTAATGTTTTCACATTTGCTGCTTCTTAGACTGTAAAATACTGTCAAATCCAGATGTGATCATTATGTAGTTGCTGGCAGCCTACCTTTGCTCCAGAGCAGCTGGGGCCTGGAGCAGAACTTTTGGAGGGAGATTACTCTTAATTTTGTGTAGCAGCCCTGAACCCATGTTCCTCTAGCAAAACTCCTGACTCCTGCACTTAGCTTCTCATCTGTTACTCTCAATGTGCAGAGTGGACTGTCACTGTGTTATTTGGAAACCAGGAAGTTATCTTATTTCTTTACAATTCAACTGGCTAAATATTTTTATTTTAAACTTTATTCTAGAATTACTTTGTTGAATTCTTACAGGTTTTTTTTTTCTTTCTCTGTCAACAGATACATTCTCAGGACTGGATTCAGATGTGACAGCAACTCCAGAGGCATATGTGATATATGATGATGGTATGGTTTAACTGTAGAAGTCTATTGCAAGTGGCATGTTGCTTTTTTCTTTGTCTTCTTTCTTTGGAACTGAGTTCAAGGAGGCAGATTGGTAAATGGGAGCTTAAGTAAGTGGCGGTGAGCTAGAAAACAGTTCTGCATTACATGTGAAGAGAAAAGGTCCAAACCCATTTGTTTCTGGACATAAAAGTCCCTTTATATCAGTCCTGCAATCTAACAGGAACCTATTGGGGAGATAAATTACTTTTCAGAGCTGTGTCATACAGACTCTGCTTCAGTCCTAGATTCACTTTCTCTGGTGCAACTTCTAACTCCAGCCCAGTCAAAGTCAATTACCTCCTCTAAAATGAGAAATCCAAATAACATTCTAGCTCTGAATGATTGAAATACTTTGGTGAGTTGTTTCTTTATTGTGTAGTCTGCATTTAGACAATTAACCATGCTCATACTGAATGAGACCACCTACATATAAAGTAACTAATCTGCTTAATTCATGTGGAATTTAACTCAAAGAGATTTAAAATCAGATGAAAGGAAAAGAGGGAAATATTTTTTTCATAGTTATATTTATGCCATATTGATACTATAATCAGGGACATACAAAACTTAGCTGAAGAGGAAGCGTCAAGTCACAGCATTTAATTGTAAGTTTGCATAGGGAATGCAATTCTCAATTACTGGAACTGTAATTCACTTTCTGCAATCAGCGACATCTGACATTCTATTCCTTTTAGTCCTCAAATTCCTGCTCCTGCCCCCACATATGGAAGTGGATAAGTACAGACCTCAGTTAAACAAAAAGTTTTTTAGTAGAATTTATCACTCTAAAACAATGAAAGGTTTTTTATTTGTGGTTGTAGTGCTGGAATCTTAAGTCTAACCAACAACAGAAAAACATTTGAAAAGATGCAGCAGCTGAGTGGAAGATATTATAGACATTTGTACTTATGATTCCAATCACTGCATACTGAAACTGATATTTAGAATGTAGGGAGGAAGAGATGAACTAGAAACTGCTCAAGACATCCATCCCGTATTCCTTACATCTCCATGGATGCAGAATACCCTCAGTGCACAGGTCTTTTGCCAGGCCTCCCCTTAGGTACAGGTCACCTGCAGAAAACATAAGCTTTAGTAGTTTGAGCACAAAACGCTCAAAGACATGAGCTGAGTTCCTCAGCCTGCGTGAGGTCATGACAGGGATGCCAAATGCTACTTTCCCTTCATTTTGTGTGCCAATCAGGTAGCACAGTAGCTTTTCAAAGAGCACTGAATTTAACAGGACTGAACATAATGAGATTTGTGTGGGACAGTTTGCCTTCCTTCATGGCCCTGCAGGGACCACAAATGGAAGGTACTGGACTCCACACATCAGTTGCAAGGAGGGTTTGGGAGCAGTGTGAACCACCTTTAGGGCTTTAGAATTGCAACACAGTTTTCTTAGAAAGCCATTTTTTTCTCTCCCTTCTCTATTTCCTTTGGCATCTGAGGGCTTTGGCCAGGGATTCAATTACTGTGCCATCTTCTCTTGGGGGCTGTGAGAGGAGGTGGCAGATGCACATTCAGGATACTGTTGTACAAATACATTTGTTAATTTTTGTCCTGTTTAACTGTGTGGGTGAGGTCTAATTCAGCAGTGACATGAATATTCTGGGACAAAGACTATTCTCCCTGTCCATCAGTTTGGTAGAAACCATTGCAAGGCTGAAGTGTGACCAGCCTCAACATAAGAGTTCTGTAAAGAGTGTGCAGTGGCCAGGCGGGGTGTGTAGCACTTCTTTGGGGCTGTGGCTGGTGACAGAATTGTTTCTCTTCTCATAGTTAAGCCCAAATTAGTTGAAGCATGCTAACATTTTCATCCTGTGTTTCCTCTGAAGACTATGAGTTTTTTGGGAGCACTTTGCCGCCAACCACCACCACTGTCACCACTACCACTGCCTCTACGACGACAGAATTGGAGGTTGTCTATCCAGAGACCAGTGTTGTTGGCACTGGCCCTGTGTCAGAATATGATATTGCTGGGAAGAAACGCTTCACTGGTAAGGGTGTCCTTTGGTTTATGTAGCTTACTACTTGTGCTGCAAAGAATCCTTGTTCAGCAGGGCCAGCCCTTAAGAGGAGGCCATTGCACAAGCATATCCAGTAGATGTGTGTGGTCCTCTTGAGGATTGCCACCTTGGAAGCCTGAACAGCAGTACTTTTTCCTTGCTTCAATGATTGCACATCTATGTGTGGGCCCACAATCATTTTGTTGAACCAGTAAAGGCTTCTTTGTACTCTTTCAGTGTAAGTGCTCTGCTGTGTGTTCTGCATTGTGTTTGGTCTGGCTGAAGTTAGTAAGAGAGCAAGAGTGTCTACACCAGTGCCTAGGGCTTAGTTCAGCTTAACTGCATCTAAATTCACACCAGGAATTCCAGCAGGGCCTCCACATAGGTGTGAGTCTTCCTCTGTGGAACTTGATTCTTTTCCACTGATCTGTTCAACCCCAGTGATTCCATCCACCTTGCACAAGCATGTATGTCAAAAGGGTGCTTCTAATTCAAGGAATGAATGCTATTTTGAACATGAGCTTTCCAAAAAATAAATCCAGAAGAGATAAATATGATTTTGGTATTTGAATGTTTTCTCAATAGAAGGCATTTGGTGAAGGAATTACGTGAGCCATGTCTCCTGTGTACATGAGCCATTCAAGTATGTAGGCTGGGGTTGCAGCACTGACTTCAGAGTTGCTCTGCTTCTTTGTCAGAGAAGCAGCTGAGGGGCAGAACAGAGGTATTTAGAGACTGTAGGGCACTGCATTCCAGCCTTCACCTCAGGTTGGTGACACTGCCTGCAGCTCTTTACATATTTCTGGCACTTGAACTGAGGTCAGGTCAGCTTCTGACTCAACCTGGCATTTCAGAATAGATTTCAGGGGATGGAGAATCATCTTTGAGATATCTTGGATTTTCTTTCAATATCCACAAGCTTCATGTGGTTTGGAGTAGAAAACTGCTGCTGGAGTAAAAGATTTGTCTTTATAGATGCCAAAACTTTTTCCAGTGCATCTTCAGTTTCCCTGTCCAAACAATTTCATGATGTTTCTATTCGGCTCTCTCACTGACAGTGCTTCTTGATTCATTTAGCTGGAGAGGCTAAAATTAACTTCATTGCAAGATCTGGAAAAAATTCCTTTAGGGCATGAAATCCAGTAAGATAAACCAAGAAACGTTGGTTTATGAACATTTCAAGACACTAAGGAAATAATATTACCATTTCAATGAATTGTATTATTGCAACTGAATAAACATTTCCAAAGCAAGTTTTATAGTCCTTGCTTTGAATGTTACGGTGACTTTTAAGGCAATAAAAAGATGGCTTAATCTTTTCCTGAACTGAAGTGCAATTCCAGTCAGTATAAAGCTTTCAAAAATAGAAGTTACAGGTTGGGAGCACATGTCTGGAAGGCGCTCGTGGCTCCTGGTCCGTTAGCAGGGGACCACAACAATCCCTTTAAATTGGTTGGACTTCACTTTGGAATTACTCTTCACATTTCTTTTGTTATTTTGCTCCAGCTTCAGGATGTTTGTGTAAGAACCAACCACTGTCAAGTCTTAGATGATTGAAGGCCCTGTCTGGGATCTGTTCCCATGTTGGAAAGGCAGAATTTGGGTGACATTTTCATCCCACCTTCCAGAGCAGCTGGAGGTAGCATGTGGAAGGGGCCGCAGTCAGACTGCTCTCTTCTGCCTCTTGCAGCAAAGACAGTCCTTCTGTCTCTGCATAATTTAGTACAGTTATGAGTGTGGAGTAGGTCAACCTGAATGCTGGTATCCCATTCCTCCTGCTCATCAATCAAATTGGCTGTAAGCCATGCTTTGTTGGCAGCAGTCTCTAGACTGGAAGGTGAGGAATTTTAAAATTCACCACAAAACTTGACTCTCTTTAGGAAATTGCCAGCCTGTGTGCTACTCTGAGATACCTCAAACTGATAACTAAATGCCACCCTTCCCTATCTTTTCTAGCTCCTTACGTGACCTATCTCAATAAGGATCCAGCAGCCCCCTGCTCCTTGACAGAGGCCCTGGAGCATTTCCAAGTGGAGAGCCTTGATGAAATCATTCCCAATGACTTCACAGAGAAGGATCAGCGTCCCCTGAAGGCTCCTCACAACATCACAGTCGTGGCAGTTGAAGGCTGTCACTCCTTTGTCATTGTGGACTGGGCCAAACCTGCTCAAGGAGACATGGTAACAGGTACTCGCCTGAGGGTTTCTCTCCTGATGTGACAGTGGAGGAGGGGAAGGTTTTCCTAAATGACCATTTGTACTAGTGTCTGCACAGTCAGTGAATCACTTAGAACAGTGAATGACAGGTTACCTCTGTCATCTTTTTGCCTTCACTGTTTTTAAATCAGAGTTCACAACTAGGTGCCATTCTCTCATGTAATGCTCCATCATTATTAGCTAATGATAAGAAATTCTTATAGGCCAGGATTTTCCAGGAGAGTTAGGCATGGAATCACTTTCATATTCAAAGAAATTTCAACTCCTTTTAATCCTTAAAATTTACTGTGACACCTATTGATATCCTTTATTTAAAATTTAATTAGAATCCTCACAACTATTTCTCTTTCCTGTTTACAGGCTATCTGGTTTACAGTGCATCCTATGATGACTTTTTAAAGAATAAGTGGTCAACCAGGACTGCAGGGTCTACACACTTGCCAATTGAGAACCTGAAGCCCAACACACGGTAAGGATTTGATCCACTCCTTTTCAGTTCTGTTAAGGAAATAAAACAAATTATGAGAATTATCAGTTGTTTTTCTTGGTCTTAGTATAAATGTTTACATCTGATTTAGATTTTACTCATTTTTTTGGACAGCAAATTGTTCTATAAACTGCACAACAGCAACGTGATATCTTCACCATATTAACCCTGGAGCAGATGGCAGTGTGTACATGTGTGTATGTTTGTGTTTAAGAAAACACATATCAGTAACAAAGAAAATCTTGCTTTAAACGGCATGTTCTAGTCTTTTGCATAATGTTGGAGGGGAAAGTATACTAAAATATACCCATGATGTGTCTTGATGTGATGTGGGCCATTCCAACATATGTGTGGCCAAGATTTGATGCCTCAAGGCTGCGGGGGAAGTGCTGCCTGCTGATTTGTTTTTGCTTTCTGTTCATGTTAATAGTGCTGGAAGAGAAGGCTTGGTGGTAATAGTGAGGCTGTGGCAATTGCTCAGAAGTCAGTTCAGGAGGAGCTTTAGGTCTTTATCTTACAAAAAGTCTGACTGAAATGGCAGAACAAGAATGCATGCTTCACATGATACTGGAATGATTTGTGGTGACTGGGGGGAAAGTAAACAGCTACAGAGGGAACACATTCAAATTAATCCTTCTGAGAGATGCTCAGTGTCTCACAAACTTGACCCTCATATTCTGAGCCTGAAATTCTTTTGGTGCTCCCTTGGGCTAAGCCCTTCACATGCTGCTGTTTGCAGACTCTTAGGCACTGGTGGAAGGTGTTGCTCACACAGTGGAGAGATGCACTGGGATTGTGAGATGTGTTGTTACAAATGTGTACAGGGTGGGATGTGGCACAGCTCTCTGTGGGTTTCACCTGTTACGACAGGGTGGAAGAGGTTGGAGATCTCTTGTTCCTAGATATTGATGGAAGCAATTGTAGACCATTCTGCCTTTGTACATCTAGCTAGATCCTTGTGACCTGAGGACTCCCTTTCCCTACACGACTCTCCTCTTGCTGCTAGAACCTGTTTCTGCCTCCTCATCCCTGACTCCTCTATATGCCCAGCCCTTTTCCCCTTTACCAGTATTCATTCCTCCACCCTCACTTTGTCTCCCATGCAGGCCAGGGAGGCACTGCCTTTAAACCCCAGCTTCTCCTGACTGCCACCCTCCATTTCTTGTTTCTGTGCCATTTCCACCTGCCAGCTGAAGCTCTTCACCTCTTCAATCTTTCTGTCAAGTCTCCCTCTCCTGATGCCCAAAGGATGGTGTTGAAGGCCAGAGATAACTCTCTGCTTCTCATACCCACCCCCTAAAGGGCTCCAGAACACCAGAAGGAGTGGTTGCAGTGAAAGCTCACAGGAGTTCTGCAGCTGCTGTCCATGCTACGCTCAGTGCAGGGGAATTGGTGGGAGTTGAGCTGCCAACGTGTCTGAGGCTTTAGAAGGTCACAATTTGTCTGTATTCGAATGGAGTTTTACAGGAACAGCAAAGTTATAGATTCATGCATCTCCATGAACCTAATGACTGTCTTGTCAAAGTTCTGTTTCATGGTAGGGAGGTTCAAGCAAGTGCTATTTATTGAAGCATATTGTTTCACCAGCATCTTGCTGAAGATGGTATAATCCATTGACTCCTACTGTATGCTCTGTGAAGGCAATAAAGGCTTCCTGTGGGGTCTGTGGTGGAGAATGAAGGATCTTTATAACAGAGAAATTGTATGTATCAGCCGTTCTCATTTACATTCTCCAAACCCACAAGCTGAATTTATTGCATACCTTTTGTCCTAAAAATAACTCCCTAACCACTAGAAAAAGATACTTTGCCTAAGAAAATACAGCATGAAAGCTGAAGTTAGAAACTGTGTGTCTGCACTGTTAGTGCATTTTGTGAGAAATGTCTGATTAAGTCATTTACTGTGAGCAGATGCTGTTGGCTCCTGGGCATCCCACAAGGGGCTGTGGGTGGTGCAATTTTGCAGCATGCACTGTATATGAGAAGCAGGTTGGCATCTTGGCTGAAGTCAGCACCAGAGAAGATTTCAAGCTATCAACATATCCTGGAAAACATCTGCCTGTTATTTAGGTTTTACAAACAAACCAGAAATTTATGTTTAATCCATGTCATAAATTTTCTTCTGAGGCCTGGTCTGACCTTCATTTGAGAAGTGGAAGGTTTTCCATTAGTGAAACTCTGGTCAGCTTCAGTGGGCACAGGAGCCGCTTCCTTGTGATGTGTGATTGTAAACACTAAAATTACTCTAAACGGTATTAAATCTTTAAACCAGTAGCTTTGCAAGTTCCCTTCCCTAACTGTAATTCTCAGTTGTTACAGAAGATGATGCAAAGGACTGGACAGCGTTTGCTCAACCACTACATCCAGTCTTCCGCAGTCAAAAACATTATAATCCTTGCCATAAACATTTCAGTCCCCTTGCTGAGCATGGTTAGACTTTTTCTGCCTTTTCCAGCAAAGCTGTGTCAGTGCCTGATGGTAGTGGCTAGATAGCCTCATGATCTAAAACACTGTCCTTCACCCCCATATCTCCAAGTCTCCTGAAATCTTTCTCACTGTTCACTTGGGTTTTGTTCCATCTGAGGATATTTTGATCCCACAGGGCCTGCTACCAATTCCAGTGTTGTACAGAGTATTTCATTGGAGGTTCTTAAACATCTACTCAGGACATACAACTGCAAACCAGAGATCCAGAGCCTGGATCTTCTGTTTCAGGGGGCCAGATGCACCAAAAATTTCTGTTTCTTTTCTATATCCTTATTAAAACAAAGCCATGATATGTCCAACAAGCAGCATCAACCACATCTGGGTGCTTTGTGCCACCAGGGCCACACCAAAGAGCTGGCATGTCCGTGAAACCCTTGTCCTGTGCAGGTGGTAGACCTCTGTGGCACATACCTGCCTCACACCAGCTCTGTAGGAAGCTCCTCTACCAGCTTGGCTCTAATGTCTTCATTATAAAATTAGTTGTAAATATTGATGAGGGATGTAGTGGTGGGCTGTTTTAGATGGGGGGAGACACTTTGCATTGGCCTGTGAACCTGCAGGCACTGATTTACACATTTTTCTTATGGAGGAATGGTGTATTTGTTGGAAGAGGATTTTAACCCTTGCTGTGGGGGTGCATCCTGCCATCTCAGCCTGCCACTGAACAGAGTGCAGGGCTGAGGATCCATGGAGGCATGCCTTTGGAAAGTCTGGAAAAAGAAATTTGCAGCTGAGTAATTTCTTTTAGAAAGCTGCTTCCCTAATTATCATGCTGAGTGATTATCTCACTTTGTGCTGTGATTGCCAGCTATTTAATTCCAAAAGAAGGGAGACATCTTGAATTAAGTCAAAGAATAATTTTGCTCCAGATGACAGGTATGTTGAATGATTAGTCATGTAGCCTAAATGAAGAAGCATGTTACATATATTCAATGCCCTGTTACAGTTCATTATTCCCTTTCTTGATGTATCACTAGAATTGGTATATAAAATCTCAAAGGACGTTTATTCTTAGGAGGAAAAGTCTTTTTCTTGTCTGGATTGAAAATGAACAAATGCTACTGCATCTGTTGTGATTCTTCTGTGCCTAATGGTAACAATTCATAAGTTCTGCCTAAGCAAAGTGTAAATCAAATTATATGTTGCAAATTTGGTCATGTATTTATGTGATGAAAACCAGTCGAGTTATACTGATTTGAGATTTCCTGGCAAATTCATCAGCTGAAGGATTCTGACTAATGAAAATGTCAGATTCCTGGACCTAGAATGGCTTTGGCAATTTCTTTTTTTATTTGTCATGTCTGAGAAAGAAATACATCCCAACTGCATTATTTTATTGACGTTCTTAATACAGCAGTCATAGCATTGTCTATGTTTAAATCACAGGTCAACAAGTCATGAGATTTGGCTCTCTCTCTGGTACGAGTAGAGCCTCCTTGTGTATATAAAGGCTTAGGAATCAATTTTCCAATTTAGCAAAGAAAAATGTACTCATGACTTCATCACTGTTTTATTTTTTTTCTTAGACAGGCAGGCAGGCAGCATGAACCATCATATGCCCTAGATGGGCTTCTATGTGTGTAACAGGACAGCTGAATGCACAGTTGTCCTGATTGCACAGGTAATCAGTTCCTGCGTTATGGATTGGATACAAATCTGCGTGGTTTTCCCCACTTGAAAAGGTGCACAAGGTTCTTGGGCTGCTCTCTCTCCTGTTTCGAGGGGGATTATGGCACTCATATGTCTGATGGGAATGCTTTGAGGCTACCATGAGTACATGTGTATTAAGTGTATTTAAAGGGTTACTCAGACAGTGCCACTGTGTTGAAAGGTGATATCTGATTATACTTCTTTGGAGGCAGTGGGAAGTCAGGCATCCATACTTTCCACTATGCTTTGAAGTGTTATGGGAAAGGTGTGGGCTGGAAAACATTTTTCTCCTGCTCTTCTGAAGCAGCTACAGCAAACACTGAGCTAAGTCAGGAAAGCTTGGTATTGCAGCTCTTTCAGGAACCAGAGTGAGGAATTGCTGCCTTGTGTCCCATCCCTTTTCATAAAGATCAGTTTGACTTTAAGGCAAAGCAGTTCACCTTACTCGACAAAAGATATTCCTTTTAATGAAAAAAGAGAAATCAATTTTGCCAAAGGGCTGGTTCAGCCGTGTCCACTCTGGTTTATCATTGTGAATAGTTTCATGTGTGCTTAGCTGTGCTTAGGGCTTTCAGGAGTGACCTCCAAGCCCTGCTATGTGGTTAAGTCCAAGAACAGATACAGCTGATAGCACAGGAAAGTGCACATGGCAAATACCAAGTGGCAGACTAAAACCACCAAAGTCCTTTCAACAGGGTTGTGTTGAATTTCCCTGCTGCCTGGTGAAGCATGAGCATTGTGTCTCAGCCCAGTGTGGCTCGTGCAGGTTTTTGTGCAGGATGGGGAGAGCTTCACCAGGAGGAGCAGTGTGATGTTTTGGATGGAGTAGACTCCTTTCATCAGCTGTGATACATCAGGCCTGCCATTCAGGTGGGACACTGTCATCTGATATAATCCAGTGCTTGGTGGCAACCATACATGCAAGTAATCACTTGCCCTGTTATGTGTGTAGAGCTTTTGGACATGCCTGCTTTTGGATGAGAGGCTAAATCAAGATCCAAATGCTGTGTGGATATTACAGAGGCACAGTGTTTATTTTTTTAATTTAATTTCTTTACAAGAATGAAATTGAACAAGCAGGTAAGAAGGAAAACCTAAACTCAGGAATTTTGAAAAAGCTGCACTGGAAATTTTTAAGTAATCTTCTATTCTAGTTGGTTTCTGTTGGACTGATACAAATATAAAAGGAAAAGAAGAAAACATTAATCTGGGGGAAACTGTCAGGGTAGACATCAACTAAAAATCATTGTATTTGGAAATGAACTAAAAATGTACTTACATGTATTCTTCTCTAGGGGTGAGGATAAATTTGCTTCTACTGAGCGAAGAATGAAGTTCTAGTGATGATTCATGTGCTTTGAGTTAAGCATGTGATTTAAATACTTTGGAGGAATCAATAAGACATCATGTGATGCTTTCTTCTTTTACTAAAGTATTGTGATCTTAATGCTGGAGTTTTTAAAGAAAGGTCAAAAGCTTAGCTGCTGATCTCATATAAATCTGATGCAGTTTCAGTTTGCAGTTTACACCACTGCTTCCCTAGGAGTTAATCTGGTTTGAAACTGTTTCTGAGATCAGAATTTGATTTCCTCTCCTTTTCTTTTAGTCTTTTGCTATTAGTTGTTTTGTAGAAAGTGAATGTCGTTGTATGTGGTTTTTGGAAGGGAGATGATACATAAATAAATGTTCCAAAAATATGCATGGAAGCAATTGCAAAAAGGAGACATTTGTCTGTAACAGCCAGCTCATACTCTGGCTCAGTATCCAACTTCATTTAATGCAGAAGATACTCAGTGGAATTCTTTTGCTTTGATTCTTACACTGTTTTAGTATTATTTTGTAATTTAGCCATTGCAGTGGAATCTGTTTCAATATTATTTCCCCTCTCTTCTTGTTTCAGGTATTACTTTAAAGTCCAAGCAAAGAATCCCTTTGGTTATGGACCTGTTAGCTCTTCAGTCTCATTTATCACAGAATCTGGTATGGTTTGCTTTTTATTTTTATCTCAAAACTCATAATAACAGATGTGGCAGGGCAATGACTGAAACCAGCATGCCAGTAACAGTGATTATTCTGGACTTGTTGCTTTCATATTATGTTCGGGTTTTTTAAACTTTAACCATTTATTTTCAGTTAAGCTAGGAAAATAATACAAACTCCTAATGCCACTATGAAAATCTAAGTGATGTTAAAGTCGGCTCCAGGAGAACAGGAAGCTGAATTTCAAATACAAAGGGCTACTAATGTTCAACAATACAGAACCAGTGGGAAGTTCAAGGCCTTTGAGAGATTGACCAAACATTTAGTAAATTAGTTTCCTAATTGTGAACAGCTAAACAGTTGGAAGCAGTTGTCTCTGGAAGAAATACAGAAAGCGATAGTTCCATCAGACAGGCAAAGTTCCCTGTTCTTTTTTTTTCTTTGATAAGGCTCTTTCATAGGGCTAATAGTACATTCAAGAGCAATACCCCCTTCTAAAAATAGTAGTTTAAATGAGCTAATTTTTGCCTGTTTCTTCTTCTACTTCCATTGAGCTAGAGGCCAGTGACTCCACTGAATAATAAAGAACAAATTTTTCAGTCTTTACTTAAGTGAAAGGTCTTGTTGTTTCTTGCAAATTTTGCCCTTTCAGTGGCATGGGGTTTATGCAGTCTCTGCCCTTGCTCATTTGACTTCACTCTGTAGTGCTCATTTCAGAAGCTCCACTGAGAACTGTGGCAGTAAATCATCACCAAAGGGAGACAGAAATACAAGTCAATGGTCCTGGATAACGTATTCAGATTTTCATTAAACAAATAAGAGGCTCAAGTATTAGTCCAAGCATAATGTTTGGCATTGCCCTGGTGGCCAAGAAGGTCAAGGGCATCCTGGCCTGTGTCAGCAATAGTGTGGCCAGAAGAAGCAGGGCAGGGATTGTGCTCCTGCGCTCAGCCCTGGTGAGGTTGAACCTCATGTGCTCCGTTCAGCTTTGGGGCCCTCACTACAAGGAAGACTTTGAGGTGCTGGAATGTGTCTAGAGAAGGGCTGTCAAGCTTTGGAACAGGCTACCCAGGGAAGTGGTGGAGTCCCCATCCCTGAAGGCATTTAAAAGATGTGTAGATGTGGCACCGAGGGACATGGTTTAGCGGAGGTCTTGGCAATGCTGGGTTGACAGTGGACTCACTGATCTTAAAGGCCTTTTTCCAACCTAAACAATTCCATGATTCTGTGCTGTATCTTGCAGATCGTTTTCCTGCTACCAGCATATGGGCCTGAATGCCTAGTTTTCCCGTCCAAAATCAGCTCCTTTGTGAACTTTATTTAACATGTTAAATACACCAAATTTTAAGTTTTGTTTGCATCGCTGATCTTTCATTTGTCACGGCCAAAGGTGGCTTTGCAGCTGGCACAAGTGCAAAAACCAGTTGCTAAATGCAAGGCCAGGTGGTGTAGTTACAGTGATGGAATAGGTCGTAAGAAAAAGAAATTACTAATTCAGAGAGCTCTTCTAATGCAAGTATAAGCTTTGAGCTGATGGGAATATTCAATAAAGAATGCCATCAGAGGATGAAGCACCTTATTGAAAATCTTTAAATCAGTGACTTCATATGTTTCATGTTATAAAACAAGGTTTGGAACAAAATACTAAATTTTCTATGTGTTTTTTTTTCTTCTAGACAATCCTCTCCTCATTGTCAGGCCACCTGGTAAGTCTTAGTCTGTTGTTTTATTCATGAAGTGCATAAAGCCTGTGCAAAACAGTTAGAATATAGGAATTGGAAACATTTAAACATGCAGTTTTAGGTACAGTTTCAAGTGGGAACAGGTAGTAATTAGTGGGACTAGATCATAAAACGTTTTTTTGTCTTAGGACACCTTACTCTATTTTCTGAAAAGAAATGTTGTAAAGATATGTTCAAGTAAGCACTCGATTTTGGCCCATCTTTTTCCCTGGTACAACAGTTTTAATTGCTTGGTAAAAAGCAGTAAACTATGTTACTTCAGCATCTGTGTCCTTCAGTTGCCTAGGCATAGCTTGAATAGCAGGATCAGGTTTCTCTCTCTCTAGTTCTGGTGCTCATCTGTACAAATCATCATGCCCTAATAAATGCTAAAAATTTCAAGGATTTGTTACTGACCTGAATAATATGCCACAAAGCTCTTTGTATTTCCAGATTTGCAATAAGCTAGTTCAGCCCATAACCAGGAGATCTGATTTCCTGGTGCTGGGACTAACCTTGCTGACGCGAGCATTGGTAGTGTAACCCCAGGCAGTGCGTGCTCTTAGAAGAGATGCAGGAAAAAAGACCTCACGGTTATTATGCTCTATCAGGTTTCCTAAGGAGTTAAAATGGTTGGTTCTGGATTTTCTGCTACACTTTTCATGAAAACAGTGTCTAGTATATCCTTTCCTTCTCTGTTTCATTGTGCTTGCTAGTCTGAGTTCTTTGTGTCCTTGGCAGTGTCTGAGGATTGGTGATCAGTGATTGCTTCTCACATGAAAGTGTTTGCAGGATTTGGTCCACATGCTTAGTGAGAGGAAGAATGACTAACAGAAGAAACTTCCAATCTCATTTGTAAACCACCTAGAAATAGCAGAGTAAAACCAGGGCTTTGGGCTGTAGCTAGAGAGAAAAACCAGTTGCCACACTGTAAGCTTTTTGTTTCATTCTGTATACATTAATACAACAGCATTTTCAAAATAAATTATATTGTCTTAGTAGTACAAAGGAAATATTTAGGTAAACCAGTAGGAATATTTATTATTTTGCAATACAATTAAGCAGTTTTATCTGTAGTAACGCTCTGAACAGAGTTCCCCAGGAAAGGTCTCGCTTGTCTATTATTGGAAATGAATCTGTTTTGATGTAATCTGGGAAAACAGAACAGAAAAGTACATTTGAGATAGGATCTTTTAAACCAAATAGCAAGGAGAGACTTCACAGGCTGTTGCTCGCCACAGAGTTCTTAACATCTGTTTTTCTGTAAAAGGGTTGTTTTACAGTCTTAAGACACAGATTGCTGTCAGACCTAAGATCAGGCTGTGTTAAGAAGAGAAACTGTGTAATACTAGATAGAGAAGAAGTCTTACTGAAATAATTAAGACTGTTTACTTAAAGCTGTGGTTCAGTACATGAAATCATATTTTAATCATTTTAACAGTTATTTTTGCCTACTGCCTAGGAGGGATTTAATAAAGTCTCTAACTTTATTTTTAATAATATTTTTTCTTGAAGTTTTCTGAATATAAAAAAGTCATGCGTTAATCTGTTGCAGCATATCTTGTGAAACATATTATTAGCTGTTAAACTCTGCAAGACTTGTAGTGAAGTGTTAAAGTCTGTCCCTGATGTGGAATTTATTTTTTCTCCAAGGCGGTGAGCCTATCTGGATTCCATTCACTTTTAAATACGACCCCACCTACTCAGACTGCTCTGGCAAGCAGTACGTGAAACGAACTTGGTACCGCAAGTTTGTAGGAGTGGTTCTTTGCAACTCCTTAAGGTACAAAATTTACCTCAGTGATGACCTGAAAGGTAGGCACCGAGATTGATTTCCTGCTACATGATTACTTGTCTCTTCATCTTCTGGCTTTCTTTATTTCATGTGTGTCAGAATTGCATGACCACTATGTGAGAGTCTTTTTCTCAAGAAGAATTAACAGCAGCTCTTACACAGGTGCATCGCCTGAGAGATAATGAAAAAAGCTTTCCATATTATTGAGCTGGGATAATGAGATCATCTCAATGGCCTTTCAGACTATGCTAATGGCTGCTGTAGTGCCTTGGTATAGTTTCAACACAGTGTTTGAATAATAAGAGATAAAGAGTCCTGTCAGTTTGAGAAAGAGAGCTCCATAGTTTTTAATTTTCGTTTGAGACTGAAGTCAAACTAATGGTGTTGATATATTGAGAGTTTTTTACTTTCACATGACATATTTCAACTAATCCGGCTGAAATTCTCTCTAGCTGTCACCTGTGGTGCACTGCCCATGGACTTGCAAAATGGGAACTACTCCTTACTGAGCTGTAACCCATTTATTTTCCATAATTTCTGCTTTCCTGCTGTGAAGGTAGCCTTCTCCCTCTTTCCAGTCACTGTTTCTTCATTGGTAATACTTCATGTGTCACTGCAACATTCTTCCTGCTTTCTTCCACACCTACTTTCCTAGTGGTAGAGAGTATCCCAAACAGAAGTATTGCTGAGTTAAGTAATCTGCCTGTATCACTCTTCAGATACCTTCTACAGCATTGGGGATAGCTGGGGAAGGGGTGAAGACCACTGCCAGTTTGTGGATTCGCACCTGGATGGAAGAACAGGACCTCAGTCGTACATTGAAGCCCTGCCCACGATCCGAGGTACAGCAGTGGGGGAGTGGGGTGCTGGCCAGGACCCTGTTATCCCATCTGTAGGATTAAGGGGTAAGGAGCAGAGCTCAGAGTGAAGCTCCGTCCTCAGCTGCTGGCAGCTCTCCAAGGAGTCCAGCTGATGCAGTAGCTGAGAAGAGATTATGCAAGTCCCAGAGGACTTGTGGGTGCAGAGAGACAGACACACAGACAGAAAAGAGAGATATGATACAAGTACTATGCAGCAACAAAATGCAAAACCGAAAAATAATTGTATAGGTCTATGAACCCTTTCCCTTATTTATAAGACTGGCTTCATTGAATCAAGATGCAATACCTCTTCCATGTGCCTAAAGCAACCAGCTAAATCTCTGCAAATACAGCTTTTGTGAATGATTTCTATTAGTTCATTCAATGCAAAACACAAAGGAATATGTCTAGTGACTTAAGGTCAGTACTTTCATTCTGGCCTGGTAGATACGTGTCTCAAAGGGAAAGTTCCTCCCTTGAGGGAGTTCCTCTGAGCAAACTGCTCACATCACATAACCAGGTAGAAGACAGGTTGCTTCACAGAATTAAACCAATCATGGAAGTCAGCCAATCTTTTCAGTAAGTCTGTTGGTTTAAATTATTCAGTTAGCTTTAGTGGTTTCCATGTTAAATTATGTGTTGATATGCTTTGCATGGTGGCGTTACCAGGAAGAAACTGAAATAGTCATTGATATTTATATGTATCATTGTGAAGTACTGCACTCCTTAGCTCAGAAGGCAGATGATTAATCCAGATGTGTGTATACTAGGTCTAAGAGACAGAGATAGAGAGCACACAGAAGTTTTATTATTGGCACAAGCCATGGATGTTTCAGATGTTCCAATGCACGAGCTATGCGGACAAGAATGCTGCACCTCTTCTAATGCTTTAAGCAGTCACATTCTTTCTGCAGATGAATTAAAAGGGGAAGGGAGGGCTTAACTCAGTATTTACTGCATGAAATGATACCTTGTTGTTTTATAAAAAGCTGACTTTTGCTGATAGTCTCTTAAGCCCTGTGAGATAATGTGATCTGATGGTATTTTGTGCCCCAAAGTCCTTCATATATTTGGTAAGCTTTGTAAACACAGCTGAAAAATGCCCACCTTTTGGAGTGAAATGCAGAAGCTCTTTGGCAGACCACAGCATTACACAACAGTTAAAGAGATTTTGAGCAGTAAAATCAATCAAAACTACAAGAAATATGAAGGACCAGAGTTAAATCATTCAAGAAAGATCTCAGCCAAATACCAGGGCTAGCCAATACCCTTTTGATACAACTCCCTGCCAGACAGTTTAAAAATTTTTGTTTGCTCTGTGGGATTGACTCTCACTGCATCTGCTGCTTTTGTTAAATTGCTGTGTCTGTGTTGTGGAACACAAATGGGTGTTTTTCTCCCACAGGGTATTACCGCCAGTACCGCCAGGAGCCTGTATCATTTGGACGCATTGGATACACGACACCCTACTATTATGTGGGCTGGTATGAGTGTGGTGTGCCCATCCCAGGGAAATGGTAGCAGTCTGCTTTCTTGTCTTAGGTAGACCGTGCTTTTCAAATAATTTCTACCAGAGGACTGTGAGCAACTGATTTGGAAAAGAGAAAAAAAAGATAAATGGGGCAAACCAGTGAAGACCAGATGCTCAAGAAACCCTCGTGAAGACAAACATGGACACCTTTTACCAGCCTAAATCTGTGGTGCTACTTGATTTCTGCTTGGAAGCAGGGATAGGATGTAAGTTTGGTGTCCTACCTTCCTCCTCTGTGTCTTTAAGGCACAAAGAGAAGGTTGCAATGTGTGCAACCTGTGAAAATTAGAACTGTATTAGCCATGAAAATTTGGAAGTTTATTATATCTTACAGGAACGACATAAGCATGCTGTGCTTGCTTAATGAGATGCTAAACTGTCTTTTGCTGCCCCATGGGGCTCCCCTATGCAATCATGCCGTGTAACTGGCCACCCACCAAAGGCAGTATATTCTCCTGAAGACTTACCCTGTGGGTTCACCCACTGCTGGACTAATCACCAGGTCACAGTGTAAATTCACTTTGAGATATATCTGTATCTGTATCTATATAAATACAGTACTGTACATCTGCAGAAATACTTCTTAGAGATGCTGATAGATAAATATGTTTGGAATTTTTATGTAAAAGGTGCTGTTAATTCTTTGAAATATTGCTATGCACAATATATTAACCGAGGAAAGAGCTATATTCTTTTTGTGAGTACTGTTGATGTAACATTTGAATTATTGATCAAGACCTCTGTCCCACTTCCCTGGCAGCCTTTGGACTGGCTATTCAGTGGGATTCTACCCCTCTATCCATGTTAGAGTGGCACTGTATAGTCCAGCAAAAACACACACACAGCAATTCATTGGCATCAGTTGAGCTTTCTATCCTTCACTGTTTAATAGTTTTAGTGCAACTTTCCTTCGATCCATTCTCATCTTATTTTGTATGTTGTTTATTCCTTGTCAGTATCTTTCATGTTACTGTGCAGAGGCATAGGATGAGTAATTTGGAAATTGGAAACTGCTTTTAACTTATTTGCTCTCCAAAAAGAAGCCCAAGCCACCAATACAAGAGTCAGCTAGCAGGAAGCTCGTTTGACCATGGGGACAAATAGGGGTACACTTCTTTTTAAATACTACCAACATCTCTTCCAATCAGACCAGAAAGCAGAAAGTGACATGAATGAAAGGTGTAATGATTATTTTTTTAGAAGGTATTTGGAAGCTTGCAGTAATGTTTCGTGGTAACAATTCAACAACCTCTGCTTGTGTTAGTAAGACTCACCTGTTCTGGCAGCCTGGGAGAGTAGCAGTAACCCGGGGGACAGACCCATTCTCTGATCCATCTTTCACTCTTGTTCCAGCTTACGTGTAGCGTAGGTCTAACACCTCTTGAGTTGCTTCCTGTATTTATTTTAAATTGTATGGGGGCAAAAAAGGGAATTAAAGTAATTAAAAGAGCTTTTTTTTTTTTTCATGGTGATTTGGGTTTTAACATTTCAATTTTTTCCACATTTTTTGCTTCAATACAGTGCCAAATATATGGTCTTGAAGTATAACTTTTTTTCCCTAATAAATCTATGATACATGGTTCCATTTCTATTTCATCTTTTCTGGCCATCTATGTCAAGTAACCTAAGTAAGAAATAGATAGCTTTCAAAAAGTCCTTCTTGGGAAAGGACTAAGTGTCAGCTTTTTGTAAGGGACTGGAAGCATGTGAATGTGTTGTTCTCTTTCAAAGATGGTTAGCAGCTAGTATGGCATTACCAAGGGCAAATCATACCTGACCAGCCTGATCATCATCTTTGTTGAAATGATTGCTGCCGTGCACAGGGGAGAAAAGGGAATGTCATTGGCGTCTGTAAATGAGCAAGTGGGAGCACTTGGCATGGTCTCTCACTATCTGCTTGTAGTGAAACTGGTGGAATATGGTTTGGAGAGCTGGTCTGTAAAGTGGATGTGAAATTAGCTGTGTTGTGAGGCTCAAAGATTGTGATCAAAACCAGTGCAAAGTTCAAATGACAGCTGGTTGCAAGCGCCACCCCCAGAGGCCAGTACTGGCTCCAGCATGGTCTAATGACCTGGACAGGGGAACGGAGTGCATGGATGGAGTACACCATCAGCAAGCTTGCCAGAGATACTAAACTGGGGCTGGGAAGTGGTTTTTGTGCGGAGAGCAGCTTAAAGAGGGACTTCTATGGGCTGGAGAAATGAGATGTCAGGAAACTCATGAAGTTCAGCAAAGGGAAATAATAAGTCCCACATGTTGGTCCTTGTGGCAATACAGGCTGGGATGACTGTCCAGAGAGCAGCTTTGCAGAAGAGCTGCCTTATACCTTCAGAGAACACAGGTAAATTCTGATTTGTTCATATGAAGAGACATGGTTCCTTCATTCCCTGCTGGAAATACCTTTAGGGTGGGACAATCCCATCCAGAGATGTCACTAGGGGTGAAGATCTGCGACAATTGTTTTTTCTGCAGCCTCAGCTAAGGAGGTGGTGCTGGTAGGGGTGAAGGGCATTGTGCACTCTTCCCCTCCAGTGTAAATCTTCTCTGAGGCTAAACCAACCAGGACAGAGCCAGCAGTAGGGCACAGCAGGGAAACATGTGAAGTACAATGGTATGCAGTCTGATGCCTTCACTTTGAGGTCTGGATAAGGTCCCTGTGCTGTAAGAGGTGATCTGATTGACACATTTGCATGCTTTGCCCCATGTGTAGGGTAAACATATTATCATGATATTAGGTATTTTCTTGAAGAGATGGTGCTGATCTTGCTCGTTGTTCATCTAAGATGTGGTGGGATTACAGAGGTGAGCAAAAGCTGTGTGGATCAGGAAAGCCATGTCCCAATCCAGATCCTCTCTCCAAGGCCCTGCAAGTGTCCTGAACAATGGGCAACCCTCTGCTTTCGTTCACTCCTTCCCTGCTGTCCCCATGACACCCTGGTCCTGCCATGCCAGCAGAGAAGCAGCAGCACACACGCTTGGGAGCTAAACTGCCTCTCAATTGAAGTAGCTGTACAGCTCTGCGGCTGCCCTGCATACCAGGGAGTGTCATATGACTTTGGATAGTGCTAATGGGAGAGGAATGGGTCTTTTCCTCTCTCAGCTCTCCTCCCATACTCCTCTTACTGGCAACACCACATCTGCATCTGGTTTTCAAGCTCTTGGCACCAGCTCAGAGAATGCCATGTCCCTTCAGAGGCTCTGAGGGGTGTTGCACCACCCCTGTTTTCTTGTCTAAGTGACCTTGAGGGAATGGCATGGAGGAGAAGGAGGATCCCCACAGAGAAAATTCACACAGCTTGAGCCTGCATCGCCTCCGGTCCAAGTCTCTCAGGGGTGGAGGGATGCCAGGGCCCTGCCTAGTGGGGAATTGTACAGAGTTGAAAAAGAAAGGGATTAAAACAGAACAGAGGAAGGCGTGGAGAGGAAAAGACAAGCCAATGCTCAAAGTATTGTCTGGCCTGGTCAGTTCCAGATGCTAATCTCTGATCGCTGTACCACATTTTTGTGAGAATTGGGATTTCTGCCTCAAGGGCAGCAGGAACAATTGCCAACATGTGACAAATGCCAAGGTTCTCAGGGGCAGCCAAAGCCCTGCATGTGGACCCAGCATGTGAACAGAGGAACTCTTTGGTGATGAAGGAAGCACTAAGTGTCACTTGGAAAGATAATAGAAGGCCTTTGTGGGAGGTAACCCAACCCTCTGAGCGATGTGAAATGATCCTTGCAGTTCCTCTCTGTGAGGAGCTATACAGTTTTCTGTCTGCAGCACCCACGTCCTCTTTTCTTACCAGGCAGATAGATGTTACTCAAGTGAAGAGCTGTCTTTCTCTGGCAGAAGAGAAAGAGGTAAATGCAGAAGGGAATGAGGTCAGTGTGGCAGTAGCCCAGCTCTGCTTCCTAAGGCAAAACTGGCATCCATGGATGTTTGCAGTCCCACCCAGAGAGTCCTGCCAGTCTGCCTGAGGGCCCTTAGCTGGTAACATTTGAAAACAAAGACATGCCTTCTACTGCTGCTCCCGCTCTCATCATGCCTGTGTGTCCCATAAAGCAGGAAGCACTCCCACAGGACTTCTGCCACATCAGTCAGTGAAATGTATGACCCCGGTGAGAATGAGCACTTGGAGAAAAGAACACTGGAATTGCAGCTGAGTGCAAAAGTCCTGGTGTCAACACTGCCAAGTCAAGTGTCAAAGGCAACAGCTTGGGGACCAGGTGCTCAGGTACCATCAGTTGCCATTACTCCTCAGGGCCAGCTGTGTCACCAGTGCCAGTGTCACCCAGCTCCAAACATGGCCTGACCAGCAGAAGAAGAGCTGGAGAACCTCCACGTGTCACATTCCAAGGGAGCACATATTTGTATTAGTGAAGCTGGGCCACAGACCAAGCTGCAAAAGCAAGGACACAGTCAGTGGGCCCAGGGATGTACTCCTCTCCTCAGCAGAGGAGAGCCTGCACATGGAATACCTTCTGCCCTCCTGCACGAGGCCAGCTGGAGGACATCAACGAGAGGATGACCATGATGGTTGGGAACTGCAGCACAGGACATACAGGGGAAGGCTGAGCAGGGTTTGTTCAGACTCGGGAAGGGAAGGCTTGGCTGACGGTGATTTGATTTCTCAAATGGCCTAATGGAACCATAAAGAAGATGGACCCACACTTTTGTGAGAGATACACACATTAAGGGCAATGGACACAGACTGCAACATGAGAAATTCCAAGAAATATTAAGAAAATGTATGTGTCATCAAACTTATCAAGTACAAGGACAGAAGCCCAGAGGGGCAGGGAAAACTCCATCCCTGAGAGTGCTCATAACTGGCCTGGACAGGACCATGAGTAACCTGACCTAACTTTGGTGCTGTCCTTGCTTTGAGGCTCAAGTGTGTTGGATCTGGTTTTCAAAGCTTCCTCCAACCTGAAGAACACAAGTCTATCAATGGTACCAACCACTGTATTACGCAGCCAGACAAAACCAGAACCAAAGTTTCACAAGACACAAAGCTCAATCTCCACACATTTTCCACAGTGGATTTATTTATTGGGACAAAAATCATCATAAATTCACAGAATGGCTGAGGTGGGAAGAGACCATTGAGAAACATCTAGTCCAATCCTGCTGAAAGCCATGTTTGCTTTAGCAAGATCATGTCCTCTTGCATTTTAAAGATCTCTAATAATGCAAACTCCACAGTTTCTCTGCAACCTGGGTCAGTGTTTAACCACCATCCCACTGTTAAAAATATTTTTCTTTTGTTTAAATGGATTTTCATGTATTTGAGTTTGTGCCCATTGATTTCTGTCTGTGATTGGATACCATTGAGAAGAACCTGGCTTCATCACATCAGGGATATGATTCCACTGTATTTTCTCTTCTCCAGACTGAAAAGTCACAGCTCTCACAGCCTTTTGTTATATCAGAAGTGCTCCTATTCCCTCATCCCCTTCATGGCCCTTCATTGGACTTTCTCCATTATGCCCATATCTGTCATGTACTGGAGAATCTGTAATTGAACACAGAGGACTCCAGATGTGGAACACTGAATAAAGGGGAAATAGACATCTTCATTAAAAAACAAAAAAAACAAAAAAAAACAAAAAAAAAAAAAAAAAAAAAAAAAAAAAAAAAAAAAAAAAAAAAAAAGAGAGAGAGAGAAAGAAAAAAAAAAAAAAAGGAATGTTTTTTTGGGGTTTTTTGGTTTTTTTTCCTAAAGGGAAGTTGCAAGCTGGCTCCCAGATAATACATCATCATTTGTGAGGAAGTGAGGGAGGCTCTGAGGGCAAAAGCAGGGAAGGAGTGTAGTCTCCTAGGCTCCCATGAAGAATTTCTGACCTTGGTTTCTTATTGTGAGTAATTCCTGCACTGCTTTCCAGATGTGACTTGCGGAAGATCTCAGCGGAGCCTGAGGATCAGGTCACACGTGGCTGTGGGCAATACCCTCACGGTTTTGCAGAAAGCCTCTAGATGGCAGGAGATACTGTTTGGCGAGGCCTTAGAGCAGGTCCATGCTGCAGGGGGTGAGTGGAGGGGCAGAGGAGTGGAGAGTTAGGCTGGATATCAGGGAAAATATTTTTCACCCAGAGGGTGTTTGGGCACTGGAACAGGCTCCCCAGGGCAGTGGTCACAGCACCAAGCTTGACAGAGTTCAAGGAGTGTTTGGACAGTGCTCTCAGGCTCATGGTGTGACTCTTGGGGATGTCCTGTGCAGGGCCAGGAGTTAGATTCGATGATCTGATGGATCCCTTCCAACTCAGCACGTTCTGTGATTCTGTTCTATGTGCATTCATCCTTTCACACACATTGTGAGAAAATTCTTTTAATGAAGGCACAGTTTTGGTTCAGGAGGAGCAAAGTCCATTTGCAGGTCCTAGGGAGAATCTTCAGGAAGAAATCCACCCCTCATAGGACAAAACTTGCAGCCTGCTTTGTCTAAAGCTTTGGAAAGTTCTAAGTTGAAACAAGTACAAAAGCACTGTGTGGTCCTGCTGGGCTTTCACAGGTGATAATTTTCCTAAGGTTGAAGGCAGTCTGATTTTCTCAGGAGTACTGTGGGCAGCAAGAACCAGTTTATCTTGCAGTAGCAATAAAAGCATTACTGACTATTTCTAAGAGGCTTTCGAAGTCTTTCAAAGTTATTGGATGTAATAACACTGGTGTTTCTGCCCACCTAATTGCTTTCCACACTTCCATCCTTCTGAAGGTCTTTGTTATGTGAAGGTCTTCTTCATCATTGAAAATATGGGCTGCATTTGTTTAAACTGCTGAAAAAAATCCCAGAAACTTTTGTTGATTCTCCATCATTTACCTCTATTTTTCCTTTTTATTTATTTTCTTCCTTTAGTAATCGGAAAATCTTTCTTGGAGTGTCTTTCTTGGAGCACTATGTCTTGAAAGTATGATCTAAGGTATATCCAAAAATATTCCACAGTTCTATTCAGAGGTTGATGTTCCTCCCTGGCACCCATGGGCATGATCTGTATTGTCCCACTCAGTGTCTGCTAGCAGATGTTTAACCTGCCTTGCCCACACATTTCTCTCCTGCATAAACATAGCAAATGTTAATGCCACAAACTCCAAAACAAAAGTAGCAGCATTTCCCCTTTCCCTCTGGTCAGTAGCATCATGAGGGAATAAAATGGAGGCAATAAAACACAGGAGAGGGCCTGGGGTCAGAACTTCTCTACTCCTCCACCTCACCCAACATCCTTCATGCTTGGCCCCTGGTCCAGGCTGCAAAACCTCTCCTGTGTGAGCCCTTCTTGTGCTGCCCATGGGTGTCCTACTGAGCAGGGGTGCCTGCATCGCAGGTCTTGCTTGGGGCAGGCTCAGGAGCTGGAGTCGGTCACCAGGGAGTCACCTTCTCCCAGAATACACGTGCCATGGCACTGGGTGATGAGGATCATTTGGGGTAGCCTTGGAAGTATTCGTAGATCAGCTGTGGAGGGGAGGGAAGGGCTGCTCGAAATGGCTCCTCAGAGTTGCAGCAGCCCTGCTCTTTGGTTGGGTCAGCCTTGGGAATGGCAGAGGCCATCTGCACAGCTGGACCTGTCACCCCTACAGACATCCCTGGGCAGATACTGGGAGTCCCTTCCCCCAGGGGAGGGCAGGGTGAGAGCCCAAACCTGTGCCATGGAGACCTGTGCAGACAGAACTGCCTAAAGGCAAGAGCATACACAGGAGAGGCTGCCCAGACCAGATGCACTGTGTAATTTTTTGTTCTCTACTGAAAGAGCAGAGTGTGTAAATATAAGTCAGCTGAGGTCTGTTTTGTTTATGCTGCTAATCACCAGTGAATAAACAAGAGAAAATTGTTCCAAGCTCTGAGTATATTACAATTTCCTCTCCCTAAATGTGAGAAAAAACAAAACCTACCAAACGAATAGTGTTGTCAACAACAGCTTTAGGCAGTGCAACTTAAACAAAACAGAGATGTAACCAACCAGAATGAGGACTTGTCCATTCATTTCAGGTAGCATTATGGGTTATTATTACATCTACTCTTCATTTTTTGGTACTCTCCTGCTCTGAAACTTTACCTTGCAAAACTGCACGCTGGTGGTCTTGTCCACTGTTCTGCATCAGCCTGGCTCCTGCACAGATCATCTGCAGTGACCCTGAAGCCCCTTTGCTCTCCTGCCAGGTACTCTGCTGATCTTGACAACAAACATGGAATGACTTTCAAGATGATGGGGAGTTTCCTCTGATGGGAAGGCTGGTGATTCCTAGTTTTACTGCTTACTGCTTGCTTTTTTGCCCCAAAATGGTCTAGGTTAGGTCAGGGTTGACCAACCATTTCCCAGTTACCTTTACTGGTGCTGCAGCTCTTATTTACATTTTAAGGTTATATTCTTTTTCTGGATTTTCATCTCCCCTACTAGAAATATGCTTTAAGATCTTTTATCACAAAGAAAACTCTGCTTTGGTTTGTTCCTTTTGAAATTTTCTTCTGAAAATTATTCTAGAGTCGTGTGCTGAGAAATCTGCTTGGGCTGTTTTTCCTTAAAACACCAAAGGTTCAGAAACCAGAAAAAAACCCCCCTGTGTTGCTCAAAGTAACTGACATGCCATTTATTCATGCAGTTAGTGAATTCTTATGTTTATTGTGTAGTATATTATAATATTTTATACATCAGTCAATATATCACAAGATATTTTGAGCAACCTGTACTGAAAACAGAATTGCTTCAAAGAGGCAGCATATAAGATATAGTAACAAAGTGTTTTGTAAGGGTTGTTTGAGTTGCATCTGTGAAGAAAAATGTATAGCATGGAAAGATATAATACAAACAATACATGGTATATAGCAAATTCTTAGTGAGTTCCAGCAATACACTGATGTTTCAAACAATTGGATTAAGTAGGTATTAGAAGAATTATGATGCTTACAACTTGGAAAATTCTGAAAACATTCGGAAATCTTTCACTGGTTCATCTTTTACAGCACTCTCAAGAGCCTGGATGTCCCTTGGTGCTGCCAGTTACTCCAAACAGCTTGAGGTTAATTAACCGATCAAAATGTGATGTACTTTTTGTGATCCCTCAAACTTCCGAGATTCCTAGGCCTTGGCTTCCTTTGCAAAAAGAGGCAGACCACAGTCTGCCAATGGAAATGTTCTTGGTTCAGGGATATTTGCTGTGTAGCAAAAGCAAACTGCTGAACACAGGTGTCCAGTTTCTCTGTGCTGGGGGGTGTTCCTGTCATCTTAGTGTAAACTGCAGATTTCCTTCCTTGTCATCCAAATTTTCATTTTTACAAACACTCCATTCACCTGAGAGGTTTCAGCTCTGAAGAAGAGCTTCAGGCTTGTGAAAAACATTTTCTTGAAATAATCCTGTAATGTGTCACTTGGGAGGTAAAAATGTTGTGATGTGGGTTAATATCTGCACCAGGTAGAATGCTGAGATTTTTACAGCTGTTGTGTAAAAGAAGTGAGATTGCCTAATTTGCCTCTCTCCAAGTCTCTTCAAGACTTTGGCTGTTGGCTTCATTATTGTGGAGGAGAGCACGCTTCTACGTGGTGGGCATTCACTTTTCTGTAGCTGTTATCTTCCACCAGCCTCATCAGAACCAACACATTTGTTTTCCAGACAAAAAAAGAGGCAAGAATCAGTGCTATGGCCCAGTGCCCTCTGGGGTTTTGCTGACTTTGCCAAGTCTCCCTTGTTCACCCTTGCACACAACTAAACTTGAGGTCTCCTTAGGTTAAACACTTCACATTTCCTTCGATAGCAGTACATCAAACCAGTGCCAATTTGATCCTCTTGGTTCTCACTCTGCTAATGAATAACAGGAAGGGAGATTGCAAGAATGTCAATGGAACAACCTCTGAGGGTTTTCCTCTACAAGAAAACCCTGTGGTAGATACTATCCTTGTCTTAATGTTGCTTCATGCAATTACGGAAGTATAAAAGGGACTCTTTGGAATCATCACTGACTCCTGATGCTTCACAGGGCTGGATTTCAGATATCTTGGGGATCTCTCAGCATGGGACAAAATTTGGTCATGGGTTTCTCCAAGTTTCACTGCTCTGTAGAGACTTGTGCATTGTTTAGGAAGCCCAGTTATAGGAAAAGACCCTCAGTATGGGGTCTTGTTTTCAATCTTGCATCTTTTCCGCAAGCTTTTGGTTCTGTTGTTGTCACTGAGCCTGAAAAAACTTTGTAAAAAGGCACTTTGGTACAGACTCCACACATTTCACACCCATGGGTCTGTAGTCCTTTTCAGGGTCTCAACTAACAGCTGAAATTGCAACTTTCTCCTTCATTTGGGTCATCAGGGTGTGGGTTAGCCAGCTGCCAACAGCTGCAAGGAAACAGTCTGGAGCTGGAGGCTTCAGACCAGATGATTAATCCCCACCTCCTTCCCTATATTGCAGTAGAAGACCTTTTCACTTCTTGAAATGCAAAATCTGCCTTTTGAAAAGCTGAGGTTTCCTATTTAAAAAAGGGGCATTAATTAATAGTTAGTTGACTCAGTACTGGACTTGGGGACAAGTTATAGTTACATTTCAGTTTTTAGCATCCACGGAAGAATGTTTAGAGATCTTGAATTTAAATTGGTATATAAAACTGGACAACTAATTGTTCACAGATGCAATAAATTGAATGCTTTTGTTTGTTCTCACGTTGTAGTTTCTGCCCCCATGTGCTGGCAGGAGAGCAGAGCAACTCTGCCCACAAACTCACACTGTGGGTCAGCAGAGATGCCTCTGAGCTTCACCTGACAAGGTCATTACTTTGAGGCCAGAAGTGACTAAAGAGAAATTAATATTTTAGAAAGAATGTACAGTGCCATGTAAGGGTCTGTTTGCCATTTCCTCCCTTCCTGACTGATTCAAGGCACTGGTTTTAGTCACATAGCTAATGTGGCTTTCTCAGCATGCATACTATTACTGTGTTTCTCTATTTTATGAGAAATGTTTATTTGGCTACTGCTATGTTGCTTCGTGTTTTATGATGTTGAACTGGGAAGTGGTTCTCCTTCAAGATCTGATGGGAAATAAGGCATGCCAGAACATACAGGCATGGTTTGACAGAAACAGTCAACCCTCGGATGAATTGCACTTCTTGCACTTAGGTAGGAAATGGACCCACAGAGAAGCCAACAGAGCAATGCCAGGTTTGCATTTGGCTCCCTTGATGTGTGGATGGTCTAGCTGATGTCTATGTTGACATGGACAGCTTAACCTGCTCTGGAATTCCAGGAAGCACTCAAGGAATGGTGCATCCTCATCTGAGTATGTCCTGCTTGCTTAGGCTTGTATTCTGGAGCTGTCAACTTTTTGTACAGAGCTTAAGTAGCCACATTCAGACACATGAATTTGCTTATCCAGTTTGTTCCTATGGAGCTAGAAGAAGCTAGCCAGCTGTTGAGGGGCTGGGAGCCAGCTACAGAACAGACTCTACTGTTCCTGAGAACAGCCAGTCAATCAATCACGTGCTCTTTTCAAAGCTGTATGATGAATACTTCATATGAACCAGCTACAGGGGAAACTCCATATAATAAATGTTGGCACCACTACCAACATTTGATATTTTCCACTTGCAAATGTTCTTTGAAACAAACTGCACTGTGCTTCCAGACTTTCTGAGCAAACATGCTCAGACAGTAAGTAACTATAATCTAGAGCTGCAGGAAAAGGAAATGGATGGTAGAAATGCTTTCTCATCCTCCAGAAAACAAAAGGGGCACAAAACAAATTAAGAAGGTGAATGTGGGTGTTAAAAGAGACCTTTTGGAGGTCTGCCATTAACAAAGAAGGAGAGACGTGAGCTAGGGCAGTGGTGGGGTTGTGTCACAGGGAGATGTGGGAGTTACTTGAGACCAATGGACTTTGTTTTACTGTAACATCTCTATGTGCCTGACACAAGGCAAAAGAGCTGCCAAATGCCGAGACCTTCACCAGAACTTTGCTTCTAGTGGCCAGAGTGGTAGCACAGATAGTAGTAAGAAAGAGGAAGATATTTAGGTATGGTTGAGACATATTCCCACAGGAGAAACAGTTGAAAGCAAGGAGACTTGAGTGTCCTTCAATGGCCAATAAAACTGGGACAAGCCCATAGCAGACTGCAGTTGTCCCAGGAAAGATTTGGAGATGAGAAGAACACAGCACAGTCCAAGAACAGGATGATTAAAAATCCATTGTCCTTCTCTTGAGGTTGGTGTGAAAAAGAAGTAGCAGAAAACTTGGCATCCAGTGTGTGAAAAGCCAACTTCTATGAAAGTGGGAGGAAGAAGAGTTAATTGCTGAGTAGGAGGCAGGCAGAACTTCACACTGGGAGGTTTTATTTATTTTATGGGGCTTTTTCTGGCCTGTAGAACTTTTATGTGTCTCTGAGGCAACATCTGAGCTAGCTAAAAGTCCTGCTGAGCTGGAAAGAGCACAAAAGTGCAGGGAGCTAGAGATAAGAAAAAAATATTTCACCCAATTTATATTTCCCCTTTTTGTCATCCACACATTCATATGCCAGTATTTGCTCTTTCCACCCCATCCCCCACCAATAAACCTTTCAAAGCACTGAAGCATCAGAAATTTTTTTGCAAAGAACACTAAAAAAGTCCTTAATATCTTACACTGAAAAATAATTTTCCATTCCTAAACCTTGCCATTTCCAAGATGTTGGGGACAGAGGTAAAAATCCCTCAAGAAATAAAAAGTCATCAGCATGGTTTGGGGTTTCAGTGGTTTCACTGTTTAGCCTGTGCTGAGAAGGCATTCCAAAGTACACAGCTCCTGCTAATGCCACTGACAGAACACTACTCCCTCATCCATGTTTTAAATAGTCCTCCCAAATACATAAAGTAGGAGAAAGGGCCAAGAGTGGAAAGTGCAAAGCCCTAACAGAACCAGAACATTCTGAGGTGGGTATCTGCATTACAACCAGACCATGGCTGGCCAGGATGGGTTCTTGTCTGCTCTGTACTGCCAGTACAGCACAGAATGGTGGCATAGGGCAGCTCTAATGCTGTGCTTTTCAAGCCAAATCACTTTCCTCTATGATTGAGACATCCTATTCCAGATGCAGGCCTCCCTTGCCTTTTGCAAGTCACCGGTGAGCGTGCTGTGGTAAGTAGTTTCTCCAACTGTAGTTAATTTTCCATTTTATAAATACAGTGCTGAAACTAGACTTCTATTGAAATGCAGACCCACCTTAAATACCCTGTTTGGCACTTCGAGGTACTATAACAAGCCCTTTAGAAATTTGTGATTAGCAATCACCAAAAGAGTCCCAGCACCCCCATCTCTATTAAGTCTCCCTATGAATCTACTGTTTACAAAGACTTGTCCTGAATTTAGCACCTTCTGTCAAGGAAATGCTGAGCTATTCGAACACTTTTGAAATGTGATGCTTTCTGCAGAGCAGGGGTGAGAAACATGTTCCTTGCTGAGAGCCAAGTAGACCCAAGCACTCTGGCAGGCCAGATCCCTTAATGATGTCCAGTATTGGAATGGCATGAGGATGGAGGAAAGTCAGACAGCTGGGGACCATAACACTGATGTCACAGACCACAGCTGTTCCCTAGCCAACCTGGTCACCCACACCTTCCTTCACATATTAGACCAGAAGATGTGGGGAGCTGCTCTCAGGTCTCACCAAAACTCTCTTCTGCAGGCTGAGCAAACCCAGCTCCCTCAGCTTCTACTCACAAGCCAAGTGCTTTAGTCCTGGCCATACTGGTGCCTTCCAAATTTCTCCAGCTTATTGATGTGTTCCTAGTATTGGGAAATTCAAAATTCCACGTGGTATTCTGCACGTGATCTGTTCAGTGCTAAGTGGAAATAGCAGACACTTCCCTTGATCTGCTGGCTGTGCTTCTGTTCACACAGCCCAGAGTGCTGCTGGCCTTCTCTGCTGCCCTTGGACAGAAAGGACAAGAGAACAGTCCTGAATTTGCTCGTGCTTAAATTAGCCAGTAATTTTATCTTGGCAGGCCTGAGAGCAGAATTTGGATCAGAGTAAACAGCTTTCAGCCTCAGTACTTGGGCTTTGTCTCCCATCATGAGCTAAGGAGAAGAGAAACGGGGGGATGCAGAAACCAATTTTTAAAAAAATAGCTAAAATACCTTGAACCACAAAACCCAGTGAATCTGTAAACTGCTGACTACTAGAACTCCAAGGGATGGAAGTAGAGGAAACTGCTGTTTATCTGATTCACACAATTAAATTCACCTCCCAGCCCTACACCAAGACCTTTCTGGGCAGGCACCTCCTCCCTGTCTAGCACAAGACCAAAATCCATGGTGCTGTCAGCCTGAATCTTTAACTGCTCATCCATTTTCCTACACATCCATATGACTGGTGCACAAAACACTAGCCATGAGTTTTCTGGGACTTAAGAGATCTGCACCACCCCTCTAGGTTTCCCTCAAAGCTCTTGCCCTTACAAGTGTGTCACATACTGAGCTGCATGACTGTACAGACTCCCAGCTTATAGTAGAGCTGTATCCAGCACTGCAAGACACTAAATTGATACAGAAATTCAGAGAGGTGGTGAAATGCTGGCTCTATGAAGTCAGTGAGAGCCAAAGGAAAGTGTTTGTATTCCTTCATCAAGCTGAGCTGACTGTTTACATCTGTGATTCCTTCTTCACATACTTTGCACTTATGGTCATGGTGCTGCTTGGGAAACACTTGAACGGGCTTGTGGTCAGCTGCCTACAGGATCCTGGAGGCCTGGGGGGATGGTTCCCACCAGCCAGCAGGACAGTGGCATTACTCTGATCAGGAGCCTGGAGCAGTGACATGCTGCATTTCAGAAAACAAGAAGACTTAAGTTACAAATCTGCTGAAGGGTTGACTGCAGTGAACCTGGAAAGGTTGGCCATTTCTGGTAATGTGTCATATTCTTTCCATCTGCAACTACAGACTGCAATTTCAGCAAAGTTTGTTTAATGTAATTTCCAGTGGTTTTTTCTTCTTTATGATGCTCTTTGCTCTTCAGGGGTCTGACTAATAGCAGAAATGTTACAATTCTTTCCACTTTCTTACTGCTTGTATTTGCAGCCAAGCATTGTCAATGCATAAGGTTTGGGTAAGTATAACCAGCATTTTTCTGACCATTGCTAAAAACATCCTTTTAGGTAAACCATCTGAAACACTCATGCACAAGAGCAAATTCTACAGGTGAATTCTGAGTGGTCTTGGGCATTCAAGGAGGTTCCAGCTGACTGGAAGGTGGTGAACATTGTCTCGGTTTTTAAGAAGGGAATGAAGGAGGAAGCCATATGAGGATTGGCTGAGGTCACCTGGTTTGTTCAGTCTGGAGAAGAAAAAACTGAGGGAAGACCTCATTGTGGTCTTCAACATCCTCAGGAGGGGAAGCAGAAGGGCAGGTACAGATCTCTTCACTCTCGTGACCAGTGAGAGGACTTGAGGAACCAGCGTGAAGCTGAGTCAGAGGAGGTTTAGCATAGGTATCAGGAAGAAGTTTTTCACTCAGAGGGTGTTTGGGCACTGGAACAGGCTCCCCAGGGAAGTTGTGACAGCACCTGACAGAGTTCAAGAAGCATTTGGACAATGCTCTTAGCCACAGGGTGTGATTCTTGGGGTTTCCTGTGCAGAGCCAGGAGTTGGACTCAGGGATCCTTCTGGGTCCCTTCCAACTCAGAATGTTCCATGATTCACTGAGTTATCTACTTACGGGTACTTGCAGCTTCAGAACATGAAACATTTGCATTTAAGAAATTTCCAACTTAAATGGAGTAACTATGTCTCTATGGATCCTGGAAAATTATTCAGGTCATTCAAGAGAAATATTCTGAACTCTTTTCAGGGATGAGAATCCATTCCTGGACAAGGAGACCACAAGCATATATGAAGTACTCACTTAATTCAGAAGAGAGATTGGAAAGAGTGAAGAGCTTAAATAGCCCTTTGCCTTAGAGTGTGCTATTTAAATATTGCAACTCACACAAAGTCACCAAGTGTTAGTCTACTTCTCACCTCAAAGATAGTTGTGTAAATTAAACACTTTTTAAAACAACAAATTTAGAGTCCATTTACATTCTTGAATTGGGGCATTTTGCTCTCACAATGTTTCCCATGAGATTGCAAAAGCTGGGCTCAAGGAATAGAATACCTCTGATACCCTTCTGCTGCTTTGATTTCAGAAGTTAGAGGGCAAGAAGAACACCAAGCACTGCAAGAATTGTCCTCAAAGATGGCAAACTTGTCCCTAAGAGCTGACAGTGCTGCATTTGGGCAGCACTGTGCTCTTGCATGACAGCTCCATCTTCCACTAAACTGACTGCATCTGTCATCCCTGTAGGCGTAGAGATGGGTCAGTGATCACAGAGAGGACAGGGCTGCAGTGTGTTCCCTCTTTGGTGTCTGCTCCTCCAAGCAGGAGTAGTCATATAAATTACAATTAAAACGAGCCTGAACTACTGACTCCCTTCAAGCTCAGTCCAGAGATTAGATGATTTATGTTTTTACAGGCTGGATGAACTGCAAGCATCCTGGCAGGTGTTACTAATATCCCAACAGGTAGCTCTCAGCACCTGAGTGCAAGCTGAGGTGTTGCGTTTTTAGCTCAGCTTGTTTAGCAGTGATTTGAGAGAGGTTGCTGGAAAGGAGCTTTCTCCCTCTCCCTTTCTTAACGATGACAGCTTAATGTTTAACTAGTTGTTAATCACTTCCTACACACTAATTTCTGTACTCACAGATGTTTTGGATGGGTTGGATCAGCGTGGTTTGTGTGGCTTGTGGAAAAAATAGTTGGAGCTGAATATAGTCAACATCCTAATAGCAGCCACATCCAGCCCTGCAGGCTCATTTCACTTCTGGTGCCACTGACACTCCCTGAGCAGCGTGGCTGTGCCTAGGAGCACTGTGGTTCTGTCTGCTCTAACGGGGGCAAAGAGGGAAGTTACTCAGCTGCCCCTGCATTACAGAAACCTGGGGCTGTGCTGACAGCAGCATCCAGTTGCAGCAGGAGTGTGTTTTTGAGGTATCTGCCTTCCCCACGCACAACCTGCAAAGATTTGTACTGCAGCCTGGCCTCAGGGAACTCAGACTGGCAGGTGAAATGAGGCTGAGAGGGATCCCTGGGAGTCCTTGTAGCAAGTGCCACATCTTCATGGGCATCTGAACCAGGCTGGAGGAGAGCTGAGTGATGAGAGGAGGGTCCTCAGCACTGACCCACTCCCAGACCTATTCCAGCTGTGCTACACTGCATGTTGGTGCAGACAAAGTCATGGCCTCCTCAAAAATCCACCTTGGTTATTAAGCACAGAGTTCTGAAAATAGCTGAGCGTTCCTTGGAGCGATTACATACAGCAACAAGAAAGCTAGGAAATAATAACTAAAAAATAATCCTGTACACAGAGAGTGAATCTAGGAAATCTGGTTTGGATAAAGGCAGCACAGCCCCAAACTTTTGCTGAGTTTCAAGTTGCAGCTTCATGCAGTTCAGAGAAATGTCTTCACCTTGCCCTCCTCTGACCTCCTCCAGAACCACTTCTACTCCTGAGACCCTCCTGCAGTTTTTTGTTGCTCTACTGCTTTAAAATTCCCTTGTAGCATCCCTGTGCAAGCATGTGATCTTTGAGATCTTTGACATCTTTGAAATCTCAGAGCAACTTGTCTGAATTTTCACTGTGGTGCCTGATCTAGTCCAGCTAACCATCGTATGCTGGAGGACTAGAGTCCATGGAAATATTTTGACCACAAAAATTTGGGGTAAAATTTTGCCCTTACTGAAGTTCATAGGAGACTTTCCATCATTTTTTGGCTGGATGAGGTTTCAGCCTACAGCACTGCTTGCCTTTAACATCACTGTAAGGAGTGAATGTGCAGCCACAGTTTTCAGCAGACTTCAAAACTAAAATGGGAAAGAAATGCAGGCTAGTCAGTATTAAAGAAATTTGTCAACCTGATATTTATTTTAGAACAAACAAAATCATTTCCTTTTGTTCTCCCCACCTTCAATGACTAAAACATTTCCTCGGAAAGAACTCAGTACTTCCAAAGAATTTTGCCATACAAGCATGAAGAGCCCCTCAATGTTCACCTGTGTGGTGATGGTGGTGGTCACAGCATTCTCCTAGACAGGGGGTCTCCAGCACCTGCAGCACAGCTGGGTGAATTTCCTGTGCAGTCACAGAACAGGAACTGACAGGTTTTGTGGAAAGATTCAACTCACCCTGAACTGGGGGAGGGATGTAGCTGAAGGCAAACACCTGAGTGTTGGTGCCTGCTGCTTCCTAGAGGTAGGACTCAGATGCCTAAACACAGGGCTCTCCCTGAGGTGCAGTATTGTATCCTGTGTGGTCCCTAGACATCATCATGGGAAGCTGTGGATCGCCTGTAGGTCTGGTGTTTTACCCCCCCAGCCCCACAGGGTACCGTCCTTAGGCACCCATATTTAGGCAAGGGAGTGAAGGTGAATGCAGGGGGTCTGCAAAGCCAAAATTCTTCCTGGCAGCACCACTAACACTCAGGGAGTGAAACCTGCTGTGAAGTCGCTGTGAAACCTGCACTTACGGTGGGACCAAAATATTAGTCGTGGCCTCATCACATTTGGTGTATCAGATGCACGGTGACAACAAAGGCAGGGTAATTAAGCCTGGATTTGCCAATAGCCTGGCCAGTGAAACCAAGAGATATTCCAGAGTGTTGCCTCCACAGGGTCAGAGACAGGGCACCACCAATACCTTAGAAATCCCCACTTGTCAGAGGATCACTTTTGAAACAGAGACATCTTAAAATTAATGCCAAAGACAACAAACATATTTAGGCTAAAGGACAAATTGCTGGATGACTGCAGACACAGGCTTTCGCTTTTATTTCAGAATCTAGATGCCATAAGGTTTGTTACCAGTTTCAGACTTCATTGATTTTATTTCTTTTTTTTTCTTGACTGGAAACCAATGATGAAAACCAAGAAATTAGTAATAATGTTCTGCATCTGTTTGGCAATCAATTTCTCCTTGCCTTAAGTCTGTTCAGCAGCTCTACATCTCCACTGAGTCAAGGATATTTAGTGAGCAGCAAGGGTGAAATATATTAACTTCTAAATAACTCCATTAAAATTAAAAATGAGAAAAACAGAGAGAGAAAACTTCAAAGTTCTAACTCTTGTATGGCTTGGCACGTTCCCCTTTGTTTATTATCTGTACTGGTATAGTGCCTGCATCAGGGAGCAGTAGCCTGCTGTGCTTTGGAAAGTGCCTAACAAACGCATCCCTGCTCTGTGGCCCCGAGAAGCAAAGTCATAGAGGGAGTGTAAAATTGGTGGAATTCAGGTGACACGTAACTGGGAGAAAGATCAGCTTTAGGTCAAGCCTGTGGAAGAGAGAGAGAGTAGAATCTTTGTTTTTGGATGACACAGCTGTAGGAAATGGAATACAGTGGAAGCTGTTTTCAACACTGATTTTCTTTAAGACATTAAACAATAACTTTTGTTCTCAACATCTTTTTCTACTCTGGTGGTGGTTTCCTCTTGGAAACAAATTGCTCAACCGGTTTATGGTGCAAAGGCTCGTTCCTGATATGATGTGTGCACATAAGGACTGGGTGGGAGAGGCTCCTCCAGCCCCATAAGGACTGTCAGGATCTGACATTCTTTTCTGACTAGAAAAGAAGAGAGGTTGAAGTCCTGGGAAAAAAAGAAAAATTATACATAACAATTCCAAAGGAAAGGAACCTTTCACACCGAGTGACTGGATTCTCTATTTTCCAAATCTTTATTTTGATTTTGACCTTTTAAAAATATTTCCAAATGGTTTTTCTTCTCGAATAACAAATCTTTCAAAAGGGAATGCCATTTCAAACGCTAGAAAGGAAATCCTTGGGATGCCAGAGAATCCAAATGTTCCAACTATTCCCCAGCTTTTCTCTTTGCACTGAGCCATACAGGGGTGTGAGAATTCTGTGCAGTGGCAGCTCCCTGTCAAGGTGTGGGGAAGGCTAGAGACAGGGGTTTGCCCATGGCATGGCTCTGGTGGCCAGGCTGGTGCTGGGTGCTCCCACAAAGGCCTGCTCCAAAAGGACCCTCACCCACCACCCATGTGGCCTCCCACTCCATGCAGAAGGTAGGTGTGAGTGAGGTTTTGCCCTAAAGCCATTAGGACTTGTCTTCCTTGCAGCAGCTGTGTCAGCAGTGACAGCTGGAGGTACTTACAGCCCTCAACAGCCCCATTTTGTTCCAGTTGGCTTCTGACCACATCAACCCCCTCTTAAGAGACAGGTGTTGCATCCTGTTCTTTTCAGACATGACCCAGGTGTTCACTCACTGTGGAGATGGGGGCTTCTCTCCCCACACTGGCTGCCACTATATAATTTCAGAGAAAAGGGGTGTGGAACGGTCTGGCAGCCAGCAGAACCATGTAAAGCTGCCAGGGAAACATCCTCGGTTCTTAGGGAGAAGTAGCCTTTGCAATGGGTTTCAATGATATGAAAAACTTTCTGAACTGATCCTAGAATGGGATTTCTTAGCTTTAGGATTGCATCTCAGAATGACATGTAAAACAATTTCATTGTTTTTATCTACCTGCCTACCAGAATCAATGATTCTCCAGCTTACCTCCTCTGAAGTACAATTCATGACATATTGAAAGCCCTAAACTGAGTTGCATTGCATTCCCACCGTCTTCCAGGCATCCCAAATCTGAGTTCCCAGAACTGCTCTCCCCGAAATCCTTCCAAGCTGGGCTCCCTTACACAGTGGTTTTGGCTGCCACAGGGAATTTGTGGCTTGAACCTTGATGAAGTCTGAGTTCTGCTATCAATCAAAGAACATTTTACTGCCACTGTGGAAAAAAAAAAAAGGAAAAAGAAAAAGAAAAAAGAGAAATGGAAAAAGGAAAGAAAAAAAGAAGATGGAAAAGGAAAAGAAAAGAAAAAAATAAGGGATAACATGTAAAATTTGGAAAGTATTCTGACTTGGAAAGCAAATATAGATTGGAGATTTAAGGGAAATCTCACCCAGTTAATGTCACAGGACTTCACCCTTCTGAACTGGAAAGGACAGTAATGACAGAATGAATCTTGGAAAGACCTACTGGCTGCGAGGTGTTTATTTCCATTTCATCAAACAAGGGAAATACTGGACTGCAGTCATTTCCATTCCAGAAAGCTTATCTCTACAAGTAAGTGGGAGAAACTCAAGTCCACCAGACGAGGATGAGTTCTTATGGCAATCAGCAGTATTGTAGCTCATTATCTCTTTCTTTCAGCTCATAGGATTGTTTTCCCCATAAATATTTCACATGCAGGAGAATGTGGTGGGAAGCCAGAAGCCCAGCATGCATTCAAACCTGGTGTCATAAACTTGTCTCACACTGAAGTTGTCCTGAAGCCTGACTCAGCTGTGAGTACCATCTTACACAGGCCAGAAGACAGGAGGACAGCTAGACACCTTCAGATGCCCAGTGTCACTGTCTGCCTTAACCAGATAGTTTTATGCACGTTGATGGAGGGTAAGCCTGGCTCTCACCCCTCCACCTGGACCACAGAATGAAACCAGGCATTTGCCTGCTGCTGCTGGTGGTAAGTGGAAATAATGTCACACGTTTTTTCACACTTTATCCATGTGGCCACTGAGGAGCAATAGTCCCAAACAGATTACTTCAGACACTTAGAAACAAGCTCTACAGGGGAAGGACCAGCACATTTTTTTAATAAGAGCTTTCTCCCTTTCCTTGCAGTGGATACCCTGCTCCTGCTCACCACCTCACTCTCCATTCTTTTCCAAGCTTTCATTTTCCAAAATCTATACATGCAGTGTTAGTCCTTACACACAACAGCGCAACAAGCAAAAGAACCTCGGTTATGACCGGGCATCCTTCCAAGGAAGAAGAAAATTAACGACTGTGGCTCCAAAACTCTTGGAAGGGCTGTGTTGAACATATGTCTGTGGTAAACAGAAATTTCCAAACCTTAGTAAAACACCTTCCTTCTCATAACACAGATGGGATTACTGGGAACTTACTGTGCTTGGTGATTGATCAAGCTGCTCAAAGTCATAAGAGAAAACATCAGTTGCAATGTCAGTGAAAAATATTTGCAAAAGTGCTGATGAATATGATTTTAATCCCACATAAAACTGTGATGAGAAAAAGGAAACTTCTATTGGATGCTCTCCACAGTAAACCTTAGATTTTGCTTGGTATTAATCCATCCTGGATAGCTTCTGATCTGATCATATTTTACAATAATGTGGAAAGGCACACCAGGCAAATCATTCATTGTCCTTTGTTCAGGTAACTTCTCACATGAAAAAGAACAGGAAATTAATGCTGGGCTAAAAACATTACATTTATGGACTTCTCTAGTCCTTTTAAATCTTCCAAAATCCTGCAGAAAAAGGTGGTAACAAATGAGCAGCCCTACACTGAGAGACTGGTACATTTCACAAGCAAGACCTAGCCCTGCCAAACCCCTCAAGGAGGCACAAATTTCAAAGGGTAGTTTAAGATTCTGGTTTGTTTTCTTTTCCTTGGAAGGGTCGTGGGGTGTAATTGCTCATTCAGCTGAGTTTTTGCAAAGCTAATGCAGAACTAAATATAACGAGGGAGTAAATTTCAGAAAAGGTTAAGTCTGGCTTCCATTTTTGTTCTCCTAAGTCAGGAAATTAGATTTCCATAGGAGCACGTACATAGACCTTGGTTTATTCAGTCTAGAGAAGAAGAGATTGAGGGAAAAACGCATACCAGTCTACAGCTTCCTGAGAAGGGGAAGGGCAGGTAGGTCTCCTTCTCTCCAGCCATCAGCTGTAAGATCTGAGGGAACATGAATCTCTGTTGGGGAGGTTAGGAAAAGTTTCTTGACTCAGAAGGTGGCTGGGTGCTGGAAAACACTCCCTGTTGGAGTCAAAGATACTTGGACTATCCCTCAGTTTGCCCTGGGGGATCAGAGACCCTGGATTGAACCACAGAAAGACACAGTCTTTGACTTGTGTCCATGGGAAGGATTTCCTGCACTCATGGATCAGTTGCAAACACCAAAATTATAAGATAGATAATAGTTAGGTTTGTCACAGGGTGAAAATTTATAGTTTTGGGGTTTTAGTATGGAGGTGAATGGGAGCAAGATGGAGGACTTTGGGCGTTGTCTCATGCTTCTTCTTTCTTCTTCTTTCATTCCATTTTCTGCTGTGATGGTGGCACACAGACATTGGTAGAGGTAGAAGTTACATGTCTAGGATAGGTAGTGATTATTGGTACAGAACTATAAAATAGTACATTGTAATCGTTAATTGGATAAGAAACCTTTAAAACATCACTGCAGGCACCATTTTGGGGTCTTGCAAGCTGAGTTTTCAGGGAGTTAAGTTCAGGTATGTAGCTGATCTCTGTCCTTGAAGATAAGGACTGAATAAACACCTTAAAGACTAAAGCTGCAAGTCCGATCTTCTTTCAGAACTGTGGTACGGGATTTTTGAGGGGAAAAAAATCCCTTTTAAGGGGTCGCCGGAGAACAGCAACTCTGACAACTCCCCAGGGACATGGCTATAGCACCGAACCTGACAGAGTTCAAGAAGCTTTTTGAGAAGGTCTCAGGAACACGGTGTGATTCTTGGTGCCAGCAACAGGGCAGCCATTGCAGCACCAAGGTTGCCATCAATTGCTTTGGAGACGCCAGACTCAGCTGAGGTGAAGGTGGCTGTCTCCTCTTTCCCCATAAGCTCTGGGGAAAATATACTCCACTCCAGTCCCATCAGCCTCTTCCCCAAAAGCAGAGGCTGGGGTGTGGACACCAGACCTTTGGGTCAGGAAAAACCTGGGCTTCTGGGTCCTGTCTTTGGGAATGGTTGGTGACCAGGGCTGGGCTGTGTGTGCTGGGATGGGTGGCAGACCCCACATACCGAGTGCTGGTAGCCACAGCGTACTGTCCAACACCTTACAGCAAATTTCAGACCTTCAGCAGGTAATGCCAGAAGCCAGGAATTCATCGTATGCCTCAGGAAAGCAGAAGCCAAGATCAGGTGCTGTCAACGTCCTCAGACCATGTAACAGCAGAGAATTTATGAAGTTAAAATGAAGATGGGCATTTCACCTTCCTCCAGAGTTGCAATGAAACAGTCTGTAAAACAACTGGAGTTACCCTTCTGCCATGCCTAAATTCCAAACCTGGAGAAAGCAAGACTTTGATACTGATGCTTACCAAGCTGGCCCCACAGCGGTCTGTTCAGGAGGGGGTTTCTTTCCCTCTCCTTGCCTCAGACATCAGAAACAGTTGATAGGGCCCTCCTGCAGAGACCAGGAGCAAGACTGAAGTGCACATTAAAGTGCCCTGGGGCAGGGTGTGACACACACCGTGAGTGTACCCCTGTGCCAGGCAGTGGCTAGCCAGGGGTGGTGCAAGTTCACCCACATGCATCTGAGCCTGCTCAGTCTCTCCAGACGGATGACCTGGGGGGTGGAGACACACACAGGCACAGTCCATCCCCAGTCTGCTCCCTATGGTTTTCCTCTTGCCAGAGGTATGCTGCCTCTGTATCCCTTGCTGCATTTCATCTCTTCAGGTGCCAGTGAACTGGGAACAGCCACTCCTGCATGCTGCTGGATGCTGCTGGCTGGCAGCCCCTTGGTCTTTTCCTGTGTGACCAGTGGGTGAAGTCATGCAATTGTCTGCAGAGCAGAGGAATTTGAGATGCCAGCTCAGCTCTAGGCTGTAAACACATCCATCTTAGTGCTGTTGTCACTTGCATGATTAAAAGGGGGAAAATGGAAAGAGACAAAATGTCTCTGGAAGACCAACTTGATGAAAAGGAAAAAAAAGATCAAAAAGGAGCTTGATTAATGGACTTGCATTCAGGCCAAGAGATGCATACACTGAGAAGGACTTTGACTTCTTCCTGTCCACTTCCCATTTTGAGGCACACTGAGATAGGGCTTGACTGGCTCAAGCCACATACATGCTGACACTGCAGCAGCAGCAATGAGGAGATTTACACAGACTCATGTTGCCTTGCCTTTTCCTCTCTTTCCTTGACTTTCTCAAGAGGGATCTGGACAGGGATGGGAAGCAGGCTCTGATAAACTTTGGCATTATGTCTCCATTCCTGTCACACTAATTTCCAGTTTCTCGTAGCCGAGAAGTGACTGTGGCCTAGGATGAACAGTCAAAACTGCTACAGCAAGTAATGAAGTGAAAACTTTGCAGTCACTGAAAGCTGCTTCTCACTCACATTTAGGCCTCATACTGTCTCTTTCCCAGACTTGGCAGTAGTATGAAAAATTACATGTCCAAGAACACCTCAGCAACGAGGAAAATGCAGGGCTCAGTGGATTGCTTAGTAAAACCTTCAATTCTGCTGTCCAGGAGAAATTCTGAGCCTTCATTTGGAGAAGATTAGCAAAAGATAATCTTTCACTGTGGACTCTCCTGCCTGCCTGGATATTAACAGCAATGGATAAGGTGTGCTCTTTGTGTGGGAGATTCGCTAAAGACTAAAAACAATACTGTCAAAATACTGTCAAAAACCTCCATGGGTAAAACTTGGCTGGACACTGAAGGAGTGACAATCTTTGTCACAAAAATTAGTCTTCTTTCCCATACAGCTGTTGAATACTTCCTTTCCAGCTATAAAATGTAAGGTTCTACTTTTACTAGCTGTAAAATGCTATCAGGGTTTTATGCAAGGATTTTGTTTTCAGTTCTGCCTTGCTAAAAGTTTGATTTGTTTTCCAAGTCAGAAAGCCTTGTTCTAATGCGGGTCTAAAGAGCATCTAGGCTGTCAGCACTACTCGGAACTGCTTTTTCCACTTGACATGTACTAGAAACATGACTTCTACATGACTTCTCCAATCCCTTACTAGTGCCTGGGGGAATTCTGCTGGTGGGGTTTGAACAGAAGTCAGAGTAGCCTTAGAGTGAATGGACAAGCTGTCAACCTACTCTTCTTGCAACATCATGTCAGCAATACACTGAGGGCCTGTTTCACTTAGTGACTCCAACCCTGGAAGAGATCCAGTCATTTCTAAAAAGACCATGTCATGGCTTTTGCTTTTAAGAATCTGCAAATGGTCCGGATGCCCAGAAGAACAGATGCTGAGGATCATCAGTAGCTTGAAAGCAGGGAGCTACCACTGGCAGGCAGAGCTGTGAGAAGTTAACATAATGGAAAAAACAACACATTTTCCATGTAAAACTTCTCTGTTAAGTAGAACACGGCTGCATGGATTTTTTAAGCACTAAATAGTCTTCAAATCTCATTTCATCTTCAAGAAAAGAGGAAATATAAACAGGCCAAATGCTGGGAAGATGGAGGAGATGGAACTGGTGACTTGCAATCTGGTTGAAAGGAGACCTTTGCACCACGGGTGATCAGAAATACTGTGTTGAGTACACACTGTTGAACTTCTTATCTGGCAGGCACAGGTCATGGAGCTGAATTCTGGCTGATGTGAGCCTGGCTGAAGCAACCATGTTCATGCCAACGTGCAGAACCGTGTATTTGTACATGGCAGCTAGCCTTGGCATAGCACACGTGATCAGCCCCGCCTTCCCCTCCACACCCCAAGGTACATAAAATCTATGTTCTTATAGGCTGAAACACATCTGAATGAACGAATGAGTGAAAAAATGCATCTGAAGGGCATTACGTTGCATGGCCCAGCCAGTGACACTTTCCAGTTGATGTGACTGAAGGAAGTCACTTGGAGGAGAGTTTCCCTTAGGGCAAAAACCAGTTATACAAATGGAGGATAGCTGACATGACCCCATCATGGACCCCTAGGGAAGTATGGCAGCCCCATTTCCCAAAGAGGCAGGAACAGTAGAAGTGCCTTCCAACTCAGCTGTTCCCAAACTTGCTAGCACGGCAGCTTGCCAAACTCAAGCTGCCACCCACATTGGGCACAAATCCCCCTGGCTTTGCCTTTCCGATACACACCCCAAGCCTGTTTCCAGAGAAAATCCCTGCCTGTTGGCTGAGGTTGCCTGCTGTGTGGCTTGCACCAGCCTGGGCCCCTGATTCTTCTCCTGAGATGAAAGGGCTTGACAGCTCTTCAGTCTGACAGCTCATTCTTCCATGGCTTTAATGGGGCCTGTAATTGTTATGGACTACAGTAGTTAATTTTGGACTGTATAAGCAGCCAGTAATTGGATAGGAAAAGAAGGGGCCTTTATACTGCCTGTCAAATCCACCTCCCTCTTCCTCTCCCCCTCTCTCTCCCACAGTCCCAATTGTGACTTTATTCTACTTCTCTCCTCATTGGCTCTAGGTACCACCTCATCCTCCTGCAGAGGCTTTCCCTTCCCCTGCCTCCCCATAATGCCAGTGGTACCAGATGCTATCTCCCTCCCTGCCTGCTGCACTCCCCTCCCAGCACAGCCCCAGCCCAGGGCAGGCAGTGGTAGCTGGGCACTGGTTGTACCATGGCCAATGGTCCTGCCTGCAGAGCCAGGTCAGCCAAAGGGGAGACGTCAATCCGAGCAGATTTTTAAATTGCTTTAATTTTTCAGTCTGACTGAATTACACAGGCACAGTTCTATGGCAGAGAAGATTTGTGCTGTTAAGCAAGCAACACCCCAAGGAAGGCCAGGAGCCTTTCCAAGTGCAGAAAAGAGTTTCAGCTCAGCGAAGCCATTACCAAGGTACTTCAAGTCAGAGAAGTGATTAAGTGCTCTGCTGTGTCAGAGCCTCAAACTCTGCCACTTCACAGCAGAAAAGAAAGACCTCTCAGCAAAACGGAGCCAACTTTCTTTCACAAAACTTGTGATGTTCTGGATACAGTCTCAGAGAAAATCTGACAACTGCAAAGCCATATATGACTGCATATTGATATCAATGTGCTTATACATCAAGCCCATTCCCTCATGGGGTTTGCTTGGCCTGCGACGACTTTTAGAAGTGAGAATTCCTCACAGAAAAGAAAAATTTTAATTCTGCTTGAAGCAGATTATCAGAGCAGAAAAGGTAATTTCACATGCAGGGTCGACTGCCGAGCTATACTTTACTCTGCCCTGGGCTGGGAAAATCAGAAGCAGGTGTGTGTCAAGTTTGGGGTTGTCTTGCATCCAAAGCCCTCAGGAAAGCAGCTGGGGCAGTGCTGAGGCATAGCATGGCATAGGCAGAGCTGGGCACAGGACTCTCCTCTGCCACCACGGGCCACAAAGCACCCACAGCACTCATGTGCTGCTGGTCATGTTGCTGGTTTTAGTCTGGGAAATGCTGGTTTCTGCTCCTGTCCCAATGGCCTAGTGCTGTATTTTGCTGGGCAAGACAACATTTTAAGGGACTCTGCAAATTTCTTTGTTCAATCAGGCCCTGGCAATCTCAGTGCCCAGATCTGTTGATGGTTAGTTTGCTCAGGTACACTGAACCCAACCATGATGACTGCAAATGCTCTGAGAGGTTACTGCTTGACAGAGACCTCCAGCATGACTACCAGGCTAAATTAGGCTTGTGCAAGTGCCTAATTTTTTATTTTTCCTTCTGGGCCTTTTGTAAAACAGTGTAACAAAAATATCCCTGTAGAGTCTGAGGTCCAAGCAAGATTTTTGCATTATAAGCCCCACAGTTTTGGAGCAAGGATGTTGCTTTGGAGGCTTTCAGATGAAAGGTGCTGGTTGAGCTGGCAGGTGCAGAGTCAATGCTGTTCAAGCCCCCAGGACTTCAAAGAACAGAGGAAACTTAGGAGTTGAGGAGAGAGGGAGTGTGGGAAGGGGCTTACCCAGCTGTGTCACTTGGCAAGGCATTTTATGAACAGCATCACACATGAGCCTGGCAGTACAAGGCAGACAAGATTCTGCTCCTGCCCCATGCAGAACTCGTGCAATTGATAGGGTGGCTGTTTCTGGAGTGTTCTGTTGATGCCCTTTAGGCTTCTGTGGATGGATGCCTGGGCTGGTGCCTCAGTTTGACGGTGTCAGCCATCCCGCAGACCAGGAGCAGAACACATTTCTGGTAACAAGGCTTTTCCATGCCTGCCCTGTTCCACTTTGGTGGGAAAAGTACCCTCTGTCCTCATGTTAAAACCATGAGTTTGCTCTTTGCTTGCACAGCAGTGGCACGGCAGGCTGGGGCTGCCCCATGCAAGGCAGAATCAGACCAAACAAACCCCATGGCCCTGGTTTTGCCAGCTCCAACAAGCAGGTTTTTCAGCAGTTCTCCATCTGAACAGCTGCCTTGTTATTACTCCCAGTGAAACAGAGATGGGGGACACACTGTGAGGGGCAGCAGGAGGTTGCCTCCAGTTTAAATCTGCTAGCAGCTGAGGTGCTCTGGTGCAGGGGTGTGCAGAGGAGAAAAGCCAGCTCTAGGTTTCTGTCCTGGGTTGTAGTATAGGATTAGCACAAAGTATTCTATCACCATCTTCATGAATCATTCAATCCAATTGTTGGAGCAGTGTTTTTCCCAGGTCCCCTCCCTCTGGGCCATCTTCTGTTAATGGCTTATCAAACACCACCCTCTCCTTATCTTCTGTTAAGGACTTATCAATAACTCCCTCCGGGAGTTAATGTGTGATATACAGGACCCATCTGCATGACTCATCTTCCCATTGTGAGATACCCCGCCCAGGGGGAGAAGCCAAGCATTTTCACCTGGATATAATCTGAGATTTTGGACAGTACAGGCAGCTCTTGTCTACTGGCTTTCCAGAGGACCAGAGCTACCAGACCTTTTTCTACGAGATCACTGCTTCAGGAAGACCACCTTATCTGGACTGCTTCCATCACCCTCCTTAGGTTGTATTCTGACCCTGTCAGTGGTTTTTTTTGCATTATTGCATTTATTTTATTTTATTTTATTTTACTCTCTTTTCCTTTCTTCTTATTAAATTGTATTTTCTGACTTGGAGTCTCTCGCTTGTTTTGCTTTCAAATTACAACAATTTCCTAGCAATCCACCTCTGTGTGCAGGGGCTGGGCTGTGTCTAATGCTGAAGCCCAGTTCAGAGAGATGCTCTGCACCCTGACTTGCCATGGCCAGAGAACAGCTCAGCTCTGAAGGCTGTACTGCTCCTCGGGCATTATTGCATGGTGCTACGGGAGACAGTTTTTTCTCCTGTTTTTAGTTTGCTGACAGGTGTATTGTTACCTGTCCGCAGGACTTGTTTCCAAAAGTGTTTGAGGGACTAGCTTTCCCTGCTAGTGTCAGTCATTTCTCACAAAGCACTCTTGTTTAAGATGCCTGCTGCAGAACTCACACTCTCTCGGTGCTGCATGACCACATGGCTTTTGGTGGCAGCACTGGAGTCAGATCTCTGGTTTCTGAGATTAAATCCATGCATGGCTATGTCTGTTTAACCTCCTTTCTTCTCAGCCTAGCTGGTACATAATAAGCACTTTTCTCCCTTCATGTCGTGTCAGCAGATTCATTGATCTCAGTTCTGGAGAGCATAATCAGATTTGATCTGTGAATTTTTCATGGTTGTTTTCCAAATGGCCCACAGTAGAGCAACATGACTTCTTCCAGTTCTCCTCAAAGTATTTTTTGTTGGACACATTCAATTATGGGCCATTAGTTATCCCAGCAAGACACTGCTGGATCAGAGACATGGGGCTTGGATTCCTCACCAAAAAATGTTTTTACAGAGATGTTTTAGCATGAAGACAATCGATATCCAGCCTTAACATTGAGGAATGGCTGGTTTCAGGATTAGCATCACTTTTTCCTGTATGCTGTATTCTAATAGCTCCCAAGCAGACAGGAAAGTTTGGACTCTGGGAGTGGAACATCTTGCTGTGAGGAAAGAAGTGGATTACTAGAGACACATGACATTGGATAGCAACACATGAAGGGTAAAACATTAACTTTTGTTTTTAAAATGTGCTGTTAGAAATTGCTCTCCTAGCAACAAACCACCTTAGTTTGCCAAATGCTGAACCTTAATAACACCATATTTGTGCTAATTCCCTTTGTTTCAGTTCAAGACAAGAGTTACTAAGTGAATCAATGGCAAGCAGTACCAGTGTAATAAAAAGTGTAATACCATTTTCATGTAACCTGTAATTTCTTTGAAAAACTGAAATGTTTTCCTCAGAACAAACATTTTCCCATCTTTTTACAGTGTTTCTTTAAATAGCTGTGCACCTCTTCTGGCTACTCATGCTTTCCTCGAGGAGAAGAGACTGAGCTAGTGGTTTCTAAAGCCTGCAGAAGTGAACATCACTGCAGGTAGCTTCAGCTGTGGGCAAGGCTGCATTGCCTACTGCAGCTGAGGGGGATTTGATCTCACCAGAGACAATTCATGTTTCTTCCTTCCATCCTCTGCAATTTCAATTGTTAATTTCATCTACCGACAAGAAACTTCTTTTTCTTGCTCTGTAGTGGCTGGTATCCCTTCTTAAACTTCAACACATATTGTTCTGAAAAGAAATGAGGATGGGGTAGGAAGTTGCTTGGTTGTGTAAATTTTAATACTGACCTGGCTTTCCTCTAAGGCCTTGGGTACATCTTTTGATGATTCTCTCCATATTTCCTGTCTGCTGGATGGTTTCTGACACACAAAGGCCTAACGAGGAACATGCTGGAAAAAGTTTTGAAAAGAAGTGTCAAGCCTCTGGATAGATCCATTGAAGAAGACAACAAGGGTCTTCCCCTAGGTCTGCTCTACCCAGATGCACATTTTTCTCCTTGGGGTAAACCCATGGAACCAGAGATGCAGTGGTTGAGGAAGACCTTGGGAATTCTTCACTGTGAGGGTGGTGAGGTACTGGAGAGGTTTGCCCAGAGAGGTCATGGATGCCCCATCCATGGAAGTGCTCAAGGTCAAATTGGATGGGGCTCTGAGCAGCCTGGTCTAGTGGAAGGTGCCCCTGCCCATGGCAGGGGGGTTGAAACTACCTGATCACTAAGGTTTCTTCCAACCCAAACCATGCTATGATTCTGTGAATTTAGTTTGAGATGCAACACAAAAAGCACCTCCAGCTGTAGCACCCCTTATGCTTGAGCAGCCCTGTGTCAGCATCCTGTGATCAGATGGGAGAGGCAGAAAGTGTCTGAGTACTTGCAGAGCTGAGGAAGGGAGTGCATGCCTGTGGCATCTCCAGAGGAGCAGATTGCACTGATGGTGTCAATTATAAACTTATGTTGTTATTGTTGTTTGTTTCCTTTTAAAGGATAGTTTACAGGGAGATATTTAGAAGCAGCAGGAAATTATTATGAGTTTAAGAGCTTTGCTTGAAATTGTCAGTCTCCACAAGCAGGTTCAAATATTCCTCCTTCCCTTTTTCCTGTCATTGTCCTTCAGTAAGAAGTGGATGTGTTTACACAGAGCTGAGCGTGTGTCCATTTGGTGTGATTGGCCTCATACACAGTAAAAGAAGGTGCTAGGATCAACTCTAAACCCTATTTTCTTGTCCACACTAAAATTTACTTAAGAAATATTTGTAAAGTACACAAAGTCATAGGCCAGGGAATGATTTCCAAGTGTTCATACATTAAATAATACGAAGATCCTTAAAAATGCAATCTTTAAGAAGTATCTTTTTCCATAGGAAGACATTGTTTGGGCTGATTTATTTATTTAGAACAGACATTTAGAAATATACACAGCTGAAAATGTCAAGAGTTTTAGGACTGTGTGAAGTAATGTTGGTCATGGCAGAACCAGTAAACATATCTCACCCAACAGAAACAGACTGTGACTGGTATAATAAAATAACCCCAGTTATTCTCATTCCAGATGAAGCTCAGTTTGGTCATAGTGTTACCTGTGCCTTCCATCATCTGGACACTAACGTCTCCAAAAGAATGTTTGCAGAGAAATAAAGCAAACAGCAGGCTACAAGGAAATTGGTTCTTATGTTTTCAAGAGAGCTGAACTTTTGAGCTTGCTCAGAGAGCACTGACTGCAGGTCACCTGGATTTATATCAGTCTGATTACACTGATTTCCACAAGGAGAACTTCATTTTTTTTCCTGCTCTGACATCCAAAAGCTATTCAGTAGTTACTGAAATTTAACAGACTTGTAAGCATTTTCACTCTCTCATTTTTCAAATAGTCAGGAGAGCTGGTTCAAATTAACATAATTATTTCTGCCTTATCTTATTACACAAACAGGGTATTAAGCTTTTTATAGGAATAGAGATAAAATTAGTTAAAGGAACCTAATCTAAATTTATTCCCTGGTCTAAAGTATTTAGTTGTATTCATCTCAAAAAGGAGATGTAGAAGTGGGCTGCAGTCATTTTCAGTGGGGACAGCTTGTTGTGACACACACTGAGGAGCATTGCCCAGCTGTCAATGTGTGACAGCCACAACAGCCAGCATTGCACAGGTGGGATGGAGAACGCTTCCAAAAAACCATTCCAGCTCTCTGAGCTGGAAAACAACTCTTCCAGATATCAGAAGGCTGTAAATATGTGGCAGGCACAGCACACAGCACCACATAGGTGGGATGTAGAGTGCTTCCAACAAAATATTGCAGCTCTCTCAGCTGGAAAACAACTCTTCTGGATATCAGAAGGCCCTCAAGGCTAGATCCAAAAGGGATTTAAACAAAGGTACTCATGGGCTAAAAACCAACACAAGCTCACATGTTCCTATTAGGGAGTATTTCAGTTTTCTAAGTAATGGTTGCTTTTCTGAGTACCAGCTTGCACTGCTGATCTGACAACTGTCTTTTTCCCCCAGGACTTCTCAGATTTTAGGCCCTTGAAATAAATTTTCAAGTCTTTCCCAAACGTATTTCCCACTTTTCCTTGGAATTTTCCTTTGTATTTTAAAGCTGTTTCTCAGGAATAATTCTTTCCTGTTTTCTCTCACTTTATGTCATCACATAGAGATTAATACCAGTGTCCATAAACTCCTCTTTCTAGGTCACTTTATAGCCTACATGCTAAACTTCATACCAGCTGAATTAATGGAGTGCATGTTTTTTCTCTCATGAGGCAGCTCCCAGTAGGTTGTAGGCAAGTATTTGTGTTTCACAGTATGAAGACTTCATAAGCATCCTTTTAATTGAACACTGGAACTCAGCAGAGATCACTCAAGACTGCTCATTTTAGGCTGTGTGGCATTGTAGGAATAATTTTTTCATTTATTCCCATCTGTTTCCAAAATTGTTTTTTCTGGAAAAGTGATAGGGGCTTTAATGAAGCCTGTGAAAGGTCAAAAAACAACATCTCTAGTTGAATGCACTCTTGGGAATTCACTTGGAAATAATCCTCTTCTTCTTTTTTTTTTTTTTTGTCTCTCTTTCTGGCTGCCAGTGTTGAAGCACAGAGTTAATAGCAGCCCTCTAAAATAAGCTGGCTTGTGTGTTGGGTCAGCCACAGTCATCTCTCTCTAAACCTCTCCATTTGCTGATAACAGCAGAATAATGGAGGAGAAGCATGCAGCTGAGGTGGAGTGTCAAGATGTGCTGAAGGTTGCCTAGCTGGGTATGAGAAATTCCTTCCTTCTGGCAATAAGCCCCTGCAGTCCATTTGCACAGTGTGCTGCCAAATTTTCTATAAACTTGAAAAACTTAGCTCTGAATTAATGAACAAGCATCTTCAGATATCAAAATGGATTGCATATTGAGTATTGGAGACATTCAAGTTCTAAAGAGACTTTATTTTTAACAGGTGAGATCGGCCTGATGTGCTTTCCTTCAGCCAGTTTGCTTCCATTTTTAAAAAAGATTTTTGAATATTTTGCTGGCAAACAGGGAAAGGTGAATACTAAAGGAGCATTATGGCCAGATCCATAAAGGCCCACAAAATAAATTAAACTTTTGTTAATTGTAAGAACACAGGAATTTATATATGTAAAGGCTGCTTTCTTGTGCTATAAACTTAATGAAATAGATGACAAATGGTCTTCCCAGCCTTGTTTGTGTTGCTGTAATGATTCAGTTCTGCGGGGTTTTATACTCCACCAATCCCAGCAGCATGGGAATGGTTTACCATTAAGAGTGGTAAAAGGAGAGTGAGTTGTATTAATCTCTTCTGAGCCACCACAAGAGTTCAGCAAGCAGAATTTTTCTCATCAGGGAATCAAGGAATTCTTTGTTTCTACAGTGAGGTTAAAGCTATGGTGTCTGTCCTGCATAGCAGATCTCTTGCCACCCTCCAGGATGCAAATTGCCAAAACCTGTTGTTCCATAATTTCCTATTTGAGGATGCTGACAGCTCAATGCAGAAACACCATTCCTTCAGAGTGTGATACAGGACTTGGAAACTACACAGCCAGGCATCACACACAGAGGATCATGCTATTTGCAGCATTTGTTTTTGGTGTCCCATTGGGAGCTTTCAGAGAGCCAGCACTTGGCATTGTAGCCTGCAGTTGGGCTCTGATCATACAAATGTTCCAGTAGGATTTAATTGAGATAATTCATAATTCATCAAAAAAGAAAGTGGGACAAGTCAGAGAGACATTTCTAGTCTCTGGAGACTAGAAATGGAGAGCAGCAGTCAAGTGAAGATTGCAGCCAAGTGGTTAAGGCTCCATTGTGCATTTTTTTCAGCGCTGGGTCTGCCACCTCTGAAGGGATGTGACAGGAAGGATGGGAATATAGCAGACGTATATCTGCTTGCCATTCCTTCTCCTTCCCTTTTTCTCTCCTGTAATGGGCATGATAAGGTCTCGTGGCTCCAGACCTGCCCCTCCTTGTGGCAACCACTTTGAATTTTCCTCCACTGCTAGGGAGCCCAGCACATGCTTAGGCATGAATAGTTCAGCCAGTGAAAACTCTGTCTAAACTGATTTGCTCCATCTCTACAGCTGTCCTGAGAAGGTCAGTGAGGTGTGCAAAATGTCCACTTTTATTAATTTCTCTTGAAATGTCAACTAGAAATATACCTAGAGCCATGTATACACATTAACATACCTGTGAAGAATTTCTAAATTAATACAATCATACCTTAATAGCAGAAGCTTTTGTCTTTCACCAAAGTACAGATGCAGCATGATTTGTCTGCCTCTGTGCAGAGAGAGATGGAAAATATTGTATTTTTTCAATAAAATCCAGCTGTTGATTTTATAATACAGTCAATAGCTCTGCAACTTCGAGACACATGTCCTCACTGCAGCTGCTGGATCCACAGCTGTTCTTTTAGTGTTAACCATTGGAATGTGGGACTGATTTAGCCCTGGGAGATCAGGCCTGACAGATGTTCATCACATCTGCTCTTCAGAGCTTCCAATAGACAAGCTCCCACCATCTCTCCCTCACAATCTTCTCTCATATTGATCCAAAACCTCCTTTGCTACAAATCAAGGGGATTTCTTCTTGTCCTCTGCTTTAAGTTATATAAGGAACTTGTGAAAGAGAAAGTGTTATGAGGCAGGAGTGAAAGGTACAGATACAAAGAGGAAAGCATTCAGCCAGGCAAGAATGTAACAGAGAAAGGTCAAATAGCTAAACACAATCAAAAATAAAAATCAGTCTAGTGCAGTTTTTGTGCTGTCTCTCTTTTCAATAAAATGTTATTATGGATTTGTTGCCTGCTCTCGTCTGTCTTGTGAATAAATTTCACAGGAGTTCTCTCTATGCCAAGATCCAAATGGAAAAATATAGAGATCAGACCTTAGGATTTCCTTTTCGAAGATATCTGTTTTGTTGGACTGCATGACACACAAGATGACTGCTCCTTGCGTATGGTTCTAAAACTGGTTGTGCATGACAGTTCAACAGAGACTATTTAACTTTTCTTTTATTTTACAAAAAGAAATCAGGGTGGAGAGTGTAAAAAACTCAAAGCAAGAAAATTTTTCTTGTTTCCCCTTTATTCTCCAGATGGCTTATCCCTTCAGAGGAAGAAACGACATTGGTCTGGGACAGCCAGTTCTTGACAAGGTCATGCTGATGCTCTCATACCCCGTCATTCTCTTCCAACCCTTATTAATTGTTTTGTTAACAACCATGGTGCGATGGACACCACGCTGATGTCTGAGTCATGAAAAGAGCATATGGTTGTCTGCTTCCCACTGCTGCCCTTTGATGAAGGGGTCTGGGTCCTCTGGATCTAAGACAACAAATGTTCATGAAGCACCTGCCAAAAGATCAGGAGGGGATAGAAGGATGCATGTGGTCGTATGCTGCACCAGAAAATTAATAAAACCCAGAGCATGACTCTTCATTACTTCAACAGAAAGCCACAGCTTAAATGATCATCAGAGAGGATCTTAACACATTCTTGTGTGGCATCCCAAGCATACTGTGAGTGTCCTTCCAAACTGGTGAGTTCTCTCCAGAAGGATGCTGTCTTGGGCAGTGTCTCTCAGTAAACACAATTTTTCATAGCACAGATGACATGTTCTGTGAGTCACCCCAGTACAGTGCCCTTATCCAGCTCAGCACAGAATCCACTGCACTGTACATCCTGATCTGTGGGGAGGGCTCAGCATGCTCGTGGCCCCCAGGCTAAGAAGGAAGGTGAGGAGCAGCAGGGCTGGGGCTGGGCCACTGACCTCTGCCCTCCCTTTCCAAGCAGTAAGGTTGTTCCTCAGGCGACTTTCCCTTCCTATCCCACTGGCGTTCCTGGAGGAGCTGGGAGGGCAGTGCAGGGATGACTCCTGTAGCAGGAACTACTGAATGCATGTGGATGGGGCTGCTAGAGCATGTCTTTCTGCCCAGGTTCTGCCTGTGCCCTTCTCTCAGACCAAGGGGAGCAGAATAACTACCAGATTTGTAGATGCCCCTTGGCTTGACCACTTGGGGACACTCCAGACTGGAAGAGACTGCTTTTCCATTCAGCACAGAACAAGACATGAGCAATCTGCAACCCCTTTTTTATGCCATGCAACAACATGTCTTGGTCCTCACAATTTCCCCACTTTTGCTCCTTTTTAAAATTCAGTGGGCTCCCTGCCATGAGAGGTTTGGACTCCCAAAGGCTTATAGCTGGAAAATACTCTCTGTTGCTTGTTGTTTGCTGAGGCTGAACAGTGGAGTTGAATGATTGGCTTTCATGCTGCCAGAACCTTGGCAAAGCTCTCAGAGGATAAAAACCAGAAACGTTTAAGAACTGAAATCCAGACTTTTCAAAATTACTCAGAAGCAAATATCCTCATGGGAGAGAATGGGAAGGGAACCTAGAGAAAACAAAAACAAAACAAAATAGTTATCTCTAGGACAGGTGTCAAATTCTGCTACTGGGGGCTTCTGGAGACATGTCTCTACAGAGTTCTTTCAGATTTTCTTGATTTATACATTCTGCAATGCAGACGCGACTGACCCAGTGTCTTTCCGAGAGGAATACTAAAATGAGGAGCACTTCCAAAATAAAATTGCTGATCTTTCAAACAGTGATTTTACTTATGTTCACTCATAATTACGTAGTCATGAAAAACCTGGAGGTCCAATTTATGCTTGGAGATTTTTAAAAACCTTGTCCTGAAAGTGTTGCAATACCTTTGCCCTCAGGTGCTAATATCAGCATATAAAAATAAAACCTGTTGTCATCAAGGTACCCAGCCCCCTGAGCTGCAAGACAGAGACAGGGAGCAGAATGAAGCCTCCACAATCCAGGAGGGAATCACCAGTGAGCTGCTAAGCAATGTAGACCAGCACAAGTCCATGGGGCTGGGTAGGGTTCGCCCAAGAGTACTGAGAGAGCTGCCAGAAGAACTCACTAAACCACTTTCAATCATTTGTCAGCAATCCTGGTGGACCGGGTAGGTCCCAGGTGACTGGAAGCTGACAAATGTGATTCCCATCTATAGTAGGGATTGGAAAAAGGATCCAAAGAACTACAGGCCTGTCAGCCTGCTTTTGATGCCAGGTAAGGTCATGGAGAAAATCGTGTTAAGAGCCATCATGTAACAAATACAGGACAACTAGGAGGTCAGGCCCAGCCAGCATGGGTTTGTAAAAGGCAGATCCTGCCTGACTGACCTGCTCACCTTTTATGGCCAAGTGACCCACCTAGTGGATGAGGGAAAGGCAGTGGCTGTTGTCTACCTGGACTTTAGTTAAGTGTTTGACACCATTTCTCATAACTTTCTCCTGGAGAGACTGTCTTCCCATGTTATAGATGGATGTATTCTTCTCTGGGTGGATAGCTGAGCCCAGAGACTGATTGTGAGTGGAGCTAAATCCAGGGGGTGGGCAGTCACTGGTGGGGCTCCCCAAGGCTCTGTACTGGGGCCAGTCCTGTTTAACATCTTCACCCATGATGAGGGGATTGCAAGGACCCTGACTGAGTTCACAGACAACACCAAAGCTGGTGGAGTGTCCACCAGCTGGAGGGTAGGAAATCACTTCAGAGGGATCTGGAAGGCTGGGTCAGTGAGCCAGGGCCAATTGTATGAGGTTCAGTCATACAGTACACTGAGTCCTGCACTTGGGTCACAGCAATCCCCTGAAGCACTACAGGCTGAGGGATGAGTGGCTGGAAACCTGCCTGAGGGAAAAGGACCTGGAGGTGGTGGTTGACAGATGGCTAGACAGCAGCTAGTGCATGCCCAGGTGGCCAAAAGGCCAATGGAAATAGTGTGACCAGCAGGACCAGGGCACTGATTGTCCCCCTGTATTTGGCACTGCTGAGATCAGACCTCAACTGCTGTGTCCACTTCTGTGCCCCTCGCTGAGGCACTGGAGTGAGTCCAGAGCAGGACAGCAGAGCTGGGGAGGCGTCTGAAGCACAAGTCAGGAGTGGCTGAGGGAGCTGGGGTTATTTAGCCTGGAGAAAAGAGGCTCAGGGGAGACCTTGTTGCTCTCCACAACTACCTGAAAGGTGTGTGTCAGTCTCTTCACTGAGGCTACAAGTGACAGGATGAGGAAATGGCCTCAAGTTGCATTGGGGAAGATACTAGGAAAAAGACTCTTTGTGAAAAGGGTTGTAAAGCATTGGAACAGGCAAGTGGTGGAGTCACCATTCCTGGAAGTGTTCAAAAATGAATGGATAGTTCAAAATGGCACTTAAGGACATGGTTTAATGGTGAATATAAGTAGTGGTGCTAGACTGATGGTTGGACTTGTATGTCTTAAAGGTCTTCTCCAATCTTAATGATTCTATGATTCTACCTTCTTGAAAGAGTTTCTGCACCAAGTTCTTCTCTGCTTATGTCATTACCTGTTCTATTCACTTTAATGGGTTGGAATGGGCACGGTTCTGCCCCTTGTAAACCAAATTAAACTCTTGTTTTCAGAACATAGACTTCAAAGAAGAGAGAAATGCCAGTCTGTCATATTGGCAGCTCCAGCAGTTCAAGAAAACCACCCAAGGGTCCTGTCTGAATAAGTGAATGCCTTATTATCACCACAAGCATGGTAAAACCATGGTAATATTTAGAGAATGCTGGGAAAGCAGATTCCAACATGAAGTTTAAAAAAATTTTAAAGGCAATATTTAACAATGAAGGAGGTTCAATAGTTCATTTCATAGGTCATGGTGTCCTGAGACTTGAGTAATTACCGAAAAGTTGTTTTAAGTTTTTAGGCAAAAACTGGAGTAATATAAACTAACACTATAAAAATGTGGGTGAGGTTTTCCAAAATACTTGAACAGGCTTTAACAGAGTTCCTTCCTGTACTGGATTTTGATGCAAGAATTGTCAGAGCCAGACAAGGATTTTGAAAAATCCTTCATCTTTTCTTCAGCCTTTAGTTTCAGTGCTTTCATGTGGGAAAATAATACACTTTCTTATCTACAGACTGTAAAATCATGTATTTCAGTCATGCTGATTGAAAACAAGCCCATTTTGGCTGAAAATAAAGGGTATCTTGCATTTCCTACCACTAAAGCAGATGTTGGATGGAAAAGATGCTCAGATGACAATTACTAAGCATTTTACTTCAAACTTAAACATGATTTCTGGAACATAGTTTTATCCCACCCATACTGCAAGACCATAGGGGTTTCATACCTCTGCTCCTTCACCTTCTGCTTGTGGCACTTGAAAGGACAAGAAAGAGACGTCTCCATTCGTCATAAAGGCTTTTATTACAAGGTTGTTCAAGGTGCATTGCTGAAAGCCAGTAGATGAGAGGATGCATGTGATATTGGCAAAGGAGGCTGACTAGAAAAAGAATATGTAAAGGCTGGGGCATTATTAAAAAAAAATAAACAGAACATATTTCCCTTTCCTAAATTAAGTCCAAGTTTGCAGCTAGTTTGTATGCTGCAAATGAAGATAATTCATGAGCTGGTGAGTAATAGTGCCAGTGAAACTTGATTTCAAATTGCTCAGGCTCAAACCTGGAGTTTCTGGGTTCCTCCTAGTAAGGGAAGGGTATACTGAAGTCTTGTCTTTTTTGGTGGCACTAATAAATTCAGCAGCTCAGGTACCGTTGTATCTTTCCTGAAATATGAAATTTATGTCTGCATCTCTCCTCTGTCAGATCTGAGAAAAACTGGCTAGGTGATTCTAGACTTACTAGGGATTCATATGCAAAGGTATACACCTATATTCCTATGACTACAGAAGCCTCAGTTCTTTATGGACACAGGTTTAAAGTGTGGCAAATTAGGCTGAAACCAAAGTTGAGTGAAGAATTCTTCTAAGATTTTGGTCAATGCTAAATCTATTAGGATTTCATTATGTTTCCTAATATTTCAGTCAATGGTGGGGTGAGGTTTTGTTTTGGTCAATGCTAAATCTATTAGGATTTCATTATGTTTCCTAATATTTCAGGCAATGGTGGGGTGAGGTTTTGTTTTTGACAGCATTTGCTCCAAGGCAGTGCTGATTAATCATGTAAATACGATATTTTCAACAAGTATTGGCTGAAGAGACACACAGTGCTATGTGACTTTAACTTACTAATTGGGTAACTCAAATATTGGAGCTCAGATATATCAACAAATAGCTGTGGTGAACAACTTGTGAGCCAGTCACAGACAGATGTTTACTTGTGGAAAATTTTCAGCTAATAGTACATATTTCTGGAGAAGTCATAGTCTGTTTGCAGGAAATTTCTGGTATGAAGGGACTATATTCATCCATTAAAATGTTTAGTTTGAATTGGTTTCCAGCTCTGATTGAAAGTAAATGAAGAACTGGCTAATTTGGGTTGCAGTACTTTTCTTTTAAAAACCTCCAGCACATATGCCTCCTCTTGATGCATTGGTAACTATGATGAGTTTGTTCAACTTTGTCTTTTCTCAAGGGTGTGATAAACATGTTGCTTTTCTTGATCTTCTGTGCTTGTGGTTGACAGGTTCTTGGTGAAGTCTCTCAAAACTTGAGAAGGAAACCAGTAAGTGCCGGAAATTGAAGTATGTCCAAATAATGCTAAGGATATCACACAGGTTCTCCAAACCATGGCAACTCGCAGCTGATCACAAAGTGGGTGTTCAGTTTAAGTAGGAACATCCTTACTTTGTGCTTTGCATGGGAGCTTCTCTCTAACAGGAGCCTGGCTGGGACTCCTTGGCAGGCTGCACCACTCACTCTGCCAGCAGTAGCTGTTACTCAGCCACGGAGACCATACTTTCCCTGGTGCATTTCTCCAGTTTCTGTAGATTCTTTGTGTTGTGAAGGACAAAACTCACATAGCCATGTAATAAAAAATAATCCACTGTAGATGTCAGGATGCTGGTTGGCTGCAAAATCACTGTAAATAGAAAAACATTGATGGCAACAAGAGCCTTGCGGTAGGAGGACAGAGGACTCTGCAGTTCATGGATGTTGCCAAAATTCATGGCCGTCCATGAAATGAGAAGCCCTTTGGAGGATCTGGCCTGAAAGAGAAAAGACATTTGGGTTACAGACCAGAGGTGAGAACACCACCGGGACGCTCAGCCCACCACATGGCATTCTTCACTGGAAAAGTCCAGAAGCAGTCCCCAGGTGGGGCCAGACTGGGGAAAAAGGAATGGGTGCCCCCTCCTTCCTGCTCTTGTTTTCATGCAAGGGGCCTGGGTCAAGCAGAAGACAACCCATGCACTCTCAAGACAGTTTAGACCACTTCTCATTTCCCTGCCTGTAGAACGGAGCTATCAAGGGTTTGAATAGGTTGGATCAAATTAGTAGCATTGGTGAAACTAACTATTGTAGTTGCTCACTCTTGTGATTTTCCAGGCTTTTGAGAATGCTGGATCAGTCTATAAGGGAAATGTGACACACTATTTCCTAGTTTTGCTGTTGTTTTTGGCAACATGAAGTATCTTCAGCATGCTCCCTTACCCAATACCAGAAGACACACAGCCTTCTAATAGATGGTATGGTTTCAGCTTGTATCTTAATGTGTAATGAGAAAGACAGACTTGAAAATATTACATTTAATGGCAGTTTAACTGTATATACAATCTTTGGAAAACACAACAGCAAAGCTGAAAACAAATATTGGTACTCAAATGTCTCTAAAACCATGCAACTTGTGACTGGAGCCAAGAAGTAAAGCCAGTATTTCCATTCTGTGTGGATTTAAACAGGAGTCATTTGGGGTCCGTGAGTGTTGACTGGACTGTTGCAATGATACAGGGTGCTGGACTAGTCACAGATAAGTTAATATCTCATAAAATGAAAATTAGTTGGTGCTTTTGGGTAAACTTGTTGAAAACTGAAATGTTGAAAGCCTCTTTGTCTTCTTTGCCTTTTGTTTTAAAAGGAAAGCAAGTTGGAGTGAATTAGGCAGGTTTGCTGGGTGCAGATCTCAGAACAAAGGTTTTCCTTTTGGCCAACTTTATTCATGCCAATGATGACAAATATCAGAGGTTTCAGCTGACTAGAAGAATGTGACTAACCTTCCACAAATGTGTCCCTCAGCTCCACAGTGAAAAATTAATAGAGGAAGCAGCAAGAGAAGTGACTACTGTAGTGCAATATACAATGTAATTTTTTTCAAGGCACTGTTCCATGGGGGTGAGGTAATTCTGGCCTAGATCTTCATTAAAAGGTGATCCAGATCAATGCAGGCTAGCAAAATACAGTCCCGAAGACTCAGAAATCTTTAGGCAAGGAAACAGAAGCAAACCACCACATATATTATTTCTGAATTCTCATAATCTCCTACACTGCTCTGACCTAGGACTTCTGGGCATTGGGGCTTGGCTGCAGATCAGAGGAAGAAAGAGAAGAGGTGGCAGAAGGTGGTTCAGTTCCCTCGCTGATGTTCAAATGGATCTGGCTTGGCTGCTAGCACAAACAGAAAGCAAACAACCCTCTGAGCCCCTGCTGGTGAGTGGTGTTGACTTACGCCAGTGGAAAGAGCAGACCTGAGCTCAGTGTACACTTCTGGGTGAAGACAAAAGACAAAAGCCTTCCAGGCAGAACTAGCAAACTAAGGAAAGTCAAAGAGGAAATTCTTGTGGGAGTACTGTCAGCATTACTGTGATGGATGGTGACTGTGGTCCCGGGCATGGGCCCCATACAGCTCAGACACAAACACCCTTCAGCAAACCCTGTCCAAGTGGGAGTGCCTTGTGCCTCTAGAGAGCCCCAGTGGCTGCCCATGCAGTGGTTTGCCTCTACTGGGGTCTCAGTCCAGCATCTCCATATCTACTGGTTTGTGTGGCCCCCAGAACACTGCCATAACCCAGAACTGGCCAGGGGTGTGGCTGGTTGGGAAGCAGGTTGTGAGGGGGCTAGAAGAGGATCACTGAAACATCAGCTCTTGGAAACCTGATCAAGATTTCTGAGTGTGCTGGCAGCACTCTGAGAGAAACACAAATTACTGAGCCCCCAAATCTTCTAAATTATGTAAAATAATTGTGAGATTGGAGAGTCCAGCCAAAACAGAGCTTTTCCCCAGAAAGCTCAAAGTATGTGTGTATGTATGCATGTTAGAAACTTTTCTCTCCTTCAGAGCCCCAAGGCCTGCTTCCTCCTCTGTAGAGGCGAGGGCTTTCTGTAACACTCCTCAGGCTTAGCAGGAGAGATGTGAGGCTGAATTCAGTTCAGGTACAGCCTGTCCTTTAAAGGTACCTGAAGACAGGGCATGCCAGGGGAGTGCTGCAGAGCCTGTGCTCCCATGTGCTTTCCTGTCTGGCACCAAACATCCTTGTTATTTTGAACGACAGAGACTGCACTGCCAAAAGGAGATAGTTTAATTACTGTTTTCCTCCCTCCTCTCTTATGAAGTGGCTGTAAAACTATCACTGCTGAACCTGAGCCATCCCAAGGAACTGACTGAGTGAAATACTTGAGAGGGCTATTTATTTAGGCATCAGCTTCACAGGCTCCCTTCATAACTGTCTGTATAACTCTGAAGCTACTGAGTATTTCCATAGCAAATAATATGATTTATGAGGACTGTCTTGGTTCCTGTGGACAAACTCTCTCAACCATGCACGGACGGACGGTGTGAAATGGAGTCAAATACCAGATGAGCTGGTTCAATTCAAGGGACCTCAACATCAGGCCAGCCCCGCCTGGAAGCCACTCGGACCTGGATTTCTGAGCTCCCCTCCTCTAGAACAAAACAGCCTGCATGGAGTCTTCAAGGGTGGGACAAAATGGGATTGGTTTATTGGGAAATAGGAAGTCAGCTTGCATGTACTTGCTCTGAGTGCTGGCTTGCTCATAACATCTATGGATGTTTTTCCTTTCGGTAAAACGCCACTGTAGCTGTTGCAAGATTGTATTTCTCTTGTGCTCCCTGCCAGCACACAGTATATGGAATATGCTGGTAGCCCTTCAGCTGGGGAGCACCAGAGCAAGGAAGTGGGTGTGATTAACAGACCAACAAAGCAGCAGATGGGAATAGACAGCACGGAATCCACAGAACACCAAGAGAGCTGGTTGTCCAGATAAAATTCTGAAGCACTACCACAATTACTTGGGTCAACTTGTTGAACTTTGATGGGATCTGGTAAAGAAAATGGAAGGAAAGCACTTTTCTATCTCCTATATGGGGTACATGAGCAATTAATACAGACATCTCAAAGACAATTTCAAACCATTCCTCATCCTTTCAAGGATGGAATGACAGGTCTTGAGAAGGAGGTGAAGTACAGATGCGATACATCATGGCTTTATAAGGTTTTCTCCTAGTGTTTTGCAAGATATTCTTATAAGACAGCTTGAGAAATAGGAACCAAGCAGCTGCAAAACTGATTTGGAAGCCATATACAAGGAGTAGCTGCCAGTGGTGCAACACTGCATTAGAACTGGATACAGAAAGAGGCCCCTCCTGTGGACAGCAGTGTTCACTGCTTTCCTCAATGACCAGAAAGATTAAAGAAAAAGCATGCTTACCACATTTAAATCTGGTGCCAGCTTTCCAAAATACTGGAAGACAGGGTAAGAGTTCACAATGATCTTGACCACTTGGAGCAGAAGGATGAACTGGTGGAAAAGGGGAACAATTTGGGAAGTAAAATGTAAACTATAGGGATGGATACAAGTCTCCTGTTGCTTCAGGTCTAGCTACAATTAACCAGCACCTTTCTAAATGCCAGAATTCCTGTAGCTCCTAAAAATACTGGAAAGGCTTGGCACACATCATACAGGGCTTGCTGTCCTAGATGGCTCTGATCTGCTCATTCTCCAACCAACTGCTGCATATAGTGAAAAGTACCTTCTGGTAAAGCAATTGCTGTAGAAAAGGAGTTGAGGTGATTTAGGTCTTCAGCACTTTGTTTTGCAAAAGGTGCAATTTCTTCAGTTTTCCTTGAGGAGGTTTAGAAAATTTTCCCATTTGTGTTTTAAAATTTTCTTTTCATAAGGATCAGATGTTCTTATTGATCAACCCTCCACTCAGGATGTTTCTTGTGAGAACAAAAAGTTCCCCACTTCAGAAACCAAGAGTGAGCGGTCCTCTCCATACAACAACATTGTAGGGCCACTGGAGGCAAGGGCATCCAGGTGACCCTGCCAGGGCACATGGGGACAGACAGCAGATGGTCCATGATGGTGCAATGCCCTGGGCTCTGCATGCATCCAAAGCATCCCTGAGAGAAGGAAGCAGGAACAGTGTAGATAGCCACACAAATCTGAAGGCTGGATGTGATCCTTGTGGTGGGAGATCAGCATGTTCAGCCTTTCTGGTGGGGTGTAACAAAGACCCAGGCTGGAAGTTGGAAGCAGGCCATTTGATACTTGAAATCAAGAAGTCCCTACTTCTTGAAGCAGGAAGGTAACTGTAGTGTGGATTTTTTTTATTGCCCAGCTTCTTGAATGAAATATTGAGTATTTTTCTAAAAGATGTGCTTTGGTGCAGTCTCTTGCCATCTGTGTGTGCAGCTGGTTCAAGTCCAGCAATTAGCAGCGTCACTGAGCTGGTGACACCCTTCTAGGGAGGAGTGGCCTTCCTTCACCAATACCTACCACGCTGACCACCTCTCACCCCATGGACATTTTTCCAGGGGTACGTCAGCTGTGGGATGGGTGTGTAGAGCTTGGAGGCGGCGTGCCTGATAGCTGACAGCTCCCGATACACAGGCAAATGGTGTCCCAGCCTCCCTGCAACCCATGCCACAGCCACCAAGGGACATTTCTGTCCATCAGTTCCTCACCTTTCCAGTTTCCCTTGGAGTATGGACTCTGCTGAAATCACAGCCCTTACTATGAGACAAATGAGTGAAAGGTAACAAACAGCCCATGACACACGGGAGGACAGCGAGTGTCCCACCTTTCTGGGTTCACCGTGCTCTGGGAAGTGCACCTGGGTTGTGGACAATCCAAACATACAGTGAGTGCCATCTGCTGATGGGAACAGGGTATTGGGGACAACAGCCTGAGCAGCGAGGGCTCTTGTCACCCCGCATGGCTTCTCTGCTCCTCGGTGCTGCAAGGCTGTGCTTGCAAACCCTGGCTCCTGCTGTGCCATGGCCACCGGTGACAGTGTCTGGCAGACGGACAGAGGGACATCGTGCCATCTTCTGTGTTCATGAGCTGGTGCTCCCTGCGCTGTGTCCTGGCAGAGGCACATGGACAGCCTGGAGAGCAGGAGCCTCGCTGTGCAGGTCTGGCCAAGGGGCCTGGCTGATGGGGTGGTGCACAGGAAGGTGATGGGGGAAAGCGCCCGACGCCCTGAAACACAACATCCTTACAGCCTGGAGTGTATGGGCACTCGTTCAGATGTCCTAACCTGGTCTGAGAACTTCTTTATGTTGCTCACTGCTCTGTTTTAGGCCGAAACAAAAGGGAATTTTAGAATGTATATGGTGGTGTCTATGTGGTTTCTATTTTTTATATAAAAATCAAATTATACACAATCCAAATAAATCCATTGAGTATCCTTGTTGGTGAAAACTTCAAAAGATAAGAAAATACTGGTCACCAAGTATCAAATTTTTTGTGCAGATTCAGAGCTATAATAATGCAGTAAACCCTAACCCTTTGACAGGCAGAAATATTTCTGTGCAGGCACTTCCAAAACAAATGCCATTGGAATAGCATTCTGTAGGAGGTGTTTGCTAACATATGAGGACTGAGCAACACTTGGAGGAGTCATTTCTGTTCACTGACAGGATGGTGCTAATCCCCCTAGAAAGTAAGACAGCCATGTACTATCTATGAGATAATTATACTCAGTGATGGGAGAAAAAGCCTAATTATATATATCTTATCAGCTAAAAGAGCTGAATTGTTGTGTTGACTTAGGGGGACTAAACTGCAAAACCTTTTTTTCTGTTAATTATAACATGCACTTATTACTCTTTTTATTTGGCAAAATACTTGTTTCCTTCCTGCCAGTTTTTCATGGAGTGTTGTTGCTGTGCTTTCTGCCTGAGGATGCTGGAAACTTCTCAGAGAATAAACGCATGTGCAATGCATATGAAAACCCCTGTTCAGAGTTTTGAAATGAGCTGCCTAATTTAGGCAGAGCTTCCTTTTCCAGAGCAAGTAATCACTAGTGGAGGTAGGTGACTCCACCAGCACTATAGATTTTTAGATTTTTCTTGCTTCGACTATGCAATGAGATATAAGATTTAAGATCTAAGTTAAAGAAGGTTTTCAGCCTCAAGGACCACAGTTCCTCTTGCAACATCCTTTGGGTGTGAATGCGAAAACTCTGAAAAATGAAAACCATGAGCAGTATTTCTACTGTTTGGCTTGAATTCTCACTGGAATATTTATTCCACGTATTTCAAAACAGAACTAATTGAACAAACACTTCCGGAATTAAGATCTGCAATGGACTTGTGAAGATGTAACACAGGTAAAATGTGGAAAAAGGGTTTTGACCAAGTCCTTCAAAGGCCAGTTTAGTCCTCTGCCATGTTAACATGTTATGGACAGTACTTATAAAAACATTGCTGCCACAAATATGTTTGGATACATGGCTTTTGTAAGATGCAACAATAAATTAAAACAATAAAAATTTGGAGAGGGAAAAGTCAAGAAGTTATGTATCACCATAGCCAGCAGAACATAGAGCTCTATGTGCAAATGTGTGCATGTGGACATAACCCTTGTGTAAAGCATATTTTATTTACAGAGCTTGCTTGAGCAAAAGCCCTGAGCAAAACCAAGGTCTGTCCTGGGGCATAATGTGCGTGTTCTATATCACATCCCTTTCCTCAATGGACTTGCATGGGATACCCATCTAAGCCAGGGGAAAAAACCTCCACCGACCTCAACTCCCATGCAAGTCCATTGAGGAAAGGGATGTGATACAGAAGATGCACATTATGCCCCAGGACAGACCTTGGTTTTGCTCAGGGCTTTTGCTCAAGCAAGCTCTGTAAATAAAATATGCTTTAAAAAAGGGTTATGTCCACATGCACACATTTGCACACCAGATCTCAACTGAGAGAGGAAAGGCTGTTAGTGCCCTGTGTCTGTCCTTGCTCTATGGGATCTGCAGTTATGGAAGCATGAGTGATTGAGAGAACAGCTTGCCAGTTGCTAATGTAACAGCCTCTTTCGACCCAATTTATTTATACTTGAAAAGTTAAGAATGTAAACTTCTTCCACAAGACAAATATTTACTGTTTATTTTTATGATGTGTGTTTTTATGAAAAGTGATCGATCACCAAGTGAATGTCATGATTACTGGTTTTGCTCATGTGGTACGTACATGTGCAGCAAAGGCAGATGCCTTGTGAAAGGACTTAATCCTTTGAGATGAGTTTATAAGCAGCTCAAAGAGAGGAACTCACTGCTTCTAAGTAAGAAGGACAGAGACATCCTAGCTACACAAAGTCAATTACATATAATCTAAATAGATTTATAATATTTTTTTAGATTCGTATATAAACAGAGATGCCCTGTTTATAGACAAACCTGTTAATTTCAGAGAAACATGCATCTAGTTTCAGACACCAGTAAGTTTTCCAGAAGTTTTTGCTGTTGCTCTTGTGATCTCATGTACTTGACGTGACACTCAGTTTCCCGTACCTCCATGCTTAGAATTTTAAATAATAGCATAAAAATCTGAAGTGGCTGGGAATGAACAAAGTATGTTGGACTGGGTTTTTTGCAACATATTTCCTCCGCTTGGAGTCTGCACTGGTTGAAAATCGATGGACTGAATCCAACGTAACATGGATCAACGTGTGCAAACTCCAGCTACAGTTTTTAAGAAACAGATGTGAAAAGCTGGGCTTCTTGACCTGTGTTTGCTTCCCCTTGCCTTAGATGTCCACAGTGCGTTTTCCCAGAGCAAATCATCCCTGTTTGAGGAGGAGTTCAGCTGTGAGGGCAGCCTGGCCAGCTGGTTCAGCTCCTTGGTGAGGTGGATCCTACCCTCCCTGGAACGCACCAAAGGCCTCACTCCAGCAGTACCAAGCTCCACGCTTGCTTGGGACTGTTCGCTTTGTACATGCACTTGTCTGAGTCCCTGTGTCCCAGACAGGCACCTTTAGTCCAGCTCTCTGTAGAGAAGAGCGAGCTGGGGGGACAGAGCCTGAGAATCCCCCAAGAAGGCACAGAGAGGGTTCAGGCAGATTTGTAGAGCCTGTGCTGAAAGTCCCGCTGCCCTCGGGGCCACCATGCCCTGCCCCATCAGGGAGCCTGGGACGTCTGGCTGCACATCCTGCCGGGGGGCTTAGGATGTGGGAAGGCTCTCCAGCCCACACACAGAGAACCCTGCTCTGCACCGACATCACACTGCAGCAGATCCTTCACAGATGAGAACACCCTGCTGTCCTTGGTCTCGGAAAGGCCTCTTTTACACATCTCTACCTGGAAGAGTGGAAAACTCTTCCCAGACATATGGCCTAAGTTTCTTTGTCCACTCCTCCATTTGCATGTAGATACCCTCTACCCTTCCTCTACCCCTCACACTGTTCTTTTCTTTTTTTCAGGAGCAGAATTAGAACAAGATAGTTAATTTTGTAATGGGTAGCTGAATATTCTGGGGGCATGAGAAATGTGGGAAAGAAAAGTTTGTTTTGGTTTCAGGATAAAATTTTTGGACCTTGTTACATTTTCTGTCACTTCCCTATAATTCTTGGCAAAAAAGACTTAAACAAGATGAGGAGAAGAACTCCAGATGCGTAAATCTGTGTGAAATTAGGGGATCATTGATTTTCATTCGACAGAGGCTAATGAATTAGTACATTGGAATTATCTGTTCATGGTGTCCCCAGCTCCTGTTTTCCAGACACTCAACCCAGAACACTGCATAAGACCTTCATACAGAGGTCCTTGCTTTGAAGGCTCCAGTTTTCTAGGTAATATGAAAACTGGGGATCCCAAACTATTATAGTAATTTTCAGTACAATTGTTTTTCCCAGCAGATGTCTGAATGTTTATAATGCACATATACACTTATGTTGCATCTTCAGCTTACAAAGGCGAAGTTAAAACATATAAAAAGAGAGTTGGCTTGTGTTGCTTCAGCAGCAAACCTGACACAACCACTTCTGCGTCAGTGACAGGCGCTGCTATACTGGATAAATTACCTTTAGATGATTCTCTTGAATATAACAATGTTTATTCTCTTAGCTTCAAGAAATGTCATCCGACAAGAAATGTGGGTTCTAGACCTGCCACATAAAACAGATTTTAGAACCTCAGTAAGGAAAAAAAACGTAGGCAAGATTAAAAAAAAAAAAAAAAGGTAGATGGAGAGATAAAGCCAAAGTATATTTGATAAATGAAATAAAAATAAAGTCCATGTCTGGCTATGTAACAAAACCTGGGGAGTTCTGGCAAGCAAAACCCTTAAACAGTCATGTGTTGACTCTTGGAGATAAAAAGAAGATAATGTTCATTCTTATATCTGAACCACTTGGATGCCGACAAGTCACACTAATAGAACTTGCAGCTAAGCTGCCCTTTAGACAGAGCAGCATGAGATCAGCCATCAGTGAGATGCTGACTGCCTCCCTGCTCTGCTGACTCTCTTCTCCAGCTCTTGGACTCACCCATGAACAGCAAGGGAGAGCAGCAGAGATACTGCTCAAAGTGTTAGCACAATGTCTGGATGGGGGAGATAAAATCCCTTTACTGCAGATAATGGGGAGGGTCAAGCAGCAGTGTGGAGTCACACAGCGTGAAGATGGAGTGCACAGGTGGTGAATGTTCACGCTGTGTAAGCAGTGCAATATGGAGCTGCTTAGTGATGTGGAAAGGAAATGCAGGGATCAGGATCATGCAGGATTAAATTCAAGTCTCCTCTAAATTCGCATTATTGAGCAGGGATGCATCTGTGCACGTGATGGCTGGAATTGACCTTTTAAAACAACCTTGTAAATTTAACATTGCTGGCTGTACCCTTTTTAATACATACTTTTTTTAGTTTGTTCTCAATTTTAACTACACAACTTTTATCTTAATTTTCTAATTAATCTTTAAAGCCAAATGAATCAAAAAGCAGCATATGGTTTAGCACTGTCACTGGAGCTGCAAGTTTCTTTCAGGGTACATGCAAAGCTACTCATGGATGTCTGAATGAATATCAGAAACAGGTACTTGAAAGCAGAATTGGGGGCAAACAGCTTCTGTCTTGAGGTTATTGATTTTTAATTTCTTGATGAAAGATTAGATTGAGGATCCTGCTGACATAAAGTACCAGGTGAGGAATTACAGTGGAATGAAAGTATTCTGGACTCTCACCCTGCTTCTGTGTCCTTCCTAGCCACTGACACTGGACATAGGCATGTAATAATCCACCTGTGTAGATGAAATTTGGATCTGATCCAGCATGTCTATTGAGGTTTTTCTACCACAAATTAGAAAAAATTTGGAAAATGTTTTATTAACTTCAGATGTAAAACTGCAGTGGTCTGAGACATTAAACACCCAAACCTCTAATCCCCCAAGCATTCTTCTACACCCAGTGAAGAAAAATGGATATCCAGATGCCTTAAAGGCATGAAGAATTACACCTGAATGAGGCATTTTCTCCCCAGGAGATTTGAGGGGACTGACCTGGGCTTAGATAGCTGATTTTAGTTCTATAAGTGTGGTAACAGAACTTCTACCCATCCTATTGCCAGGTGTAGAGAAAGGTCTGGAGGACTTGGAGTAAAGGTTTGAGTAATAACAGCTTTCACTCAGATCATGAGAGCTCTTGGCACCTAATAAAAAGAATAGAGTATGTTTGAATCAAAACCTTCCCCTTCCACTCCTATTCACTTGCCTTTTCATTTTGAATGTTCCTGCCAGGATCTGAATAATCTACAACATACTGACTGGCATGGTTCCCTCCAGCTGAAAGACAAATGTGAGAGAGAGGGGAGATTACCCCTTCAGCTTGCCAGCAGGCTTGCTTTTTAAACTGAACCACTGTGTTGCAGCTCCTGCAAACTGCTGTATGTGCAGACAGGGAGGCACAGCTTGTGCCCAGTGTTGGTGCCAACCCAGCCACAGCCAGATATGCCACTCTTCAGTGGGCAGCAGTGGTGGAGATGCAGTTCCCTCTGGTCTGCCTGTTCAGCAGGCAGCACACAGCAAACTGGAGTACACTCTAACCACACAGTCAGTGGGATAGTTCACATTCTTAAAATTAAGCACGTTTTTAAAATCTGCCAGCCCCACCCTATCCATGTGAGGGTCTGGATGCTGCTCAGGACTGTACAGCTTTTGAACTCTGAAGTGTTCATTGCTCTGCAAACTGATGATGCTCAACTCTACTGTCCAGGCAACTTCCTTGGAGAAAATGTCTCTGCTTTGCAGTCTCCTCCTGCTCAGAGGCCTCAGACAGAATATTCAGTGATCTATATCTTCCAGTGCTCAACTTGGAGCCCTCCCATGAATTCACTCTTCTGCAACCTCCCAGAGTGATCACAGTGTTCTAGCAAATCTATTTCATAAAACTGGCCGTGATAAAGATACAAATCCTTATCATAAAACTATGCCAATGAGTTAGCCAGCCTTCTGCTGTCACATCCTCTTGGGTTTTAATGAAAAGCCACACATGCAGTTTCACCGGACCAGGAAGGCTCCCTCAGCCTTTTCTCTTTAAGCCAAGCAGTACTAATGGAGGAATCAAACTCTTAAACCTGATGTATAGACACGTGCTCTGAATAACAACACAGAAGGAAAAGCTATTATCTTCAATAATAGCTGTTGCATTTGGTTACACTTCTCCTATCCCCAGAAACATACAGCAATTCAGCATGTCTGTTGAGGGTCCTGTCAAGTCTGGAACAATTGCTCTTGGCAGCGTCATTAATGACTGTCAAGCCAAAAATGGCAGAACAGATATGTGCAATCTTAGGTCAACCCCCATCATTTCCAGGGGGGCTCTTCTCTGAAAGGAGATTGGATGGGTCAAGCTGTTCTGTGCCCCAGCAGAGCTGGATGGGCCGCCTTCCCAGAGGAGCAGACAAACATCTCTGCTCAGATTCAGCAATGTTATTTGGCATCAAGTGGGGAAGAATGCACCCTTTCTGGTGATCTTGGACAATTGCATTGCTGCCTTAAGTTTTCTAGCCTTCTGATATTTGCATTTTTGTAGCAGAGATTCTTACAAACCTTCATGTAAACTATGTGTGTTTTTAGAATTATCTCCTTTGTTTACATATTTCTCCTCTGGGAGAAGTCTATTGACAGACTGTGATTTTTACCAATGAGATTGGAGAAGTGGCAACTTCATCCTCCAATCCTTGACATTTTTAGAAATCTATATAAGATGGAGTTGGAAAATAAACTTCTTCTTCCTTGCCTGATCTTGACTGAGTGCAGTCTCATTCTTTCATGTCCTACTGCAACATTTCATGTTCTCACGGTATCATCCATTGTGAGACAGATATTCAAATACAAGCACAAAATTTTTAATTTTAATTTTAATTTTTATTTTTATTTTTATGTAGTATAAACTGCACTACCTTCTTTGCTGGTGGAAAATACTGTAACTATGATCTAAGCTATAGAGGTGCTTAGTTTTCCATCATTTGAAGATCTGATGGTCTAAGCTAGCCCTTGTAAAAGAGACAACAATTCATTCAGTACAGACGTTATTCTGTTGGTGCTTTAAAATTAAATTCAGTATCTAAAGTAGTATGAATGTATAAAAGGCCAGAAACTGGTTTCTTGCCCCCAAGATCAAGATTTATGGATATAAATACCAGGAATATAAGAATATAAATGCTAAGAAAAAACCCTGACGTCTCCTTCATCAATTAGGATATCTTAGAGGTGATATAGGAAAAAATGCCTAGCTCCGGGTAAGAGCAAGATAAAATCTGAAATGTGGGGCCATATGAAATCTGCAAAAAAGATTTTTTAGGGTAGCTGCCTTCAAAAACTTGTGTACAATTTTGTTTGGAGGGATGAAGAGAGCAGAGGAAAAATAAAATTAACTACCCGTAAATGATTTTTAAATGTAATTTCTAAATATATCAAGTATTTTAAAATAATAGGGAATTACAAACCTTTCTTCTTTAGATATCACAACCAATATTTGAACATGTTTACCTGAAAAGTCTCCTACCCTGCATATTTTTGGTTCAGAAAAAAGATTCAATTATAGTTGACCTGTATACATTTTCCTGCTTTTCTGAATGTGATATGGTGTGCCAGATGATTTTTTGACTGAGCAGTGTGAGCAGATGAAGGGCATCCACAGGAATAATCTGACTAGCATGCTCAATCCATCTGGATCACATCAGCTTTTTTCCCTTAACATAAGGACATAGAAAAGAGACAAAGTAAAAACCTGATGAACTGCTCCCTCAGATTAGTTGGCCACTTACATAAACTTTGGGCTCATTTCATAAAATACGGCCCCAAGTCTCTTCTAACCTCACCATACTTCATGACTTTCAACTGAACCCACTCAAAAGCCTATTTAGAATCTACAATGCTTAATCAATCATGTGAGCAAAATTTCCCTAAGGATCCCATCACACAGAATGAATTCTAGCAACTTTTAAAGAATACTTATTGACTTAGCTCAGCTACTTTAAAGTTACGTTTTATACTCATTAAAATAATCCTCTCGCTTATTCAGGACCTTTTCAGCAATGAGATCATTGATGAGAACAACACATGAAACCTCTGTCCTATTTGTTCCTGGATGAACATGTGTTGCCCTTGTAGAAAGAGAGCAGAATGACTGTCCACTCCATTCCCATATCCTTGGGTAGGGAGAGCTAAGTAATGTCTGACTGGCACTTGTCCAATCCCTTCCTACAGACCTGAAGTGATGGAAACTCTATGGGCTCGATGGGAAATACATTCCTAAGCTTCATTTTCCATTATGGTCCGAAGTTATTCCTAATGTCTTTTCCCAGTTAAGTACTGAACATTTTGGTCAAGAAATAGACTCAAGTTGTTCTAAATCATTTGAAGAATCCCCAAAGTAAACTTTCTGGGATAGATTAAATCGATTTTTTTTCTAACAGTAAGGAATGTGTTGCTATGTTATTACAGATATTCAAAAGAGCAAGTAGATACTTGATTAAAGAGATGAAAGTGCAAAACTTCTAAAGTGTATTCCATGTACTAGCTGAACCTCTAAAGAGTTCAGCAGCTTTGTCTGCAATTAATATAGTGCCACACTGCCTATTTGATTAAAACATGTCATACAATCACGGGTAATGTTTTCTTGATGAACTACAGCAATGAAAACTCTTCATTCACCAGAAGCCCCATTTATTCAGTAACAGCTGTACCTGTCCTCCTTTGTTTCATTGGGCTTTGTTGTATCAGAGGGCTCCTAGGACACAAGATCACTTTTCTCAAGTGTTTCCCAAAATGCTCTTTCCTTTAGAACACTGGTAGAACTAATTTCTGCTCTCCTTAAACGTTGCCTTACTTTGGGAGCCTGCCATATGACCCAGGTTGGGACACTTAAATAAACCTTCCTCCACGAGGACAATACTGCAACATCCAGCACGCAACGTGAGGATTGGGTGCAGTCACCCAGTCTTTATACTTGTTGCAGTAATCATGTGTTTTGTCCTATCAACAGGATTGTACATGAGGGAAATGCTGTGAGGATCACAATTTAACCCTCAGCTTTGGGATACATGACAAAATATGTTCTTCACTCTCCTTCCCGCTTTTGCACAAGAAAGAAAAACACTCGGTTTATCAGTTTTCTTTTTGTAGTGGGCAAAACTACAATTCCCAGCGCTCTAGAAGCAGGATTTTCTTATGAAGAAACTCCTTGCTGGCAGAACGGTTGCTGGTCCTGCCTGTCACGCACAACAGCTGGGACTGATATGTCAGAACCCATCTGTATCTGCTCTTTGTGTACAGAGCTGAAGGGAAAAAGCAAGCTATAGCACTTGGCTCTCTTCGAGCAGTACAACACAACCAACCCCTGGTCTCATGAGACCAAGAGAGCTGATACTCCCCATCACAGGATGCCTCAGGAATGAAGATGCTGTCTAAATTGAAGAGGTCTGGTCCAACACGTTTCCAAGAAGGAAGATTGAAAACTGGTCTGAGTAAATGTTTTCACAAAAATCAATAAAGCTGTACGTTTCTGGCCTGCTTTTTACTTGCTGACCAATGCTAAGACTTCAACAGCAGGGGATCAAAGCTCCCCCTTAGGGAGAGGGAGTTCTAATAAGCCTCCTGATCTGCCAGCTCCAGCCCTTTTGAGGGTGACAGCTGCCTCCGTAAGCCACTTGTCCCTCTCCTGCTGCCTCCACTTTTTTACCCTCCATCTCCATGCTCTGGGGTGTAACATGTGGGGATCTCTGCTCCCCAAATTGCTTAAAACACTCTCTTTGTATGGTCACCTCTACCCTAAATCTTCTCCTTGCAGAGGTGACAGAGGCAGGTCCATTGTTGTACCTCTCCCCTGCCTGTGTCTCCTCAGGACCTTGAGGCCCTTCCTGCCACTTCCTGCCTATTGACTGGTTCATACCCCCAAAACTACAGCACCAAGGAGCTCTTGCTTGTCTCTCTCCTTTCTCCTTTGTGTAACTCCATGAGATAAACTTGCTACTACACCTGAGGAATGAGATGTGCCTCCGTGATGGATCAAGACATGCTGAAATCTGTTGTTTTCTGAAAAACAAATGTTGGCAAGCATGTGTTTGTACATAGTGCCCTAAATTTTAGTTTTCTGAGTCAACAAAAAGCAACATACAAGAAGACAGATATTTTCCCACAGCACTTTTCCCCAGAGACCTGGATTGTCTGGACATAAACTGCCATGCAATTATTTCTTTTTTCTTGCCCATATTTGAGCTTATACAGGACTTTGAAACACAGTGAAGCAATGGTGACTTGCATATGACACATTCTGCCCACAGGAAGCAATTATTGATTTAAGGCACTGTGTGAATGAATTGGGACTTTGGCACCTATATAGTGAAACACCTTTAGGTTTTTAGATTTACTCCTGTCCTTTTCTAAATACAGATTGTGGAGCTCCCCCCTCTAATATAGTGTGCCAGTTCCCATTGGCATTTTCTAACTGGACCGGTGGATCTTTCTCCAGAAACCAGATTGCCCTCTTGTACAAGAGAGGCAGGACAGCTAGAATCTCCATGAGGCCCTGGTACAGAAGAAGACCAAGGTGTCTATCCTGGACTGAAACCAGAAAACCTGTGCTAAGGGATGGCTGCAGGTTGGTCATGAATGGCAAATGATGGTGGCTGGCAGAACCAGGTGTGCTTCAGCAGCTGCAGCTCCAAGCAGGCCCACAGAGAGGGGAGATGGCAGATGTGTGAGCAGAGGTTTGCCAGGCCCCTGATTAGTGCTGGAAGCCACTTTAGTCTCTGATTGGCTCTGTGCCAGAGAGAAAAAGGTGTCACAGCACTATTTCTCATCACCTACAAATAACTCTGCCCTTTGCTGCACTCATCTTAAGCCTAGGTTGATAAGGGCTGAGCCCTAAGCATTTCTCACAAGGAAAGCTGGTTTGGTTTAGTTTGTGTATTGAACAGCAGCTCTTGCTGTGCCAAAGGCTGCTTGTAGCAGTGAATTATTTCCTCATGGTTATCAATGAGCCTGAGCAGTCTGCAATGCAGCTAACTTCATACCAGGAAGATAAGGCACTGGAGGGTCCCATCAGGCCAGGCTGGGCTGCACAGGGAAGGTGACCAGGTCCAAAGACAGTGTACAGGGTCAGAGAGCACAAACAAAACAGGGAGTCCACAAGGCTACTCATGTCAAATCGTTATCTGCTGAGGCTGAGCCCTTTCCCACAGGCAAGACCAGCACATCACATTGCAGACGCTCTCGCTCTCTCTCTAATTTTACAGATGTCAGCTAATTCTGAACCTACTGAAGATTTCCTAAGTCTGTCTTGGACAAGTTGCCCAACCTCTCTGTTTTTTCTCCCCAAGGCTGCAACTGGAGAGAACTTTTCTCTATGCTACACAGCCAGTGTAGCAGTGTACAGCCCATGGTCCAGCTACAGACACGTTCTTTTGGGGATCAGGGATCCCAAGTCACATCCCAGCACAAAAAGGCAGGGTCAGTCAAGTCCCAAAGCTCTGTCTGAAGTTATTAATTTGTGAGGAGATACTCTAGCCCTTTTTCCTTTCTATCTTCCCCTTGCCAACAATGGTGTGGAAACTTTTCTGCTTCTCTCCTCTCCATGAGCATGTTATAGTGCCAAAACCCAAGTTAAGAACATGCCTCTGTCAATGTACTCTGTAAATATATCTCAAAATAGTCATGTTGGTCAAAACATATTTCAGTACTTTGATTCAAATGCAGATGATCTCATAGGGGGAATTGCAGTGAAATGAAGCCATTTATTAAAGACAGAAGACCTGGAAATCAGTTAAACCATGAAACTAAGGAAACCATTTTTATATATATCCATTCGATACATATTTTCTTCGATTTTTTTCCAGAATCCCTGGTCCCTTGCTAAGACATCACTCAAAACACTGATGATGTTTTCCCGTCTCCATTCAACATAACAGAGGTCAAATACTGGAAAGTGATATTTTTTCCAGATTATATGTGGAAACTCAAACAGACAAGTAAAAGATGGCCATACATGCAGCCTAACTTGTGATGTTTCATATTCATCTTGACAACTTCTAAAAGAGGCACATTGCTGTCAATAACAATAATAGATTTATAAACTGGGACTTAACTGCTTTGAACACAGCTTGGTATTCACTTGAAAGGATGACTAAAACTAGTAATGTAGAAAACTACGGTGTTGAAACAGGCAGTTACCCTACTTCTGTAAAAGAATTATAAAATTTACCAGAGCAAAATCAATGTAATTCAGTCACTTTTAAAGCCTCAGGAATCTTTTTTCAATTCCCACTCTCATGAATTGGCAAAAATAGGAGGTTAAAATTAAAGTAGCCTAAACACTTTGCAAAGTCAAATGCAGATGCAATATTCACTCTCAGACATAAAAAAATATTCTTTATCATCTCACATTCAGTCTAAAGAAAGAACTGAACGATGTCCCACTTGATGTGGAGTCAACAGGGAGGTGGATACTCATGTCATACGTCTACACATAAGGAGAAATCTTACCAGGATTTTGTCACTTTGTGCATCATGCCCCCAGAACTCAGATGTACGCCCAGCTGCATAAAAGTGAAAGACCACAGTTCAGAACTGAGGAAAGCTAGAAAACCTAATCACAGGCTGAGGAAATGAATTCCTGGGAATCACTTTGAAGACAATATTCTCTCCCTGAGGGCCAGGGAGTGCTGCCTGCTGAGGAGGAAAGGTTTCTATCCCAGAACACCTGGGTTCCACTTAAATGATCTTGGTAATAAATATCATGAAAAAACATAAATTATACCTACTTGAGCTGTGTGCCTTAAGCAATTGATATTTGCAAAGCTCAATGAAATTCTCTAAATGAGAGAGAGCACATGCGGTGCATGGAATTAATTATGCCATTGCCTAATTTCATTCCAGAAGAAAGGTCTGGCTACCTGGAATTGCAGTGTGTGTGCTGCAAAGCACAGATAATATGTGGGACATTTCTTTTCATGATGGCCATATTTTTACCATAATAAAATTCACAAAAAGAGTGTTTTTCTCTGTATCTTTGAAGGAAGCCTAAGTAGACATCTTCCTCTCAAACAGGGAAAGAATAAATCCTAAACTTCAGATCTGTCTACAGATGATATGTTGGTTAATGCAAGGTAGCTGTTGTGATTTTACTGAAATTCACCAGTCCTAAAACAGACTGAAAAAATTATCTCATGAGCACCCAGATACAGCTAAGGAAGGCTAATCTTTGTTTCTATGACAGAGGTTCATAGAATATGAATCATAGAATATTCTGAGTTAGAAGAGACCCAGAAGAATCATCAAAGTCCAACTCTTGCCTCTTCTCAGGACACCCCAAGAATCACACCGTGTGCCTGAGAGCATTGCCCAAACACTTCTTGAACTCTGTCAAGCTTGGTGCTGTGATCCTGGGGAGCCTCTTCAAGTGCCCAACCATCCTTTGGGTGAAGAACTTTCTCCTAATATCTAAAATAAACCTCCCTGGACACAGCTTCAGCCCATTCCTTAAGTCACCACAGAGAAAAGATCATCGTCTGCCCCTCTGCTTCCCCTCATGAGGAAGCTGTAACTGCAATGAGGTCTCCCCTCAGCCTCTTCTTCTCCAAGTGACCTCAGTCCCTTCTCATACAGCTTCCCCTCAAGACCTTTCACCATCCTCATGGCCCTCCTTTGGGAACTGTCTAACAGCTCAAAGTCTTTCTGACATTGTGGCACCCAAAAGTGCCTCCAGCATTGGAGGTGAGGCTGTCCCAGCTCAGAGCAGAGCAGGACAATCCCCTCCCTTGCCTGGCTGGTGATGCTGTGCCTGATGCACCCCAGGACAGGGTTGGCCCTCCTGGCTGCCAGGGCACTGCTGGCCCAGGTTCAACTTGCCACTGACCAGGATATCCAGGTCCCTTCCCATGGCACTGCTCTCCAGCCCTTCATTCCCCAGTCTGTACGTACTTCCAGGGTTGTTCCACCCCAGGTGCAGAATCCAACACTTATGTGGTGATTGCCCAAGCCTCTCTGCCTTGGAGGAAGTCAACAGCTTCTCCCAGTTTAGTGTCATTGACAAGGTTATTGTGGTTATTTAGTATTCCTTCTAGTTCTGCATCCAAGTTGAAGATGTTGAAGATTCACCAGTCTTTGAGATGTTTGAGATTTCCCACACTGCAAGAAGTCTGGAGGCTACAGCTTGTCTCCAAGTAGATGTAGACACCTTGGTGGGATGTGGGTCATCCCACTGCCCATGACCTCAGGGAAGGGAGCAGATTCCTCCTTGACAAAGTCCATCTCCTGCCCTGCATGTGAGAGCTCTACATCCTATGGCCAAGCTCCTTCAACATTAAGAATGGTAACCTGAAAACACTACCTGAATTGCTTTTTCTTTTTCAATAGATTCCTCTAATCCTGCATATCCAGGATGAAAAGTTCTGATTCTCACTTGAAGGTAGCTGATGCTGTCCTGAGTCTGAACACAGCTTTCAACACATGCCTGGGGGAATTGAAAGGCCCTTGTTCTAGCTCACCAGAAGTCTTTCCAACAGCTACAAGAGGACCTTGAAAACATGTTGCAGACATACTCTGATTCCTGCTGGCCACATAATCTTTTCCAGGAAGATGATGGGTTCTTTTGTCTGTGTGTTCTTGAGAGAGCTGAAAGCAGGAAAACTCTGGGGCATTTGTATATCATCAATTAAAATGCCTGTGGCGGGCTGTAAACAGAAGCATCACAGCCAGGGTGAGATGAATTGAATATAACATGAAAGATGAGGGCATCTAGGGGATTTGCCTGGGCTGTGCTACTCCTTTTCATAGTTCTTTCCACAGTTTCTCAAGAACCCACTGAAGTGCTAAAAAAACCAGCCACCTGGTCGAAACTGCTATCTGACTGGGCAGGAAGTGACACTGCTATGGGACAGACTTATGAGGGAGCCTAAAGCTGTTTTTGTTCCAGACTGGGAAAAAGCCAAAATGCTTTCACAAAACAGAATGAAGTCACATCTCCTGTCTCCATATTACTTGCCTTTATCTCAGTGCCTCAGGAGATGTTCTGTCAAAAATACATTTGCAAAACATTTTCACCCTCAAACCAGTATCTGGACATGAAATAAAAACTGCCATTAAAATGTTCAAAGCAGATTTATAGTTTGCAAGTTTTAAACACTTTTTTCCCAGATACTTCACTGAAAAATGCAGAATTACTGTATTGCTGGAAAAGCACTTACTACTATCCACATTTGGACACACTGCAAAAGTACCTGACCCAAGGAAATACTTTTCAGGACATTTTTGTTCAAAAATTCTGTTTTATTGAAAACGAAACAGCTTTGCAGAAGCATGTCAGCATTGACTAACCTTGTCTTAAGTCCAGGATGCAATTTTTGCTGGAGAAAAGCTGTAATGCCAGAATAGCCTGATAATTATCACATACTCTCCTGCTTCAGCCAGAGCAGTTAGGAACTCAGAACAGAAAGGACCCTACTTCTTGAGGTCCTGCTAAGGATGTCTGTCACTTGAGAAAACATCTCTGGCTCGCTTGAGTGTTTTAATTAAAAGTTTCAAACAGAACAGTGTTTTCAGCTTAATTACTACAAAAAATAATTAAAAACCCAAAACAGAGCTATTTTCCCTGAAGTATATGAGCTGCTGTCTCTAGAGAAGGTCCTGGTTTCCCACCACAACCAATGGCAGGGACAGCAAAGACCTAGCGTGTTCACACTTGCTCACAAAAGCCTTTTGAAGCAGAAAGCTGCAGCCTGAGACAACAAGATCCTTGCCCTTTCCTTAGCAAACACACACACACTCTCTGTTGCTGCTGCTGGAGGCGTTTCCTGTCCCAGCATGACCGTGTCATCTCCGTTTATCTCATATGGCTTGATCGAGTTAGTCTTTGATAGCTTGTAGGGAAAACGGGGGCCTCGTTCTCTGTCAGGCTGCTGACAGCAAAACAAGATCTGTTTCCTTTGGGCTTGTGGTATTTTGGTTGAGTTCTTCTTAACTTTCACATATCAATCAAAGAAGCAGCCTCAAACACGATGCTCCAGCAGTTCAGTGCAATAAATTAAACATCTGCTAGTAGAGATGGCCTCATGCTGAGGTTAAAATTGGCCCTATGGGTCTGGGAAGGATCCTCTAGCTTGTTTTCCTCCCATCAAAAGAATAAAAAGAAACTTTTGGGGGCATTTATGGTAAAACTTATGAATTTTGCAAGGATTTTTTAAAAAAATGTTTTTGAAAGCCTATCTGCCATTTGGTTTTAGATCAGCAAAATTGTTTTGAAAACACAGGTTCTCACCTGCCAGTTAAATCCTACAAAAATGGTACACCCTAGACTTCTGAGGGAGTTCTCAGTTCTCAGAAGTGTCCTGGGTTGTTCATGACACCTCATCCAGGCCCAGAGCTGTGACCAGCTGTCAGTGCAAGGTCACTCTATGGCAGATCAACACAGGCTCTCTGCACAGGCTGAGCAGTGGTACTCACCCTGTTTATATCAGCAGGAATTGCAAGGTGATGACATTCATCCTAGACATTTTTCTCCTGGAACTGTATAAAGATACCTTCCTCTGTCTGCCATGCTCCAAGAGCACCTGCAGGACTGTGACCATGACAACAGGCAAGTACTTTAGTCCCGTGAACATAATTTTTTAATGGATTGGCTGTTCATAAGGGACTCATCTGATTTAATTTTCCAAGCAACTGTATTCACTAAAGAGTGAAACTGATAACCTGCTTATTCTGTTTCTGCTGCCATAGCTACTAGCACTGGTTTTGTTACTATTATTGCAATTATTTTTTATTTATCGAAGTATCGCCAAGGAAGAAAGCTGCCCTGTTCCAGTCGTTTATGCCACAGAGGATATTGTCCAAGTAGATAATGCAAAAGAGAGGAGCTGAGTTAAATGCACAGGCAAATTCAATGGTGTGGTGGCAGCCAGTCACACATGAACTGTACCATGTGATAGCTGTCAGGTGTCAGGAGAGGAAGGCAGTGAGTTATCTGCAAGGGATTGAGCTGAAGGGGAGAGGTGGTGGGAGAGGGAGGTTTGCATTGGTAGGCTTTTATTCACACAAGTCTCTCTTTCCAAGGTGATGAATGCCAATTTTGATGGGAGAAAATGTAGAAGTTTCTCTTCCAGTCCAAACAAAACTGATTGAACTGAAATTTGTCCAATGATGGTGTCAGAGCAGATAGAACTAAACTCCTTGTTTGAAGAAAGAGCAAAACTAAAAATAAAACCAGATCATTTCTTATCATTGTATGACACCTGTTCCTCAGGAATCAGGCACTGCTAAAGCATTGTGTTAGAAAAATTACTGAGAGTATGGGGTAAACCATCTGCTTGAATTATTTGTTGGTGCTTTAGTTCTGGCTCATTATCACTGATCCTTTATAAAGAAGTGGTGTTCCAAAACTGCATCTGTGTAGCAAACCTCACCACTTCCTCATGGCTTGGAATCACAGCACTCAGCTCTGCACATCCATCCCCCTATCCTGCTCTGACACTGTTGGGACAAGCTGAGTGACAGCTGGAGTACTGGGCCCTGGATTAGCAGACAAATTACTTTTTTCAGAGAGAGAGAGGAATGTGATCTCATTGGAGTTTCTTCAAAAGAGAGCAATCCTATCTTAGTTGTCAAGGTCCAAATAATCAGATAAGGCCCTATTCAAATGCATGTCAGGGCAAGATCAAGATATTTTCATTGCCTTTGTACCAAGTGCCACTTTGTGCAATGGAGTATCCAACAGCAATCACAGCTTCATGGCAGGTCACAATGTTGTTATCCAGATATACCTCACAGTAACTAAGAATTAGCTTAGTTTTGTTACTAGAAGAGCTGTCTGCAAAACCCACCTGTGAGAGGTGGAGAGCAGCCAGTCACTGCTCTGCTCTGCTCTGCCTTCCATGGCTCTGTGCTTGACTTCTGCAAACCCAAACTGAGTACAGGCTATCATTAGTTCAGAGGCTTGCCTAGTGACAGGCAGCACACCCACCCAGCACCAGCAGCAGAACGTGGGATGGGTCCTACCACAGACATCAAGACAATGTCAAGGATTCCAGCTGACCTGTTAGAAACTTCCCAGAAGTTTATGGGATTCTTTCTATAAAGTTGCTTGCTGCTTGATGGAGCCCAAGCAGAGAGGGGATGATTGTACACACAATTAACTTTTCCAGCACTTCAAGTGCCTAAAGCAGTGCCCAGAAACACAAAACTAAAGGACATGAGAGAAAGAGAAATCAGCTTACATGTCTGTAATTCCCCTTGGGCAGAACATTTATTTATTTAGGAGAAGGGCTGCCTTTGCTTAGTTTCCCATATGACAATTCTCTGCTCAGTCTTATCTTGGAGTGACTCATAATATGGGTCAAAAAGTGAAGAGAAAACTTCATGGCAACCTCTTCATAACCCTCTTGTAAAGTCTGTTTTCTTTGGCTCTCCATTTATATTGATAATCAGTGGGCAATTTCCCCTCATCTCTCTGTTTTCCACCCTTATTTCTTTTTTAGTTGAAAACTTGGTAAAGTTAAGGCTCCATTTGTACCAAAGATGCCCTCCCTCCCTTCCTGCCTCGTTTGTCATATGCATTCCTCCATTTTCCCTCAGGCCATATCCTCAGCTGCTGAAGAATGGCAAGACTCCATTGCCTCCTAGGTGAGTCCATCAGTGCTCCAGGAGGGCTGCTATCCTGCCCCAGGGAAGAGCAGTGCTCTGACACGGCTGGATGCAGACCCTGGAGGCTCCTGCCCTGCCTATGCATTGGGTGCTTTCTAACTCCCTCCAAACAAAAAATCACTCCTGCTTGAGATAATGTATTCTGATGCCCTGAAATATTTCTCAGCCTGGCTTTGGGCTGGAAAGGTTTGCAGTGAACAGCAGATCCTCTCAAGGAATGTTCTTGGGAAAGATGGCAAGAGCTTCCCAGCAATGCCTTTGCCTCCATTTTCTCTTTAAGCAAAAGTAAGGTCTCCTCCCAGCCACTCAGCCACCAAATACAGGTCCCAGAAAGAAAGTGCTCATCCATTCCATTCTACACATCCTTTTGCTAGATGGAAATGACCACCAGTCCTTTCAAGTTAACAATCATGAGCCTGAATCACTGCTGCTGACAGAAGAAGAGCAACTACCCAGCCAGTGTGACACCTGCAGCTCCCAGAGTCATGAGACTGTAGGCAAGCCAACACTCTTCTCAACATCCGTCAGCATGCATCTGATTCTCAATGTGGGGTTAAAGACCATTAAATCTAATGGAACTGAGCATGTGGATATCATTAAACTTATGCTTCAGTGCTTCATTGACAAACTTAAGCAGGAATATAAATATTTTGTTGAACAGAGGCTTGCGAACACCAGCCTAGAAGGACATTTTTGTTTATTTTTCAAGTACTGAGAGTTGTTCTTAGTCATACAGAAGTGCAGCAGTGTCTGCTGCAATGGACACATACCAAAGGGAGAGAGAGATGGGCAGAGAAAGATTCTTTCCTAGCTTTTTTCATGTATCAGTGGCCAAGCACGTGCAGATGCCTGGGAGATGAGTCTGGAAAATACAGGCAAAACAAATGTGCAGAGGGAAATGGAAACAGTCCTTGCTTTTACAGTTACACAGAGCAATACCACCTCAGTGTTAGCAGCAACAAACACTTCCATTCCCCATCTGCTAGCATTCATTTTAATTCCTGCTATAGTATACCACAGAAAATGTGGGGTCAGGGAGTCCTTGCTTTTTTCTTAACTCATCTGTTTCTCTTTTCACCCTTAGAGGAAAGTTTTTACAGAATGGTCATTTTCAATGGCTTGGGACTTTATATCACCGAAGAAGTTTTTTAAAAGGAAAAAAATAGCAATAGATTTTTTTGTACAGACCTAATGTCTGAATCACAGTCAGGGTGAGGGCAATGCACCTTGTTCCAAATGGCATCAGTGTTGTGTCCTTCCAGACAGTTTTGGTTTTTGTTTTTTTTTTTTTCTCCCAAACATATATGGGAGAAGTAGGATGTCAGTTAAACTTCTAACAACCATGTCATCTCTTACAGAGGTCTGGTATCTCAGTGCCAAACCCTTTGCTGCTCCTTTGAAAGATGACCTGAACAAATGGCTACAGAAGGCTTGCAAAAAATTATGCAAAAAGATTCAAGCAGGTAAATTAGGGAAGCCCTTGGAATAAACAAACGGAATTCACAATGGTGACATATGGTGTAAAGTGGTTGGTTTGACTATGCAGTGTCCTGCTATAAAAGGCTAACAGCAAAAAAAAGGCTTTAGATTACGAATCTCCCACAGGCTCCTGGCTTTCTGTCAGGCAGCAGCTCCCACAGAAGTTATTTTGTTTTAAAATAAATAAGTCATTTTCTCGTGGAACAGAGAGGCAGGTTAAAAACTAGGTAAGATAGATGTAAAGCTCAGTGCATTTATCAGTCAAGTAGAATTTAGGAACTGTGTATATTGTTAAAAACTAGAGAAAGCAGGTTTTAAAAAAACCCTAGCCAATGGCTTTATTCCTAATGGCCTGGCTATTTTGAGCTGCATGTATCTACACTGCTGCCCATAAGGAAAAAGGCAGCTGTAAGTGCCCAGCAAGTACAAAGCACCCATCTCAAAATGTCCCTTTCTGAGACTTGTTCCCTCCTGACACGCTGTTTCCCTGGTGTGCTGCACATTAGAAGAAAACAGGGGCAGAAATAAGCAGCAATAAAACACTTTCTAATTAATGAGGGATTACTCTCTGGCAGCATACAGCAAAAATGAAGTACATTTGAACAAGCTGGTGAGCGTGCTGGAGGGACAATGCTTTTTAATGAGTCAGGATGCTGAGCCATGTTCCCACTGTGCTGGCATCTCATCAGTCACAGGAGCACAATCCTGCCCTTTCCATCCCTTACAAGACTGGTACACCTGAAACAGTGAGCACCCAATGTTTGGTTTACAACAGAGCAGTGGGAAGAGTGAATGCTGTCAAATTCAAGGTTTGACCCATCAAGCCCTGCCGGGTGACCAGTGCCACTGGATACATCATCCAGGAGCTGCAAAGAGATCACTGGGCGTCCCACATTTATGTCTTGCCAGTCCAGAATTACAGTTAGAATAGCAGGAACAGAACTGTATCTGTTACATGTCTTGCATCTAAAATACTTCCATGGCACCAGATATGTGGTCATAAGAGCAATCATCTGGATGCCTGCACATTTCCCAAACCACCGTATAAATTCCAAAATGCTGTATAAACACACTTTGTGCAGCACTCGTGGGTGACAGGCAAATTCTTCTCATAACAACTGGCCTGTGGTTTCCTGAGTAGCAAATGTATACCAGAGAGAGGCAGCAAAAAAAAGATGTGTTAGAAAAGCCTAAGTGCAAACTGAGAGGAGAAGGAGGAAGAAATAAAAGAGGCCAAATTAACCACTTCAGTCACTCCCCTGACAGGACTACAATTGCAACAGAAGTGAAATTTAACCCAAGAAATAGCACTGACAGCAAGTGCAGGAATTTATTTGACAGCTGCAGAATGGTTCCTTGAACAGCTAATCATGACTGTATGTTTCTGTAAACCAGGTTCTGGTCCTCCAGCTTTGCTCCTGCTCACACCCATCCCCACACTCAGTTTCACTTTGAATTGTAACTTGAGGTGAAATGCCCAGTTATGCTGGATTCAGTCCAAGAGCTCCAAGAACACCAGTGCTGAAAGTGCTGTAACCTCAGCAAGCTACTAAACCAAGTCTGTCTGTTTTTCTGAAGCAAAAGAAGCTTTTCTTTTGATTTTGATGATGGCTTCAGTAAGAATACCACAGCAAACTTTCTTGTAAAACTTAACCCACAAAAAAAATCTAAAAATCCGTTTGCTTTGGCTGCCCTAAATATGTTTTCAGATCATTTAAATATCTTTGGTTTCTTTGGTTTTTGGGTTTTTTTTCAAAATAAGTGAGGGTTTTCATCCTTCTGAAAATGTAGATTTCTATAAAGTGGGGACAATGTTCCCAGTTTTGCAAGCACTTGTTATCTGGTGTTTTACTGTCATGTCCAGCCCCAGAAAAGTCCACAAAACTGTTCATAATCTTAAATATTTACAGCAATCCACTTCTCAGATTTTCTGGGAGGTTCCTAAATGTGTCTGTGTGGGCCACAACTGGTCTAAGGTAACATGGGCCTTCTAGACACAGTTGTGAGATTGGTTTTCAGATCTGGCATCACTGTTCAATGAACAATAGAAATTTCCTGTGTCAGAAGGGCTCCAATGTGAATAAAATAATATAAAAACTGTACACCTTTTTTGTTGTTGTTGTTTTCTTGGTCAGCAAAACAGAAGAATCAGCCCTACACTGTATTCATGGAGCTTCTGATGCATGTGGATTAGGAACACACTTTCCTGAAACCTCGTGTTCTGCATAGTCCTGTTCTCCCTTTTGTAGTTATTCACCTTGCTACTTGTGCACACACAGAAAACATGTGAGTGCCCCAAGGTGGGCAAAACCACAGCATCCTGTTCCCAGGGATCCCAAAGGATCACTGTGAACCACAGGGTGAACATCAGTGCCCTCTTCCACAGGTCTCCTGAGCCTGCATTTGTGCTCACTAGTTCTATTCCTGCATTGCCCACTGCCTCCAGGACAGGGTGACCACTTTACACACGTGTGACCAAGGAGCAGAGAGGGACCCTTGACCCGCATAAAAGCTGCAACCACGAGGAGCTGCTTGGTCTGTGAGCTCAGCCCCTCCCTTTTCGTAGTGTCCAGCTCCATGGCCCTCATCCCCAGGACACTGGGGCTGGGTCAGTCCCACTCCCTGCAGAGTATGGAATGATGCTCCAGCCCTCCTCGAGCCCCAGGACCTGAGGCTCTGTGCAGAGCCCCTGCTGCACGGGGAGCTGGGCATGTGTGCTTGGCACGGTGTGCTGGCACCTGCCTCTGGACTGCCCCAGGACTGGTACACGACATCCTTCCTGCTGTGCTGCCAGAGGGGCCTGGTGTCACCCCCAAGAGGAGGAGGACAGGGAATGTAAGTCACAGTGCACCTCCCATGCATCATGGTACATTTTCATCTGCAGCAATTTACAAAACCTGCCGAGCAGAAGAGCTCACACTGTATGAAACACAAACAGCTGAGAGACTTAACAGTTTGCAACTTAAATTTTCATGGTTGTGGTCTCTTCTTCTAAGTTGGGGATACACAACTTTGACACTTGGATCACTACCAAGGTAAAAACTTGATAAACAGGTGACAAAATAACAACCACAGCAAAGGGAGAGTGATGGCTAAAGATTTAATAAAATTAAGACACGGTCCTGGCTTATTTTTCATACTGAGTCCAATTACTTGCAGCTTCACATGCCTGGAATTAGGAAGCAATTTATTACAAAGATCAGCTTTTTAACTCTGTGCTTATTTTTAATGACAACTCTAGTGTCAGCTGCAGGTGATTACTCCAGCTTTGGCTCACACTCACACCCTGGATTTGGATAACATCTAGGAGTCATGCCACGATTTTGTAAAATTTACAGAGATGCTAGAAATGCAAAACCTCCAGCTTCATCTCTTCCCATCCCAGAGTGGCCAGTGGCTAACAGGGGAGCTAATCCACCACCCTGGCCTGCTCAGGAAAACCAGGTGTGTTAGGACAGGAACCATGATACCTCACTGCCCTGCTCTCAGGGGTCTTTTCTCAGCCACAGCAAAAATGCTCGTGTGCTGCCCTGAAGGCTGAGCTGCACCACTGCCATTGCCCCTCTGAAGGGATGGAGATTCCCCTGGGGGAAGCTGTTTATACAGCATAAAAGGATTGGGAAGGCCAACCAGACACTGGCCAGAGAGGTCAAGCAAGGCAATGTGGTGGGAAGTGCACAAAAGAGGAGAAAAGCCACAGCTCCATGCTAAAGCTGGTGAGCAGGAAAGCTCTCTCACTGCCCTCCCTCCTGCTCCCTGCATGGAGAAAGAGGAATGAGGGCTTATGGACACTTCTGGTAGTGATGATCCTCAGACAGGATGCTGATTTAGAAGGTTAATCTCCAAAATATTTCACTGTAATGGTAAGGATTTGGCATCACTGTAAGATCTTTGGAATGGAACCTTGTAACAGTGTTGTTGATGTCAAGCCAAATGTTGCTGTCAGCAGAAGTGAAGCTTGCTGGGTTTTAACCTTCATCATCCTGTCCCATTTGAGAGTAAAGTCTCATGTAACCTTAGCAGATGCAGCAGATGCTTTCAGCTGCCACTCAGGCAAGGCTGAATACCTCAGAGATGGAGCTCTGATGGGCTGCAGCATGCTTTTCTAATCTGTGATTAGAAACCAGTATTAGAGCATGGAAGGAAGCAAAGAAAGGATGTTGGCCATACAGAAAACTAAGGGGCCATGTCTTTCCACAGCCAGGCACCTCATCACACATCAAAGTTTAAAGAGGGTACCACCAGATCGGGATGCAATGACTTTGTGCCTTCTGGACACTGTTGAGAAAGATGAAACTGGAGAAACAGTTGGATGGGTGGTTTGCAGAAAATCAATATGTTTGTCTCTACTCCCTTCTGTCTCTTCACCCGAATTTCTGTGGGTAGGACCAGGAATTTGAGGATCTCTGCTCTGTTCTCATCCATGTTTTAGAGTCTCCTCTGCAGCCTCTCTCACAGAATGAAAGTTCACAGGGATAAAGGAAACAATCATTGACAGATAGGATATCTGATGTTTGGTCTTGTGATGAAAAAATGAATTATTCTCCTTCTTGCATAAATTCTTTTTTGTGTTCCAGGCAGGTATTTGGTGACAACACAGTTTTAGTGAGTTATGCCATTTTGTGAAACAGAAGAACAGAAAAAATGCCCTACTCAGTTACTTAAAGCACATGATGTGCAGCAGTGAGCATTGGAAACAGGAACATTTGTTACTCTAAAAGGTCATACTTCAAAATCAAATCACCTGTTTTATTCTGTGCCTTATGTGGATGATAACAAAAAGATTAATTGCCTTTATTTATACTACAAATCAGCTCCACTGAAACCATCTCATGTTCAGGTTCTCTTTACAGCATTGCTTTAAAGACTGTGAGGGGAACATAAAACTGACATCCAAACCATCTGCTCAACAGCATTTCATCTCTTTTGCTCTAATCTCCTCAAACACAGGAAAATTATCCAGCTGTCTCTCTGAATACATGGACATATGGGATCTCAAACATGCAAGGATTTGTGATATTCTTTCTGCTGCCAAAAAAAATTCTTGTGCACATTACCTGGTTAAACCTTACCCTTCTCTGCAACAGAGAAACTACCTGAGCTGGGAGATTGAGATCATGGGATTTATACTAACAAATGCTCATCCAACTTCCTGTCAAGAATTTGATTTGAACACATAAAAGTGTCATAAAGAATTTTTAGGTGACACTAGGATACTGGTCTTTCAGCCAAAGTTAACAGAAACAAAGACTGCAGAAATAAAGAATTCTTTACTGAAAAAAAAAAAAATTGAAACAAAATATTACATAGATATGATGGCTACATCACCATAAACTGCAGCCAAACCTGTCTATGGTTTGTCCAGGATCCTGTCCTGCCTATTTTTAAATAGCAAAAGACTTGTGTTGAAGTGATTTGTTAAGTTTTGAAATTAATTACAAAGCCTTTCCAATAGTACCAAGTAAGGCATGGGTTCCAGAACCTGATCTCCACAGCTATTCCTAGAGCAAAGGGGGAATGTTCCTTGCCTTTTAGAGGTTCATCTAGCATCCCCAGTGGTAGCAAAGAGTTAAACAGCAGACACTCATGCTTCCAGTTCTGAAGCCAAAAATTACTTCACATTCTTGGGAGTAAACTATTTGCCAGATGCATATGAGAGTAGATCCATGTGTAAAAACACAGTACAGAAACATTCCTAATTAATGAAGGGTTGCACAGTCAAAGCACCCATCCTGCCCAAGGTTCCTGCAGGACCTACCAAGTATCCAGCTCACCCAGCCCAGCCAGTAAGTCAGCTACCTGCAGGCAGAGTAAATGCAATTTTTTTAATGACAGAGGTCCTTGCTCTTTGGGCAAGGCTTTTGGTTTCTGAAAGAACCAACACCATGGAGTGGGGCGAGGAGGGCTGTGCCCCACTTCACATTCATGGTACAGCTGCACCAGGGGGTCAGACACAGGGAAGAACCATGCTGGACCCCCGGGACAGGGTATGGGTCAGACAGGGAGGTGCAGGAACAGGTCCTTAGCTCAGGGGTGGGGAGGGCTGAGCTGCAGCAGGGCAATGCCCTGGGCATGGTGGGAGCTTCCTGGCATCCCTGTGTCCTGCTCCACTGCTGGCCATAAGCTTTCTCACAGTGATAACTGCTGTCCCCTTGTCCTGTCAGGCACCACCACTGCACTTTGGGTGATCCAGATCAGTGACTGTCTCCAGAGGAAGTGGAGGTTGGTCTGCATGTGTGGAAGCAGTAATGAAGCAATGCCAATCTCCCAGGTGAGGGAGCAACCTACTTGATACTCTTCCAGCCCTGGCACTTATGCCCCAGGGCAACACTGAAGTGTTGGCCAGGTGCCTTTCTCCTCCATCCATGCCCCCCTTCCCTGCCCACAGGACACCTGTGGCTTCGACAAGGGAGCAATGAGAACTTCTCCTGCGTTTTCCTTTCCCCTTAGGCTTCATTTCTACTTGATTTTTTCTGCCTTTGATTTCCAGTCTTCAGTTCTTGTTATTCAACAGGATTAAATTACTCTTCTCAGTCCTGGATTTTCTCCCTGAGGAGGAATTCACAGGCTATAAGCAAGCTGTTTTCAAATTGTTTTCCTTGTTGTTAAGTTGTGAAGACACTCACTGTGAGGGATTTGCTTCTGTACTCAACTGTCTTGTGTGTCCCTTTCTTCCATAAATGTATCTCAGAACTGCTGAAGAATTTTTATGCCATCTTCCAAGATAAATCTGTTTGTCTACAGTCCTGAGACAAACTCACCCTCTCATCCGTTGTCATCCAAACATGTTTGAGCAAGGGCAGAGACAAAACATTTGATTTCTCTTTACAGCCCTGATTGATTTAACGCCATCCACAGAGGCACTAAAGTAAAAGACGGAGATGTAAAAGAAGGAGATCTAGTTTAGATTAGCAGTAATCTGTTTTGCCACAGTGGAAACTCCTCACAACCTGCTGGGGCAGCTGGTCCTCTGTAGTGCTGCAGTCCTCCTTCAGAAGTTGCATTTCCAGCCCTCTGCCCTGCCTCAGCTAAGCCAGTCCCGAGTTATTCCTTCAACAGAATTTAATTCCTTTCAGTTGCACCAAAATCTGATGCTCATCACCCCACCACAAATGCCACGTGCATGTGGAATCTGGGCAGGTGGAAACCCACTCCAGCCATGAGTTGCAGCAGCAATACCCTGGTTGCCACTCTTTTTGCTCTGTGCCATTTCTTTCAGTGAGCTTTTGAACTAAATCCTGACCTGAAGGGCAAGGATGCTTTTTTTCCGTGCTGGGTGTTCCCTGAATGTCACCATAAAGTGACATTTGTGGGATCACAGTTGTAGCTGCCCCAGCATCATGACTACACTTTGCAATAATCACAGACTGACACAATGTCAGGGCCTGGAACTCCTCTCTGGAGATCACTCAGACTCTGCTGGTGTCTGGGCTTGTCCCCCGGGGCAGGACTTTACATTTCCCTTTTCTGCACTAATGAGGGACCTCTCAGCCCATTCTCCAGCCTGTGGAGATCCCTCTGGCTGTCAGCACAGCCCCTGGTGCCAAACACCAACACACTGAAGCAACTTGCTTCAGTGATCCCTGCAAATTAACCGATCCTAACGCTGGGCTAAGGCAACTGCCATCATGGGAACAAAGGCAACACCCATTCCCAACACCCCCGAAGCCTGGGCTTCCAAACATCATTTACCTCCCTCTTAGCCTATAGAATACACAATCCACAAATTTTATTCTTGTATCATTTTCCCACTGCATATGTCTGCTCAGTGGAGGCTCGGTGGAGCAAATAACTAAAGAAGATAACTACAGTAACAAAATGAAGCACAAACTGAAACCATGGAGATCCAGTTTGGGGGAAGGATTTGGGGAGAGGCAGGGAAGGAGAATGGGATGTGTGGACGTTCTGCAGCGGATGCTGGTTGTGACCCAGTAAATGACAAGTGGTGGCAGAGCCGTGTGAACCTACCTGTGCCCCTAAGACCCTGCTGCTGAAAAGATTAAAGTGCTGTGAAAGTGTTTATGGCAGAGGCCAGTCCTGAACACAGGCAAGTCTGATAGCACCAGGCAAGCCCAAACATGACTTCTCGGACTCAGGGTTCAAGATCAACCTTCTGGGACCAGCTGGCTCCTCACACCTCTTCATGACTCTTGGAAGTGCGTGACTTTTTTCCTGTTTCTTTTAAAATAAAGCCAGCTAGACAGATCCCAGGGGTGCAGGGCAGGAGTCAAAATGCTGAGCAAATGTAAATGCCTGCCAAGGTGTGTGCTGATCTGGCAGGACCCTGGTCCAGGATTTTCTTCTCCTGCTTCAGCAGAACTCATTTCCATCTACCATTTAGAATTATGCAGTTCTGCTGACTTGCACATGCTACAATGGCACCCCAAAGCTGCAGTAAGGCTTGTGACTTCTCTGGGAGAAGACCTTGATCCAGAAAATTTAAATAAACAGAGGCAAATGTTTGCCTCTTCAGTGACAAATTTCCCCAGCAGATGCAGCATGCAACAGGATGAAGCATTGCTCAGTGTACTCTGAGCTCATGTCACTGGTAGCCAACCACATAATTTATTAACATAATAGCATGAAATCAATGTAATAATGGGAAACCCTTTAATTTTTGACAGCACAAACCCCAGCTGATTTCATTGTGTGCTGGCAAGCAGAGCTATTAGCTATTAAAACAAAACAAACCCAAACAAAATAGAAAATTGCTACAGAATAGAAAAGTAGTTTTCTAATAATCTGCTCTGACATTCAGAGTGGGTGAAAATGAAGGTTTAAAAATCCTCTTTTTTACTTAAAGCTTCTGATGCCTTCCTCTCTCTTTTCACACACACACACATGTACTCATATATCACGTTTCAGCTCAAAACCCTGCTATTCCAAAGACTGAAGATGATAAAGAAAACTTGTAAATGTAAATTAAAAAAACCTGTGAGAGATGTTTGATGTCCTTTCTCCTAGATGAGACAAAATGGTGATCATATATGTAACTCTCTTTTCTTCTAATAAATCACTTTCTTTCTCATCAAAATGTTCAGAGGAGCAGTTTTGGTGGTTGTGGTAGGAACACTAAGAAAAAACTTCAGTCCTTGAAAAACCATGCTGAATTCTTTACTTTCTGGAACAAAAAAAGAAAGAAACAGCAAGTCATGTTAAGGACATGCCTGTGGGAGCCAACAGACTCTGGGTATCAGGTGCAGAGAAAGAAGGCCCTGTGAAGAGGAGGAATACTTTTATCACTTGAAGGAAACATGGTGCTCCCTTCATTCCCTGCAGAATGCCCTTCTGACATCTTCTGTTTTGGGGGTGACGCTGCATGCTGCACTGCTCTCCAAACCCAGGATGACATAGACTCCCCAAGGCTCTTCTGTGGGAAACTGGAAAGAAAATACCAATTCCAAATCATGGGGGGAAAAGACAGAAAAATCAGAGCACATATCAGCATTCTTCTGCTTGCAGATCCTTCAAGAACTTAAAAAGAAATCTTCTAGCACTGCCAAGAAAACAGTCCAAGAAGAAATGTGGGCTGCTTTTAAAGCCTTCACTGATGTCAGCCACCTTTGCATCATGGTAGAGGACCCAAGCCTTTCAGCTTGGTTATTTATCCCAGATTTGTCCATCCCTTATGATTTCAACCTTCCAAGTCATCCTTGAGTCCAGTTTACTTCAGCACAGGCACGCTTTGAGCTAAACCATCCCCAAGAGCCCAGGCAAGAGCAAGCATCACCTGTGAATCCAATAAGGTTAACTAGATTTGTGGCACCTGTTCTCCCACAGCTGCCGCAACAAGGACACCTCATCTCAGGAGGGAACCTGGTGCAATGAGGACGTGGGTCAAGGGGAGACACAGTGCATCTCTTGCAGAAGGGTAATTTGGTAACAACTTTATTTTACCAGGAAGCGTGATCACCCTCTCTGAAGAAGTAAGGACAGGTTCTCCTCTGCCATGACAGAAATCACCCTGTGCTGGCTGAACTGTGAGAGTTGATGCTCAGGAGACAGATTAATGTACTTGACAGAGTGGTTGGCAGCTGACAGGGCTGAGAATAGGGCAGTGGGAGAGCAGGACATGCACGTGGAAGCTGCACAATGCACCTTGCATGTGGGATGACTGAGGAGCGTCTGGTTAAGATCACAGTCCAAGCTGGCTTGCCCAAGAGGCTGTTTGGAATAAATAAGTGCTGCATATCCCCTCTCAGTGATTGCCTCACAAGCTGTTGTTGAGAGGCAAATGTAAGCATGCTGTGTATGATTTTAGTTTTCAGAGGGTTAGCTGAGTGCTCTGGCACCAGCAGCCCAAAACACATTTGGTGTGCGTGCTTAGCTTACAGTGTGGCTGTTCCAGGGCTGTGTATGTTGCTAAATAACTTTCCCATTGTTTCACTGGTTACACTGCTCTCAGTATTTGGCTTGGTGTTTGTTTTATGTCCCAGTCCCTTTAAAGCCTGTCTGGTGGAAAATGCACAACCCTTTCCTGAAACAAATTTAAAAGAGCCTTTTTTGTCCATACTTCTGTGAATCTCCCACTTCCCTGGCAATTCTACATGATCTGTCTTACCTATAGAAAAATACTTCTATGACTTAAAAAAAAAAAAAAGTTTAAGAAAGTCCTGTAAAATGTTATGATTTTGTGTATAGAAAATTATATATAAAAATAATTTTATTTATACAGGTCCTGTCTACAGTATCATGTTAAACATAGGAAAATGCTACCTGAACAATACATACAGGGGTGAGCCTGGGGGAAGGATCTATAGGCAACTGAGATGATGGACCAAGTTTTCTTGGAGCCTTACAAGTTGCAAGGTTGAGATCTGGATGTGTTTGTTTTGCTGACTTTCTCCATTCCTGAAGAGGTTGCTGTTCAACATCTCCAGATGCCAGGCCTTTCTTAAGGAGGAAGACCTCCATCTGGGAGACTGCTGTTGTGCTCATCCCTGTTGGAAGTGAAGGAACCTGCTGAGGGAGACACTGAGGGCTGCTGACTGGTTGCTGGAAAATCTCCTGGTACCTTCAAACTTTCAGTAGACCTCAGAGTGGAAAATGACTTTAAAAAAATCTCATGCTGTTATTCTGCACTCATTGCAAGGTGTCCTTGACCCTGTTTGGAACCAGAATGACATAATCTGACATAAACCCAAGGGATTCAAATGTGGAACACACAAGGTGAAACACTTTCTGTGCATTATTCTTTCAGATATTCCCTGAAGGTTTAGGCAGCAACAGCCTGACTTCCCTAAAGGATGCAGAAAGATGGCAGTGCCCAGAGTTTCTTGTGTTGCACTGGGTGTAGCATGCCCATTCTGATGCTTCTACACACCTCTCTTTGCCCAAGATAAATTTTAGTCAGTCCATACAACGCAGCGCTTGTGCAGTTTGACTGTATGAGATCCACCCCTGTCCAACATGTCACTGCTGTGCCTGGCACTGACCAAATGCCCAGGGCTGGTGGACATGGAGACCCTACCACAGAGTCTGTCAGCCAAAGGTGAGCACTCCCTACAGAGCTGGCAAGGAAGGGACCTGTGGAGGAACTTGTTCTGGCATGGTTGGCACTTTGCTGGAAAGAAGACTTCCCATAATTACAAAACTTCACTGACACAGGCCTATTGGTGGTGTATGTGAAAGGTAGGGGGAAAGAGAGGTGGGGATGGGAGCACAAAAGCAAACAGCAGTCCCTGGGGCACAGCTGGAATGCTGCTACTTGGCAAACCATGGGTTAGAAATATCTGTGGGGAAGAGTTTGGATTGCCCTCCAGTGGCCAAATGGGATTTCAGATCCCAGCACAGGTCAAAAAGGTAATGTCAAGAGAAATTTGGAGAAAGAAAAATCAGCCTGCTAAATATTCTAAAGGATGGTGGTAGCTGTGTTACCATTATGGCAGTACATCTATTGCAGATACTTAACTCACTCTTTCTTTCTTTCTTTCTTTCTTTCTTTCTTTCTTTCTTTCTTTCTTTCTTTCTGTCTTTCTGTCTTTCTGTCTTTCTGTCTTTCTGTCTTTCTGTCTTTCTGTCTTTCTTTCTGTCTTTCTTTCTTCCACACCACTGCTTTCCTGTAGTCACACCAGACCTTCACAGCTGCAGGGACCTGCACTGGCAGACCAGGGGGTGACAACTGTGCACATGAGGCCAAAGTCAGCAGTGGCTGCTGTATCCAGGGAGACACACCAAATGGAATTACAGCAGGAAAAACAGTCCCCATGACAGCCCAAGGCAGAGGGCCAGAAACAGCATTTGTACAAAAACCGGTAGAAAATACATCAGAGTCAAATCTGGCGTCAAGGGCCCTTGGTTTTATCTCATCTCTCGACCTTTCTGGCACTGCTGAGAGGAAACTAGCAGTGGGTGCTAGCACAGTGATCCTGTTCTGATTATGTACCACCATTCATGTTGCCTTCCTCTCCAAAAGTAAACATAAAGCCCCTGAAGGCAGGCTGCATTGGGTATGAAAGAAAGGCAAGGAAAGTTTGGTGTGCTCAGGGTTTGTTTGGCTGCTTTTTCTTTGTTTCATTGGGTTTTTTGGGTGTTGTTTGTTTGTTTGTTTGTGGGGTTTTTTGGTTTGTTTGAACAACACTTGTTCCACATTCATTTTGGCTAAAGACTCAGCTTTTAACTTTTGGCTACACATCTGACCCATCATCATTTTTCTGCCTCTTGAATGGTGTTCCTGAAGGGTATTCCAACACCAAGCCCTTGGTGGGAAGAGTGCAGGATGGGACGAGTAGACCATGTGAAAGGGAATAGCTCCAGATGCATCCTGTACTTGTTAAACTTCCTTGGTAAAACCTTTCCAGGAACTGCCTGCTCTCTTGCTGTGCTGTTGCAAGTCCTATTCAGCTGAGTGACTAATGAGGAAGGCACAAAACTCTGACAGTTTTTGAGACTTGAGTGACAGCCAGGCACACATCTTCTCCTCAGAGGGCAGAAAAAGCTGTTTGAAGCTGTTTGATACTCGGCCAGCCAATGAGTCTTCCCAAATGAAGCCTTTGATATCTAGGAGCTGAATGTAGTCCAAGGTCCTGGTTCAACAGAGGTTTAAGTCCCACAGAGATCATGAATCACAGGAATACAGGGATGGAAGGGATCTCAAGAGAACACCTTCCCCACCCTTCACATAGAGACAACCTAACAATATCTTGGCCTCTCCTGGCAGATGTAAGCCTGATGTATCTTTAAGAGCATCTAATCACTAGAGCAATAAGACTTTTTAGGTATTCTCCTCCATTCCTGGATTTTCCTAACAGTAAGTGGTGTTCCCTAATGCCTAATCTAAATCACATTTGCCATAAATTAAACCAGTTCTTCCCATGTCCTTATGAGCACCATAGTCTTTCAGAGTAATGTTTAAAGTACTGGAAGTCTTTCACTATGTCCCACCTCAGGATGCTTTATTCCTAGATTTTAAAAAAAAAAAAAAAAAAAAAAAAAAAAAAAAGAAGAAAACCAAACCAAACACATCCGTTCCTTGAACCTTTCCTCACAGGTCGTATTTCCCAAACTTATCATCACCCATATTGGTCTCCTCTGGCTCTTCTCCACTTAGTCTCCATCTGTCATCAAAAGAACGGCCCCAAAGCAGACTCACTGCTCCAGTAAAGACCTTGCCCACACTGAGCAAAGCTGTAAAATTACCTCCTGTGGATTACACAACACATCTGCTGTTAAAGACCAGAACAGGAGTGGCTGTGGGCTTTTTCCATTTTCCTGACAACATCCTATTGTTAGGTTATTAATTAATGATTTTTCAGTCCTTGCAGACACATCATGAACTTCACCTACTGTCCTGGAATGCTATTTAAATGTGTTGATAAATTAAGACCTAAGTTGGAAGTAAATCCATGCAAATGAATGGTGTAAGTGCAGTAACAAAAATGTTGTAATAAAAGTGGCAGGAAGCACTGTCAGGACCAAGTCATAGACTGAATATTGGTGCACCTAGATTTCAGAGCACTAATATGCCTATTATGTACTAACTTTGCCTTCTGTAGAAATCTACAGAGAATTTGGCCATATCCCTAACATATGTGCATTGGTATTTTTATTTGTTAGCAGCTCCCTCACCTAAACTTGTGAGCATCCTAAGTCCTGCCCTCATTTGGCACAGGCAGGGCTTAGGACATGTATTTGTGGATCACTTGAGGATGTGGATGTGCAGATACTCACAGTAACCTAAGAAAATAAGCACTAGCTTTGAAAATATAGTCCTCAGGTTTGACTTGTAGTGGTTGCATCTCGTAGTCATAATGAGTGTAGTAGTTATTCATTATACAGGAAGTAGAGATGCTGTGAGTAGGTTTTATGAAGTAATATTTGGCTGTCTCATAGTTTAATAAATACTGTTCTGTAACTGCTTCCATCTCAGTCAGTTTACTTCAAAACAAGATTTCTATAAATCTTTATAATGCAGGGAATGCACCCAAAAATATTTGGGTAGGATTTTTTTCCCACATAAAATATGCTTTATATGCTGCCCATCAAAAAAGCCCACAAGAGACACAGGATTATGCAAGCCTTACAGGGGGAAAAAATAAAATCCTTTGTCATTGTTATTATCTTCGTATCACTAGTCCCCAAAGAGCAAAACTAAAACATAGACCTATGCTAGGAAAGTCCAGAAAGATAATAAAAGTGAATATATCTAGACTTCAGCTAGACCAAGGAGGGAGAAAGTTTGTAAATCTGGCCAAGAGGAGGTCACTGGTGACCCTGAATATTTAGACATATGACTCATGTATAAAAGAGTACTCGAACCATCAAAAGATTAATCATGTGCTTTTCTTCAGTCTCCCTCCCCTGCAAAAAAGAATAAAAAACATTAAACTTTCAGGTTTTTTTCCCCCCCTTGCATTTAATTATTTTATTAATCTACATTGTAGTAAAGCATCAGGCTTGAAGTAGCAGAAATGAATAGCCTCTAGCTCATAGTAGCAGATAGCAAGCAAAAGGTGTCCTTGGACACTGAAAGAGGAATATGGGATTCACTCTGCTGCTTCACCATTTTAGCCAGTGCTGGTGTCTCTGAGATTTCATAACATCATGATGTTTCACCACATCTTGGATATAATATGCTGCCTCATTTGTTATTTTGATTAATGTCTCCTCCTCTTCTCTTCTCTTCTCTTCTCTTCTCTTCTCTTCTCTTCTCTTCTCTTCTCTTCTCTTCTCTTCTCTTCTCTTCTCTTCTCTTCTCTTCTCTTTTGTTCTTTTTTTCTTTTCTTTTGACACACATCAAAGTTATCCATTTGTGAGTCTTTTATTTATTTTTATTTTTCTTGGAGAATTTGTTTCCAGGGGAATACCAAGCAAAAGAGTATTTTTAATTTACCATCGATTCTTACAAGTCACATCCATAGTCATACCAAGCAATCTGCCAATAGCATCACAGGACAGTGATCCTGTATGCAATACACAATATATGCAATAATGAAATTTATTGCTGTTGATACTTTCATGAAATCTGGGATAACAAAATTAATCTCCACAGGACTAATGCCACCTTTTGCAACTCAGTTCTCTTGTACTTTGCAACATCTCTTCCCACTCCTATCCCACCTCCCTTTCCCCATGGTAGGAGAGTGCTCAGTGTGTGGCTGCTCAGCAATGCTGCTGCACATGCTGCACATGAGGAAAGGGAACAGGATTTCACCAGATTAAGGAGCAGAAGCCTAGGATTTTAAGGAAGAAGTCTCTCTGCCCCCAGCATCCTCCACAAGCTGTCTTCATCCATTACGAGGTATGAGCTGAGAATCAAGGGTCAACAGAGAGACACTGACCTACTTCACTTCTATCAATCTCTTGGTTGCCATTAATCCCTTATCCAAAATGTTGAAGAGTTTTAATGCATCTGATGATATTTTAATACCTTCATCAAGCATATGAATTGTGAGAGACCCAAACCATATCCACAGGAACACAGATGTGAACACCAGGAGTCTGGGGAGAGTTAAACCTGTTTGTTCTCATGACCATGTGTGGTCTCAGGTGACTCTCCTCTGGCAGCTGCTTTCCTTGCAAGAGAGACTTAACACAAACCCCTCCTACATACAAAGTGGTCCAGCAGTGGGATTCCCCTGAGCTTCTTCCATCTTTCATCCAGGGAAAACGAAGATCAGTCACCACTAGCAACAGATTAATTGGACTCAAGTGGCACTTCATCATGCTAAGCATTTTTAAAAGGCTGTAATGTTATGATTGGCTGGATCAGCCACTGAATTTTGAGTAGGTTTTGAGGTCATTTGACCAAAGTTTTGGGGCCATTTACCAGCTTAAACTACTCATTCCAGCAGCAAGGACTCTACTCTGAATAACCCAGCTTTCTATTTCACATGACTTATAAAGGGCATATTTGTCTGAGTGCATATTTGGAAGGGTGTGTTCCTCATAGATGCTGTTTATTAACATTTCTGAATTCCCATCAGCTTTTTATCTCCTCCTTGAAATTTAATTGATGATCAATGAAGACAAAGAGTAGTTTAATCTATGGACCCACTACAAAGAGTAAGGCAAAGACTTCCAAAACAAAAATTTCAAGTCTGAAACCCATTTACCTTTCAGATGACTGTTTTCAAACTGCATTTTCCCAGTACACTTTGTTGCAACTGAAAGATGCCAAAACAACTGTTTCCTTTTACATGTAGTTATTCCTTTCCAGTGCTTTTTTTACGATGATCACAGAAAAATAATTTTCATAATGTGCATATACATCAGGAAACACTGGTTTTAACTGCAGGTGATGAAAAATAAATGCTTTCCTTCCACACTTTCAGACAGTTCAGTCCAGCTACCATCTCTGCGTAGCTGATCTGGCACTGATTGCTTTAATTTCTACTCAATAGCCCCCATGAATTAATCAGGAAGTGGCTTCTTTCGGCCTTTTTTATGAATAGACAGTTTGCAGTGTGAAACCTTCAGTGAAGGTAGTGTCAGCTCACATCAGACTGCCTCAGGTATCAGCACTTTACTCCTTTGATTCTTCAGGGGGCTGAATCCAGTCCCACCATTCTCCAAAAGCCTCCCAATTCTCGCTCAAACTCAAACCTTCCCTGGAAAGCATGATCCCAGATCCCAGAAACGGATCATAAAAGGTCGGATAACAAGGCTAGAAGCAAGTATAACTCCACTAAAACAGAGGTTAAGATGATGTTTGAAGCTTTTCCTTTCTTTTAAAATCTCAGTATAGAAGAAAACAGTATAATGACATCTTGTGTGTTTGGCTGATGCTGTGTACAGCTTGGTTTATGTTATTCAAAGCAGGAATCATCTGAGTGGCATCTTTACACTGAAGCATTCACCTCAATTATTAGTTTGCTTTTACAAGGTTGGAAATTAATTTTGGCACCAGTGTTGTTCTGTTAGCAATGTTATATCTTACAGACAAAAAAAAAAAATCATAAGACAATTTAGTGACCAAAAAACCTGAAAAACAGTCCTCAAAACAGAAGCACAAATACTGAGTCTGATAGCTCAGACAACCTCTCTTATTACAATAATATGAGTTGCTTTATGTTTGCACTTGAGGCATTCAGAATCTGCCTGCCCCTCAAGGCAGATTCTGTATCCTGTGATGGGCCAGGAAAGTGGCACTGCAAAGAATTCTGTTAAACCCGAATGGGTATCTGAAATGGCAAACAAGCTTATGGTGTGATGCAGGAGAGCGGGAAAGTGATCTGTGGAAGGCTTTGAGACATGTGAAAAAGGAGAGGGCTAAGAAAGTAACTGAAAATTGGGACAAGATGCATCAGGAATGTGCCTGAATAACATGATACCATTTTTTAAAATAAGATGGATGACTTTCAGACAGAGGAATACAAGTCAGCCAAATCTCTCTCGACATCTGTATGGTATCACAAAGGAATTATTAACTAAAACTGCAAAAATGGGAATTGGCACCAAAATGGATTAGAAGATGGGGACATTCCTGAGGAGACGACAAAGGGTTCTCTCACAAAGAAATATAACAAACTGAAACAGGAGTGAGGAGTTTTTTCAGGAGTGAGGCTAAGCATCAACTTAGCATGATCACTGGCAGAAAAGATGGGAACACCCAGTAGTATTTACTGATATAAAACTGGTGGCATTATCAGCATAAAGAAGACTCATGACCCAGAATGCCAGGCTAATGAATTCAAACAAAACAGAATCATTTACAAAATCCAAGCTCATGCACATAGGGACAAGTTGCCCAAGTGTTCGCAATCATTAGGAGTCCTGCCAGCTGAAAATGAGCATGGAAGGAGACCTGTGTATGTAGGTTGTGTCAGGAGCCAGAGCTCTGACCTGACTCTTGTCACTCATGCAGTACAGAAATTTCCAAAAAAGACAGATAAAGAGTAGTGCCCACTGGACATGGACAGCCCTGGGGAGCCCTCACAGGTCTGCTGTGCACAGCTTCCTCAGCTGTTTCTGCATGGAAGAAATAGAAGCAGTGAACATGAGGAGGATGCTGACAGTGGATTTACTGGGGAGGCTGTACTAACACACCAGATGGGACAAGTCGGGATTTAGAGCCAAAGGAAAGCCAAGGCTGAGAACAGACACGACTGACCTTTGTAAATGCAGCAGTAGATTAAAAAGCAGAGAGGGGAAAAAACCAGCTTGAGCCAAGTACAAAGTTCACATGAGTATAAACCAGCCATAACTATCCTTTACTCTGGAGATCACGAGCGTGTTCCTCACAGCTACGGTAGCCTTGTGCTGAAGGAATCTCCCAAAGGTGCAGCAAGGACATGAAGTCTCCTTGCTCCCTGGATGGACCTGGCTAAGGGTTCATCCGGGACCTTGGACACAGTTATAGAGTGGTTGTAGATGAGACGACCGAACTTCATGACCCAGGAAATTTTTTCCGTTTCAGCTGCAGAGGAAGCGCCAAGGAGCCAACAAAACTTAGAAAAATATGGATGACAGGTGCTTAGAGGAATATGGAAGAAGGACAGAGCATTGAAATACATGGAGAAAGCCCTAGTTGATGGAAGTCCCCTATAAGCAATAGTATTTGCTTTTGAGACTATCTAAATATAACTGCAGCCATAATTAAACAACACATTTTTTATCCATCTATTTTAGAATTCCTATCAACTAAAATATCTAGTAAGACAATTAAAACCACTACTTTCTTCCTTCTCTGCTAATGACATGGGAACAGAAGTGACTGTACCTGTGCCAGCTTCATCACATCAAGTGTGCACCCCCACTGTGCAGGGCAGAACCTGCATGACAGCACCAGCCCCGGGCTCCTTTCCCTCCCACAGGCACCAAGGATCCTTCAACAGAGTCACCTGCAGTTCACCATCTCCACAAAGAGGAGATGGAACCTTAGGCTATGTGGAATTACAAATTGTCCCTAAGTACCTTGTGTAAATGAGCAGAGAGCGAATAAAAATTGACTCCAAAGTTAAAAAAAAAAAACCAAAACAAACAAAAAACCAAAAAAAGTCCAAAGAAAGTGCAAAAGGAGCAGCACTGAATTTATTAAACTTGACCCTTTTTGTTTTTCCATTTAGAAAAAAAAAATTAAAATCTCCAGAAAAATGTAGTGGGCCAGACTGCATTTGTTCCTCTTGGATAAAAAGCTTCCTGAAAACCCTATAAAATAGCACTGAGTGCAGCTTTGCCTTTGCAGGAAAAAGTCATCACTGGTTGATAAAAAATCACCAAATTATCTGTGCCCAGGGCTTCACTGTTTTGCTTACAGTCTGCTCTGTCAAGGAGGAAGGGGAGGAGCAGAACAATCTGCCAGGTTGGAAAGGGGATGAAAATTATTGTGTGCAAATCTACAGTGTGCTGAAAGAACTTATTTAACTTAAATAAAAGGTTAACTGCCAAGGACTATGATTTTTTTCCATTTTTCATATGGCTGTTACTTTGCAAGAACTGAACACTGAGTTGTTTGGTAGAAAAGGACTGATTTCTACTGAAAGAGGCTGAGTTTTTTCTCTTTTTAATTGACTTCATCAAGTACTTCTCAAAGAGGTTACCAGAGAAACAGAAAAACACATGCTTTCTAGCTCATACTTACATTGTTTTCTCTCTGAAACTCCTGCACTGCTGTAAGGCTGTGTAATACAGTAGTGCCTGGGGACAGAATGGAAGTGAGTGTTGGTGTGTACCTTGATCCCTGGAGGAAAACATCCCCTTCAATATTTTTCACATTTACTCAGAAATACCTAAACCCACTGCACTCCTAGCATGCCAAGAAGGGAGCCAAGAACTCAAGGATATTCTTTTTTCTTCTCTTCAAATAGCATATTTCCCCACTCAAAAGAAAAAAAATCCCATCAGTCTGACAGACTTCCAGGAAACAAGGGGATTATTTTTTTTAGTTGTCAGGGTCCAAGTTCTGTTTCTTTAGGCACCGACAAGAAAGGGACTCTTCTACATCTCTGTTTACATAGCTAATGAATACAGGAGAATGCTTAGCAACCTTTAGTCAAGCAGCATGAGATTCACCTTCCTAAGAACAGATTAATCAAGATGTGGTGCAGTCATTTAGCTCTGTTTTAGTGTGTGTTAATAGGGGAAATTATTACTTTGCTTCATGCTACACAGACATGTTTTTCCATGTTCTCTAAAGGCTTGAGGTTTTTTAAAGGTACATTTCTTTAACATTATTGGCCTATTTTCCCCCTTTCTACTCAAGAAGTATTTTATCTGTTATTTCTTCATTTAAAAAGAGCTTATTATTCTAAGAATACACTAAAATATGTTGTATTCTCCCCATTCTGTTTCACCAACAAGGAGCTCTTAGAGAATGGCAAAATTTATTTGGCTTAAGGAAAAAGAGACAGATCAAATGCAAGAAAGAGATTATCCAAACAGATTTTTAAGGTGCTTCATGAAAGTGAACCCAAATGCCACAACTGCCATCTCAAAACTTACCTTCCTGCAGGGATGATCCAGCAGCCCCTGTTTTCTCTAAAGGGAGTAACCCAGGAGTGGTTCACATGGAAAGGACAGCGTCCTGGCACCCCAAACACGATAACCTGTTTGCACAATGTCACACCTGCTCAGTATGGACCCAGGCCCATGTAGGCATGAGCCAAAGCAGACACACAAATGTCGCCCTTGGTTTTACATGTTTTACTTTGCCTTCTGATGTTTTTCATATGCCTTCTGATGTTTATAGAACTTAGAGCAGAGTTCTCACACTTTCTCTTGTAAACAAAGAGATGTTTACATTTTTCTCCTCTAGGAGGAGTTTCTTGAGTGATGGTGATGTTCACCAAAGAGATTGAAGATGTGGTGACACCTTTGACCAATCTCTTGCCATTCTGTACAGTTGTATATATTGGAGTCAGAAATTTGAAATAAAGAGAACAGAGAACAGAGAACAGAGACATTCCTGTTGACCTCAGCCTCACCCTGCCTCCTCCTTTCGTGTCCTATTGCGACACAGAAAGAGAGCTCAGTGGCCTCCCACGCCTGACTGCAGCCATGAACAGTGAGGGCAGGGCTGGACTGGGGGCTTGCCACGGTGAGTTTGGTCTTGCAGGTGGTTGATGGGCAAAGAGGGGATCAACTGGTTTTGACTTCTGCAAACCAGTTCCCCTCAAGACACCTCAGTAGCTGCTTGCCATTTTACATCTGCCCATAGGAAAGCAACAGACCTCCTTCTATTGAAGTTTTAGTTATAAAGTGGTTCAAACTGCTCAGAGAGGCACCTGGCTTCCCAGGCAAATTACTGAAATACTTTCTTTACACTAACTTTTCCCTTCCCCCTGAAGCCAGCAGGTGACATCTGGAAAACATACAAAACAAAGAGAAAATTGTCATTTCAAAGAGATTAGTAACTCCACTCCATCTGTGTGGGTGCTGCAGCCCTGCTGACCTCCTGTACCACAGTGCTGGGAAGCTCTGCAGGAGCAGGGCCAGCATCCTGGTCATGCATCACTTCCCCACCACAGATACCTCAGTGTGCCTGGTGTCAAGGGGAACAGGAATGTCTTCAGTCTTAAGTGAAAGAGCATCCTGTGGAGTTTAGCTAAAACAAATACGATTTAAGGTGCTGGGTGGTATGACTCAATTCTAGGAAAGGATGTTTGTGGTACAGAGGGAAGTCAGCGAACACATTTTTTGTGTTACTTGCAGGATTCTACTCTCAATGTGTTAGCGCAGCATTCTTCTGAGAGCTGGAGATAGTCCTGTCAACATCTTACAGCCAGCCAGCCACCAGAGAGCCTCCTCCAGCTCGTGAGGGACATGGACATCAGTGGCAGAAGCACACAGCATGGTCTTTGTCACTGACCCCAGCACTGCTGCTGGCTCAGGGCTCCGCAGTGGTGCTCTCAGAGAGGCTTTGAACATCACAGCTCTCTGCCTGCCTGCTCCACTGCATGGGCTTGACATGCACATCTGCATTCTCAAATGCACAGGAGCAAAAGGAGAGCAACGTAAAGACAAGGAAGAGTGAGACAAATGAGTGGGCAGAAGATACACAAGCCCTTCCTTGCAGGTCAGTGTGTCACATGTTCACACAAGTCGTGCTTCATGTCTGCCTTTTGTCAGGTGTACCTGCAGTCTCACCAGTAAGGGGCTTTCTTTTTCTCTACCAACTCTGCACATTGTTAAATCAGCTTTACTCTTTTCCTCATCTTTTCTCTTCCTGAGTCCACTGGCCTGGGACTGTCTAGATGATTCCTCACTGCTCAATCACCAGTTACTTCCACAGCCTCGGGCTGGTTATTGCCTTCTTGTGAGCCTATGAAATACGGGAACACCTTTGTGCTTCAAATACATAGTAACAGGTTTTAAAAAAAAATAAATAAAAAAGATAGGTACTCAGGGTGTGCAGCAATGAGTGCCATGCATACACTGGAGATCCTTTATTTAGAGACAAGAGATGCTGCAGGGCTGTAGGTTTGTTTTACTACATGAAGCAAATGTGGTGTATGTGACAGAGAGGCACGGAATCTCCCCTCTCTGGTGGCACTTAGTGCAGCCTGGTAGGCTTAGCCTGCCTGTGCTGGCTGGCTCCAGTAGCTGTGATGCCAGGAGAAGATAGTGCCCTTCTGCACAGTCAGTTCCTGCTCTTCTAGGGCTCATAAATTAGGAAAAGCATGGCATAAACAGCATCCTCTGGAGCCCACATTCCCTATAGTGTGCTGTGCAGGTGAAGCTAAGTAACCCCACAGTTTAGGTGTAAGACAGAAATGCAGCAGGCTTGCACAAGAGCTCTGTGAACTTCCCTGTGTTTGCACAGTGGGGATGAGCCAGGTGGGGAATCCATCTGCTTAATCTGCCAGTCCAAGAAATCAGCCACCAAGGCAATGACTGCACAGCCAGAAGCAGACTGGGATGCCAGATTTTGCTGTGTTCTGGCCCCCCCGGGAATGGGGTTTGACCTTGAGCACAACACTGTGCTCTCGTAGCTGGCCAGCTTCCAGACCAGAGCCAGCGCTTGTCCTCTCAGCTGAGAGCAGGAGCTACAGAGCTGGGAGCATCCAGCTGCACCTCGCTGTGGGAACACATCCCTGGCCTGCCAGATTTTAGAAAAGTGTTTGATAAAAGCCCCAGACTCCAAGACTGAAACAGGAACAGGGGTGAGATGGGACCTGCTCGAGCCATGTTACCTTCATCATTTTTGGCAGATACTGAAGTACAAAAATCCCCATACTATGCCTAGGAACTCATTAAAAAAATTGTAGCCTTACTGTAAATGCATTAAAAACATAATACAAAAGGGAAAATTATTTAAACTTCGCAGAGACTTGTTGGCTTTGACTTGTCTGAGCAACAGTGGAAAGCGAGGATGAGGAACATCTAATGCTTTTTCACTATGGACTTTAAAGCATGTTAAAGCAACATCCACAGTCAGATATTTCAAAACAATGCATAATATCCTGCATTAAAAAGTTACAGTAACAATTAAATCACATTTTCTTTCAACACTGCTGGTCTTGTAGTTGAGCTCAAAGTCAAATTAATGACAATTAATGATTCAATGAGCACCGTTATGCTGGCTGTGTAATGACACACAGGAGAACTGGTGCTGGTAGTTCAGAGGCTGACCCATTACAACATATGGAGTGATTAGAGGATGCTCGAGTGTCCCACTCAGTCCTTCATGCCCAGACACAGAGCTCACTTTTGGACAGAGCTGTGGCAGAGAGAGCTGGTGTGGCCAGCAGGAGGCACAGGTGGCTCTGTGGTGTTCAGAGATGAAAAACAGCTGTCATGGGAGAAAAGCCATGCCTTTGCCACATGTATGGAGACTTTTCTCCCAAAAGACATGGCATAATCAGAAATAAGGAAACCAAACTAAAGAAAAAGTATGCAATCTCGGTCTCTTCAGCAGGCAGGGCGGAGCTGATGAAGGAGATGTGGGTGAGAGCTCTGACTTGAAGGAAAAGAGTGGCTGGAAGGTTGTGGGGGCACAGGGCCAGAAGCAGAAGGGTGCACAAAGCAGGAGATATGGGCAGGTACATCAGGGTCTCAAGAAGCAGGAGGTAGACAGCAGGGGACTATTTTTCTTATTTTTCTTTGAACCATCATATCCTAAGTGTTCTCTGTTGCTTGTTTCCTCCTCCAAGCTTTTGAGGAGAAAGCTTTAAGTAGCAGAGAAGACAGACCAAAAAATCCAGAGGACCTGCATGAGAGACCTCTGAGGTAGACCAAAGGCCTCTGAGGAAAGTGACCTCCTGAAGCTGTTGCCAAAC